>OU343222.1:236172976-236331961 GCA_910596185.1 Chrysanthemum makinoi | reverse complement strand
TTCTCCAAGCCCCGAGGTTCAAGCAGAGATTGAAAGAACACCTACTCCATCTCCACAACATTCTCGCCTCGCTTTAAGAACATTCACATCTTCAAGGTGATGATCATACTATACCTCGTGAAGGATTGACTTTGGATAATTATGCTTTGACAAGGGAGCTCGTTAGGTTGAACAAACTCGCTGAAGTTTCAAGCTAAAGCGCTTAGGAAATTGAAGCGTAGGTATGTTTGGTTGAGGAATTTTATTAAACCATATATTCAAGGTTTCAACTTATGGGTTAAAGAGGAAAACAAACGTCGAAAACAACTTCGAAAGGAATTAAAACGAAAGAAGGTTCCTAAATCATCTTCTATCAACTTGGGGAGGAATTTAGAAAAGGAAAATTTGAAAGAAGATGTTGTGAAGAAGAAAGAATTTGTAAGTACTGCAGAAAAGATTATTTCAGATTCTGAGGAAGTGCAAGTTCAAGGTATCGATGATCAAATTAGTACCGATGTTCAAGGTACTGAACATCAAAGTAATGTTTTTCATGATACATCTAGTCAAGAAGTAATTACACCAAGGGTATTGAATTTTGAAGAAGATGGTGGTCCTTCTACAATTGTTATAGAAGAAGAGGAGGAAGCTACATTCAAACCCATTTACTCTAAGTGATGATGAATTAATTGCTACAATATTAGATTTGTCACAACCAAGAGGAGGAGTTACTATTAGAGATGTACAAGAAGAAGAACAACCAAGAACTTCTCAACCTTCAATTGATCCAAAAGTTAAAGGGAAAGGTATTCCGTTGAAACAAAGAAAAAGAAACTCACTTTGGCAGAACTTAGAGCAATTGAAGTTGCTAGGAATGAAGCTGCAGCTAGAAAAGTTCAAGAAGAGTTAGATGCTCAAGATAGAAAAGAACATGAAGCTCAAGAAGCTCAATAGAAAAGCGCTCAAAAAGTGCAAGATAAATTAGATGCAAGCTTCAACCTTTACATCCCCTACACTTAGATATATGACAAGAAGACCTAATTTAGCTAAAGACAGGAATGCTATGATGGCTTATTTAAAAAATCGAGGATATAAGGGTTTGCAGAAGTTAAACTATGTTGATATGAAAAAGACTTTATGATGTCAAAAGCAGCTTATAAGAAGAGTGTTGCTGATATTAAAGACTTTATAGAAGAAGCTCATTGGACTGAATCTGAAAGGAAGAAGAGCTTAAAGAGAAAAGAAAAATACAGATGTTCGTTTTCAAAGAAAGAAAAGGTTTAATTAAGATCTGAGACTAGAGATGAATTGAAAAATTATCTCAGAATGGTAGATTTTGATTATACAAAGGAAGATGATGACATGAAGATGAACAGATCAAAGATCAGTGTTTTTAAAGTTGTGAAATCCAAGAATGAAGAATACAAGATTTTTCATAAAGAAGATGAAAGCTTCAAAGTTTTCAAAAGGCTATGGGATTTACTGCATATTATAGATAGAGTAGACCTATTCTACTTATATCATGTTGTGAAGGCTTACTTTGAAAATAATCCATTGGAAGGGATTGGTTTGGTTTTACATGGTGATCTCATAACTCTATGGAAACTCAAGAAGAGAGCATTAATGATATATCGGAAGAATCAAAAAGCCGGGAAATAGTTTGCTGGAGATTCTTTGAAGAATCTGGAGTTCATGTTTTGGAACTGGAAAATGGAACAATGATAAACATGTTTGCATAAAGAAGATACCCTCTCACAGTTGAGCTCATGAGAAGAATGCTAGAGCATGGATTGGAAGTAGAAGAGGATAATGAAACTGCTTGCATGGTTATCAACTTGTTTATAAACCGGACTACCATTGCTGAGGATGATCAATAACTGGTATGAATTTTATTTGAATAAATACTTTTTATATCAGTACTTTTATTCAAAGTATCTGATCGATAAAGACTTTCATCAAAGTATCTTTATTGAACTAAACCAGCTTAAATAAATTTTAGAAGAAACCTTGTTGCTAAGTAATAAATATTTTGAAATAAAGGTTTAATAAATGGTTTTTGTGATGATAACATCAATAGGTTATCAATCCACCATGGTTACAAAAGGATTGACTAATCCATGAGCAAACGGTTATGGTAAAGATATATCAAACTGCTTTTAGTTGACAACTTGCTAATAAGTTGGATGGTATTCAACTCACCATATCCGTAATGTGAAGAGTTGGCTAGCCCACAAGAAAATGGCTTGTGGTAAAGGCTGTGGAAAAACCATTATTGGTAATTAGTTCACCATTAGATAGAAGAACTAACTAGTCCCGAAGGGTACAGCTTTTGGTAAAGACAAAACAAATCTGTTGATAGCTGGTGGTTTGCTAAAAATCATATGGTTATCAATGTACCATGGTCTTACACACCAAAACATTTGGCTACTCCAGAGATAATGGCTTTGGTAAAGAGTTCTAAATCCATTAATTTTTCAATGATTCACTTGAAAGTGATGAGAATAGTATGCAACTTAAACTGAATTAAATGTACAAATTGTCATATGTTGTTGTGTTGCTGAAAAAATGGAGCTTGGTCAATGTCTGCAAAGAAAACAATTCTAAGAGATACTTTGACAAGAACAGATGTTACAAAGATAAAAGCTTGAAGACTAAAGAAACAATCCGTCTTAAAAGATGAAGCTGTTAAAGATATATTCACAAAGGAACTTGAAGTCAAGCAAGTAGAATTCAAGTTAGGGAGGATTGTTGGGATATGAAAGTCAAGATATCAAAGTATAAAGATATCAAAGTACTGTAAGTTGCAAAAGTACTGGAAGAAGTTAAAGACTCAAAGTACTGTTAAAGACAAAGTCAAAGTACTGCAATATGAAGTCAAAGTACTGCAAGAACAAAAGAAATGTTATATTCGTTTATGGAAAGAATTGTATTCTATGTTTAGATTACTTGTTGTACAAGGTTATCAATTGTAAACCGACTAGGATATCCTTGAGCCTATAAAAGGACTCCTAGATTGGCATTAGAGGCATGACTTACGATTTCAGAATTAGAGTTTTAGAGAAAAGTTTGATTATCTTAGAGTTGTATTAGAGTATCTGCATAATAAGCAGATTTAGAGTTTATAATAAAAGGTTATTCTTCTTAGCTTTGTTAAGTAAATTCCGCATACTTAATAAAGATTACTCAGTGTTTCTTTGTTAATAACTTAGGATTTATCCGAGGTTATTAAACCTTAACAAGCTAGTTAAGATAGTTTGATTAAAGTATATCGATCCAACAATTGATTTAAATTATTTTTGAAAGGTTTTGAGGAGAGTTGTGACTTGCTTTTAAAACATTTAACTGATAAGGATCGAATTCAGAGACCTTAAACTCCAATGATTAAACATGCATAAGTATCTTATGAAAACACAACATTAGCCTTGGTCTGGATCCAATAGTACAAAAACATTGTTCATTTTGATTATCTAAAATTAGACCTTGCTCGATTACGTGCCAATTGTTTGAGAAATAACTTTTTGATTTGATTGAAATCATTCTCCCCCTCAATCAATGACATTAGTTGTTGATTGAGTATTAGAGATTTTGACACATGATAAGTCCAGATGATTTTCAAAAATATAGTCCGAGGTATTTTCAAAACAATTTTGTTTTCATTAGATGACAAATATTTTCTAAGAATATTTAGAAGGAAAAATATTTGTGATGGAAACATTTGTCTTTTTGTCGACAAACCTTTGTTTTTAGAATCAGAGCATGAAGATTCAAAAATAATTTAAGTATGGCTCTGTTCTTTCTTTTAAAGCTGGTTACTGACTGATATGACAATAAACTATCATTTTTCTCCATCCTTTTTTTTTATAAGTTTTATGTACAATCGAACTTCATCTAAAGACCTGTGCCATTCTTTGAATGACAAATCAAAGTCCGTAGATGTTATCGAAGAACAGAAATAGATGGAAAATTAATATTTTTGGGCTTTTTCAAAGAGTTTCTGAATTTTTTATGGATTTTTGGAATTTTATATTTTTCTATTTTCTTTTTTAGGGTTTTATAACTTTGTATTTTTCTTTTTGAAAAAATATGTACAAGAGATGGATGAAGAAAAGCCTTTACTCCTCGGCCTCCTCTTGAAGACGTTTGAGTGTTTCTGGTTGTAGACTCATAAGTCCAAATCGTGGAAGAATGAACTCAAAACGTTCTCTAGGAAGAGCTTTAGTGAATACGTTTGCCAGCTGATATTCAGTTCTCACAAAATATAGTTCCACCACACCTTTCTCCACTTGCTCCCTGATGAAGTGATGTCGAATGTCGATATGATTTGCTCTTGAATGTTGAACGTTGTTGCATGAGAGAGCAATGGAACTTTTGTTATCACAATACAGAGGAATTTTGTTAAATTCAAAGCCATAGTCAGATAATTGGGATTTCATCCATAGGATTTGAGCACAACAAGATGACATGGCTATGTATTCAGCCTCTGTAGAGGATATAGATGTACTTATTTGTTTCTTTGAAGACCAGCTTACAAGCTTTTCTCCTAATAATTGAGCTCCACCAGACGTGCTTTCGACGCGGTATCTTGACACTCGCATGGTATGCACTGCGTATGTCTGTTAGTGACATATTGGTGTCCTTCGGATACCAAAGTACCATGTTATTGGTTCCTTGGAGATACCAAAGACCCGCTTTAATCGCCAAGGTGCTTTTTGGTAGGCTTAGCCTGGTATCTAGCACACATGCATATAGCGAACAGAATATTAGGTCTACTGGCTGTAAGGTACATCAGGGATCCAATCATGCTTCGATATTTTGTTTAATCAACCATGATCCCTGAGTGGTCCTCATCCAGTTTTGTGCGCTCCACCATGGGAGTGTCAACAGGGTCACAAGTATTAAATCCAAATTTCTTTAAAATTTCATTAGCATATTTAGATTGATTAATAAAAATGCCTCCAGGACTTTGTGAAACTTGTAATCCCAAGAAAAATGACATTTGTCCCATCATAGACATTTGAAATTTGGAGCCCATTTCCTTTGAAAAATGGTCACATTCATTAGGGTCGGTTGAGGCAAAAATAATGTCATCAACATTGATTTGAACATGAATTAAGTGTTTACCTGACTTTCTGATGAACAATGTGGGATCAACTGCTCCTTTGCTGAATCCATTGGTTAAGAGAAACTTTGATAGTGTGTCATACCAAGCCCTTGGAGCTTGTTTCAAACCATAAAGAGCCTTCTTCAAGCGATAGACATGAATAGGATGTTCTGGATCCACAAAACCTTCTGGCTAACTGACATAAACGATTTCTTTCAAATCTCCATTAAGAAAGGCAGTCTTTACATCCATTTGATAAACCACCATGTTCTTTCTAGCAGCGTTAGCCAAGAAGATTTTGATTGCCTCACGCACGTAACCGAGCAAATGATTCCTCAAAGTCAATACTCTCTTCTTGACGATATCCTTTTGCAACAAGTATTGCCTTGTTCTTCAGCATATCACCATGCTCATCAAGTTTTACTTTGAAGATCCATTTGAGAGCAATGATCATAGCAGAGTCAAGAGCAGGTACCAATTCCCAAACATCAAGACGATCAAACTCGTGAATTTCTTCTTGCATTGCATTGAACCACCTGTCTTCTAACATTGCGGTTTTAACATCTTTCAGTTCGACCTTTGATAATATGGAATTGAAGAAGCACCATAAGGCATCAGTAGCAAGTTGTTTACGAGTGGATACTGGACAAAAGGGATTCCCAATTATGTTTTCTAATGGATGATCATGTGTCCATTTTCTGAAATGCTCGTGTGGTTGTGGTTGAGGAACTGATGTAGCAGAGTTGGGGTCCCCTGATGAAGATGGTTCAGATGATGGAACAAGGGCAAAGAGGTTTTCAAATGGTGCATCTTCCAGAGTGGCAAAGGGGTTATCTCCATCATAGTTGTCAGAAACATTTCCATGATGTACACTCGAGGATTAAGGATTTGATGATGATGATGAGTGATCTGCGGTAGGCGCTTCTTGACTCAGTGACAATGAAAATCGGGATTCTACGTTGACTGGGTTAGGAGCCGCCAGTGTTGATGGAGTAGACTGATCATTAGCGATAGGTTCATAATATTCATCAAACATCGGATCAAACAATTTCTTCAAATCATCTTCTAAGGAGGTACATATGTAACTGCGGTGAGGGTTTTGTACAAGAGAAGAACTAATGGGACTACTTAATGAATGTTGAGATGCGAGTCCAGAACTTGATTGTCCTGGAGCCATTTGCCCGCATAGCTCATCGAACGTGGACGTGAGTAGTTTCCATGATATTCGGGTTCTTTTGTTGTAGATTCGTAACCCTTCCTGTTTGGTGCATAACCCACAAAACTCCAATTCCGCCTTAGCTCTTAATTTACCTAAATCTTGACCATCATTCGTTGGATAGCACAAAGCACCGAACATACGAAGTAAGGAGAGATCAGGTTTTCGATTGTGGACAAGTTCGTATGGAGTTTTTCCATGAGTGGTGTATATAAGGGAACGTTTTGGGTATAGCAAGCAGTGGTAATGGCTTCAGCCCAGAGAAACGTTGGAACCTTTGAGTAAACTAGCATAGTTCTTGCAGCTTCTACAAGGGTCCGATTTCGTCTTTCAACTACACCGTTCTGTTGAGGAGTACATGGAACACTTCTTGGATGGCTGATTCCAATGCTTTCATAAAACTGACTTAGTTCTTTGTTAACAAACTCAGCCCATTGTCTGTCAATAATTCTAACAGTCTTGTTAAGTCGAACCTGCAGCTGTTTGATAAGTTTGATGATGACATCTGGTGTTTCATCCTTTGTCCTCAAAAACTTAACCCAAGTAAATCGAGAGTAGTCATCAACAACGACTAACACATATTTCTTCCCATTTATCGTTTGCACTCTCATGGGTCTGCATAGGTCCATATGGAGTGTAAGTAGAACTTCCATAACTGAGTTTGCAGGTTTGGGTTTATGGGCATATTTCTTGCTTTTTCCCAAATGGCATGCTGAAAAAAGACGATCCTTTTCATACTTTAATCTGGGCAAGCCTCTTACGAGGTCCTTTCTAGAAAGATCATTAACGGTGCCGAAGTTCAAGTGATTGAGACGACGATGCCATAACCATGACTTTGTTTTTGAAGCCTTTGACAACAAGCAGATTGGAGAAGACTTCATCATGTCTTTGATAGAAATGGTGTATAAGTTTGTTCCACGTGTCCCTCTTAAATGTTCCACACCATCAAGCTCTCTAACGAAACAAGTATGTTTTCTAAAGGCCACTTCTAGATCAGAATCACGTAATTGACCTTCATATAAAACAAATTTTACCACTAAGACCTTCAACATAGTATATACCCGAAATTACACTATCACTAACCACATAATCTCCATAACCCATATTGAACAAACATATCATCACAAGAATTGAACTAACATATTTTAGAACATATAATGATGATCAGACAATATTATTGAAATGATTTAGTAGAATTCTACCAAAGAGGGCATCCATTTCCTAATGGGCATTGATCTAGATAATTTAGGGCACAACTCATTAAGACTGAATTTATGGCCAGTATGTATCCAATGATAACCTACATTACTAAATTTTCTTCCAGTTGGTTTCCAATGTTTTCTAGCCCTCTTCCACCTTGGTCTTCTGACCTTCTTATCCTGTTTTCTAGTGTTGACATTTTTTACCGGCGGTTTGAAAGCATTACTTAAATCATTCACAACATTTTCATGATTAATACTAGAAATCAAGCATTCATTACATGTTTTGCAAGTAGTAGCAGAATTCAAATTAGTTACAGTACGCTTATAGCTAATACTAGAATCAACATGATTCGTCTTATTCAACACAAACTTATTGTTCCTAGGATGGTCTTCTACTTTCTTCCATTGATCACTTTTAGCTTGCGAGGTCCTATCTTGCTTTGTATTGCCTGGAGGATTTGACCCGCTTGCTTTTGTGTGACTGATTACTCCTGTAGAGGGAATGATGGGAACATTAGTTGGTTTTGCTACTTTTTGCATTCCTGATCTAGAAGTGCTGGGATCTGAGGTACTTGCAGGCACATCAAAGTTCACATGCTTGATTTTCGGCACAGAACAAGGCATATAATAGGTTGCATGCTTAACACTAGGCATAGAGCAAGGCATAACAACTTTATCTTTCTTACAAAAGGGTTTAGGGCATGTTACTCTTAAACATTCTAACAGCTCCTGAAATCGTTTGGCATATAAGCATGCATACCTAACTTTACTATCAAGTGGTTTATTAATGCTATCCTCTTCGACAATCTCACGGAGACATTCTAGACTATCCTTAAGGTACGAAAGATATTCTTGAAACACAAGTTCGTTATTTCTAAGATGAGGAGGAATATACTTTACAGTCACTGCATACTTAGAATCCGCAGATGCCTTTGATATAACATTCTCATCACAGACAAGCGGCATTTTCCCTTTTACCTGACTCTTCAGATTCTCAATTTCCTTTTGTAAAGAAGTTATTTTTTCATTGTTCTTGTCACGAGTGACTTTCATTGAGTCATATAACTCTTTGAAGTGTCGTTTAACCTTTCATTTTCTTCTAGAAAACTCTCATTTTCTTGTTGTAATGCATTAATGATGTTTTGAAAATGAAAGTTTTGAGAATGCTGAGAATCTAAAGGAGGAGGAATTTGGGAGCCATTCACATTGTTCTTTTCACCCTTTAATTGTGAAATTTGGGTTTTCAATCTTCTGATCGTGTTACAGTGAACTCGAATCTGTTCGTCACGTTTGCTTATTTCAAAAACTGCGTCAAACTCAGGAACATCCGAGGATGTCTTGATATTTGAGGTTTTAACATTTTCTTTGAGATGTTGATATTTTAGTTGCAAATAAAAATGTTCAGCTTCCATCTTAGAATAATGTTTTACCAAATTATCATTATCATCCTGTTCAACTTTATCATGCAATTTTGAATTTGTGGTTTCAAGCTCAATGACACGATCATGGGAAAATTTTAATGCAACAGTTAATTCATGAAATTGAGACGCAGTAATAGAATACTTTGTAACAGTGTAGAACACATCTTGAGCAACACATTGGGAGATTAAATTATCATTAATGATGTGGAGATTCTTTATCTCAATTTCATTACTCTTAAGCTTACGTTCATACATACTGACCTCAAATTCCATATAATTAAACATCTTTTTCATTTCTTTAATCTCTGTGTCCATTCCTTTTTGAAGACTCTCAAATTGTTCTTTAACTTGTTTAAAGAAAGGCATGACCTCAGTTAAATAGCATTCTTTAGTTTGTTAAAAACCCCTTTCCCCTTCAGTTATCCCAATGGGTGTGATTCTTCTCTTACACGTTTTCTCAAAATCAACAAATAGTTGGTAAACTACATAAAGGTTGATTAAGGTCTTGCAGTGGGAAGATTTCTAGGCACTAGATGCATTGGTGTATTTGGGGGATACACAGTGGCTAGGGGCAATTTCCTACAAGGTGAATTCTTTTCGATAAAATCATCAGCTTTTTGCTTGTCCAGATCCTTTTTTCAGAACATTTGTTCAAGGGTCAGCTGGGTCTGAGGTCTAAACTTATTAAAGGCAGTCCAGTTTTCCTTAGAATAATTTGGTGTTTTAAAGGTGATATTTTCTTTTATGCACACGGGATTCTTAAGTTTATCATCCAATTTTTTTCTAGAGACTTCTTCAAATTTTCTATCTTCCTCGCACTCAAAGACAAGTGGTTTCTGTCTAGGCTTAAGAATCTCATTTCCATCATAAATTACCTTTTGAGCTGCTTTAGCTTTAATACAAGCCTTAGGATTTGGTTCATCTACAAGTGCAACACTATGCTTATCACTTAGAATTCTATGCTTAGTGATCATGTGAGCAGTAAGAATGGTGTTCCCTTGTACGTACAACTTATTTTCAAGTTTGTTCTTTAAAGTTTTTAGGTTGGAAAATTCATTTAAAAGTTTTGATTCCTTAGCACTGAATTCCTGTTTAAGCACTTTTACATTTTATTGAAGTTCTTGTTTCTGTTTAACAGTTTTGTTAAGCTTTTCTTGTAAGGAATCCAACTCTTGTTTTAACATTTCTTCCCTAAAATTACTTTTTCTGATAATTGTATGCATATGTTTATCCATCTCCTGCTCACGGGTAGTTAATTCAAACTTAGCACGTTATTCATATATAGCAACTTGTTCCCTATAGGCATTTAGTTCAGATTTTATAGAATCATCAGGGGCACATGCAGTGTATTCATCAAAAATATAGTCATCATTGACTGCAGAAGGTGCATCACTTGGTACAATATCACTTTCATTTTGTTTCACATATTGATCATATGGGACAACATTGATATTACCCATATTTACAATATCTGATTCAATAATTTTAGTTGATTGTACCTTGTCGTGTATCTTTTGCACATCAACATCATCGTATAGTTTTAATACCTCTGATATGATTGATTCCTTGGAGGGACTGGCCTTTTGTGGTGAAGGAGCCTTTGGAGAGACCATTGGTGAGATGCTAGCCATGAAGATGGTTTGGGTAGTAGGTTCCTCATCGACATCAGAGTCAAACACATCATAGTCTGCCACTTGAAATGCATTTTGATTGTTGTGTCCCATACCCTGTACTGGTTGTTCATCTACATCTGCATCGTAAGTTTTGGCATTTCCCTCAGCAAGAAACAACAATTCTTCTTCATCCAACACTGCTCCATTATCTTGAGCTTGTACCAGCAGCATTTTGTCCTTGAAGTACTCTGCATTTTGTGGACGTTTAGGAGAAGTGCAGTTCCTCGCAATGTGTCCTTCTCCACCACAGTTATTGCACTTGATTGGCTTCCTTTGACCTTGAGCCATGTTCCTTCCTCTATTCTGATTACCCGCATATCCTCCACCTACTCCAGCATTTCCATAACCTGCTCCTGCCATTCCTTGTTCATTCTGTCTGCCTTGCACATTTTGCACCACTACCTTTCCTTCTTTAACTGTAGCATGATTGTGAAGATTGGAAGCCATTCTAAGATGGTTGTTGGTGTGTGGAGTGAAGTTTAGGTTTTGCTTAACCATTAGAGCCAGTTGATTGACAAGATGTTCCATAAATGTGTCTGAATCTGGGGGTTTATACCCTGGATCTGGAATAAGTTTGTGATTACCATTTCCAGTTGGTATGACTTGTGATGCTTTGGTAGTAATTCCTACATTAGTGTAGAATTCAGTTGAATCATTTGATGAGCTTGCATCTCCAGAATTGGTCTTGAACTTTTCCAAAATCATTCGTTCAAACACAGCATGTTTCTCATTTTGAAGCAGGTAAGCATACAATTGCTCGTAATTGGTGTTTCTCAATCCTTTGTTTAACTTGACTGCAGTGACAAATTTGTGCCATTCGGGATTCATGTTGTTCACAAACTTTGAATTGAGCTGAATATTTGGCATAGTCATTTTGATATTCCTCATGTCATTCACAAGCTTGTGGAATCTCACATAGTATTCTCAGAACAGCTTTCCCCGATTCATCTTAAAGTACTCAAAGTCATCATACAGCTGAGACTCCCTGTCTTCTTTAGTCAATTCAGAACCCGAGAGAAGCATCTTAACATTGTCCCATACTGCCTTAGCTTCAGTTTTGTGATTGATCAACTTGTAAATATCCTTAGGTAAACCCTGAAGTATGATGTTTGAAGCCCTGATGTCAGCATCGTATCCCTTTTTATCCTTGTATGTCAGTTCATCATACGTCTTTAGTCTATCCAATCCTAATATTACTGAACCATCAGCAGCAGTTTCATGAATGTCTCTAGTAGTCTCAACTTGGTATGGTCCTTCATCAATTGACTTAAGTATGTTAACCCCATTTTCTTTTCCTAAGCAATACAGTTTCATTCTTTGAGCCCAAGAGTCATAATCGGTTATGTCCAGCATGCGAGGACGAGTGTCAGATCCTACAGCTTGTACATCATCAGCAACGGAAGAGGTGATTGTATACATGATTACAGATTCTACTGGATTTCAAAACTCTTTGATTAAACAGGGAAATAGATTCTTTAACGGGATTTTACTAACTCAAGAGAAAACCGTAAAACGTAACACGAAGAAACAATAAGTCTCAAAAGATAAATCGCTCACTTGACAAGTCGCACTGGTTCCCAAATCGCTTTAAACGACAAATCGCTTAAGAAGACAAATCGCTAGAACAGACAAATCGCTCAAACACACAAATCGCTTAAACATACAAGTCGCTTAACTGGACAAATCGCTTAAATAGACAACTCGCTTAAATAAACAAGTTGCTTAAACAGACAAATCGCTTAACAATACAAATCGCACAAGTACAACCACTACTTTGTCATTTCTTGTCGTTTTGTCTCAATAGACAAATCGCATGGTGTACAAATCGCTTCCCAGAAATAGTCAAATCGCTTCAAAAAGCAATCCTTTGAGAGACAAATCGCATAAAAACAGGGACAAATCGCATACTAGAAAACTTATCCGAGACACAAATCGCTTACTAGAAACTTACTAAAACACCACTTTTCAATCCAAAAACAACCCAACCACACTGATTCAAGCCTTCCAAATCAAAACCTAAACACTTATAATGATTCTAAACACAAAAGTACTATCAAAATCGAAACTTTAACACTAGAGATGATCCAAATGATGCAAACTACTCTAAACTAATTCAAACCCAAAAACCTTATGAAAACCACTAGAAATCCTAGAACATGAAAGATGAATGATCAAACCATGGCTCTTGATACCATTTGTAACATATTGGATTTCATAAACACATCACATACATTAAATATGGGGCATATAATATAGGTTTTAGAGAGAGAAAGTGGAAGAGTTTAGGGAACTTAGTGAGACAAAGAAAAATGATATTATCAAGCTCCAACCCTCTACCTTGAGAGATAGAGGGTATTTATAGTTTCTTACAAGACATGCCTCCTACGGGCTGTGGATCAGGCATACAGTGGGTAAAGACCCGTCCGTCCTCCACGGTGTTACTTAACTAACAACTTATTAACATAACATGACTAAGACTACGAGCTTTCTAACGAATACATATACTTGAGGTGACTGACACTTTAACTACCGGATTTTCTAAATCCTAACATGCTGCAGTAAAATGGAAGGAAATATTACAAAGTCTTGTTCTAGAACACCAGGGAAAGAATTCTAAAGGTGCTGCATGTAAAGGGAAAACTGTTAAGAAGAAGAATCCTATTTCTGTTTCAGAATGCAGCACAAGTAAAAATTAGTTTTAGGGTAAAAGATCCGCAGCAGAGATGGATTCAGATTCTGATACAACTCCAGGTAAAAAGAAAAAGAAGGTTAAAAAGGAGGATGAAGATATAAAAGAAGTGTTTAGAAAGAACAAACCCATATCTATCATGAACATAATGTCACCTAAAAATTTACAAAAAGTTCTTGAGAAATTAAGGACTCCTCAGGTTAAGGAATTAGAAAATTTAGGGTTTGGCGATTTTCATAATAATTTCCATTTTGATTCAACATCGTCACAATTAGGAATGTGGGTTGTTAGAAATTTTGATTCAGAAACTTGCTCGATAAAAATGAAATATGGAAGAAAGATCAAAATTACTCGAGAACTGATCAGGGATATGCTTGGAATCCCCATGGGGGAGATAAAAGTTGAAGCACTTGAAGAGAAAAATTTATTAGAAGAGACTACTGCAAAATGGAGAGAATTGTTGGATAGTATTGTTGTTAAAAACAAAATTTATATACAAAAGTTGGAGGAACATTTATGTGATCTAAAAGAAGTTGATTAGGAATTTCAAGTTTGTTTCCTTGTGAATGAGAGAATTATACCAATTCTCTCTAATACTGATAATGTTTCAAAGATGGATTGGTGCTCGTATGTTTTAGAGTGTATGGTGAAGGAGTGTACCGGGTTTAAACCAACTTCATATTTCAGTGGACCATTACTTTTGATGGCTGTAAGTTTTTTATCTTTAATTATACTCTGATGCACTAGTAATAAAAAAGTATTATGTTCTGATTATGACACTAGGATGCAGTAAATATAAAACTGTGATGCAATAGGTTTGATAAAGGAATTCACTAAATATAAAACTCTTATTGACTGATTATGACACTATGATGCAGTAGAGATAAAACATTGATGCACTATATTTAACACTATCATGCACTAAATGTTAAACTGTGATGCAATACATATTAAAAAAAATAAACTTTCTATTATATTTTTAATACTCGTTTATTTTTTGCAGATCATATACATTAATTCAACGACATTTGAGACCATAAAAGTTGAGAAAAATGTTCCAGAATTCAAAGCATGGAGTTCAAGACTGTTGTATAAAAGACAAAAAGAGGAGCTTAAACTGGGTTTTGGTTGTCTACCAATTGCGGAAGGTGTGGAGGTGATTGAACCACTGATAGAAAAGTCTTCGAAATAAAAAATTGATTAAAAACAGAAGAAGAGTGAGACAGGTATATTGAATAAAAATTTATTTAATTTTGTAAAACTTGTTTATTTCTAATTGAATTCTATGTTGATGTATTAACAGGACTATATGGAACGATTGATATATATGAAGCAAATAGAGAATTCCAAGCAATATCTTTTGAGGTATAATTAATTAAAAAGCATTGTACCCTGTGATGCACAAGATTTTGATATCAGATGCCATTTAAACTTTAAGAAATATGATGTCGTAATTTCTGAACTGTGATGCACTAGTAGTATATTAATACACTTTGGTGCACTATAATTAAATTAAAAAAAAATATCCTGTATGAGTAGTGATACATTAAAAAATAAATAAAATAAATAAATAAAAAATAATAAAAAAAACTGTACTGCATTTACCTAACTTTGTTTCTTTTAAATATTTAGGAAATGAAGGAGGATATAAGAAACAGTTTTTTATTGTGTAATCAGTTGATGTTGCATACTGATTACAAGTTGAGGATAGCTTTGAGATTAAACCCTGAGGACGAGGAGATGAAGAAAATGCTTCAAATAAGAGAGGATTTGTTTGCTAATTCCTATAAAGAAGATAGCTTTGATAAGGAAAATGTTGATGAAGGTGGTAACAAAAATGAGGAAGATGGTGATAATGGAGAAGATGAGGAAGATGGGGATAAAGATGGGGATAATGTTGATGAAGGTGGTAAAAAAAATGAGGAAGATGTTGATTAAGATGGGGATAATGTTGATGAAGGTGGTAAAAAAATGAGGAAGATGGTGATAAAGATGAGGAAGATGGGAATAAATATGGGGATAATGTTGATGAAGGTGGTAAAAAAAATGAAGAAGATGGTGATAAAGATGAGGAAGATGGGAATAAAGATAGGGATAATGTTGATGAAGGTGGTAAAAAAAAATAAGGAAGATTGTGATAAAGATGAGGAAGATGGAGATAAAGATGGGGATAAAAATGATGATTAAAAAGATGAGAACAAGGGGGATAATGGAAAAGATGAGAAAGATGACAATGGTGAGGATAATGATAATGATAATGATGATGAAAATGATGAGAACGATGGAAATGGTGGGGATAATCATAATGATCGAGATGATGAAAATGATCAGAATGATAAAATGGGTGGACAGAAAAATGAGGATGGTACAAATATTGACAACGATGGGGACAAAGGAAGAACTGAACATGAAAAGAATGATGAATTGAAGGAAACACCAACAAAAAAGATGGCTTTGAGAAGATTTGTTGGGGGCAAAACTAGCGATGAAGAGAAAGGTTTAGTTGGGATGAAATTTAATGTTGTTGTTCCATTTGATATGGATTTAATGTCAAGTAAATAGAAAAGAAAACTAAATCTTGTAGAAGATGTTACACTATCACAGCTAAGTTGGGATATTGCAGGCGAAGCTAGCTTACCATAATTGTCTACTACCGATATCACAGATGCACCAAAAAGGTTAGTTGCTGATGCAGTAACTGCCACTGCAAATCCAACCTACCACAGTTTGAAGCTAAAGTTAAAACGGAACAACTCTGGAAACTTTGATGCAGCAAAGGAATCAACTGTTAATGTGCTTGATGTGGTTCCTATGAGATCTGTTGCGCCAATAAATTACATTCCCACTCAGAAAAATCAAACGGAAAAAACTGTTGCTGCAGCAAAATCAAAGGAAAAAAAATGTGATACATCAGATGCTGCAACAAAATCAAACGAAGTGGGTAAAAAAGCAGCAACAAACAAAGAACATACAAAAAAGGCAATGGGTAAAGCTAGAAAGGCTCCAACGAAAAAGCCAGAGCCTAATTCAGTGAAAGTGGATTCAGAAAAACCTAAAAGAGGCCAAAAAAGAGGCGCAAAAGCTATGGATTGAAATAATTAATGAAAAGCGTATAGGAAAGCCCTCTAGTGCTATGGTATCACCATTCTATGACAGAAAAGTCATGATTTACCAAAAATGGCCTGAAGCAAATATGAAGCTTGTTGAATACATATGGAGTGACAACTGTCCTGAAGGGTACATTTTATTATACAAATATTTTATAATTACTGCATATATATTCATGTGTTACTGCATCACTGTTTAGATTATTTACTGCATCAATACTTATATGGTACTGCATCAATGTTTATATGATACTGCATCAATGTTTATATGTTACTTCATCACTGTTTAGATTATATTGCATCAATAATTATATGTTACTGCATTAAATACTAAAATGTTACTTAATCATAAATGTGCAGTGATATTATTTTACATGGAAAAGGATTAGAATTAAAACGTGCGTTTTTCTTGAGCCTTTATCCTGAAATTAGAGTTGCTTCAAGTATAATTGATGTATGGAGCATTATACTAAACGATGAAGAGCAATTCAGAGACAAACTTTCTGGAAACAGAAATGTTTATTGTAGTACAATGATGCTGGTGAGAAATTTATCTATATAATATAGCTAAATTTAATTGACACTTTTTAATGCTTATAAAACATTTCATGTTTATGAAAACAGCCTCATCATATGGTTGAAGATGGAAAGGATGTTGAGAAAAGAAATAAAGTTTTTGATGAAAATGTTAAAAGTGTTTTAGAAACTGCAAGAGTGAAGGATTTCAATGATGTTAGTTTGGTAAGAAAAAAAAATAGTTGCAAGTTTTAGTGATTTGATTCTTAACATGAATTTCAATGATGTTAATGCATTAAAATGACAACAGGTTTTCTTTCCTTGTATAAAGATGATTGAAAATGGATCAAATCATTACTATCTCATCTGCTTTAATCTGACGAAAGGTGATATAGACATCCTTGACAACATCCACAACGGTATCGAAAATATCTCAGATAGATATGGGGATTATGCAAATGCTGTGGTAAGTATAACTAAAAATACAAAGAATGTTTTCCTACTTCATCAAAGTGTTATAAACTACTAAATTTCAAAGTTTTTACTGCATCATAGTTATATATATTGAGCATGTAAGAAACTAAAATTAATGTAACTGTATCGTATTATTTTCACAGATTGATTCATTTATCAATTACCTAGAAAGGAAAAACCACCTAAAAATCGCAGAGATTTTATTGGCGAACCAAAGGTTAGTGCAGATAAAATGGAAGACAATCTACAATAGTGTCGACTATGGTATCTTTGTCATGAGGCATATGGAAACCTATATTGGTCAAGAAGTATTTTTGCATGAACTAAATAGGGAAGCTGGAGCTCTAAGCAGACAACTGACAATGCTTCACGCAAAGTATTTGGCAAAGATATTACTGAAAGATCTAAATCTCAAAAAGAAGGAAGTAATGAAAGCAGCTGAAGCATTTGCGAAGAAGCAAGGAGAAAGCTTTAAGATCTTAAATCATTGATGCTGAATGGATCAAAATTTGATGAAAAGTTTAAAGAAACTCTGAAAAGACAATTAAAGGCTGATGGGAAATTTCTTGAGATTACTAAAAACTGAAATCTTTTGGATTTGTTTTAATGAATGATCAGTTATTGTATGGTACTTTAAAATTTAGATAATGTTTCTATGGTACTTTTACTTTTAGTTAATGGATGTTGAAAACTAAGTACTTTTACTTACAAATATCGATCTTTGTTATTGATTTTATCTATGGTTTAAATTTGATTATATTTATCAAGTAACTATGATGTAGTAAAAATAATTATGTGATGCAGTAGAATAACATAGTGATGCAGTAACTTATACTTGTAATTATATTTAATACTTACTGCATCAATATTTATCTTTTACTGCATCACGGTTCATATTCTACTGTTATTCTGCTATTGCACCAACATTAAGGGTATAAAACCACTTCACCAGCTTTAAATATCTACTTGAAATGTTTCCCAATAAATGGAAGATGGACACTATCAGATGCTCTTTGAAACTCATGAATCAATTTAAACAAAAACATCACCAAACAAAGTACATATTAAACATGATTGGTGATGTTTGTAAGTTTAAGATGATTGAAGAGATTCATAAGCTAATCTAAAGTATCCACCTTCAATTCCTGAGGAAGCATTCCAAGGTATAAAGATGAATGCGGAACTACAATGAGAAACTAGAATAAAGTTTATAATAAAGTTATAAGAGTGTATGTGATGAATGAAAAATTGGAATGGTTGTATGAGTATTTAAAGGTGAGAAAAAGATAAGAAAGTGAGGTTTATGGATTTAAAGATAAGAAAAAGATAAGATTCTCTGATGTGGATTGAAAATTTAAATGTATGACAGTATTTCAAGATAAGAAAGAAATAAAAAAGATATAAAAATTATGTGTATAAAACAACGTTAGAAAAATACCGCATTATAATATGAATGCATAGTGTATCATAATGTAAAACCTATTGCATCATAATGTTAAATCTATTGCATCACAGAGTAAAATTTACTGCAAAATGATAAACGTGTTGGAATCACTCCTAAACTAGAATTCAAGTGTTAGTAATTAATATGTAATAGTTAGCTTAATTATGGCCTTTATGTTTGTTATTAAGCTTAGGCTTATGTAGAAGGCCCATAAGCCTAGGCCAAGCCCAATAAGTAAAGGATGGGAACTTGGTGTGTTGCCCTAGTTCCCTCCTATAAATACTCTTGTAAACCCTCACTTAAGGGTTGGTTGTTCAATTCACTCATTCACTTTACGCATAACCTTTCTCAGATTATCATACGTGTGTGTGTGTGATTGTTAATCCGATATCTTCTCTTCTATTTCTTCTATTGATGCTTGTGTTACTAAAATGGGAACCTAACAGTGGTATCATTCGCCAAATAGTTGGGTGAAAAGGTTTTGTTTTTGAAGTTTTTGGTTTACGCTGCGAATACGGTTTCCAACTTTGTCAAGCTTAAAAACTTAATTTTTACACTTTTTAATCCAAGATTCTTGTACTTTCAACGTTTTTAGGTGTTAAATTATCTTTTTTTGGCAAAAAGTTTCAAACTTTACGTGTGGATCATTGTTTTTAAGCTTGGTTTTAAACGTGTAGTTTCTTCTACGCATAAGGTGTTTAGAAGTTTTGGATCATCAAGTTTCACACTTTTGTGTTATTTTGGTGATATTGAAGCTGTTTCATCACAAAAATCTGGTTTAGAAACATCATTGGGCAGAAATCATTTTTCGTTACTTTCTACGCGTAAGAAAACACTAATCTTACGCGTAACTCATCCTTGGTTTCATCTTCAGTTTTCGTGGTTTACTCAGTGTTTTCTTGCTTGGATAAGCCTGAAAGCACTTCGACTTTGGATATCCTTTGCACTGTGATAGTGTAAAAGATGTTTTGGGCAAAACCCTAATCTTACGCATAAGCTCAAACTTATGCGTAGAACTCTTTCCGCATAGGATTTTTCTTACGCCTAAGCTCTGTCTTACGCATAAGCTAATCCTACGCCTAAGTTTTCTATGCCTAACTTTCAGTTTACGCATAACTTTAGTGTTTCTCATTCTTACGCGTAAGCTAATCCTACGCGTAACTATTACTTTTACGCGTAAGTTTGGTATATTTACGCCTAAGTGTTACTTTGCCTAAACTTGGTTTTTCTACGCCTAAGGATACTTCATCAACAACGTTTCATTCGACTACAAAGATCCATTTAACAACACAAGTTTTCAACATGTCACAACCACCATACTCTAGCTACTTTCCTTATACTTATAATCAACAACAACAACAACAACTAAGTCCACAACATCAACAATTTAATCAACAACAACAAATTTATCAACAACAATTCAATCAACAACATTATCCACAACAAGGAGTAACTCCACCTCAAATGGTTCAACCACCACCTAGTCTTCAAGTACAACCTTACACAAACGTCTACAATCAACATCCATCAAGGAATACTATAAAGGAACCGACTTGGTTTGCAAAGATGTGTGAAGCTTTAAGTAGCCAGCAATCAATTCATGAGGCAGGATCACTTGATAGACCTCCAATGCTCACTCTCGGAAACTACGATCAATGGGTGATTAGGTTCTTTAGGTTTTGTGATCTAAAGAAGCCACATGGAAAATTCTTAAAGAAGGTTATCTTGGAAGGTCCATTTCAGATGCCTATTGTCGTTACACCCGGAGATCCAAATGCTGTTCCACCAAGATATGATCTCACAAACATTGCAACTGGCATCGACCTTTCTCGGTGATAAACTTCTACACTACGAAGCTGATGAGCTAGCAATGCAATATATCCTTTTAGGATTACCAAACCCAATTCTTCGAAGTGTTGATGCTCAAAAGACAGCAAAAGCAATGTGGGAACATATTCATCTTCTCATGGAAGGCACTGCACTCAATCAAGAGGATATGGAATCCAAAATTTACTTGGCTTATGAACACTTCATGATTGAACCCGAGAGACACTAAAGTCTTATCATCATCGATTCTCAGACATCATCAATGATTTGGATAAACACAACATCATCATGCCAAGAATTGCTATCAATACAAAGTTCCTAAGTAGTCTTGGTCCTAATTGGGAGAAGTATGTCATTTTCCTCCGCCAAGCGAAGAATCTTCATCATGCTTCATACGGATTGTTGTACGACTATTTGAAGCCTCATCAAAAAGAAGTTGATAAGGAAAGGGTTATCCGTGGCCAAACTGCTTCACCTTCACTTCTGGATAATCAACAACTTGCTTTGTGGGCTCAAACTAGTTATCCTCCTCAACCAGCTACTCAACCAACTGCCACAATCACACCATATGATCCGTCACAAAGAACAATCTCAACAAACTCAATTGGTTCCATACAACAACAACAACAATGATCAAGCACTTTACAGTGAAGCTAATGAGGACTCAGATGCTTTCGATGCATTGCAACAAGGATTTTTTATGATTGCTAAAGCTTTTGGCCGTTATACAAACAAATCCAACAATTGCATTCGTTCCTCATCAAACACAAGGAATCAAGCTGTTGTGAACAATGGACGAGTTGAAGTTCAGAATCGTGGTTATGGTCGTCCGATGGGCGGTGGTCAAGGGTTTAATGCTATGGGTAGGAATAACATGGGTGCTCCACAACAGAGAGCTCAAGTGGTTGAACAAGGTAATGCTCAGAATGGGATAAATGGTCTTCGCTGCTACAACTGTAATGAGAAGGGACACCTGGCTAATGCATGCGCAAAGCCGAGAACTAGGGGCAGTGCTTATCACAAGGAGGCTCTACTTTGGCTCTTAAGGATGAAGTGGTGGAACTCTCAAAGACAAAGAAAGAGCTTTATGGCAGATGCACTCAGATGATGATATGGAGGACTTGCGGCTAATGCGCCAGTTATGTTGATGGCTAATATGCACGAACTCCACATGAGTGACACAGGCCCAGTGTATGACAATGATGGCTTGTCTCAGGTACCCGAACAAACCATAGTCATCTCTGATCTACTATGTCCGCCAACATCTGAATCCGGCGAGGCTCAGAATGTTCAAAATGAGTCGTCCACATCTCATTCTGACGATTCTCAACTAGACCCCGTAGTTACATTTGACGATCAAGATGATCTTATGGTTACCTTTGATACTCAAATTGACTCAGTGGTTATACTTGAGGATCTGAATAGTGATCATGTTGTGACTCACGTTGAACACGCTGAACCTCTTCCTAGTCTAGATGTTGATCTCTTAATTAAAGATTATCTATCCCAAATGGATGAATTTCGTTCATTAAATCAGCAACTACACAAGAAAATGCACTGTTAACCAGGGATATTGAATGCTTAAAACGGCAACTCAATATTTTCAAAACTCAAGAAAAACGTGAAAAAGGTTTTGAAGTCGCTTTTGCTAAATCACACCAAAACGAAAAATCTTTGGAACGTCAGATTCGTGATCTAGCCGCATCGAAGAATGCTTTGTTGTCTCAGATAGAACAACTGAAACATGAACATAAAAACAACTTAACACTCTTACTTTGGCAACTCAAAAAGCCAAGGCTGAGTTGTTAGCTTGTCAACAAGAGTTCTCTGCATACAAAAAGCATTCAACGAAACGAATAGATGACCATCTTGATGAAATTGTCGACTTACAACACAAAATCAAAGAGTTTCAAATGTTGTTTATAAACATGGTGAGTCAATCACAACTATTCAAAAGTTTACTTTAAAACCCAATCCAAATGGATATGACCGAATCTTGCTGACATAAACCAATGCTTTCAACCAAAGCATTCAAACCAAATCCCTGAAGTCTCCAAAGTAGAATACAAAATTGATGATTCTGTTATGAGTGTTGTTGAATATCATCGTCAAGAGGAATTAGATGCAGAAGACGAGAGTCGATCAAAATTCGAAAATATTGTTTATAGCAAACCATTTAACTATTCAAAAGCCATCACTTTCGTCACACCAAAGGATTCTTCTAACACACCTAGGATTATCACAAAAATGTCTGAGTCTTCTAATGTTGCTCCCCAACCAAATTATGCACAAATTTATGGTCCTTTACCTTCACTCAGTGAAGTAAATTCAAAACCAGAAAATCGTCAAATTCTTAGATATTTTGACATTTTCACTTCTGACCTCAAACTTTTAGAACGTGAGATTGAATTTCATTCTGAAATAAAAGTTGAACATTTTCAATCGCCTCAGGCGCGAGAACAAAGAGATATTTTTAAGAAAAGAATTTTATAAGGAACTTGGATTGATGAAAGTCGTTTTCGAGAAAACAGAAACATCTATTTCTAATACAAAACGTAAAAAGAAAATGTTACGAAAAGGTGTTGATCGACTCTTGGAAGATGTTATTTGTGCTGATATCCATAATGTTGTGTTATTCCATACTTTGTCATATGCATCTAATTATATCTCTACTGATTCTGTTGATTCTGTTAAAATTGTTGAGAATACTGATAATGTGCATCAGATCGAGTCTTTAAAAGTTGAAAATGAACGACTGTTAAACGAACTTTCAAATGCAAAACGTCGTCTTCAATGGTGTCAAAGGTGTCAAAAAGATTGTCATTCTCGTGAACTCTCTTGGCAAAACAAAATTGCTCAGTTGCAAGCAAAAACCTTTAATTCAAAACCTGAGCAACTGGATGATCAAAACGCGTCTTTGAAATGTCAAATCTCAAAATAAGAACAAGAACTTGCAAAAGTTAAAAAGGAATATGGTGTCATATTTGATTTACTCAAACAGACTCGTGATGAAGCATCAAACGAACTTGATCATTATCTTGCACACACTAAAAAAGTCATGAATTTTTCTGGAAATCTTCGTTCTGAAAATCAAGATTTGGTGCACACTATCATTAAGTTGAGAGAGATGTTAGGAAATTATGAACAAGTTCAGCCTAGCATCATTAAGAAAATTGCATCTGTTACACTTAGCAAACGTGACCCCAGAATGCCTACTGACAAAACACAAGATACTAATGTGCTTCCCTCTACTGAAACAAGAATAGTTGCCTCTTTTCCAAACGTCTGCACTTCACAGCCTAGGAGCAATACAAGGAAGAATAGGAAGTTGCGACCTAAGAAAAGAACAATAAAGAATGTTGAAGTAGAAGAACACCCTAGGACTTTGAATAAGACCCGAGTTGCACCCACTTTAGATATTGTGTCTGACAAATGTAATGGAAAAAGTGTTGTAACGAATGCTGAACCTTTAAGTACTTTGATATTAAGTCTAAAGCTTCTTGTGTTATATGTCGTAAAAGTATGCTTTCTGATTGTCATGATAAATGTGTTGCTAAAGCTATCTTGTCTCGTTTACGGAATCCTAAGAAACGGAATACCTCTTGGCCGACTAATGCTTCTAAGTCTGTGCTTGGTAAACCGCCCTCTTTAGACTCTAAGAAACGCATTGATGTCCTTGTAGTTCCAGTATCACCTCCAAGGAATGTAGTACCACCTAGTGCATTCACTAAGACTAAAGCAAAGACTAGTTGGAGATGGCAGAAATGGAATCATAATACACTAGGATTTAAATGGATGCCTAAAATCATTGATGTGTGTATTTCGACTATAACTGTATCGGAACCGTCTAACTCTTTGGGTTCCACATCTACTTCTATTCCATCTATGTCATCTGTGTAATGCAGTGATACATCATCCTTTGGATTGTTGATAGCGGATGTTCCCGAGACATGACAGGCAATCTTAAACATTTATCAAACTTTATTGCAAAGTTCATTGGCACTATCAGATTCGGGAATGATCACTTCGCAGCTATCATGGGCTACGGAGATTATATCAATGGCAATATCGAAATTAGCAGGTTTTATTATGTGGAAGGTCTCGGTCACAATCTCTTCTCAGAGGTCGGGCTTCGTGATGGAGATTTGGAAGTTTCTTTTCGGGAGAAAACTTGTTTCATTCGTGATCTACAAGGAAACGATCTTATGTCTGGCACTCGCAATTCAAGTCTGTACACAATCTCAATGCAAGACATGATTGCTTCATCTCCCATCTGTCTACTTTAAAAGGCAACATTAACAAAATCTTCTCTATGGCACCGACGTCTCTCACATTTAAACTTTCAAACCAT
This sequence comes from Chrysanthemum makinoi, assembly GCA_910596185.1. Classification (NCBI taxonomy): domain Eukaryota; kingdom Viridiplantae; phylum Streptophyta; class Magnoliopsida; order Asterales; family Asteraceae; genus Chrysanthemum; species Chrysanthemum makinoi. The sequence continues at coordinate 236,306,964 of OU343222.1, read as the reverse complement.
AACTAACCTTGCTCGATACGATACAAACTTGTTGAAGGTCTCCCGAGATTCCAGTATTCTAAAGATCACCTTTGCTCAGCCTATGAACAAGGAAAAAGCACTCGTGCTCATTTTTCTTCAAAGGTGGAACATAGCTCTCAGCATGTGCTTCATCTTCTTCACATGGACTTGTGTGGCCCGATGCGCGTGTAAACGATTAATGGCAAAGGCTACATCTTGTTAATTGTCGATGACTACTCACGATGGACTTGGGTCTACTTTATTCGAAGTAAAGATCAAGCTCCACAGATGATCATCACCTTTCTCACAAAAATTCAAGTTCAGCTTCGGAACACAATCCGACAAATCAGAACAGACAAAGGAACTGAATTTGTGAATCAAACTCTTCATGAATTTTATGAGAAAGTGGGAATTGAGCATCAAACATCTATTGCACGAACACCAGAACAAAACGGAGGTGTTCAAAGACGAAACCGAATGTTAGTGGAAGCTGCCAGAACGATGTTAATCAATGCTAAACTTCCAGATTACTTGTGGGCTGAAGCCGTATCAACTGCATGTTACACTCAGAATCGCTCAATGATTACTAAACGCCACAACAAAACACCATTTGAGCTTGTCCACAACCGAAAACCGAATCTCAAACACTTTCATGTATTTGGATCCCTTTGCTACCTGAATAATGATCGTGATGACTTTGAAAAGCTCAAAGCCAAAGCTGACATTGGAGTCTTTATTGATATGTGATAATTCTAAAGGTTACCGGATCCGAATCGTCATACAAAACAAGTTATGGAAACGATTCATGCAAATTTTGATGAGCTTATGAAATGGCTTCGAGCATAACAGCTTGGAACCCGGTCATAACCGTTTAAACTTTCCTCAAACCCCATCATCAGCTGAACCTAGCCCCCAGCTTACTCGTCAACAAATGGAAAAGCTATTTTCTCCGCTGTTTAGCGATGACATTGATGAACGTGCTCCAGGTGTATCCGATGTTTCCGCTGCTTAACCTGATCATATTCCAATACTTGATACACCTGCTACAATAACCACTGTTGAAGAAGCACCACCAGTTGACTCTACAACAACAGTTGAAGAAACTGCTTCCAACGACGCTGAACAGGCTGATGATGTTCTGAACAATGAAGTAACCCCACCTGCAGATTTTGATCCAAATGCGTTCTTTAACCCGTTTGCTAATGAAACTGCTGCACCAGATGTTGCAGAATCATCTACAAGCCATTTGAATCCTCCCAATCTGCAGAATGTATATCAACATCAACCATCCACTCATCGTTGGACAAAAGACCATCCTCTAGAGAATATTATTGGTAACCCGAATCAACCAGTCGTAACGCGACAACGTCTTCACACAGACGGTGAACATTGCATTTATGCACTCGCTGCCAATGAACCTAAAAACATTAAAGATGCAATGACCAAAGACAACTGGATTGAATCCATGCAAGAAGAACTCAATCAGTTTAAACGTCTTGAAGTATGGGAATTGGTTGAAAGACCAACAGGGGTCTTCATCATTGGTCTCAAATGGATTTGGAAAAACAAATTGGATGCTAAAGGAACCGTAATCGAAATAAGTCACGCCTGGTGGCTAAGGGTTATAGACAGGAAGAGGGTATTGACTTTGAAGAATCATTCGCTCTAGTTTCTCGTCTTGAGGCTGTACGGATTTTTCTGGCGTTTATGCTCACATGAACATCACGGTCTTTCAAATGGATGTTAAAACTGCCTTTCTCAATGGACAACTGAAAGAAACGGTCTATGTTAGCCAGCCAGAAGGATTCGTTGATCCAGAGTTCCCCAATCACGTCTACAAATTGAAGAAGGCTCTCTACGGTCTCAAACAAGCCCCTCGGGCGTGGTATAAGAAGTTATCATCCTTTCTTATCGCCAATAATTTCGTAAAAGGTTCGGTCGACCCTACACTGTTCATACAATATCACGGGGCTCACATTTTAATCGTTCAAATCTATGTGGATGACATCATTACTCAAACGCTTTTTCAAAACTAATGAAAAAACATTTTGAAATGTCCATGATGGGTGAACTTACATTCTTTCTAGGACTGCAAGTTCATCAATCACCCCGTGGTATTTTCTTGAGTCAGTCCAAATATGCCCTTGAACTTTTAAACAAATTTGGAATGCAAACCTGTGACACCTATGCCACACCAATGGCACATACCAAGAAACTTGACGCTGATCTACATGGGAAATTGGTGGACCCTACCAAATACCGAAGTATCATTGGGTCTCTCATGTATATAACAGCTAGCAGGCCTGATATTGTTTTTGCCGTATATCTTTGCTCCCGTTATCAGTTGAGACCAACTGAAACTCACCTCTCCGAGGCTAAAAGAATCCTCCGATATATCAAGGGAACCATTAACTTGGGGATCTGGTATCCGAAGGATTCTAGTTTTGAACTAATAGCCTTTTCAGACGCTGATCACGCAGGCTGCTTAGACTCTCAGAAAAGTACTTCAGGAGCATTACAATTTCTTGGAGATAAACTGGTGTCATGGCAATCGAAGAAGCAAGATTGTACGTCACTGTCATCAACATAAGCCGAATATGTAGCCATGTCGGCTTGTTGTGCTCAAGTCATTTGGATGAGAACACAACTCAAAGACTATGGTTACGTATTTGACAAAATCCCGATGTACTGTGACAATCGAAGTGCTATTGCGATCTCGTGCAACTCCGTTCAACCCTCAAAATCAAAGCACATCGATCTTCGATATCATTTCATCAAGGAGCACGTGGAAAAGGGTACCGTTGAATTATACTTTGTGGGTACTGAATACCAATTGGCAGATCTTCTCACCAAAGCCTTAGCTCCTGCTAGGTTTAATGAGTTGGTCCACCGGATTGGTATGAGGTGTTTGACTCCAGAGGAACTGGATGAACTTTTAAAAGATTCTTAAAACCAGTCAAACACCAAAACCTCTTTTGTAAATATTTTTCAAAAACAAAATACAAAAATATAAAATCTGATAAAACAACAAAAATATTCTTCTATCTATATTTCTTTTAACATGGCAAAGTACAAATCTTCCGTCAACACTCAAATCTTTCAAAATTCAGTATTTTTTCGATCAAGTGTTGAGGGGGAGAAAGAAAATATTCTTCGGTTTCATAAAAACTTTGTACTTGCATGTTACCTTATCCCGGTTGTTTCTTTAAATGGTGGTCACTTTTCTGGTTTACTGACACTCCTCGGACTAAAATTTATAAAATTTCAATATTTCTTAAGTCAAGGGGGAGTGTCGTCAAATTTCTTTCCAAATATTCGTCATTTGGCAACCAAAATGGAAGTTATGTGCATGAGATGTAAATGGTAAAGGTGGAGGGACTAATTGTGTCAAAATGTCAAAAGTAACTTTAAAAAAACACCTCCACCAAACATTTACTTCACATTTATTACACATTTATTATATCACCTACCATATCCTACGCCAGAAAATTTCACCTGAAAATCCGTGCTTTTGATCTTCAATTTGTAAGTGTTAAAACATTCTTTGTATCAATCTGAACATGGGTTTTGAATCGTTTTTAAAACTAACGGTTAGATTTTTGTCTATAAGTGATTTTGTGTTCTACGCATAAGCGTATGAACACATAATCATGGTTGAGTGTTTTTGGTGTTAATGGTTGTGTCAAAACGTTTTTATTATCACAATAACACCATTTCTATCATTTATACTCACCCAGAAATTCAAATTGATTGATTTTAAAAGTTAGGGTTTATCCGTAAGTTTGGGTATTCTCATATATGAGTGTTTCTGGTGAAAAAGATAGTTGGTTGATGTTGTATTCATGATTAATTGATCATATCTAGGCTCAGAAATTACCCATAAACATCAATTGCCTTAAAATTGAAAACTAGGGTTTATGTTCATAAATATTTGGGTATTTTTGATTCGCTTTGATTCTGATGTTAAAACTTGGATAGAACAACTCAATATGCTTCCTATACATCCCAGAAAAACTTTGGTGCAATTCCTATGACTAGAACACTTACTCGTGGAAATCGAACTTCAGGGTTTTAAGCTTACGCATAACCTGTTTCTACGCATAACTGTTTATTGAGTATTCATGGTTTGAACTGATAAAGATTGAATGTATGTGTTAAGATTGGTGATATGATGAACTTATTTCATGTTTTCTACGCGTGAAAATTCAGAATCAAGGTTACTTGTCATCTACGCATAAGGATCACCTTACGCGTAGCATGTTATGCGTAAGAGAAATCTTACGCGTAACGTTTACGCGTAAGGTTCTACATTGGGGACTACGCGTATCCTGTGAAGGATATGCGTAAACAGAACCTCTACGCATAAGGTTCACTCTTACGAGTAAGCCTTACGCGTAAGGTTCCATATACGCTTACGCGTAAGCTCTACGTATAAGGTCCTCTTTTCCTACGCGTAATATTTCTTACGCGAAGTCAAGAACCTACGATAAGCTTACGCTTACGCGTATACCACTCCCGCATAAGCTTGCCATTTCTACGCCTAAGCCTAGTTTTAACCTTAATTATGAATTGTTACGCGTGCAAACTTGTAAATAAATAAATCATAGCGCCACGAAACCAATAATGTCACTAATAAGCTTAAATGTTTAATAAGTTGTGAAAATAAGTGAAAACTTGGAGTTTAAAACTCAAAGTTAACCAACTCACGATAATTATCACGACGCTCTTTGGACTATGGACAAATAAGTGACATTGGACTCGTAACAATCATCGACATATCACATTCAATAAATAGATAGACAATAAAACCAACCTGACAAACGTAATGTCTTTCGATATGTTGGTTCTTCTGGCTAAATATCTTTCAGATCACGACATGGACGCTCAAATGCAAAATGTGGAAGCACCAAACGTTCTCACCGTTGAAGATATCTTCCCTCATGGTTATCCAATGAAGATAGGAAAGAATAACCTTCGTGTTGATTTTGATAGTCTCACCGCCGAGTCTTCTTGTCCGATTGCTGTGGACATTCTAAAGAATCACCCTTATCGTAACATGCTCACCAACTCGCTACATGTGCCGGAGATCTACATTCACCAATTTTGGCATACAATGAAAAAGGTCAAAGGTCAAAATGCCGTGACGGTGACGCTCAACCACAAACAAGTCACCATCACACCAGCAGACTTAAGGTCTATTCTTCTCATTCCCACCATTGAGCCAACCGAATAAAATGCCACACCAACTGAAGAGGCCGTTCTGCAATTCATGATCGACATTGATTATGATGAAGCTTCGTGAGTAATCACAAAGCATTCATACGGATCTTAAGAATATTCCTCAGCCATGGAGAACCCTCTACATTATCATCACCAAATCCATTTCTGGATGTGATAGTGGTTATGAGCATCCCAAGCTCATAGAACTACAGATCTTCTGGGCTTTGGTCAACATGAAACACATTGAAGTTGAAGCTCTGATATGGGACGACATGATGTCTTTCCTCAAAAAGCTTGGCTCTAAGATCCCATATATCCGATATACCAAATTTTTGACCCAAATAGCTCTAGGGAATAATCCTGATATCCCCTTGAGACTCAATGACCCCAATAATCACTCCATGTTGTATGAGCCTACACTCACAGTCAGATTTAAGGAATCTACAACAAAGAAACAGGGTGCAGTGTTGCCAGATCACCTTCTAACTGATGCAGTCAAACAACTCTATTCATACAAAAGGTATCTGGTAGCAGTTGATGAAGGCAAAGTAGGTTTTCTTGATGAAAAGTCCTCTGGTACACCTACTAGGAAAACTAGGAGAGGCAGTGCAGGGAGTGTTACAAGCACCGAGAGTCAAAGAAAGTTTCCTAAGAGGTCACATACTCTCAAAAGGAAAGTTCCCTCTAAGGAAGCTATTCCTATTCCCAAGCCTGAACCGCAACGAAAGCTACTGGATGAAAGCTCTGAGGAAACTGAATCAGACGAAGAGGTCACCTACTCTGAAACGGAAATCGATGACACTCCAACAGTAGCTAAACCTCCCACCAATAGCTGAAAAAGTAAAAGGAAAACTCCTGTGCTTGAGCATGATAAGGAAAGTTCTGAAGAAGAACCAATTGATGAGGAAAGAGAATATCAAAAGAAGTTGAAGAACCTCAGACTCAAATATCTTGTCGATGAATTTGTAAAGGATCAAACTCGTGGCCCCGGAGGGTCAAGTGGTGGTGCACTATCTACACCAGTTCCTGATGCGGTTAATCAACCCGATAAGGGAACTGGTACCACCACCCACGATCCACAACAACAACGACTGGAAGATACCATCACCTATGAATTTGAGGAACCTGAAAAAGAGAAGTCTGAGAAAGAAAAAGCTGATGAAGAAGCCAAGATTGAGTCGAACAATTGGCCAAGTCCGAAAAGATGACGAAGTTGAATATGATGATTTTCTTCTTGATAGTCCAAAGACGCCAAAAAGAAGAAACTTCGAACCAAAGAAAGGATCCTGAGTCTCCTCATATCTCATCATCATCAGACTCATCCTCTCATTCATCTCCACCACCATCCAAAGGCACAACCAGATCCACATCTAAATCAGTGAAGAAACCAACTGACTCTTGGATATCCCGGGCTAAAACCAAGATTGTCAAACTGTCAAGCAAGTACGGAAGAAGGATGTAACCAACAAAAAGCTGAATCAACTCGCTGACATAATCAACTTTCTTTAAAAAGGGATAAACGAGTTGTTGAAAGAAAGGGAACAAATCCAAGTTTATCAAAGGAGATTTCCAAAAGGAATTGGAGAAGACGGCAAGAGAATATACTCACAAGTTTCTTCTCGACACTGTCCCTGGTTTGACAAGAGAAGTATTTTCCAAACAACTTACTCCAAATATCGTCGCATTGGTTAAACATATAATGGCCAAAGAATCTGATCTCTCTAAAACTGAGTTAATTGCTAAATTGGTAATGCAAAAGTCAAAACGATCTACAACTTTTACTTCAGATGAAGCTAATTTTTTTGAAGGTCTACTAGATTATCAACTCAGATCATCATGCAAGGAATCAACAGATCAACCTAAACGACCAAGAGATGACGATGATAAGGACAAGGACTCTGCACCTAAACATCCAAAGAATTCTGGTGAATCTTCCTCAATGCCACCACCAACCCAAAAGACTCTAATCGAAAGAAGATCTCCACCAAGTTCTGCTGCTGCTGATAAACCTCAGGACTCTGAGTTACCACCTCAGACAGTGAAAACCGGTGATCATTTCGAGTACACTGGTGGTAACGATGAAGAGATCCCTGAGCCCCAACAACAACCCACCTCTCCCGCTTCAACAAAGAAACCAGCATCCTCATCTAGGCCAAAGAAGAAGAAGAAGTCACCTATGGTTGATGTCGTCTCATGGCTAGACGAAGATGACACCGAGTTTGAATGGTTCTCTACACTTTTTGATGCTACTCCCGCCCTAACTAATGATCAAGATATGGTAGAAGGTCGAACATTGGAGCATGCTAAGTTACTTCAAGAGAAGTTTCGGGTGAACAAGATGACCAAGTCAGAATTAAAACGCATCAAGAATGAAGCTTTTCAATTGCTCAAAGACAGCTGAAAGTGCTATCGGGTTGAATACCATCTTGAAAACATAGCACGAGCTATGTCTAACAACATCGATTGGCTCAACCCTGAAGCTAACATTGACTTCACACGAAAAGATAATGCTCCATACTACAACCGACTAGACCGCACTCTACCAACGATTGGCCAACCAGATCAACCTAAGATTCCATTCCGCTACTTCTTCAACAATGACCTGGAATTTCTTCTACACGGTAGCGATGGTTCAAAGAAATACGCTACTTCACTTACACTTCCGTTCTCGGCAGCCATATACTCCAACTGTATAGCCATCGAGGAAAAGGCTAACCACATGTTTGCCAACAGCGTGGAATGGTATGACAATGATGCAATGTATGGGATTCACCATTGGCCTGAATGCCGAAGAATCTACTACAAAAGTCAGTGTTCGAAAGTCTATACATGAAGTGTACAGTGATAAAGGGATCATTGCTGTTAAGCATGTGGCCCTCTCGTCTAAATGGGACTACACTTTCCTCCAGAAAATCATGGTCAAAAGACAAGACGAAAGGGACTATGAGTTCTGTGAAGCGGACTTTCAGAATTTGTCTCTCAACAACATTGAAGATCTGTATCTTGCCAAGGTACAGGGAAGAATGAGACAATTCTCGACTGAAATCCAACATGAATACATCAAGTCCCTGCTCATCTTCATCAGAAGCATAGTGATCCAAGAACGTGTAGAAGACTTGCAACTTGCCATTGAATCTTATCGACACGCTCAACTTCACCGCATCTCAGCTAGAACTTCCCGACATCAATCATCTTCCTCAATACATTCTCATCAAAAACCGCTTGGAGTAGTCTACCGTAGTGAACTACATCGCAACTGCTTGATGGCGTGTAGAGATCTTCATAATTTTGGAGATCACACATGAAGAAAGTCGGGACGGCTTAGCTTTTCGTTAAAGGCTATACAACAAGGCATTGGGTCACCAAGAGATGGAATTCTCAGAGAGACGGAATGTGAAGAGAATCATCACGCCGGATTGATGAAAGGTTGTTCGAAGGGATCGTTCGAACTTTGGAGAGCTTTGTAGGTGGTCATTCCATGATTACTCACAGATATCAACGCCAGCCGCATTCCTGGAGACATTGTTGGACTACCTGATTCCCCTGGTACCCCTTAAACTGTTTCATTTTCATATTGATTTGGATGTGTGATTATATTATGAATATGGCTTGTGCACACATAACAGTGTACAACCCGTTCTTGTAATGAAAGGACCCTGTGGTACGCTTCAGTGCCACAATCCTTATAAAAGGAGCGAAAGCTTCTTACTTTTGAGTTAAACTTATCAAACCTTTCACTTTTAAAAGGTTTTGCTCAAAAGAACAAGTACTTCCCCTTATGATTTTCAAAAACTCAAAATTTTATATCACTTGTTGAGGGGGAGTATTTGATTAAAAACTTTGTTCACAAAATTGTTCTTCGTGGTAATCTTCCCATAAAACTCGAAATGGTCATATTTGATATCAACATTTCATCAAAAATAACATATTAATATGCCATTTTTGAGGGGGAGAAAAATTATGTGATAAGAAATATGATGTGAGTTGCGAAAGAATCATCGTGTGAATAGACTTAACCAACGAATTGACGAACTCTGAAATGTTAGTAAATCAAAAAGACTTATCCGGGACGGGTAATAATTTCAAGCTAGTTCGCTAGTGATGTAAACGTGTCTCGCAAAGGACATGTCCGAGTAGAATGTACCATTCTAGAAACTCTTGGTAGACATGAACTTTGACGGGTTTGGCAACCTTTCAAGGTTGTCCACACCTTCAAGGTAGTTATTAGAGCTAGTTGTCACCTAAAAGCTGACAATGTATCTCTTTAACTATGCAACGTAACCGTGTCTCGCAGGGGATTTTCTATCATGAGTTGATCAATTCAAAAGTGCGCGCTCTTCTCTCACCGTGCAGATTTCAGTCAAAACTCTTAAGCACGTGTGGAGGGGGAGTAATTATGCAGTATCTTAAAACTCTCACAGTGGTACAAAATGTTTTTACTAATAAACACTTTGAGAGATTTTCATGAAAATCAGTTTTTATGGCAATGGAGTTATAAGGTGATTAAGGTTAGGAATAACCGTCCTATGATCCGCTTAAGCCGGAGGGATCTACCCAAGGACACTACCAATAGTTAGAATTAGAAGTCCTTAGGTATGATTATAAAAAGGAGAAGATGAGAATCAGAGAAAGAAGGAGTTGAAGAATTAAAAAGAAAAAGCAAAGAAAATGGTGAAAAGAAATAGCCCTCCAGATTATTCAACTTAGGCGCATAAGTTCAATTCATATGCTACTGGTTGTCACTTGATGACACCGGTATTGAAGATTAAAAGTCGCCATGGACCCAGGACGATGCACTAAACCTTCTTAGCCACTCAAGTTTCTCCTAAGCTTGTTTCATTCTCACAGGGAACCCTACGTAAAATATCGGATTTCTCTTAAAGATTGCTAGTATTGAAGGAGGAGACCCTCTCCCTAGTCTCCGCTCAGGAAAACCAAAAGCGCACTATTGAGTCTAGAGCCACGAGATTCATCAAAAGATCTCTTAGGTACACTTGACAATTCATCGCTTGTCGTTCAACAATAAGGACGCAAGTGATACATTATCGAGTCCTTCACAGATCTTAGAAATCTGTCGAGAACATTTATGAGAGGTTCACACATGTGATCCTCAGTGATTGAATGGAAAATCCCGCCAGGTCAACATCAAACGCCTCGACAGCAGGTCACTTCGGTAACTCCCCGTTGATTATGCTTAGTGTGTTTCAAACGGTCTACAGTCATGAGGTGATGCTTCGGTGTACCTCAGTGACTCATCTGAACTGTAGGTGTACGTCGGTACATCGCGTTATCTCACTTGTGGGACTCAGTTCAGAAACGCCTTTGTGAGAATTAGAGTTGTGTTTTCACACTATGTTGTTAACACTCTCGAAGTTCAAACTTGTAAGTGCTGGAATCCGCTTATCACTAACCATTCTTATGTTTTCTTCTTATGGAAGCTCTGGAGCGAACTGATCGTGCAGATTCTTTACATGCTCATACCAACAACATCTCTAATGGAAGTTCTCTCAAAAGGAAACACAAAGTCAGAATGATTATTCATCATGTCAAAGAATCTACAAAGTTTAAAAACTAAGAGAACTACATCAAGTATCTGAAATCCAACGCCAAAGAGCGTGTGAGCATGTTGAAGAAAGACGGAGACACTGGAGCAACGAAGCGACCTGATGCGACAACAACAACATACTATCACTACCATCACAAAGAACTAAGATCAAAGAACAAAGAAAATGATGACGTCAAAGCAGAACTTTTCAAAGGAAACAATTTCTCTACACTGAGGAGATTGTTCGAATCAAGACACTTCTTCTCACAAGAAAGAAGAATGTCAGAAGACGTCAAAGCTACTATTACATCAGCACCTTCAACGTTTATATTATCAATCACTAACACTTAGGGGGAGATTGTTGGAATCACTCCTAAACTAGAATTCAAGTGTTAGTAATTAATATGTAATGGTTAGCTTAATTATGGCCTTTATGTTTGTTATTAAGCTTAGGCTTATGTAGAAGGCCCATAAGCCTAGGCCAAGCCCAATAAGTAAAGGATGGGAACTTGGTGTGTTGCCCTAGTTCCCTCCTATAAATACTCTTGTAAACCCTCACTTGAGGGTTGGTTGTTCAATTCTCTCATTCACTTTACGCATAACCTTTCTCATATTATCATACGTGTGTGTGTGTGATTGTTCATCTGATCTCTTTTCTTCTATTTCTTCTATTGATGCTTGTGTTACTAAAATGGGAACCTAACAGAACACCAAAAAAATATTGTAACTAATATAATCTTCCATTAAAATTGTATGTTATACCTTTCTTTTTTTACAATTCATCAAGTGCTTTATTTGAAAAAAGAAAAAAAGAAAAAGAACACTCATGTTTTACGTGTGCTTTCAATATAGAAAAGAATAATCAATTTTTGCGTGTAGATTGTCTCAAACCTTCTCTTCTTGGTTGTTCTTGTTGCTTTTTTTTCTTTGATGGTGTAGTTTCTACCATTTGCCTTGTACAAGTCCTAGAATTATGGCCTTCCTTTTGTCCGCATACCCCACACGCCCTTCTCTTTGATAGTTCTTCAGCAGATACTTCAGCTATAGGCTTAAACCTTGAAAAACAACCAGTTCCTTTAGTTTTACTCTTGCCTAGATTGTTTATTGACTTTTTTCGTGTTCTTTCACACCTAGCATAGAACTCATCACAGCTTTCCCATCACACTTTGGAACTGTTGGAATATCAATTACAGCTTGATTCAATAACTCTTGCAACTTGTCTTTGTATATATGCATCTTGCTCAAATCATGTATCAAACGATCAACAGTAGATTCAAAAATCTCGTACATTTCTAGAACTTAATTCCATACTAAATCTGATGCACCAATTATTCTTGGAAGAGCAGATCTTGAAGGCTTGGTATTCTTTAACCACCTCTTTTTTAAGTACTTTCGAGGAAACTCCTTGACATTGTTCATCCTTAGAACATAGAATGCATGACGACATAAAATCCCATACGACTCATACCGATTACAAGAACATTGAACAATCATCTCAGACTTACAAAAATCAACCTACAAAAAAATAAATGAAAATAATAAAGAATTATTTACAATATGATACAATAAATTAAGATAATGAGATGCACTAGATATGATGTTGTGATGCACTAGTACATAAATGTATATAAAAATACTAGTGCATTAAAATGTATAAAAATAGTGCATCACAATGTTAATTGCTGGTGCATTACAGTATATAATATTACTGTTTCTAGTGCATCACAATGTTAATTGTAGTGCATTACATATATCTTTTACATACCTGATAAACAGCAAAATCATTGTCACCACTCTTTCCATTCCGAAACTCAGTATCACGGATTGCATATTTCTCCATATTCTCAGCTTGAACAACACTCAATCCAATACAATACTTACAAGAAGCAAAAATCTCATCCTGCACGTCAAAGAATAGTGTCCTAGTATATAGCTTACATGCTTCTTTCTCCATAGGAAGTTCTGTTTTGAATTTTGTAGTTTCATATCTTGAATCATGGTCATTCTTACGCTCAATGTACCTTTGATACTCAATAGCAAAGATCGTAATGACTTAAGAATTCAACTAGAGTAAGGTGAGGGCTGGTCCATTTAGCAAAAAAATGGTTCTCACTTTCTGATCTTGAAGTAGTACGCATAAGCCCTGCAATTTGCACATCACGAAATACGCAGTATCCATCTTTCCTCATATTAAACATATCACCTAACCATTTGTTATCAGATAGTTCAAAATCATTAATCATCCTATCCCACTCTCTCTCAAATTCTTCTGGCAATATTTGGTTTGTCCACACAAAATCACAAATTGGTTGTTTAAAATCTGTCCTATTACAAAGCGCAGTGCCAACCTATTAAAAAAAAGAAAAATGTTAATATAAAATTCCACTGCATCAGTTTGAAAAAAAGTGCATCTTAAGCTAAATTGGAATGGAATATAAAAAAATTAACTGCATTAGAATTTTAAATCAACTGCATCATAAAAATGGTTATAAAAAATACCTTTGTAGTCAATTTCTGCATTATATGCCACATACACAAACGATGCCTCGTATTTGGGAAGCACTCTTCAATAGCAATTTTCATAGATGGATCTTGATCATAATAACAACTTCGGTTCTTTCCTAAAAGCTTCTTTGAATTGTTCAAGTAACCATATGTAAGCACTGGCACTCTCATCAGCAAGCAAACCTGAGGCAAATGTAAGGCAATGGTTATGATGGTTGATACCAGTAAAAGGAACAAATACCATCTCATACCTGTAAAAAAATTATACTTATTTAATCAGAATCTCTTTAAAATAGAAAAATATTTAAACTAATTTTTATCATAAGCAAAATATTATACTTGTTTGATCGAAATGTCGCATCAAAAGAAACTATATCACCAAAAGAAGCATAGTCTTTAATAGCTTCTTCATCAGCCTAAAAAAACCCAACCAACTTATCATCATCACCTAAAACCAAAAAAATAAAACTATAATAAATGTGAACTTTAATAATGTGATGCACCAAATATTGACAATATGATGCACCAATTATTATAAACGTGATGCACCTAAAGTATAACTATGATGCACCAGATATTAAAATTTTAATGAACTAAAGAATATATGCATCACTTTTATAATAATTGACATAGAAACCAGGAGAATGAAGTTTTTGACACAACAACTTCTCAACAGCCATTTGAGCATCTCGATCCCCAATAAAAACACTAATTCTCTTTTTCTGATTCTTACAATCAATAACTCACTGTACCAACTTGTCAAAGCCACCGTAGACTTGTTTCATCAATCTAAACCCAACACCAGGACCAAAATTTGCATTTGAAACTTGATAAAGAAAATGCTGCTTTGTATAACCCATCTTCCTTGAATTCTTCAAAAAAATCATATCTTTTTCAGATACTAGTTGGTGGTTATGTCCATCTTCAAACTTCGTAACTTCATAAATGTTTCCTATTTTCTTAATTGTAACTGATGCTGAACAACCACACCTAAATGAAGTCCTCTTCCTGGTTTGCTTTTTCTTAACATCACCAAACCTATGGGAATCATCACTGATTTCACTTTGTCAACTTATATCATTATCGTAAGAATAGAATCACTGATTTACCATTAGAATCTTCATTTAACCCTTGTCTAGAACAATAGAAATACTTCAATGTTGCATCAGAAAAACCTTTTGCCTTGTAATCGCCACCTCTTCTACAAATAAAACCGCCTTTTACCATACCACATAAAAATTATAGGCCCGATCTATCAAATAAACCGACATCCTTCTATAGGTTTTTCAAGGCAATCAGGATACCAAGTCCTAGTTCCATCTTTTCCACAAACATAAAAACCAACATGATCTCTAATTCGAACAGTTTCAACATCTGCACCTGTATGTTTAACAAAAAGAATGTGATAAAATTATTGCATCAAAGCCTTAAAAAATAGTGCATCACTAGCGATACTATTATTTAAATTACAAACTGACACTATCATTTTCAGTTAGCATTAGCAATCAAATAAATTTCTATTCGCTTCACTAGTTACAAACTTATGTCTCACTACACTTTTAACTGATTTCAGTCCAATCTACTCAGTCCCTAAAACACTTTAACGAATATCAATTCAAACACACAAGTTCACAGAATCTAAACAAAGGCCATTTAAATGTCTGAACATCCAAATTATAAATCACAAGTTCATCAAAAAACTTGGGTAAAATGTTTAAAAATTACTCAAGACATGTTCAAAAATTTAATACTTTTAATTATATAATACTTCTAAATACTTCTTATTAAAAATTATATCAACTGCAGCACAGTGTAAAGATAAGAAAAAAAGGTTAGATTCTTTGTGACATAATTTAAAGATAAGATTCTTGTTATTGATTATATAATTTACTTTTTGACAGTATTCCCACTAAAGTACAGCAAAGTGTAAAAGATACTTTATTTTATCTACTCTCTACTCCATATTCTACTACATATTTGTGCTCTCTTATTATCACACTCACTTTGTTCTCTCTTATTCTTACTCAAGAACAATGGCTCACCAAATGGAAACTTTCAAAATGATGAAGAAGAGTATGACTTCGTCTTAAACAGCTATTTGCTTTTTGACGCACTGTTAGATGCTTTTGGGGAAGAACCGATTTCAGAATATGGTTCATATAGGCAAGTGAGTGTGTGGATGAGGACAAATATCCTTACTTGGCAGCGTCGCCAAGACTTCTACTGGGATGAGATTTATGGACTTAATGGGGCAGAGGAGGAAGAAGATGAAGATGAGGAAGATCTAGAGAATGAGGAGGAGGCTAAAAGTGAGGTGGTGCAAAGAAGGTCGAGATAGTGCAAAGAAAATCGTGGAGGAAGAGTTTCAAAGTGAGGTGATGCAAAGAAAGCAAGCTGATGCAACAAACTGAGGAGGATGATAAAAATGAAGTGGAGCAACAAGTGAATAATGCTACAAGATTTGAAGATATTTATAATTTGGAAAATAGGATTACTAGTCTTGAAAATCTGTTTCAACGACTCAAAGCAAATAAGAAAATCAAGGGAGAGAGCTCTGGAACTAAAAAGTAGTTTATGATGATGGTCTTTTTATGTATTTAGTATCATATTAGTTTTTTAGTTGTCGAAAACTGTTTTAGTGTGTGTTTATGTGCTATCTATGCAATTAATGTATTAATGCAGCAGAGACTTCTCTGTGGCATATGAGTTTAAGTTACGTTATGTGTAAAGCTAATGCATCATAATATTTAAATCTACAGCAAAAATTACTAAATCATAATTATATAGTAATCAAAAACTTACTCCTATATGTACTGCATCAAATATTTTGAGTTAATGATTCGTATAGACATGAATCTACTGCAACCAACTACTAAAACTCTAATAATCATACTCATACTTATACTAGTCATCAAACACTACTAAAGCATACGTATATACCAACTGAGAATACTCTTAAAACACTAGTAATCCTACTCATATAAATATACTGCAGCGTAGTTATCTAATGCATCATAATCTACACAGTGATGATACAGTCCTATATCTAATATAGGAGTTGGTTAGTATTTGCAGTGTTTTGTTAGTACTAGCAGTTTTTTGTTACTAGTAGCCATTGTGAATCCTTCCTCATTCCTACTTCCATCTCCATTAGCATCAATAACCATCTCTACATCTTTACCCTTAGCAGAATCACCCTCAATTCTTGGTACATATCCACAGTTACTTCCCCTACGTCCAAACACCTTGCAATGGCTACGCTTGGGTGGTTTCCATGTGTATTCCACATTGACAAATTTTGAACACTTAAACATTTGGTTAGTGCACCTATAACAATTTCAATTTTCTCTTTAAATTCTGCTTCAGCCCTTATTTGCACTAGTTACCCTGCATAGCCAATTCTACCAGTCCCCTCATGGCAAATCTTAGCAGTAGTTTTGTTCATTAGTTTTGTTCATCATAATATGCTTTCCCAAGCTACTAGCAATAGCACTAATGCCTTTTACTTTCCAAGCTTCCATAGGTACATTGAAAAGGCTTATTATTAACCATCTCTGAATAACCACAGGCTTATTATTAACCATCCAGACTCCACTTTCAAGTACCTTATTCATACCTTCTTCTTCTCTAAACTTGAACAAGTATAGCCTACCCTGAGTAACAATATCCACTAATCAAAACTTTCCCCGCATTCTACCTATATTGTTCTTAAGTTCATTATAGGCCATTTTACAACCAACAAAATGCCCGCATATTGTTGTAGACCAATTTCCTCTCTAAACTCTATCAATTGTAACTAACTATAACAATAATTAACCATTAATAATACATTGAGCCTTCATTAATCCTTGATTGACCAAGTATGTTTCTCTTCTTAGTTACTATTCATCAAAGTCTTAAAACTAATGCATCATAGTCCTAATTACTGCATCATAAACTTATAACTAATCTTAAAACTACTACATCATAATATTATAATCTACAAAGACAAACTACTAAATCATACTTATATATCTATTCATCATAGTCTTAAAACTACTGCATCATAATATAATATGTACTGCATCATAAACTTATAACTAATCTAAAAACTACTACATCATAATCTTATAATCTACTGCACAAACTACTACATCATACATATATATCTATTCATCATAGTCTTAAAATTAGTGCATCATACACATACATGTATTGCATCATAAACTTATAACTAATCTTAAAACTACTGCATCATAATCTTATAATCTAAAGCACAAAATACTACATCATAATTAGATATCTATTCTTCATAGTCTTAAAACTAGTGCATCATATACCTATATGTACTGCATCATAATCTTATAATCTAAAGCACAAAATACTACATCATAATTAGATATCTATTCTTCATAGTCTTAAAACTAGTGCATCATATACCTATATGTACTGCATCATAGTGATGGATACTCCTTTTCACTAAAGTTACAAAGCTCACAAACCCTAAAAGTTCTCTCTAAAGTGGCGATTTTTTCCCTATCCATTCTTAATTGTTTCTTCACCTAAATCTTCTTTTCTCCTTTAATTCTTGGATTGTTTTGAATTTCCTAGTGTTTAATCATTGTGGTTATCATTGGTGAATTCAATTTGCTACTCGTTTTTTAGGATTAAGAGTTTTCTGGGTGAATCGTTTATTAGGGTTTCAAACCGCCACTTTTTTTTATCGCACCTTTAGTTCTCAGAAATCTTAGTCGGTTATTCTGATACATATATCAGGTCGATCACTTCTGGCTGCACATTGAAAATCAATTCGTTGGTTTTGTCCTCTATTATACGATTCCTTTTTTTTAGGGTTTCGGTTCTCTTGTGTGCGCTTTGGTTCTGGAATTTAACGATATACTAAACTCGTTAGGGTTTAGTTCTTGCTGTGATTCAGGTTTGTTGTGGGGTTTTTGTGGACGTAATTGCTACACAAATTCCTATCTAGGAGTTTGGTATTTTCTGTTGCAAGTTCCTTTTTGCAAGTAACCCATTTTAGGGTTTATATGTTCCTAACTAGGTTGGTTTTGATTGTTGCAAGTCATTATTGGGTATAGAGAGATTGAGTCGGGGTTCTTGAATGGTAAGAAGTCTACTAAGGCTAGTGGATTGGCTGCTAAGATTAACAATATCGAGGGTAAGGTAATTGTTAACGAGGGTAAGCCATTGAAATCAATATTGAAAGGTGCAGGGTTGAGTGGAAAAACGGGGAGTTTTGCTCTTCCTAGTGATCATGGTCCCATTGTTTCTGATTCGAACAATGCTATACATCATGGGGTAGTTTTACCTAGTCCTAAATCTGATGTTCCTAAGTTAACTGATGTTGTTGAACCTATTTCTTTGGGGGCTGCAATTGTTGGTACGTCTAAGGATAATGGTGAAAGGCTAGCTGATGGGTGTAATATTGATGGTGCTAAAGTTGTGATCCCCTTAGCCGTTGTTGACATTGTGAGTTCTAAATTAGATAATACATTATGCGGCTTTTTCCTTGGGCAACGTTTAGCTTTTCCTATTGTTGAAGATTATGTCAAGCATACGTGGGGTAAGTTTGGCTTCGAATATGTAATGTTGCATAATGATTTCTTCCTTTTCAAATTCAAGACTCAAGAGGGTATGAATAAGGTGCTTGAGTATGGTCCTTGGTTAATCAAATCGAATCCCATTTTCTTGAAGAGTTGGGTTCCTAATACAAGGTTGGAGAGGGAAAACATTACAAAGGTACCAGTATGGGTTCTTATTCATAATGTACCGCTATTACGATTCGAAATCGGTATTGGTTTGATTACACAAAGCTTGGTCGTATATGTGATGGATGCAGGTACTAGAGCTACGTGTAGTAATCCTTGGGGTCGTTATTCTAATGCACGGGTTCTAATTGAGTTATCTGCTGAACGGGCTATTTTGGAATCAATTGAAGTTGCTATACCGTTGCCTAAGGGCAAGGGTCATTATATGGAAGTTCTTGAAGTCGAATATGAATGGTGGCCATATCGGTGTTCTAAATGTAATTTTTTTTACCATGAGGACGTTACTTGCCCTCTTAGGAGAATGCCGGCTACTAAGGGTTCAGATTCGGCTCATAAAGATGTTGGTGATAATCGGGGTGTTCACCTGGATAAGGTTGGAAATAAGGCTACCAAAGTTAACCAAAGGCCTCGGTATTTCAAACCAAAGTCTAATTGTGAATATAAACCTGTTTCTAAACCTACTACTAAGAAGAATGCAAATGATACTAAACGAGTTTGAGGTTGCTCCTTTGGATCAGCCTTCAAAGGATGATTCTGTTGGTGTTACTTCGGGAGTGTTAAAGGGTGATGCTGGTCCGAGCAAGGTGGTGGTGGAGGTACCACATGATAGTGACAAGACGTGTGAAATCTCTACTAGTGTTGTACCTGCGAAAAGTGGCAATGGAAGTTTGTGGGATCAATTCTCTAAAACCCATAATGTGTCTACACGGAAGGAAAGTTCATCCTTGTCATTTTCTGGTTCGTCAGATGAAGATGAAGTATGTATGCCTGAGGTCATGTCGGGAGCTGGTTTTCTGGATGATTTGAAGTCCTATGATGGTTATGATTATGATTTTCCTGCACATGGTCTTGATAGTCGCCCGAAGGGCCATCATAGGTAGTATTGTCTTATTGTGTTTGTTATAAGAATGGCCTGTCATTCTTATATAGTTGGTTTGGTTAGTTGTTTTTGCATTTAAGTGTCCTATGGGACTGAGATGATGGATACACCCTCATCCTTTGTACTTCAATGTTTTTGGAGTAATAAATTTTACCGGGGTGAATTAACCCTTTTACCAAAAAAAATATATATATGTACTGCATCATAAAATTATAACTAGTCATCAAACTCTTTAAGTTAATATTTCGTATAATCATATGTCTACTGCAAAGATAGTTATATATCAACTGCAGCATAATTGTAACTAAAAATCAAACACCTGTTGTGCATGAATCATGTACAAATTTATCAACTGAAACTACTAGTATAATCAATTAAAAATCATTAACATAATAAGAGAAACCATATCAAAATTAAATTAAAAATAATATAAAGCAAAATTATAAAAAAAAATTAAAATCTTACTATCAATATTCATTGATACTGAACTAATTGATGATGATGATGACACATTATTACTTGAAGATGAACACTCGTTATTGCTTAAAGATGAACAAACGTTATTCATTGTTGTGGAGATAACGATGGAGATCACGGTGGAGAACGGTGTTGATCACGGTGGGGATGACAGTGGAGAACGATGGTGATGACGGCAGAGATCACAGTGGTGATGACAATGGAGAAACGTGGTTTCAGAGGGAGGAGAAGAGAGGATATCGTAACAGATGAGAGGAATAAACGTGAAAGAATAAGAAAAAAAACTTATATACTTTTTATTTTGTGGTAAAAAGACCAAAACGCCCTTGATAGTAAAACAAAGGGAGGGGTGGAGATGAGACACATGGCGCATAGTGGTGGCTTCTCATTCTTTTCATTTTAAGCATCTTTTCATAATAACCCAAGTCTATATATGTATATATATATATACACACACACACACACACTAGCTTCATAGCCCACCCGAATGGGCGGGCTAGTTTCATAAGTTTACTTGATAATGATAACCAATAATATAAAGCAACAAATAAATATTGAGCCTTGTTATATAAAATGCCAAAAAAGAAGATAGAAATCTAAAACCGCGAACATATATAAATATGTATCAATTCATATCCCATCCATTTAAATTAAAACCACTTCAAAAAAAACTTAATAGAAATGTGAAGTAGGTTTACAAAATTGCAAGAAAATATCATAAGAATGTTCAAATTAAACAAATACATATGTAAGTAATTATATATTTTAGATACATTTAACCAGGCTGCTGTTTTCTTCAATTAGACAATTCCCTTCTAGAACATGTGTTATATCATATATCCGCCTCTTTTCCACCTGTAACATCAAATCTTTTTAGTATTTATCGCACATAAAAAGCACATATAAAATATTCGTTCTTCAAAAAGAAAGAAAACAACAGTATTTATCGCACATACACATCAAATCTTTTTAGTATTTATCGCACATAAAGAACACCATCTTTGGCATGTATAAGGAGGTTGATGAATTTTTTTATCAACAGGCCTGAAAGGTTTTTAATTTTAATTAACAAATAAATAAATTCAAATATACAGTAAGAACCTTTTGAAATTGCCAAAAACATAACATGTGCTAACGCTAATTTGATTATGGCAACTTCTGAGCACAAAGACGCTATTTCTTACCGACCTTCTTATGCAGCATTTTATCAGATGATTCAGAAACTCTCTATCTACTTATTTTAGAGCAAATAATCAACTGAATAAAGAAATTTGTTTTGTTAGATGAAACATACAAAAGTTTAAGGGTTGAACCATGAATTGAGTTCAAGTTTGAGGTTTAAAAATTATGAACCCAAAAAATCATATCCTAAAGTTTGCACGATAAAACTTTCTACTCACATCATTTCCCATACCCTACTATATCAGAATGATTTTCCTTGATAAATTTGTCAATGTCTTCCAGAAATTTATTCTATGTTAGGGACAACTGAAAACATGCATATATTTAGAAGTTTAACACATTATAAAGTCTGGAGGCACACTATGTGACTTGACACATACCTGAGGTTTGGGCGGTTAAAACTTTGGCAAAAAATTACTATCAACCAGACCAAGAGCCTGCACAACATCTTCCTTAACACGAAAGCCAATACTGGTGTTTTCGGAAACTTTTCCTTCAAAATACCAGAACCTCAGATGTATCATCGTTGTTGTTAAAAAAATTCTATAATATTTTCAAAGTTCGATGTAATGTGCATAATCTAACCTAGCTGTCACCTGATAATCTGGTTTGAAATCATGCCCCCACTGGCTCACACAATGTGCTTAATCAATGATAATTCTGTCAAGTTGTCTAGTGCATGCAAGTTTTCCAGTTGTCTCAACAAAAATCACTTTTTTACTCACATACCAATTTATTTATTATTTAGCAAGATAAGTAAGCATGGGAAGTACCTAATAGTCATTCCATTTAAGGATGTCTTGGACCATCTTTGTTCCACTAATCATGTTTTCACAAGTAGTCAGAGTAGAAGGAACCTGCAATTGCCATACCAAATCAGATCATATTTAGTAAATTAAGATTTATACTAATGGTCGTATAACATAAGTTGGACCACTTACCGGTCTGCCTAATTTAATTTCAAATAATACAACTATGATAACGTGTTCTGATGTATCATGATCTGATAACCATTATGCAATCAGATGATCAGATTTAATCTTTGAACTTGTGAACCACTTATTATCGGAAACCAGAAATTAACGAAAAAAGCAATACCTTGCTACATGTAAAGAGAACTTCCTGGCATCGTTAATTTCGCCATGACAATGTGGCATCCATGCAAACTAACCTGTACATAACTTGCACATATTGACATGAATCAATTGCACTATTTTATCAGGATTCCTCGAATGTCCAGTAAAGAACCTATGTAAAAGATTTTATAGTCAGATCTCAGTATTTGAAAGATTAGGTAGTATGGTAATGATGCAACTTTACATTACCTAGCAAAAAGGACCACAAGAACAAATACAGCTACCACAACCCCAACAATATCAATAAATGTCGCCACCCCGTTTAAGCTCGCCTAATAAAAATCAGAGTCGAACAGCAACTACTATAGCTTCAAAAGAAATGATTTATTATCCAATTGGAGAAGCTTAAAGTATGTATATTAAACGAACCTGTAATGGTGTTTCCCTCCATTATCTTTTGTATTTAAATGATTGTGTGAACACATTGTTACAAAAAGGGGGAGGGGACTCAGATTTTTGCTCCATATACAAATACAAAAGATCAAATGTTATCACAGATTGAACAGATTCTACTAAAGGCAGAAAAAAAGCATAAATAGTTTGGAGGAAGATGAAATACCATATTTCATACCAAAGATGGTACCATAGCCATCAGCCATATTGCACCTAGACATTAAATATGGCGAATTGTGATCTTTGTGAGCATGTACAACCATTGGAAACCAGTGTTATCTACCTAAAATAAATCGAGATAAAATAGGTAACATAAAAAAATTCCATGACACTCACAACTTTACTCTCGCTGGTCATACTTGATTCATCGATAGAAAGAGAGTGACCGGATATTAAAACCCCATCCGCAGGAACCTGGTTTATGATTAAAGTGTAAACAGAGTGCAATAATGGAAATTATAGAGACCAAGTAAATTTATAAAAAAAGTGATAAACTTATTCTCTAACTTGGTCACAAACTTTTATCCCCACAACGATATCAAATATTGAGATCTTGACCCTCCTCCCCCCTCTTACAACCTAATAACATCATATTCAACTGCCTTGCATACTTGAGTTGGTCCAATCTATTCTCCACTACGCACCTAATGACAATTCATTACTTTAATTTGTTTATTAAACTTTAACTCGTAAAAAGTTAAAATTAAGTTGACAGTATGCAAGTTAAAGATAAAAAAAGTTCAGCTCTTAATCGATGATAAATATCATGGCGAGTTTTAAAAACTTTCATTGCCAACTTCAGGTAATCCTAATGTTCAATGAACTGATATGACAATGCAATATTTAGAGTTATGCATTACTAAATAAAGTTTTGCACTGCCAACCCAAGGCAATGCTATTGTTTTTCACATTGTTGTTTAAGAGTATCTCAGAGAATAAAACTCACCGATATGTAGTCCTCAACACTCGGTATCATCCATATTGTAATTATGTACGCTTCTTTTAGTGGACATGCGTTCTGAAATGGTGTTAATTATCAGTTTTATCTATTACCTCCAACATGAAAAATAGAGTGATATTATACTAAAAAAAGGATATATTATTACAAGCGAATTCCTATTGTTGGATAATTTTGTCAAACCTGTCTAAAGGGATAGATGCTTTAAGTTAAAGGATATATTCAGCCCTCATGTTTTGTACATGGAAAGCCAATTTAATGACTTAATGCCCTATGTGTGGAGCGAAAACTGCAAAACGAGCCATCGAACAAGAAAAAACAACCACCGATCAAGAAAAAAAACAATAATCATTTATGAGTAAAGTACTGATAATACATTATTGATGTAATTAGTAATTTTGGATATGTTAACCTTGTTCTAAAGGACCCTCATCTCAGGTATGTTACGAATGATGAAAATCCTTGAGCCAAATAAAGCATCGTGAACAGCAGGAGTACCTGCACATTATATTATTAACGCGTGTGGATTGTTAATATTCACATCACTCTAAAGTAATTCATATATGATTCAAGTTTATTTTTTTAAATTAAAAGAAATAACTTACCATCCCAATACTTAACCTATCCAAGCTGTAGTATGAATACTACATGCCCCATTGTTTCACACTTGCTCAAGATACTCATCAAACAATTTAGCCTAATTGTTCCAAAACGTACAGTCCAAGTGAGTTCCCCTGAAATATACAAATTCATATTTAACAAAGATACTTAAATTTGTATATAGTGTTTATAATAATAATATTAGTATTGTATATGTATACTTACTCATGATCTTCAACGAAAACCGTCCTACGGATTTTGAACCAGCAGCAGACTGAAGTACTGAACTGGGACAATATCACCAATAGCTATAACAGACCCAATCACATCTATGCAAAAAAATGTCATAAATAAACAAAGTTGTATATTGTATATGAAATGTCATTTTAAAATAAAATGGTTTTAAAAACACGTACCGACAGCCTCATGCTCATGGTAATGGCGATTGGCATCTAATAAACTATTGAGTGGCTCAAGAACAAAGCCATTCACATTGTTGTCGATATGGTCGACTCTAGTCACGATGGTCGTTTTGTAAAACCTGAGCTTATACTTGTGAGGCAATAGTGGCAGCCTACAACTGTTCTCGGCAATCCCAAAGTTTGAAATAACATAACATTGGCCCTCTTCAAAAACCGGTTCATATCGGAACATAAATTCTTTTTTAATGTACACCTGAATCAATATTAACAATGATCTTCATTATAACAAAGTCCGTATGAGTACCAAAGATTGTTGATTTGATAAAAGCACAAAACAAAGATTAATTAAATTATTTTAAATATCAACACCAAAAAACAACATAATCCCCAAAAATTTACAAAATTGTCGGGCAATATAATTTACTTTGCCAGATAGAGGAATAATCTACTTACCATGAGTTGGGTTCGACAGTCAGCAGTAACCGTTAAAATCCATAACCCACGTAACATCAACAATCGAATTCTCACGCTTGATGAATTGAACAAATTACTGATTTGTAATCGTTTGAACATTGATATGAAAATCATAGAATCACATGATAACACGCTTCTCTCATTTTGAAAATCATAGGATCAAAGAAAAAATATTAAACATGGTATAGATAAACTCAAATCTGTTCTGAATTTAGGAGATGCGTTTTGATTTTCGCGGGAGTTTGTTTTCGAAAGGCCGAATGAATTGGGGGTTATTTATTGTTTGACCGGTTTTTAATATTCATTTTGAATAGTGCATAATTGATTTTGAAGTGACAAAAAGATAGAAGATGGGAATATTATAGAACACATACCAGTTTGGAAAGAAGAGTTGTACCATAAAATGTATACTGCCTTAGTGGTTGAGGCGCTTGTCTTTGAACTTCCAAACCCAAGTTCGAACCTTGCGATCTACAATTTTATTTTTACTTATGTAAACGAATCTTGTGCCTAGTCACCATTTCCACCTCATCAAATAATGCGTCATGTCAACATTAAAATGCCTAGTCAGCATAAGTGACGTATCATATGTAGTCCCATATATATGTATATATATATATACATATATATATATATATATATATATATATATATATATATATATATATATATATATATATATATATATATATATATATATATATATATATAGTGTAGAGTTATTTTTAAAACCAAAAAAAATACGAGAACTGCGAGAACCTATCCTAGCCATTAAAATATGTGATCAATGGCTGAAATAACTTGTGGCATAATTGTAATAAAATTAAAGTCCATATATTAATTTTTATAAGATGGAGGGGTAATATAGGAATCTCACTTTAACCTAAAAACACTCTTTCATTCATGAGCCGCTCTTTTTTTTTTATTTTCTTTATCTTCTTATTTCACAACAAACACACAAAAACCACCCACTAAACCGCCATGTCTGCCACAATCTGATGAATATGTAAGTTTTTTTATTTTAATATGTGTAAATCAATTTTTTAATCATAGATTCGATCTGAAATTATTTGGCTACAAATTTTTTTTTTTTTTTGTTGTCGATCTAAAAACGAAATATATGTTCGATCTGGAAAAAACAGGTTTTCAATATGATCATTGGTTCGATCTGATATCTTTTTGGCTTTCAATCTGATTTTTTTGGCTTTCGATCTAAAAAGAAATGTGTTTCGATCTGAAATTTTTTTGGGTAGTAGTTATGATTTTTTGGAGCTTTCAACAATTTTAGATGACGAATGAAATGTGTTTCGATCTGAATTTTTTTGGGTAGTAGTTATGAGTTTAAGATGTGTTTCGATCTAAAATTTTTTTGGGTAGTAGTTATGAGTTTGAGATGATGAGTGGATTGAGTGTTAATTATCTTTAATCTTTTATGTAGTGATTGGACTCTACTTCTAGAGCGATTTATGCCTAGACAGATTGCTATAACTCATGGTCAAGGTATGTATATCCTTTGTATATTTTGTTATCTCATCTGGTGATACATGAGTGCATATGTGTTTTACAGGAGTGCATATGTATTTTTACAAGAATGCATATTTAGATGTGAAATTTACACAGTAATGTGTAGTATACATGTGTCAATTTTTGTAAAGTTCGGTTTGAAAAGGTGAATCCTTTCGGGATAATTTTGTTTTGCCGGGTGAAAAGGTGGGTCATGGGTCTAAACCGCGTAAACAAGATACATGTTTTATTCAGATTTACTTAACATTTTTTGAAGTGTAAATCAATTAAAAGATCGATGCTTTTATTAGTTTAATGATGAACTCAGAGAGTAATGTTCAGTTATATGTGGTGTTTATCAAGTCTTATTATATTTTCTAGAGAAATAACTTTTATGAGTGTTTGGATTGTTTTATTTGTGTATTGAAATTTATCGTTAGCAAATGTTTAAGAAAATCAGGGACACAAAAGTGATATCTGGAGCAAATCTATCCCAACATATGGTTAATGCTTATTTTTATGCCAAACATGCACACTTTTTAATGAAACACAGTTAATATTGTTATCAACATATCCACATGTAATTCAGATTAATTTTGACGACCAATGCACACATGTTTCTTAAAAAAGAAACATGGTGGTTATATATAAAATGAGTATTTTTTTTACTGTTTTTACTGTTTGGGTAATTTTAGATATGTAGTTTAGGTGATTTGTTGTTCTTGTCAATAGAAATACATGTCCACATGTTTGTCCGAATGTTAGAGTCTAGTGTTATTAGAAAAATACATGTGCATAATTGTCTGAATGTTTGTCCTTTAACTTGGTTCGAGGTTAGTGTTATTAGAAACATACATGTGCATATTTGTCCTTTAACTTGGTTCTTTAGTATTTGGAACACACATGTTCTAGAGGCTTGCGATGTATTTGGCTACCGTGTAATTATTTTTTTAATGTTGTTGAAACAGATTATTCAATACGAGGGAGGTGATAATTGTGCACATATGTTTTTGCAACTGGAATCAATAACAAGTGTGTCCATGACTTTCTTACAAGATCTGATTCATAATTTTTTTCGTATCCTTGTTGTAAAGTGATATTGGTTACAAATATCTAGGTTTATGCTCAAGCCGAAGAATACAAATGCACTGAAAATGATACAAACGAAGAATGTACATGTGCATTGTACATGTGAATACGACAAAAAGTTTACATGCATGTGCATATATGCAAAAACGATCAAGATAATCAAGGATGAAGAATGTACATATGCATTGTACGTGTGAATACGACGAAAATTTTACACGCATGTGCATATATGCAAAAACGATCAAGATAATCAAGGATACGTGAATGCATGTGTGCACATTAAAGACGATGTTGCAAAACATGGTGTTTACACATGTACATCCTCAATTAAATTTGTTTTTCCCAGTAATTAAGCATTTGTTGTGAAGTATAAATTTTAGCAGGTATTAGATTTTGTAAATCATTAACTTACACAATTTTGAGTTATTAACAAAGTTTTGTTGTTTGTATACATATTTATGTAATTTTTTTTATAGAATCCGGATCGATTGAGAAGGTTTTTATTTTGAGAAGATTGAGAAGGTTTTCAAAAACGATGGATTTTTAACTTTGATTCATGTTTTTCAAGCGTAAAACTCATTTTAATGTGATTAAAATTCAAAATGTGTAAAAAAAAATTGAATCAATGTTAAAAATCTCTCGATTTTGCGATATATGTAGAATACTGAATCATTTGTACAAATTTAATGAATCATCATCATAACTCAATTTTAACAATGATTTGTGAATCAAATTTGTAATTTATAGATTCGATTCACCATAAAAAAATGTTTACTTGTGAATCAAATCAAAAACATGAATCAATTTGCTCAAACGAAGATTTCTCAATCTTCTCAAAATAAAAACCTTCTCAATGGAACCGGAGCCTATATATATATATATATATATATATATATATATGATTTGGTTCCATTGAGAATAATTTTTGATTGAGAAGTAATCTAGGCCATAGAAATACTTTTAACTTCCAAACATTAATTAATCTATTATGAGATTAAAAAGGGTAAAAAGGTAATTAAATCAATAAAAGGTAACTAATGAATCATTAACTCCTACCGTTAAGCTTCCATGCCTTCAAATTCGTTTACGCCAAAATAGGTGACAGTTTATTATTCAATCCATTCAAGTATTCTTAAATTTAAAAATATTTATGCTCTATTTGTGAATAACTAATTTTTTAGCAACCTATTTTGATGATTAACATTGAATTGTGGATGAATCTTCGTATATCCAAACTATACCAAAATTTTTATTCAGATACTTGATTCATTTTTAATGCAACATGAATTACTCATGTGGTATTGAGTTTTTCTAATCATCATACATAATAGATTTTTAAATAGAATTGTTAAAAATGTTTTGAGTTTTGAATCATTAAACACTATAATTTTATAAATAGTGAATCACTAAAAATTGTTTGTTTTTATTTTAAATCATTTTCGGAATTCTTGAATCATATTTCAATAAGTGAATCATAATTGGATTACTGAACATTATTTAATAAGATAGGTGAATCATGATACAAATAGTGAATCGTAATCGAACTAGCGAATCACTACATGAATGTGTTCTAAGATAG
This sequence comes from Chrysanthemum makinoi, assembly GCA_910596185.1. Classification (NCBI taxonomy): domain Eukaryota; kingdom Viridiplantae; phylum Streptophyta; class Magnoliopsida; order Asterales; family Asteraceae; genus Chrysanthemum; species Chrysanthemum makinoi. The sequence continues at coordinate 236,277,236 of OU343222.1, read as the reverse complement.
GTGAATCATGATACAAATAGTGAATCGTAATCGAACTAGTGAATCACTACATGAATGTGTTCGTGTTTAATTTTGAAGCATACTCAAAATAGTGAACTAATAAATGAGTTTAGTTTTCTTTTTGAATCACGATGCATTGAAAAAACAATGATTCACAAATGATTAACCTTTCTTTTGAATCTTTACTAGCTGATTGGTTCATTATTTTTCTAGAATATAAAACAAAATAACTTATGGACTTGTAAAGAAATGTTCAAAACCAAAAAATGTTCATGTGTACAATCAAGAAGAGATGTGTTCGGTCAACAGCAATTAATAAATATAATTTGGATCTAATTGTTTTTTCAGTGAGGGTTATCGTAAGGGTAAAGAAGAGAAAACAATTAATGTAGACATAATTAATGAATGATGTATAATACCCATCATACCCTTTGATGATTTGATGAAATGAATGAACATGATTTCTTCTCAATCTTCTTAATCTCAAAGTCTTCTTAATCGATCCGGACTCTATATATATATATATATATATATATATATATATATATATATATATATATATATATATATATATATATATATCAAAAAGCTAATGAGTAATAAATTTGTTGATCACATATTCACATTGAATAATTAGAAATTCATTTCTATAACAAAGATTGTTTATCCTCAAGTGTTAAAAGTCTCATAAGAATGTTTAGAGTTTATTCACTAAGAAACCACTAAATACTACTAGTAACAAATAAATCGTAAGAACACAAAACATGGTTTTGCTCAATATTATGTATTACATCACTTAGTAAATAGGGCTAATAATAAAAAAAAAAAAAAGTACTATACTTGCCACCCTTTCTTCTTCAGGGTAGCGAACAAAAATTTTTGCTTATGCGGGTATTATACTTTCAAATTCATCCTCTTTAGGGTATTTTGCAAAAAGTTGGACATTTTTGCCCCTCTTATCCACAAGAGCAAATGATGGCAAGTATGATACTTTTTTTTTTTTTTATCATTTGCCCTAGTTTTTATTATGTTAAAATTTTGATATGTATTAAGATAATTTATTTAATGATTTATAATTGTGTTAAATCTATGATAAAAATGTTTTGTTTTATCATTTGCCCTAATTCACTTCAAGTTGTTTAACGCTTCAAGCATTAAACCGAATTAGGTTTAACGCTTTCGCTAAATTAGGAGGAATTATATCACAACCCAAGTACTTGCATATAAATTTTTGTTCGTCACTTGTTGAAGCATAGACTAGAGAGTATACTATGACTAAATTAAAGGTGTGTTTGTTTGATTAAGATATTACACATCCTGAATCTTACTATCAGATCTGAATCGACTACCACATCTTACAATTAAGAGGTAGCTATAATGTCCTAACTGAATGAAAAAGTGTTGTTTGTTTTTTATAATTGTCCGAATGATTTTAATTTTCCCTTTTTAAGTATATATTAAATTATTACAAATACGATTAATAAGTAAATAGTGTAAGCTTAAAACAAAACATTTTTATCATATATTTAACACAATTATAAATCATTAAATAAATTATCTTAATACATATCCAAAATTTAACATAATAAAAACTAGGGCAAATGATAAAAAATATATATATATATATATATATATATATATATATATATATATATATATATATATATATATATATATATATATATATATATATATATATATATATATATATATATATATATATTATACTTGCCATCATTTGCTCTTGTGGGTAAGAGGGGCAAAAATGTCCGACTTTTTTGCAAAATACCCTAAAGAGGATGAATTTGAAAGTATAATACCCGCAGAAGCAAAAAATTTTGTTCGCTACCCTAAAGAAGAAAGGGTGGCAAGTATAGTACTTTTTTTTATTATTAGCCCTAGTAAATACCTAACATGTAAGCTAAATACTAGAGGTGGCAATTTGTGCCCAAAGTAAAAAAAATTGGGTTAAATGTGCAACTTTAAAAGATATAGGCACATTTAGCCTCCATTCTTTTTTAGAAATGGGCATTTTTTGCCCATTTAGAAGTTAAATGAGCATAATGGGCACATGTTTTTCTCGAATATTAAATTGTTTTTAATTAAAAACTTATAGCTATAATATATTTAGTTACTCAAATATAAATGAGGTGTTATGTTTGTGATTTTTTTTTTTTTTTTTTTTGGTCGTTTTAGGTCTTTTCTAAAGCGATTCGTATAACATGAGCCCGTTTAACCCGTGCCCGTTTAAGCCCGTTCCCGTTGGGCTAGTGCCCGTTCAGCCCGTGCCCGCCCGACCTGCCCGTTTTACCATCTCTACTAAATAGGCTATCACAGAAAATGATTATTCGGTACAATTTTCTTCATAACCATAACAGAAAATGATTATTTTCTGGTACGGTTTCTTTAAAACCATACCAAAATCTGTTGGTTTACAAAAATGTATTAATTTTCCTTTTCCAAAACATGTAACCAAACACTAGAGAAGCAATATCATTCGCATTCGCAATATTCAACAAATTTAACATTCTATATATATCAACCAACATAACAATCTGAATTCTACGAAAGTTTTATACATTTTTTTCTTTTTATTTTGTTACATGGGTTTCCGACTCGACATTGCGAGCCGACTAATCTCAGGGCGACTACCATTGTGGATAGCACGGAGTCGGCACAGGTGAACCTCCGTAGCCACAAGAGGATTGATTTTCTCCCCGTTGAATTCAAACACTTGACCTTCTCTTGGAAGACTAGTATTCTTACCTTTAGGTCACTCCTTGTGGTTAAATGACATCATTATGAAAACATAAAACCTCTAACTATTCAGGGGCCGATGTATCTAAAGGAACAACAACCCTATAAAACACATTCAATGTCCTAAGAGCCACTTGGTTGATCTCAAGTTGTTGCAGAAAGCGTATATCATCCCAAAGCTATACAGAGAAATACAAATATATATTGGTTATAATTTTTCGCAATAAAACCAACAAAATGTATAAAACATTTTTGGGATATATTGGCTGCATATCAGTAAACAATTTTTGGGATATAGACAACAACATGCTAGGTCATGAGAAGTCAATAAACTACAATCTAAATCAAACCACATTAAATAACAAAACAAACCCAAATCCGAACACCCCCTACTAAATGCTAAGACCAGAACTTTAAATGAATATTTATCACTCCTCAATCACTGAATTCAAACTCTCTATCGGATGAAAGGGAGCGAGTGAGTGTAAGTTACTCCTACATGGTTTTGTTTATGTTTTTATGTGAACATTCCAGACGGGTATTATTAGAAAATAGCAAATAAAAAGGAAAAGGGTTGTATATGTTAATAGTTGCCAAAATGTTCTATAACCATTACATTTAATTATACTTATGATATAGTGTATTTTTAAAATCATACTTTGACACACTAGTTATTTATTTAAAAGTCCAAAGTGTTTAATGCCAAACCAATCGGATCCGATCCACACCACAAATTACCCATTTTGATCTGGACTTGTTTCTGCCTGCACATCCCATTTTGACGAAGACTAGCTGGTGCCCACCAGAATTAAGACTAGAACTTCTTTAAAAAAGTTATTAGTTGGTGCCCACAAGAATTAAGAATTTTGACCAAGACCAACCACACCAACACCTACATTAGATTAACGCAAGGATTTTGCGCTACCATTTGCTAGTAAATGTTACAAAACAGAAGAAATATGGTGATCCTATATGAGCATATATATTTGAAGACTGATTTTGATAAAAACATGGCCAGTTTTAAAGAAAAAGATTTATGATGGAGCTATGACATCCATATCCAACATGATTTATCACTGATTTTAGCTATAGGCTATTTGATTACAAAAAATACCAATATGTTTGGCATCTACTGTTGAGTTTATGATATATAAAATACAATAAAACATAAAGACATCAAGAGTACACAGCGGAAGACTTAAGATCATAACAAATAAATTAATTAACTGAAAGTATGCGTAACGTACTTCTTGCGAATGTCAAATCCTCGAGCAAAGCAAAACAACCCTCGAAAGCAAAGCAAAACAAAGAAGTACTTATTGGTGTAAGAATAATGTCTTACAACCACGCTCTTGTACACACGAATTAACCAAACGAATCAAGCGATTGCTAGATCTAACACAAGTCCTCGCTTAAGAAAAACGAAACCAAACTCCCTTACTTATGGGGTGTTCGGCCGATTATAGACAAGAGAGGAGAGAGAGATCTAGGGTTAATTCAATGCACAAGTGTATGAAACCCTAGAACCTAACCCTCTTTATATACTAGTAGGTAAACTTAGGGAACAAGTTTATGAATTAGGCTTTAGAAGGCCCCTATGGCCGGCCATGAAGACAAGCCCAAAGCCAAACCCATAAATTTTCCAAGTTTTCCATTTCTAGTCCTTTTCTTTTCATTTAACGGTCGTTAGTCATTTTTCCGTTAAATACTTAACGATCGTTAACCGACTTAATGTGCAATAATTAATCGTAAACATAAACATTAATTATTAACTTTAATTCTCATTCACTAATGTGTGCAATCCCGTGGTCACGAGTTCAATCCGACATTCACATGTTTGTAAATATATACATTTCCAACAGCTCCCACTTGGATATGTTTACAAAACGTGAAATGACATTGGTTAGCGCCTAGCAACACGCCAATGCCCCCGGTACAACTCGTGTATGGATTTCTCGAGAAAACCAAGTTTGATGATTCATCATCATATTCATCCTTTTGTTTCTAATACCATGTTAATAAGAATATGGATCTAACTCATTTCTTAATTAACTATTCTGTTTCTCGCTTTATATGATTTATTAAGATTACCAATTCTTCTAAACAGAAGACCTTGGGTATGGCCATACAAACATCTTAACAATCCTATGAGGGCCCAGAAGTATTATACTTCAAAATAAATTTGAAGGAAACAAATCCCATTTTGACTACATGCAGGATTCATAAATTTCAACACTTCAAAACAACCCTTATAACTACCAGTTTCGTGTAGCGTTAGATTGCTTCACAAAAATGCACTACATCCATGACATATCTCTTGTATCTCAAGTCCGAGGATAAATATCCATGATATACTTAATGACAAAGATCCATAAAGTATTATCATGCGAGTGGGATAAGTCCTATATTCAATTCATTGAATATCATCTGAATTAGTCATGCTACGCATCAATATACTTTCAAGTATATTCTAACTAATACTCAGATTTGTCTTAATTCAATATCATTCCCATGTTATTGATTGACAACGGACTATTTAGAATAACTTAAGTTATTCAAGGATTTAAACATGCAAATATAGGACAACATCATAATATATGAATAATAAACATAACAAAATACTTTATTTCATTTCAATAATAATGTTTACAATATCCTTTTATCTAAAATACTTAGTCACAGATGGGCATGAAACTACTAGCTAAACAAAGTCCAAACTTATAAGACAAATGATTCAGTTTTTCACCAGGTAAGGCCTTCGATAACGGATCTGCTAGGTTATCATCTGTGTGAACTTTGAGTAACTCAATTTCACTTATCTCGACTTGCTCTCGAACATAGTGATATTGTCTAGGATAGTGTCGGGTGCCCTTCATGACTCCAGGTTCATGGGCAAAAGTAATTGCGCTTGAATTGTCACAATATACTTTAATAGGATTTTCAATCGACGGCATAACACCAAGCCCGAAACAAACTTCCTTATCCAAACAGCTTCCATGGCAGCCTCAGACGCCGCTATGTACTCACTTTCTGTAGCAGACATCGCAAGAGTTGTCTGTTTCTTACTCTTCCAATCCACAGCACCTCCATTGATGACAAAAATGTAACCCGTTTGAGACTTCGTATAATCTTTGTCACACTTCCGGATGCATCGCAGAACTGAATGCATTCGCTTCGGATTTCCTCCATACACTATGAACATATCTCTTGTAGCCCTAAGGTACTTGATAATATGTTTAACAGCCCGTGAATTTCACCCGGATTCTCGCTGATACCGACCGGTCAAGTTTTGAGCAAACGCCACATCAAGCCTTGTGCATCGCACCGCATACATGATAGATCCTACAGCCAAAGCATAAGGAACTTTCTTCATACCGCCACCTGCAGGTGTTGAAGCAGCCTTGGCTGCCAAACCATGATTTACTTGCATTGGCAAAATCCCTTCTTGGAATTTTGCATATTGAATCTCTTCAATATTTTGTCAATGTAAGCACTTTGGCTTAAACCAATTAGACGCCTTGATCTATCCCAGTAGATCTTGATTCCAAGGATGTATCTGCTTCCTAAGTCCTTCATCAAAAACATTTACCAAGATAGGCTTTCACCTCATTTAGACTTGGTATATGATTTCCTATGATTAATATGTCATCGACATACATAACAAGGAAAGTAACATGACTCCCACTAGCTTTGTGATATACACATGGCTCATCAAGATTCTGAGTAAATCCAAAACTTTTGATTTCTCCATAGAATCTTTTATTCCATTGCCTTGATGCTTGCTTTAGTCCATAAATGGACCTCTTAAGCTTGCATACACGATTAGGAAATAATGGATTCACAAACCCTTCCGGCTGTGCCATATAGATGTCTTCATCTAGACGACCATTCGAAAAGCGGTTTTGACATCCATTTGCCAAATCTCATAGTCATAGTGTGCAGCTATAGCTATGAGAATCCTAATAGCTCTTATGTCCGCTACAAGAGAGAAAGTCTCCTCGTAGTCAATGCCATATGTTTGAGTAAAACCTTTAGCCACTAGACGAGCCTTGTAGGTGTGTACATTGCCATCCATGTCAGCTTTCTTCTTGAAGATCCACTTACTTCCAACGATTTTCGCATTGGGAGGAAGGTCAACTTCAATCCAAACTTCATTATCTTTCATGGATTGCATTTCCCCATTCATAGCAATCTGCCATTTATCCTTTTCATGATCAGCCATGGCAGCCTTATAGTTGGCAGGTTCATTAAGATCCCCAACCATATTTTCCTCCACCTCTACGTTAAGGCATAGACGGTCAGGTGCACGTATAGTCCTTTCAGACCTACGAATGGGAACAACTTCATGAGGAGCACCTAAGCTTTCGTGTTCTTCTTGAAGTTGGCTAGTATTTTCAAAAGGTGTTGTATCTCGCTGATCATATTCCGGATCATATACTCTCCCACTGAGTTCTTGAGATATGAGATTCCTTTCAAGGAAATCTCCATACCTATCCACAATGACTTTATTCTCGCTGGTAGTAAAAGTAGTAACCCATAGTTTCCTTAGGGTATCCTACAAAGATACACTTAACAGATCTGGCTTGGAGCTTATCAGGTGTGTCACGCTTAACAAACGCTTCACATCCCCAGACCTTTAAGTAAGAAAAGTTGGGAGCTTTTCCATTCCATATTTCATATGGAGTTTTAACAACCTTCTTTGTTGGAACCATATTCAAAATGCGAATAGCAGTTTCAAGGGCATAATCCCAAAAGTAAAAGGAAGAGTCGTAAGTTCAAACATTGATCGTACCATGTCAAGTAAGGTACGATTTCTCCTTTCCGATACACCATTTTGTTGTGGAGTATAAGGAGATGTGAGTTGCTGGATAATTCCACACTCAGCTAAGTAATCTTTGAACTCTTGACTTATATACTCACCACCTCTATCGGATCGAAGAGCTTTAATCTTCTTACCGAGTTGTAATTCTACTCACTTTTGAAAACCTTAAATGTTTCAAAGACTTCATGTTTATGTTTAAGTAAATAAACATAACCATAACGACTGAAATCATCCGTAAAGGTTAAGAAGTAGGAAGCACCGTGTTTTGACACATGTCTAAGTGGACCACACACATCCGTGTGTATCAATCCAAGTAGATCAGAAGCCCTTTCCACTTGTGGTGAAAAGGTTTCCTTGTCATCTTCCCAGCAATGCAAGATTCGCATTTGTCAAATGATTCATCATTGACCGTTTGTAAAAGCCCATCGTATTGCAGCTTTTCCTTGCGTTTCTTGCCAATATGGGCAAGGCGACAATGCCAAAGATAAGAAGAGTCACAGTTCAACTTGCTCTTCTTATTGCTAATGTTATACAACAAATTATTTTCATTGATATACAACCATCCATATCAATTTCAAACACACCAAGAATAGGAATTGCATTAAAGTAAAAAACATTATTTAAAGAAACTGAAATTCCATAACTTGTAAAAGTGTGCACAAAACCAATATCTTTTAACAAAGAAACTGAAATAACACCCCTAACAATGGAGGGTGCATAATGACAATTATTTAGTTCTAAAATTAAACCCGAAGGCAACACTAAATCAAAAGTCCCTATGGCTTCGATAGCTGCACGCTTTCCATTTCCAATGTACAAGTATCTTTCTCCACAGTGTCACTTCTTTGCCCCTCTAAGTCCCTGCGATGTATTACAGATGTGAGTACCACATCCTGTATATATCCAGGAGTTTTGCTTATGAGGAAAAGAAAATAATTCAAACATAAAAATACCGATGAGTTAGGCACCATCTTATTTTTATTCAAGGCACTCATTGAGATAAACCGGACGGTTCCGCTTCCTGACCCGGTGAGTTGCAGTGGTGGCAGGTTAAATCCTTCTTAGGATTCTCCTTTTTCTTTCCAGGGTTCTTCTTAGGAGCCGGTGGGATGACAACTTGCTTCCCCTTTCCTTTTCCTTTCCCTTTCTTATCTGCTTGCGGCTTTGGCTTTTTCACCCTACCACCCTGATTATACAAAGGTGTAGGAGCCTTCTTTGGCAATCTCTTCTCGTAGTCTACAAGCATTGCATGTAACTCATTCACTGTCTTCCCCGTTCAATGCATGTTAAAATTGCGGACAAAATCACCAAATCGATCCTCGATTAAGGGAGTGATTGATGAGGCCGACACATACATCATTCGAGTAACCACAACCGAGCTTCTCCAATTGATCCAAGTGATGTTTCATCTCTAGGACGTGGTCGGAGACAGATTTGCCAACCTCCTGCTTGCAGCTATGAACCTTTTCAAAAAGTTCATATAGTTCGCTTGTAGTGGCTTCTCAAACATACGTTTGAGTTCATCTAACATGTTCATAGGCGGATAGTGCTCAAATTGTTTTTGCAATTGAGCAGACATCCCCGAAAGCATTAGACACGCCACATCATTGTGCTTCTCATATTCAACACGATATGCCTCTTGTTCAAGAGCAGCTGTCGTGTTGGGAGGAGCATCGGCGAGGTGTAGTCAAAATTTCAACCCTTTTGGCAACACGAAGGATGATCCTAAGTGAACGATGCCAATCATTGAAATTAGGGCCAATCAGCTTGTCCTTTCCAATCATATCTTTGAAAGCGGCACTCAATAAGCTCATAGTGTTTTCAGATTGAGCCATCTACAGAAAAAGTTCAAAAAACCATAAATAGTATTTTGATAATTTTCCTTTTCAATAAACAATTAAATACCCAAGGTTCATATTCATATAACCAATTAATATTTATTGAAAACTAGGATCCAAATTGTCATAATTTCATTACGTCGGTTGATCTGCTAGTAATGAACCTTATACAAAATGGTAGAGCATTTGCTCAATTGCCAATTTCAATTGCAATTCCTAGATTTATGGGATTTACATATAGCCAATATCAATCGCCATGTAAACATGTTTTATGCCATCTTATGCCTTGAGTTGCCAGTGCTCACCGCCTAACTCAATTAAGTTGTCCAACTTAAGAAACTGCAAAATCGTCCATGCCCGTTCTCATGACACGTGGACATTTTACCCTTCGATTAAGATCTAAGTCACGTTCTCACGCAAATAGAAATTAATCTTAGGTGTTTCCGCTTTCGTGGATGGCATATAACTTAAATTAAAGGGTAATAGTTTTGATGTTAAATCAAATATGTACAAAGATGTCATGCATTCATCTTTGTAGCATAGTTTTTATTAAAACATTTATATCTTGTTTTAATGTATAAGCTTTTCATCATCAAACTTTAATTGAGGTATTGGGTTCACCAATCAAGGAATTTAGTGTTAATTATCATCCATTATACCGCACTTTTGCATAAGTGTAAACACTTAGTGTTTCGGATAATTACCCCCGAAGTGGCGCATGGAATTAAAACTAATTCGCCCTTAAGATGAGCTTGCACATTTAATGGCTTACTAAGTAGCTCCACTCGAACGTACAGGGGGCAGAGGACTGTGCGCGCTAAAGCACAACCTTAGACATCCTTTCAAAGTGACTGTGCGACTTCTTTAAACCCCTTTATTAGTTCATTCTCATGGGTGAGCCGCTCGCACCATTTGTACCAAAGTCATCAATCAATTAAACGATTATGATTACTAGTCTTAAAAATACATGTTTCACCATTGTTTAGGTCAGTTTATTTTTTCTTGTAAAAATACCCTTGTTACACATAACAAACAAGCAAGTATTTATAAAAAATAAACAAATAAACAATGAATGCATAACAAATAAAAGTCATGCATATCAAATAGCCACATGCAAACGGTTTTGATAAATCCTATTAATAACCAATTCTAGATTTGATAATATGCATATATTTAATTAAGACTTTCACCCGTTTTCATCTATGTACAAGGTGAACCACATGCATCGATTCATCGATTGCGCAAGTCAAAATTAAATACATACCACATAGCACATAATTGATTAAATTAATAATTATTGAGGTCTTCCCCAATTTTAGATCTATCAAAAATTAGTGTATATCACTTAAACAAGAAAGACATACAATAAAAGCATATCCATGATAAAACATGCAGATAATTATCATGGACATAAAATTACACTTAACAATTAATGCAATTAAATCAAAGTTACGCATATACACATAAAGTTGCATGCATCTTAGGTTTCTAATCCAATTAAAACAATAGTTTACAAAACCCTAATTAGGGCACCATAAAAAAAACGCACCCCCTCAAAATTAGGGTTTAGGTTTTGCAAACCCTAGATCTAAGCATACAAATAATAACACATTCATGTTTATTTTAATTATGTGTTTCAATAATTAATTACTTGTTATACAAGGCAATGCCATGATGAGTTTATGATATATAAAATACAATAAAACATAAAGACATCAAGAGTACACAGCGGAAGATTTAAAGATCATAACAAATAAATTAATTAACTGAAAGTATGCGTAACGCACCTCTTGCGAATGTCAAATCCCTCGAGCAAAGCAAAACAACCCTCAAGCAAAGCAAAACAAAGAAGTACTTATTGGTGTAAGAATAATGTCTTACAACCACGTTCTTGTACACACGAATTAACCAAACGAATCAAGCGATTGCTAGATCTAACACAAGTCCTCGTTTAAGAAAAACGAAACCAAACTCCCTTACTTATGGGGTGTTCGGCCGATTATAGGACAAGAGAGAGGAGAGGAGAGATCTAGGGTTAATTCAATGCACAAGTGTATGAAACTCTAGAACCTAACCCTCTTTATATACTAGTAGGTAAACTTAGGGAACAAGTTTATGAATTAGGCTTTAGAAGGCCCCTATGGCCGGCCATGAAGACAAGCCCAAAGCCAAACCCATAACTTTTCCAAGTTTTCCATTTCTAGTCCTTTCTCTTTTCATTTAACGGTCGTTAGTCATTTTTCCGTTAAATACTTAACGATCGTTAACCGGGCTTAATGTGCAATAATTAATCGTAAACATAAACATTAATTATTAACTTTAATTCTCATTCGCTAATGTGTGCAATCCCGTGGTCACGAGTTCAAATCCGGACATTCACATGTTTGTAAATATATACATTTCCAACATCTACTAATATGTAGTGAGAACAAATACCAATATGCAGTGATTACAACAAATACCAATATGTAGTGAGAACAACCATATGAGCCCCAAGTGAAAGTTTGGCATCTACTTCCTACTTTCTTCATATAATACATGAATTTCTATTTAAGTGGAAATGATTATATTTTTTGGAAAGTCGGCTTGATTTTTTTTTTTTTTGTAACAAGGTCATGCATGAACTTCATCAAATAATAGCCACATTCCCATGTACCCTCTTGTTGGAAACACTGAAATTAAATCAACAAATAGTTTACACAAATGAGACAACAAAATCAACTATATAAACACAACACTTGTAGTTTATTTACCTTAGTTTTTATCTAATCAAACATAATCGTGAAAGAACTAAATCAAAAGGCCATGGCATGACGTTAACATCTCCTATTTTCTCATAAAGTACATATCAACTCAAAGTCAATATTAGATAATATACCTCCCTACCATCTCTGGGAAATAATAATTTTTCTCATTATTATTCTTATAATTCGACGAATCCACTATATAACTGCTTCTCAAGTTTGGGCAAACCACACAAAAAAAAGTTAGTGACGCTCACTACACAAAAGTTTTCATCATTTAAGTATCGATCCAAAGAAAATATAATAAAATCCTTATAATACGCATAGAAATACCCTTGCAAATAAGGTGCCACGTATATTCTTTTTTGTATTTAGTCCCTTAGTACCAATTAGGGCTGAGCGTCGGTCCAAAACCGACCCGAACCGACCCGAACCGACAAAATCGAAAACCGAAATTCATAAAAAACCTAAACCGAAACCGAACCGACGGGTCGTCGCCTGGTCGGTTTTTGTGTCGGGCCGCCGGTTCGTTCGGTTTAGTGTGTTTACGATGTTTTTGTTTTTGTCGAACCGGACCGAACCGAAACCGAAAACATATAAAACATGAAACCGAAACCGAACCGACGGGCCGTCGGTTCGGCTCGGTTTTTGTCGGTTCGGTCGGTTTTGTCGGTCCGGTTCGGTTTTGGACCTTTGATGCTCAGCCCAAGTACCAATGATGTGTTTTGAGACACTTTTACTATTTCCTAAACTACTTTAACTTAGTGTAATGAGATGTGTATTAAGGAAAGCGCATTTGTTGTCATGAAGACCTTTCACCATCGAAGGTTAATGCATGTTATCAAGAAAACAAATATGAGTTAGCACTAGTACAAAATGTATCTGAATAAAATAAACAGCCACACTTTGTAACACCCTAAAAAATCGAGTTTTTAGCGGAAGCATACAAGTCTTGGGTGCTACTAATTGGCATGACAACACAAGTATAGAATAACGGTTCTATATTAAGAAAACTCATTTATTCAAAATAACTCAAAGTTTACAATAAAATTTGATGTGAAAACAGGCCCATAATAAGTAAGCGGTCCCCAAGTACAAATATCAGAGTCGTTTATGACCATTCCATGCCATTGCCCATGCGCCTCCAAAAGTAAACTATTGCCTCAATATCTGAAAATACATGCTAAAAGTGTCAACACGAGGTTGGTGAGTTCATAGGTTTGCATAAAAGTTTAGCGAGTTCAAAAGAGCCTGTCGATCATTGTGACGCTCACAATGTCGTGAAAACTAAGTTTACCTTTAAGCAAAAAAAATAGAAAGGTGGACCACAAGGTTTTCAAGTGCAAATCAATTCTCATAAACAAGTCAAATTTAACCGAGGCATACCCTGCCTAATTCGCAGTATCAAAATATTTATCCACAAAAATAGCTCATACACAACTACTTGGACCATATCAAAATCGTACACTACAACAAATATAGTGTCACGCAAACTTAACTATTACGCAGGCTAAGTCATGAAACCGACACTAGATAGAATACAAACAATCGACATGTTATATGTCCCCCACATGAGCCATGCGGGTCGGACGGGGTGGCCATTCCCAATAGATCTATTCATAAAGCTAGCACAATCCTAAGCCACGATGTAACAATTCAATACAACGCTTGGGTTTCTAACCTTAACCTAGCACGTAATAGCTCACAAAACATTTTTAGGTCCAATCCAAAACAGTTCAAGCACTTGTGTCCACGTAAAAACATATTCAAACCAATTCACGCAATTTCGTCAAACCAAGTAACAATCATTTATTCATATAATCAAGCATTTGCATTTAATAAAAACGAGCATGTATTCTCCCCCAAAACAGTTTAAAAGCAAGTAAAAGTAGGGGCCATGAACTCACCTCGATACGAAGCAACGCAATAATCACAACTGGCATGAGTGAGCAAAGCACAGCAGTCTCACAAGAAAAGTACAACGATATCCAAATAAAGGGAAGCACAACGATACGACATCAGCACAACCTAATAGCAATTTGCTATCTCAGAATAAATCTAGCAAAGCAAATGAATTTCCGAAAGACAATGTGTCTTAGCTTTCATGGATTATTCATGTCGTTACTTTCAAAAGTCCATTTATCAATATTTCGAAAGTTTAGTTTTAACGTTTCGTGTGGTGGTAAGAAATCAAGACTCGACATACAACTCACGCCAAAAGTATATCAAAATGTAACTCACACCAAAGGTTATAACTCACGCCAAACATAACTCCTACCAAGACATAATATATATCTCAATATATTATGAGGAATAGTCAAGAGTTGACCAAGACTCGAATCTAGGAGATCATGACCAAAAAGAGGTGCCAAGATAATAAAGACACGTAATTACCTCAATAAATAAGTCAATTGGTAGTTTCGGCGTTTACCCATAGTCCCAAATAGCTTGTATAAAACAAACGTGTTTTATACACAATGATAAGTTTAAATTTGAAATCCAAACAATAAAGGCTTCATTACTTATAAGAATACTTGTTTAGATTTTTGTCGGGTTTTTAAAAAATAAAAAATAAACGAGTTTTGAATTTAAAAGAATATAAGTTTAGAATGATTTTATAAATTTTGGGCATGACGCGTTCATTTATAAAATATTCCCAAGTCGTCGTAACTTTAATAAAATAAATTTCTCAAAGTAATATTTCCCGACAATTTACTAGAAAACTGATAACGATTATTCATTAATTATTAGACAATTTTTCTTTATTGATCGCTGCGAATCAAATATATTAAATTCATAATGAGTCTAATATATTGTATTCGTGTTGTCCAATACGTCCGGTTTGTCCAACATTCAATAAATATCCAATGTCCAATAATTTTTATTTCGCGTATGTCCAATGTCAATTCACAATCCGATAAGTATCCATATTATTCAATGTCAATTAATAATCCCAATGTATCCTAAACGTACCAAGTGAACATCAAAACCAACGATAAGTAAGTTATTCTAATATCCGATATCCGATTAATTCAATTTAGTTATAACTTGCGAATTAAATCACCAACCATTTCATTCATGAAAACTAATACTCATTTTTATAGTTTGCTAATCCATTATAAACCTCTTTGTGTTCCCATTTACGGACCGGGTCAAACGACCAATACAACCCACTTGGGTTGTTGACCAAGTCGACACAAGCACGAGACCAATGAAATAAATCGAAACTCCAAATACAAGGCGGGACCAACTGTGACCCGATACAAGTAACTAACACAACAACAACTTCAGGGGCAGCAAAAAACCATCATCTAGTCCAGATTCATGGTCTTTCAAGTCTGATCCGACCCGATCACCAAGACAACAACAACGACATCAATCACAGACCCGACACCCTTAGACGGGTTACCAACCCTACCCGATTGCTACACTAACACTGTGTTCTCTAGATAAATATCGGAAAGAAAATGAGAGGAATGGAAAGGTACTAAAAATAATTTGTGTTCTCTAGATATTTTGAGAGGGAAAGCAAAAAGGAGAGGAGTGAAAGTGGAGGGAAATATGTAGGTTTTTAGGCTCCTTTTCGTCCGCCTAATTTTGGGCTATAAAGTGAGGAAAAGTCATTTTATCATTTTATAACTTTCTCCATATATCTTATCTTCCCCAAAACACTCACTATTATTTCATCACTATCTAATCCCTAATTTTTTCCACAAAGTTCATCTCCATTCCACACCCATTATCTCCAGCTTAGACACAATTTCACATTTTGTTTATATCTTTTCTAGTAATGCTACATGATATTTGAATATGAAAATCATATCAGTAGGGTGAAATTGCTTTTTATTTTGTTATACACTCTTTGGTTTTATATTTTGTTTGTTTTTCTATGACTTCAACAAAAGTATATCCAGTAGATATGAATCTAGGTGTCCAATTGTGTGTAAAAAATGTTTTAGTTGGCCAATTGTGTGTAAAAAATGTTTCAAGCAATGGTTTGTTTTTGTGGTCTGCAGATTTTGATAATGACAAAAAATGCAAAAACTGAAAATGACGATAACACTTGTAAGAGGGAATCAACCTTTTGGACCCCTCAAATGGAAGACGCCATTATAAAAGCTATGCTCAAAGAACAAGATAAAGGTAATCGGGGTGGAGGAACATTCTCACCTCAAGCATATAAAACTATGGTTGTTGAATTGAATGAAAATCTCAAGTTGAATTTAACGAAATACAATTTAAAGAATCGTTTAAGTACCATAAAAAAGAAATTTTCAAGTTGCTATGATGTCTTTCGTGGAAAGTCGTTGAGTGGATTTTCTTGGAACCCCGTAAGTGAATTGATTAAAGCCGAAGAAGAAGTGTGGAAAGACTTGATAGAGGTATTTTTTGTTGATTAAACAGTATAAGTTCATCTATATATGACAGTAATATGGTCATGTCAGATGGGTTAAAAGTTTCTAATTTTTTATGATTTTCTTGGTATTAAATAGGCAAACCCTGATGCTTCAAAATGGAAAACGAAAATAGTTTCAAACTATGATAAACTTTATATGCTATTTGCAAAAGATAGGGCAACTGGTATTGAATCCGAAACAGCTAAAGAAAGGAGAAAACGAATGATCAACAATAAGGATACGGTAGAAATAGTTGATGAGACGGTTGAAGTTTTATCTACTAACGAGATTGGTTTGGAGAACCTCAACGATGGTGATGACATTCAAGTTACAACCTCTCCACGATGTTCACAAATGAAGCCAAAAAAAAAGAAAAAAATCGAAGAAGAAAGCGACTTCGCTTCCAAAATCCAAAGTTCTTTTGAACAAATAGCTGATGCAATGAAGGAGTGTACTAAGGTAAGTTTTTTCGATGTACAATATGTATTAGATTTATGCTTGCTTGTCATAAATTGATACTTTTCTTTATTTCATGTTGTAAGGCAATTGTTGGATCGCGTCCACATGTGTCGACTGGAGGAGAAATTTATAATCAGTTGGAGCTTATCGGTGTTGATGAAGATCTCAAAGCAAAAGCCTTTGTATTTCTGTTAAAAAGTCCAGAAAGTACTCAAGCATTGTTGGATTGCCCTCTTGATATGCGGAAATCTATCCTTAACGAAATGATGGGTACACGTAACCGAATGTCGATGTCCTTTTGTATATGTAGCTGTCGTCCCAAACTCAGAATTTTGATATTTTTTTGTGTAGTATTTAGTATAACTATTGTCCTACCTCTTCTTAAATCATGTCATTGCTCAAGATTAGCATTTTGTTCATTAAGTCAAGGTTAAGATAGGCTGCAGATATGATTTCACCTTTCTTTTGTCAATTGTAATCTTTTTTACAAGATATGAAATGTGTGGCACATTGAAGTCAAAGTGCTAATTTGTTTTTGTCAATTTAGTAATACTGAGATGATGTTTATAATGTTTCCAAGTTATGGTTTATCATTTATGTATGTAGTTTGACTCATGAGTTATAGTCTGTAGTAAGAACTCGAGTCATATATACATGTTAGTATTTCTTGTTGTGGACATAAGGGGTATGGCTGTCAAATTAGTAGTTATATAGCATTTCATATACCTTTCATCCCTTTCATTTTGTACAACTCAAGAACACAAGTAAATTGTAATAATCCTTCATTTCCTGTCCTTACCACTTCACCCTCCTTTCCTTCACTCTCTTTTCCCTCTACAACTCAAGAACACAAGTAAATTGTAATAATCCTTCATTTCCTGTCCCCACCACTTCACCCTCCTTTCCTTCACTCCCTTTTCCCTCTATATAGAATCTAACACCCTGTTCCCGAGTTTTAAGATGAAAGAAAAAAAGAGAAGAGACAAAATTGGATAGAAAAGAAGAGGAGAGTAATTTAATTTATTTATTTTAATTCGTGTTCCCGAGTTGAGAGAGAAAAGAAGAGAAAACTGATGATTTTACAATTTAACCCTTTGTTAGATACAAAATTTATTTTTTATTCTAAGGCATTTAAGTCATTGTTTAATTGAAAAGTTTCCATATATACTTTCCTCCCAAATCATCTCACTTTTGGGAAGAAAATTTTAGAGAGAAATATAACCAAATTTCCTCTCCTCTTCTTCTCTCTTCTCTCCTAAAAAAACTTGGGAACACAAATTTATTTCATTTTCATCCCACTTCTTTTCTCTTCTTTCAAAATTAAAACTCGGAAACGCAGTTTAAAGAAATTCCAAATACAGCACCAGTAAATCTGATAGCTAAAGATAACGGACCCATAACGAATCTGTGACCATAACAGACCTTGACTCGAGACAAATTAAACATTTCGATCACGTTTTCTCACCACACGACTATTAATATCAAACTGTTTTTAGCCGGGTCTCAACCGGGTTAATACTTAACTCGTGAACAAACCAGACAAACCAACAAATCGTTTCCAGATTTAACTCCACCTGAAACTATATCAAACGCTTTCCAACTGATTTTCTTACCACACGAGACAATGACAAAACCTTTTTCTTAACACACAAAAAGATCCAAACACGTTTTTAATCCATGAATCGTTTATAAAAACCCATTTCAAACTGCTTTCATTCCACGAATATATAAAATTCGTTTTTAATTTGTCCTTCATCCACGAAAACTGTTAACACTTGTGATCGGTTTTAAACCAACAAAAGGAATAACAACATAAAATAAAGAAGGCGGATCTCGGCTTACCATTGAAACGAGAGAAAAAGAGAAGAAGTATAGAAAGAAGAAAGAGATGGGGAGGCGGAGCTGTTGTGACGGCAACCACGGACCAAGAAAACCCAAGATCAAAACCCTTGAACATGAATCAAATATTCAGATTAACCAACGAGCCACAACATGAATCTAACCCTACACGATCTGCTTCCATCTTCAAAATAATAGTGGCGGCTTCACTGCAGTAGTGAGGTGGCCGCGTAACCGTAGCCTGGTCGGAGTAGGGTGGCCGAAAAAAGTGGCGGCGGCCGGATCTTGTTGAGAGAGAGAGATGGTGGCTAGAGAGATAAGGATGGGGAGGATAAAAGTATTATTAGGGTTTCACAATCCTGAAAATGATATTATGAGGAGTTTTATAACCACCAGGGACTAACTTCGTCAATTTACAAAACTTAGTGCTGGCGGAAAAATAAAACACAAGGACCAGTTCTGTAATTTTTGCAAACTTTTGTAAAATAGAGGTTCGAGGTTCATTTGGACTAGTAAATGATCGATTTAAATTACGAGAATTGCACCATCGCGTTTAGAATAATTTTTTCCAATCAATACGAGTGTTTATTCAACTACTTTCTCATGTATAAAATCAAAATTAATTCGAGTCGTCGGTTGTGCCAGTACGCGTTGGGAAATTTTCACGGTTCACGAGACATCTTTCTCGTTTTCACGTCGAATGAGCTCAGGAAAGTTCGCAATGATAAACAAACATAATTTCTTGAAAAACAAATATCCGGAAAGTGCGGGTTGTCACACACTTGAACTCATTTTGTGTGACCATTTCGGAATTTCATTGTCACACGTTTGAATATTTATGTGACTAAAGGTAGTTGGTAATTTTTTGTTGATTATTTAGTCACTTATAATTTGGGACGTGTGACAGATACAAATAAGTTTAAAATATTAGTCACACTATATATATACATATATGACAAATATATGTCACACAATTGAACAAAGGTGACAAAAATTCATATATGGTCACATGAAGTAATTGTGTATGTGGCTAAATCATATAGTCAAGTTTGTCACATATTTTTTAAAAGTGACTGCTATTTTTTGCTGAATATTTAACCACATATGAATTTGAAATGTGTGACAACTGAAAAGTAAGTTTGAAGCATGTGTCATGATATGCATTTGAAAGTGGTTAATATATGTCACACACTTGAACAATGTGACCAAATGTCATATATAGTCACACTAAGCCATAAACATACATGATTAAGTGTAACCAAAATTTGATACATATTGTCATGTAAGTTAATATGTGTGTCTAAAGTTTAGTGTGTATTTGCTTGCCAAAACCTGCACGATCATGTGACTATAGGCTTTATAATAGTCACACCATATCACAAATGTGTATCTAAATTATGTTTATGGACACATTATAAGGGTATTATAGGTGACCAATACATTCAAAATAGTCACATTGTGAAATATTCATGTGACTATTCGTTATAGTAAAATGTGAACTCAGTTATCATTAACCTTGATATTAGTCACATTGAGTGTTTGTGTGACTAAATTCAAGAGGGTATATATGGTCACATGAATTATTTATTTAGGTGTCTAAATCATAGTCATATTTTGTCACACATTATTTAAGTGTAGTCACAATTCGATACATATGGTCACGCATTTCTGATAACTTATGTAATTTTGAGGGGTTAGATATGGGATTTTATAGTCTATATAGTTTGAGTCTAATTTGATATTCACTGCATGAATTGAGTTCATACTATTAATCATGACTCTTCATTAGTCCCATTATAATGTTAGGATTGATATGGGTGCATATATAAATATACTCGTATCTGCTTCATTTGCCCCAATCGATATATAAATTAAAGTTAACAAAACAAAACTCTATCATCTTCACCCCTGATAAAAAAAACACACAACTCATAAAAAAAAAACCATTTGACTTTAATTCAAGGTTATAAATAGCGTGAGGCGTGGCGTGGCGGCATGACCAAGCCTCACGCTTTTGCGGCCAAGGCGAAGATTTTGCATTTATAAGGCGTGACATAAAGCGGCAAAAAATATGAAAATATTTATATAATTTATATCATATTTCATATATATCGAGTTTACAAAAAAAATGTGGCATAAAGCGGTGTGGCGGCATGATGTGGCAGCATGACCAAGCCTCGCGCCTTTGCGAGGCCTTTGCGGGCCTTTTAGAACCATGATTTAATTTAAACACTCAATTCATCCATGGCATCATCAAGTTGCAATTCAAGTGCCACACCCACTCCCTTTTTGGATGAGATCATTGCTCTTAGTGGTGAGACATTAAATTGCATGCTTTGTGTGACTAAATGTTGATCCCAGTTGAACACTTATAAAGTTCTAGTTAAACTTTAATATTAAGAAGAACTTTAATGTAACAATAAACTTCTGAACAACAAATTCAACAAACAATAAGCCTCAATATTATTAAAGAATAATACGAATACTCTTCCTAGTATTAGGGTTACAAAACCTTGAAGCTATGAACTCTATACGACTCAATGTATCTAACTCTACATGTAAATCTCATAAACAGTCTTAACTAAAACACTAACAGTCTTAACATTAACTCTAGCAAAGAGTAACTCTGTTAGCAGCATTAACTTTGTTCCAACAACATTAACTTAGTTCCAAAGAACACTAACTTTGTTGTGGTAGCAGTAACTACTTGGTGTATTTTACTTTGAGTTCATCAGCAGTTGTAACTTTGTAAGAGCAGTCTTAACTCTAAATCAGCAGCATTAAACACTTAGCATAATTTCCCTTAAGTTCACGAGCAGTCTTAATACCTTAGAGCAGCAGTAACATAAAGTGAGCAGCACCAACATCAAGAAGCTTTAATTCCCAACAATCCTCCCCTAAACTTGATAAAGGTAGAGTGTGACAACTTGAGCATGACATGGTTTACTAGGATTTTCGTATAACAACACCTCCACAGTCGGTTCAATAGTAGTCATTTCATGATTTATTACCCAAGTCACGTCAATCCACACGTGACAATATGTTATCATTGTGCTGGTGAATGACGGTACTAAATTCCTCATACTTATCTTTGTAATTATTGGGAGGTGTCTTAAAGACAATAGACAATTTTTTATCTATCTGGTCTTTCAGATAAAACACTTGTCGTGCTTGTGAGGCTAATATCAATGGATCAACCTTGTGGCCTAAATTATTCAGGTCAACCAATGTATACCCTAGAGTAGTATCGTGTTTCACACCACCAGCTCTGTGATTAACCCAATCACATTTGAAAAGAGAAATTTGCCTGAAACGGTAATCTAGTACCCATATCTCTTGTAAAACCCCATAATAAAATTCTTGTCTTATGGTTGCAACTTTTTTAGATATGTGTAGATCTAATGCCTCAACACTAACCCCATTTTTCTGGTAAACTTTGCCTTCATGACATTTCATACGAAAGGTATACCCGCTGATGTTATATGCATCGTATTTCACTACGGTGGCGCGTGGGCCATATGATATCCACCTTACAGTTTCTGATACACTTTCTTTGTCGATCGCTAACTCTCTCTCAACCTGAATTTTATTACAAGTATATATTAGCTCTTTGTGTAAATAACATAAGATTAAGTACCTCTTTGTGTAACCACTTAGCAAAAGATTTACTGTGCTCATTCTCCATAAATGGTATTCGTTTACCTGGGTTTTCTGTTTTCAAAACTTGCTTGTGTCGCCCGAAACAATGTATTTGATTTTTATATTTGATAGAACATTTTAAGTAACTAAATAGACATGTGTTAGTAATACTTACTCGATATACGGTACCATTTCATCTCAGATTCTGTATTACATACAAATGTGCTTTCTAAACGAGTTTCATAGAAACTTCACTTGATTTGCCAGCCGACAATGGCTTTCCTTCCTCATTTTCATTAGTTTCATATTTATCAGGTGGGATACCAATATTTTTCATGGATTTTGATATTTGCTAAAAAAACTCTATTGTTTCTTCCGCAATAGTCTCCTCAGCAATGCATCCCTCTGGTCTATTTCTGTTTCGCACATGTCCTTTAATAACCTTCATACATCTTTCGAAGGGATACATCCACCGAAAGCATATGGGACCATATAATTTTACCTTCCTAGTTAGGTGCATAGTCAAATGTATCATAATATCAAAAAATGACGGAGGAAAGAACTTCTTGAGTAGGCACAATGTCACTACTATTTTGCTTGTATATTATCTAGTTCTTACAATATTATTTCTTTGCTACATATCGATTTAAATAAAAATTAAAACCTGATAATAGCATATCGTGTGGGTGGGTGCATGATTGAACGTATTGAAATGGCCAGAAACTCTTGCATTAGCATGTGATAGTCATGCGATTTAAGGCCAATGAGCTTCCTATCCTTTAGGCTGACCAAACTAGCGAAAGTTGAACAATAACCTTGTGGTACCTTGATGTTGTGTAACGTTTCACAAAGATGTATTTTTCAAAGATTCGTTAATGTGTAACCTGCTGGAGGTAGTGTTGTTTTGTATTCTTCTTGCATAGCAAACAACTCTGATTTTACCCCAACTCAGCCGGATCCAATCGAGCATTCACTCCATGTTTTGTCTTCCCGGAACATGTAGCAAAGTTGAGACCAGACTCTCAACAACATTCTTTCCTACATGCATAAAATCAACACAATGTGGAACATAATTATGCCTCCAATACTTAAGTTTTCGATACCAAATGTGGAATTTATTCTAATACGCACCATTTTGTCCATTTACTTGGCTTGAACTACCTTCTTCTTCTGTTTTATTTCTTCTGCTTTTGAATCTTCCCACCTCTGCCTCTCGTATCTTCTTGGTTTTCTGATGCCTTATTGTTTATTCATTTTCCTTTTCCCCACTTATTTCAATATGTTGTACCTCATTGTATATTTGTTCCGTGGTCATCGGATTTGGAGCTAGGAGAAATTCTTGTTGTCCATTAAATGCCTTCCTTTGCTTTCTGAATGGATGGTCATATGGTAGATATCGTTTGTGACTAACATAACTTTGTTTGGATGAGGCAGAAAGTCTGACATAGTTTGTATCTTTCCCACATACTACATAACCTTTGAATCTTTCCCACATACTACATAACCTTTGAATCCATTGTACGGGCAGCCACATAATGTACCAAGTGTAGGGTAATCATTTATTGTCCATAACATAACGACACATAGATTAAAGTTATCTTTTATGGATGCATCATATGTATCAACCCCTGTCTCGAATAAGGTTTGCAGATCATCAGCCAGCGGTTCTAAGAAAACATCAATATCATTTCCCGGGTATCCCAATATTAATACCGAAAGCATTCAACAAAATTAAGATCAACATTTATATAATTCATGGATTGCCAGTCAGAATCATCATCCATGGATAGTAAGATGTTTACCTTCTTCATGGTGATGTTAACCCATTCACCATTTCTTGCATGATTCTTTCCAACTGTGAGCTTGTCTTCTTCTGAGAGAGCAATTAGTGCACTAACTTGTACCATTTCATCATATGAGGAAACTGGCTCTTCATTTCAGTCAAAGATTTCAGCTACAAAACCCTTTTTCTTTCCCTGCATAGATTTAGTGTTTTGTGTAGTTTCTGAGGGAGTGGCCTAAAAAATAGCAAGTTTGGCCTTAGCTTTCCTATATTTTACTTCAAAATCTACTGTTTTGTTTTGGTCAGTCTTATTTTGATAAGTTTGAGGAGACTGAAGAAGCTTGGGTTGAAACTTGCTAAAATCAATGGATTGGTTAGACCCTGAAGACTTGTATGAGGGTTCTGAAACAGTTTTAGAAAAACAATCTTATGCAAAGTGACCCTTTTTGTGACATTTATAACACTCAGTGTCCTCATTAGCTTTAGTACTTGAAATTTTTTTGTTTCGTTTTATAAATCTGTTTGAATTAGCAAGGAGTGCCCTTTCCTGAAACTCATTGTGCAAGACATTCAGGTACTCCTCACTAGTTCTTTCATCAGCCTCATCATCAGAGTTTTCTTGAAAATCCTGAATAACACTATTTGAAAAGAAAGCAGCTGAAATAGGTGTTGAGGTAGTTGTCAGGGTCTTTTTAACCTCCTGAGACTTCTTTAAATCAAGGTATCGTCTATTGATAAAATTATCTTAATAGACGAACTTCCCATAGATTTCGGGAAGTTCAAGAGTTTGGATATGATTTGCATTTTTAAGTCCCTGAGAGAAGTTTAACAATTTCTCAGGGAGACTATTGACAAAACCTACATTAATTTCATGTTTAGATAGTTTGACACCAATCATTTGCCAATTCATTCAACAGGGTTTTATAACGAGTGTAAGTTTGAGAGAGGGTTTCAGAGTCATTGGCTCTAAAGGTGTTGTACTCAATTTTCAGGTCCATGATCCTGTTTTCCTTGGTATCTGAGGGATTGTAACACCCCCAAATTTTGGTACAGCGGAAGACTTAATCAAGCTTTTGGGGCGATATTGGATTGGTACACTACACAAGTATAGGAAAACAAGATAATCATAAATCATTCACAACCAATCCCATAGTTAATTATCTGGTTATCCAAAATATTCGAAAGTAAGACCCAAAAGAGATTCATAAAATAGGTTCACAATTATTATCAGAGTATAAAGTGATCCTCCAACCATGCCTCTTCTGCTAAGCCTCCAAGGAACAAGTAGTCCAAACATCATCTTAATTACTTGAGAAAACATGGTAAAAAGGTTAGCTAACGCTGGTGAGTTCATAGGTATAATTATAAATTCAATAGTGGGCCTGATAGTGTTTATTTGCTATGCGAGACTAAGACAGATATACAATAAACATTCCAATCACATTCCATCAACAATCAAGATCTCAGCAGAGCCCCAAGTGACTCAAGCCAGGTACCACAGTTGTAGCAAGACTGAATGATACCCTGGACTAGGTCGGAGTAGACATTTATTTTTAGCTAGATCACATAGTTAACACATAAGTAAATCAAAAAGAGTAAAAGCAGGTCCAAGAAACGAGTAGCATACTTTCTCACCCCAATTTAGTTAAAACATAGTTAAAAATGCGGCTATGAAACTCACCTCGATCAAGCAAAGCACAAATAATCAATAGCAAAGCACATAAGCAGCTAACACGACTCAGAAACTACTGACTCGGTACACCCTATTATAATAAATCCATTCTTAATACATTTTCCAATTCCAATATTCTCTATCCCGAATATATTCCAATTCTTATTTCCAAAAACATCTCGTTTTTCAATTTAGTTACAAGCGTTTGGTATCATCGTGTGAGGTGTCGACTAGATAGGACTCCATGAATGCACTATATTTCTAACAATGCGACTCACGACAACACAATGCAACTTCTAAGCGAAAAGCTTTATAGTTTAATAAGTTTCGAAATAAATCGTTAGATCTTATCGAATTTGTCAACTCGATAAACTCAACTATTTATTTATTTCACGTAATATTCCAAAAACTAGTCACAACCTAACGAGTTATAAGGATAATTTGTTCATTAATATATTTATCCTACGCACATAACGGGCTCTTATTAGATTTGTCAACCCAATAAGTCCGCTATCTACGTGTGTTAAACCTATTAATGGCAAGTCATCCGCAACTCATGCATATCCCACAATGATTATTAAACACTCATAAATGACATGTTTTGGTAAACGTGCCCTCGAAACATTTAATAACTCGTTATTATAAAACTTTCCATTTTCTAGTCGTTAGTTCCACTTTAAATATCGAATAACAAGGTATGTCTTGTTATTAAATATTTAATACAAGAACTTACTATTTTCTATTTTTCTAGTTTATTTACATGTTTATATATATATATATATATATATATATATATATATATATATATATATATATTACGTCAAGTTTTCAATTTATATTTCGAGTTATTATCCGTCTTGAGTTCACAAGTCCGAGTCATGACTCTCGGCTTTTATACGTCATATTGTCCAATAAATACTATAAGTCCATGTTACGGCGTTGTCGAGGTCAACCGAGACTAGAAAGTCATGGTAACACCGACGTTGCGCAAAGCTCACATATATATAATTGCAAGTCCAAATAAACATTTCCCACTCGTTATCGGCCCTAAACCTATGGCTCGGCAACTATCAACAATCTCCATTCAAGTCATCATCATTCCCGACATCCAAATAAACATCAAACCAGACCCGAAGCCAATGTCGAGACCCTAATGGTCTCGACTTGGCCACGGTAAGACCACGCGAACCAAACAGACCCTAAAGGTCTTTTGGCTCTCTCGCGGATCATCCAAACCCATCACGACCGGACCGTCTTGGTCCCGGTCACTCCTAACATCTAAAACAACATCCAAACCATTACCACGACAACCAAACCTAGACCAAAGGGTCCTTGTGGTTCTCGGTCTCTCCCCAACGCGGCACCAAACAGACCGCTTTGGTCCTTGTAGTTCTCGGTCACTCCCCAACGCGACACCAAACGGACCACTTTGGTCCTTGTGGTTCTCAGTCACTCCCTAACGCACCCAAACCAGACCATCTTGGTCTCGGTTAGCTTCCTAACACTATCAAACCTCCATTTCAACAACAAACCCACAAGCAAAACATCAAAACAACAACAAAAAAATACGCGAGACCCGACACGACACACACAATACCAATTCGTCTTATTACATTTTTTTGTTTTTAAAGCTAGTTTATATGTTTTTGTCCATCTAAACACAACCAAACGGACGAATCAAGACCAAAAAGTCTCGAACGAGTGTACAACTCGCTCCCTTTACCTTTCTTTCTTCCCGATATATACTTTGAACAAGAAAACACGAAAAAGAATGATGTTTAGTGCACGTTTGGGTGGTGGTATGGTGGGGTTGTGGCGTGTGATGTATATCAAAAGAAAGAGGGAGATGAGTGGTGAGGTTCCACGCGCGGCGTGGTGGCGGTAAATAGCCGGATAAAGGGGCAGCTGCTAGAGGGTGGTGGTAGAGAGAGAAAGTGCAATTAGGGTTTGAGGAGGGAGAAGATGGTGTGTGTGTGTGTGTGTGTGTGTGTGTGTGTGTGTTTGGGTATTTATATTTATGAGTCGGGGATTAAATAATAATTATTTTGGGGATGGGGGCGCCGGCCACATGCAACCACGGGGGACCAAAACCGTAATTTTTGTCAACTTTCCCGAACTACTACTCACGGGCTCAGAATTTTATAACAAATGTCCAGCTATTTTTATTAATAGCGCCATTGTTTTTAATTGCCTTTTTCCACAAATTTTGATTATTAACACGTCTTATTCCCATGTAACGAGTTAAATGTTACTTTTTCTCTTGTTTTAGGTTTTTACTGTGCCAACTCAAGTAGTGCCAAACATTACGGGCCATAATTCATACCATAACTCATTCAATACCAAAATCAATCATAAAAAACAAATAAACGATACCAAGTCAAGTCATCATTATTCGAAATATTTCCTATGGGCAATCTACTCGATCTAACTAGCATAATGCAGTACCTAAAAGGGCTCCCTAATTTGGTAGTTGTCATAGCCTCCCAGCCTCAGAAGAAACCCATCTCAGTTTCATTCTGAGTTTCCCGATGATGTAAAGAGTTGAGGATACTTCTTCCAAAACTCATCCTTACGTTCCCATGTTAACTTTGGTCCATGACAAAAATTCCAACATACTTTGACGATCAGAATGCGGCTATGCTTCAGTCGTTTCACTTCACGATCGATGATCTCAACCGGCTCCTCAATGAAGATCAGACGCTCGTCTACTCGGATATCTTTCATAGGCACGATGGGGGTTTCGTCGGAAAGACATTTCTTCAGATTACTCACGTGGAAGACATCGTGTACACTGCTCAACTCCTGAGGTAGCTCAAGTCTGGTAGTTACCGGTCCACTCTTTCCAGGATTGGAAAGGGACCAATGTATCGGGGGTTGATTTTTCCATGTTTGCCGAAGCGTATCACCCCTTTCCAAGGGAAACCTTCAACAAGACTCGGTCTCCCAGTTGAAACTCCAGGGGCTTACATCTCTTATCGGTGTAGCTCTTTTTTCTATCACGTGTAGCTTGCAAATGATTGCGAATCTGGACTACTTTCTCAGTAGTTTCCAAAGACGAGTTCGGGACCGGTAAGCTGGCTGTCACCAACTTCAGCCCAACAGATTGGAGAACGGCATTTTCGGCCATACAACGCCTCAGATGGTGCGGCCTTAATGCTGGTATGATAGCTATTGTTGTATGAGAATTCAACCAAAGGTAGGTACTTCTCCCAGCCTTTGCCAAAATTGATAACACATGCACGGAGCATATCTTCTAGCGTCTGGATGGTCCTTTCGCTCTGACTGTCGGTTTGAGAATGATAGGCAGTGCTCATATCAAGCTTCGTTCTCAAAGCCGTCTGTAGTGACGGCCAAAAATTTGACGTGAAACAGCTATCTCGGTCAAAAATGATAGATATGGGCACGCCATAACGAGATACTATCTCTTTGACGTACAACTGAGCAAGCTTATTGATACTATCGACTTCGCTGATGGCCAAGAAGTGAGCGGACTTAGTCAGTCGATCAAAAATTACCCAGATAGCATCACAACCGCTAACTAGCCTTTACCTTGGAACATGTCAAGAACTTACTGACATATAGAGCTATGTCGGTTTATTCAGGTCGTGATACATCTTGTCAGCTTCGGGATGAATAGAGTATTTTGATTTATGTGACTCGTGCATAATCAACTCGCAGATTCCTCCATAAGATGGTATCCAGCTTCTGTCTCCGAAGCATAAGGTTTCGTCGGAACGCTTCGAGAAGCCTTTTTCACTTTCCACCATTCCATAGAGGTTCTTAGTCGGACGGTTCTCTTCCTTCAATGCCTGGGCTTGAGCGGCTAATATCTAAGACGATAGTGGTGAACTAATCGTCATTCTTAAAGATCGAACTTGTAACAACGGAATTCTCTCCTTTCGGCTAAGGGCATCTGCAACAACATTGGCCTTACCCGAATGATAACGAATCTCACAATCATAATCACTGAGTAATTCCAACCAGCGTCGCTGTCTCATGTTCAGCTCCTTCTGGTCTAAGATGTGTTGCAGAATCTTGTGGTCGGTATACACTATACACTTAGTGTCGTACAGGTAATGTCTCCATATCCTAAGAGCAAATGCCACAACACCCAACTCCAAGTCATGGGTGGTGTAGTTTTTCTCATGCTTCTTAAGCTGTTGGGAGGCATACGCTATCACCTTCTCCCGTTGCATCAGAGCAACTCCCAAGCCTTTATGCGAAGCGTCGCAATATACGACGAAACCTTCGCTTCCTTCAAGCAGGGCTAGGATGGGCGCACTACACAACTTCTCCTTCAATAGTTGGAACGCCTCTTCTTCCTTCTCTACCCATTCGTACTTAACGTTATTCTGTGTCAGTTTGGTAAGCGACTTAGCTATTTTAGAGAATTCCTCAATGAACATGCGGTAATAGCCTGTTAGACCTAGAAATTGACGAACCTCCAATGGGCTCCCTAATTTGCCAGTTGTCACAGGGACCCTCATAGCTATGAACCAAGTCACTCTATGTTTTTTTGGCTGTACTACGGCTAATGATTGATTCCATTACATCATCAGGAAGACATGATATAATGATGCTTTTGAGTCTTTCATCCTGATTCACCACCCTTCTCTCATCTTGGGTCCACTGAGCTTCTGGTTTTGGTAAACCTTCAGTAGTTTTAGGGACAACTGGACCTTCATTAATGCATTTAATGTAATAAGGTTCCATCCCGATTAAGTAGCAAAGTATACGATTTTTCCATGTATTGAATTTTACAACTTCAAGTCGAGGGGAAACAGCAGCATAGGCTCTAGCTTTTTTATCGACAAGTTGAGGAACTTCACTTTTAGCCATGGTAGGATCTTGATTTTAAAAATGTTTTGAGCAGCTTTAAAAGTTTTATAAATCAACCTGGCTCTGATACCACTTGTTTTTCCCATATCACAAGTAGCAAAATTACAATTTAAAACTAATCGTGATCCATGACTTAAGTAAAGTAGTTTGAAAAATCAGTTTAACAATTTAAAGTAAAGTAAATGCACAAGAGATTTTTCAACGTTTATATTCTTATTAAAAAAAATCAAAGGAATATGGTACCTAAGTTTTTGCAGAATAACACTTGGGATTGAATGACAAGTGTCGTGTAAACTCCTCACTAAGCTTAGGCTAAGTCTAAGCAAAACTACACGAAACCACTGAACTATTTCATTGACTAGTTATATTTGGAGGAGTGAAAGTTGCTTGTGAATGCTAACACATTTAATGCACAAGATTGACTTTCACTCCATCCTTATGCCTATTTATACAAGTATGAGTTTTAACTATTTCCTAAAAGACAATACTGACGTAAGCTATAGAGGACAAAATACTGATGTATTTTGTCTCTGTTTACAAGAAGCTATATTGGGTAAAAGACAATGTTACTTTCTGATCATCAGTGATGACACTGATCTTGGTTGTTAGCCTTTCAGGGAAAGTTTGGATTATGGCTGATAAGGACTCCTCCTTATGCATTCAAACTTATCTCGCCTTGTCCCGCCCATTCTTTAGTCTTCTTAATCTTCAGTCTTTGTCTTCAGTGGTTGTAGTTAATGAAGAGTGGTTGTAGTTGATGAGGAGTTATGGGATTCAGTGAGTTATTGTCATCATTCACTGAACCCAACATCTTCTTCTTGACTCAGTCTTCACCCTTTGAGTTCCGCCTCACTGAGTGGAGAGACTTTCTTTTTAGTCTTGTTCTGAGTGTCCTAAAGATGACTCACTGAGTGACTGTGCACTCAGTGACTTGTTAGTGTTTAAGGTCATAAACACTTAGAGTATTTTCTATTCAAATCCTAGACTTTAAGGGTTTGGGTACCGATTGAACCCAACAATAATAATAGAACTTGAAGTCAAACTTACAAGTTTATCTCCCACTGATCTAATCTCCCTTATATGGAAATTCTCCATCTTTGTTTACCCTTCCTTTCAACCACATTATACCATGCGGGGGTTCTTCATCTGCTTCAATTTCTTTATTTTTGATCTAAAAAACATAAAATGCATTCACATGTAAAGTTAAACCAAGATAAACAAAAATATGAGGATTAAATGCAAATGTGCAAATTATGTAATGTAAATAGATTCATTTCTTATACACATCTCTCAATTTGTAAAACAAACATTATGTAATCTTACCATTTTCTCTTTTACAAAAACATATCCACCTCATCCCATTTTATGATGATAAACATTTTTGGAACGCGCCATTTTACCTCTAGTTTATTTCTCCTAAAAACACAAAATCATAAGGTGTTTAGATGTGGTAATGCTGCAAACTCAAAATTATGAAATGACATATAGACTTAAATAAAGATGACTAATTAAAACCTTGTATGCATTGGTGGTCGTGCAGTTTATAAACTCGACCCATTCTTCTGCTTTAACAATTACACTATACTTGGTCGGGAGTTCATTCAGTTTCGAAGGTGTATTTAGGTTGGGTAATATGTATTTTTCTCTCAGTTTCATTATGAAATTCCTTAACAGTTGACCAAGACGACGCATTACCAACTTTCTGACTGCCAAGTCAACAACAAAATATCACTGCAAAGATTACCACAATGTTGTTAGTTAGTTGCATATAATGTAAATGCAGAGATAAACTTATGTAGTACTGGGTTCAAAAATAGTATATGTGTATCACGATTTCATCCCATAGTTTATCTCTTGCTTCTGAACCCACCTTCTTCCAGGATAGAATCTTCAAACCTATATACTCACGAACCATGCTCCCGAAAAAATCGAAAACAATGCTCTGTGTTTTCCTGATATCCTATTCAATGCATCGAAGGTTACACTGGGCTTTATTCCATCGGGTTATCCATATTCTTTGGGAAACTTAGATAACCTGGTTATGCCCCTCTTAACTATATTCCCATTTGAATGGTTGTTTTTATCCTCCTCACCCTCATCAGAATACACCTCTAATTCATATCCTGTATTGTCATTTTCAGTATTAGTATTAACCAAATGATCCGGATCATTGGCTTGAGTTTCCATGATGGCTTAGCAGCAATGTGTAAAATAAAATTAGTAAACTTGGTAAATAATGGTGTAAAAAGATTTGCTTAACTTTTTTTGTTGAAGCCTGATTTTTTGGAGATAAAATATGGATTATGATGATGCAATTTTTCAAGTAAGGATACCAAAGTGATATTTAATAATTAAAATGTTGGCTCCAAAGTGATAACTAAGAATTTAAATATTTCATTTTGGCTGCAATTTAAATATTTATTAAAAAATATTTTTTTTAAAAAAAAATCTAACATTTTTGAAATATTGAGAAAATGTATCCAATATACATTTTTTTAATGACTTTTCCAGTTTGTGCTAATGACTTATATTACTAACAGTTGTAACTAATATACTAGCAATATTGACTTCAAGCAGTCTTAATCTCTGAGCAGTCTTAACTGGGTACTAGTAGTACTAACTTTCACTAGCAGTAGTAACTTTTTTTACACGTGATTAATTTTATCCTACTTGGAAAATCAAGACGTGGGTAATGAACACAAACTGCACACAAACCTGAGTCATGAACAAAAACTGAACACAAAATCTTTTATCATTCTCTTAAACGCAAATCATGAACCAAGATCATGAACACAAACTTTGAACCAAATCAAGAACTCAAATTTCCACAGTTACACCAATATCAAGAACACAAAATGCTACCATTTAACAAACCAAAATACTATCATTTAAAGTTATAAAATAGATCAAGTTAAACTACAAATTCCAAGTTATTGTACCGTTAATGATTACATTCATCCAAATGTCAGAACTACTACTACCAAATACCATGCTTACCAAACACAAAAGCTGATAATGGAGATCCTAAACCCCTAAACCATTTTATTCTTGCCTTTCCCATGGCTGCTAGAAGGTTCTCCAAAACC
This sequence comes from Chrysanthemum makinoi, assembly GCA_910596185.1. Taxonomy (NCBI): domain Eukaryota; kingdom Viridiplantae; phylum Streptophyta; class Magnoliopsida; order Asterales; family Asteraceae; genus Chrysanthemum; species Chrysanthemum makinoi. The sequence goes on along the minus strand of OU343222.1, from coordinate 236,243,361 downwards.
TTTAGGATTCTTCTTACATGCCAGTCCCAAGACAATATCTCGAGTAAATTTCTTTTTTAAGCCTTTTGAACTGGCATTTGAACTTGCATTGGAAGAGCTAGGATAGAAACTTTAGCTGGGAGTTCCTTTGGAGGTTCAATGGCTTCAATAGGATCCACTTCCTTAGTATCAGTCTCTTAATCTTCAAATATGTATTAAGATCTTGAAGAATGTTGTTGTAAAGAATGTTGCTCTAGATAATACCAAGCAAGGAGGCCAGGAAGAATTCCTAAAGCAGCAACATTTGATTCTAAACTGCTTGAGTCAGAAGCAATTTGTATGACATCTGCCAAATAACAACTGTTATATCAGTTTTATTGATTCAAATGGTAAACTATATCAAATCAAAGAAAAACCTTTTGATGGTTTACCATTGTAGAAGAATCCATTGTGTTCTCATATTTGGTCCTCTTTTGTGTTATCCCAAACAAGGAAGCAATGTTAATGATAGGTTGAGAATGATATTTTCGAATGAAACCTTTGATGTCACTTGGAGTAGGGAGAATAGTGGCGTATTTTCCACATGGAGGAGGGCTCCTAGCTAGAGCATCAAGGCTCCATTCATTAGTGAATGGGCAATGACCTTTAGTGGGGACGCCAAGAACTTGACCAAAGACATGGAGAGGGTAGGAGAAAAATTGGTTTTGAATTATGAATTGAACATATAGTTTGTTTTTGGGGTCTTGGTATAATTTGAGCTTATAGAAATCTAGGACGAAAAGAGGGACGATTTGCTCATTGATTTTGTAAAGACAATCAAGGTTAATGAGCCCGAAAATGGTGTTGAGATAATTTATGTCGTCATAGTCCTGGAAGACCACTCATCCTTCGTGGAAAAATCGTGTTTCAATATTTCAGAATGCATGTGAAAGAGGAGGAGAGTAAGAAGTATAAAGTATGGGAATATAGTGACGGGTTTGTTGGTGATCGGTACCGGTAGGTTTACGCATTTTTCACCTATTACAAAAAGAAATGCATTATTATCAATATTAACCTTAAGGTTATGGTGTATACTTACATGTAGCAAAAATGTGAAATCATGATTATCTTGATTAATCGTATCTGTTAGACCAAACATTCCTCCATTTTTACTTGATATACCAAGTCTTGAAACTTCTTTTATTTTGAAAAATTCGACTTATGTCGATGCATGGTTGTGAGCTCGTTTTTTAAATGTATTAACAATGTATAATTATGTTAGGATTTAGAAAATCCGGTAGTTAAAGAGTCGGTCACCTCAAGTATATGTATTCGTTAGAAAGCTCGTAGTCGTAGTCATGTTATGTTAATAAGTAGTTTGCTAAGTAACACCGTGGAGGACAGACGGGTCTTTACCCACTGTATGCCTGATCCACAGCCCGTAGGAGGTGTGTCTTGTAAGAAACTATAAATACCCTCTACCTCCCAAGGTAGAGGGTTGGAGCTTCACAATATATCATTTTTCTTTGTCTCACTAAGTTCCCTAAACTCTTCCACTTTCTCTCTCTAAAACCCAAACCATACGCCCCTTGTTGATATAATTTGATGTGTTTATGAAATCCAATATGTTATAAATGGTAACAAGAGCCATGGTTTGATTATTCATCTTTCATGTTCTTGGATTTCTAGTGGTTTTCATAAGGTTTTTGGGTTTGAATGAGTTTAGAGTTGCTTGCATCATTTGGATCATCTCTAGTGTTAAAGTTTGGATTTTGATAGTACTTTTATGTTTAGAATCATTATAAGTGTTTAGGTTTTGATTTGGAAGGCTTGAATCAGTGTGGTTGGGTTGTTTTTGGACTGAAAAGTGGTGTTTTAGAAAGTTTCTAGTAAGCGTTTTGTGTCTCGGATTAGTTTTCTCGTATGCGATTTGTCCCTATTTTCATGCGATTTGTCTCTCTAAAGATTGCTTATTAAAGCGATTTGTCTATTTCTGGGAAGCGATTTGTATACTATGCGATTTGTCTATTGAGACAAAACGACGAGAAAGGACAAAGTAGTGGAAGTAGTGGTTGTACTTGTGTACTATGCGATTTGTCTGGTTATGCGATGTTTCTGTTTAAGCGATTTGTTTGTTTAAGCGATTTGTCTTGTTAAGCGATTTGTTTGTTTAAGCGATTTTCTTGTTTGAGCGATTTGTGTGTATTAGCGATTTGTCGTTTAAAGCGATTTGGGAACCAGAGTACGATTTGTCTATTGAGCGACTTGTCAAGTGAGTGATTTGTCTTTTGAGACTTATTGTTTCTTTGTGTTACGTTTTACGGTTTTCTCTTGATTTAGTAAAATCCCGTGAAATCTGTAATCATGTCTACAATCACTTCATCTGTTGCTGATGATGTACAAGCTGCAGGATCTGATACTCGTCCTCCCATGCTAGATAGAACCGATTATGACTCTTGGGCTCAAAGAATTAGACTTTATTGCTTAGGAAAAGAAAATGGGGTTAGTATACTTAAGTCAATTGATGAAGGACCATATCAAGTTGAGACTACCAGAGGCATTCTTGAAACTGCTGCTGATGGTTCAGTAATATTAGGATTGGATAGACCAAAGACGTATGATGAACTGACTGATAAGGAGAAGAAGAGATATGATGCAGACATCAGGGCTTCAAACATCATACTTCAGGGTTTACCTAAGGATATTTACAAGCTGATCAATCACAACACTGAAGCTAGGGCAGTATGGGACAATGTTAAGATGCTTCTCTCTGGTTCTGAATTGACTAAACAAGACAGGGAATCTCAGCAGTATGATGACTTTGAGAACTTTAAGATGAATCCAGGGGAAACTGTTACTGAGTATTATGTGAGATTCCACAAGCTTGTGAATGACATGAGGAATATTGTCACACCCCCAAATTACCTGTTTTGGAGCGGAATGGAATTCCTGGGGATTGACTGTCATAGCATCACAATCACAGTTATATTGAACGACCTAAAGTGTCGTTTGGAAATTACATCGCTTGATTTAATAAAAACATTCAGAGTTACAAAGATAGGTCCCAAATGAAAATCAACATGTGCGAAAAAAATAAGTTTGGTACAAGTCAAACGATGTTTTTAAAGTGTATAAATCCCATGTGAGACGCGTCGTCACCGCGACTCTATGATATGTCCTCATGCATGCCATGAAGTGAATGCCTTAGTTACCTGAAAATACATTGCTAAAAGTGTCAACACAAAGGTTGAGTGAGTTCATAGAGTTTATGTATATGTATGATACGACTACCACAAGTATAAGTTTGTATGACAATGATGTCACAAAATGATACAATTGCTATAAGTCCATGACACCGAAACTAGACTGATTATGATGTTCACCTCAACAGAGTGTTTGCCAAACAACTCAAATAATGATATTAAATGAAATGCATCCGTTTAACCAGTTGGAATCCACCAACCCCGATGGAGGAGTCACCCTCGATAGATCTATCCACTCACCCTCGCTTCTATGAAATTAACGGTTCATGTTATATAATGGGACATTCAATTGGCATGAGGTAACTTAAGCAATGTAGTGAATTTGATATACTTGGTATCGTAATAAAAAAATGATGTGCAATGTATTCTCCTCCGCAGGTTTGAAATAAAGTAAAAACTTGAATAAATCGGGGCTATGAAACTCACCTGTTGCAATGATAATGATGATATAATGGCAATGCTGAAATGAGGATTAACCTCTGACCGTGACCTATTATGAATGATATGTTCTTATGTAAATCATGAAACAATGTCGTGCATGCAAACTCATATGAAATCTATACCACTTGTACGCTTTTGAAAATAGAATTTATCGGCGAAATATATGTTTATGACATCTCGTCATGTTATAAAATACTTTACAAGTATTTACGTTGAAATGATATCTTACGATAATAATTTAATGATTTATTGTGAAATTATAACTTTTCGTCGTAAAATAATGTCGTTGAAATTTTCATGAAAGTGACAAAACAGCCTTGAAAAGCTAGTCGTAAATGGTGCACGTCGAGTGTTAGGAAACGAAATCAACGGTTTTGGGAAGATTGTATCATTATCTTTAAGTTTTAGCATTTAAGTTTTCATCCTAGAGGTCTCGATCATGGAGAAAAATATAGGTGAAGTATGGTACTTGTGTCCAAAATATAGTTTAAGGGTGGTTTTCGGCAAAGTTTAAGTGATCGTATTATACTCGTTACTACTCCGCTTGACAAACGGTCGGACATTTTGGAAAATATGCTAGGCGAACTTACTTTTACTAGAAGACATCATGTTATAAAAAGTACTCCATCGATGTTAAAAACGACCCTTAACATGGTCATTGTTGGCCGTAATATTTGCCTAATAGAAATATATAATTGTACTTATAATAAAAGTTACGGCAACTTGTTTAAAATGTGAATAACTTTGTCGTTATAAGTCCGTTTTCTACATTCTTTATATCCACGGAATCTTGATAACATATACTAATATATTTTTGATAAGTCGACACATTTAACAACGCTTAAGACTCATTTTTGACTCGTAAAAAGTCGAGACAGCATGCTGAATTTTCTGAAACAATTAATTTTCGTCGTCAAACTTCAAAAATTCATAACTTCTTCGTTATAGCTCCGTTTTAACCCGTTCAAGCGTCCACATTTTCGTTTAAAGTTTTTTCTAAATATCTAGGCCAAAATTTTTTACCTACTGTCGAAATTTTCAGATTTCAAAAATATGGACAACCCTATGTAAACTTGTCGAAATGAGTTTTTCTCGCGCAAAACCTATTCTAACCCATTCAAAACAACTCCGAAGCTATTCTAATCCTACCATACACCTTCTTAGGGTGTCATGGGTTCCTAGAAATCACCAAGAGTGATATATAACAAGGAGTAATTATAGGATGACATAAATATATATAACTCTTAAAAACATATAAAAGTGGTATAAACATCCATGAGACTTGCATGTTTTCTGAAATATGATGAAATGAATATAACAATGAATATGAAATATGATCATGAATATGGATGCTTACTAGTTAACTTGATGAGGTTATGAGAACAATGGATTTTTCCTAATCACCCAAGGTTTTTATTGCAAAACCTTAATCAAGAGTGATACTAGAGTGAATAAATCTTGTCTTTAAAATTTTTGGATGATCTTCTCTTGGTCCTTTGTGGTTGCCGGTTGCAAGAGGAAGAGAGGAAGAGTGTGTGATTTTCACCTTGATATTATTATGTGTATGTGTACATGTTGAGAGTATAATACATTATATTTGAGTAGAGATATTTTAGCAAACCAAATGACTCACCCTTGTTTGGTCGACATTTATAATAAAAAAAATAAGTAGATGCATTTAGTAACAATTAAGTGTAGTAATGTAAAGTAAATGTGTAGTTAATTAAGGATAATTAATAACTTGTGTATATATTTAAACTTTTAGGGTAGCGTTAGCTAAAAATAAATTTTAACGGAACAAAATAAAATGTATTGAAGTCATAAAAATTATAAAAATACATTTCTTGCAAAAATTGAGTGAATAAATATTTATCGGGTTGAATTTACGAAAACCGTCGTAATTATATAAACATAACAATTTATATACGAAATAAATTGAAAACATCGGGTAAATTGATAATATAATTTTTATAGTCTTAAAATGAGTATAAAAATATATTAAGATTATTTTTGGAAGTGTCGGATCAATGTTTCAAAATAATGTTTACGCGATAGCGTTTATTTAATAGGAAAAATAAACGTTTAATGAATAAATGCAAATCCATGCATGAACCGATATGAAATGATGTTATTAATGTTGTGTAGACTAAATCTAGTGTATATGGAATGTCCTTGATGATATGTTCATGAATTCGCAGCTAAACCATTAAGGTTACGCGAATTTGATACTCGTAAACGTAGTTTACGATAAATGATGAAATAGTGAAACTTTAAAGTTTGTAAAATGACCTGAAATTACGAGTTGTCACATTCGCCCAACCAAAAAGGAATTCAGTCCCTGAATTCAGTCCAAGTTAGATTCTACGGTGTTACTTGTGAAAAGATGAGGGTATTTGAGTCACATCGGGTCTTCCAATGTTTTTCTAAATCGTACCACGCCTTTCCAAGATGGGACGTTGAGCATAATCTGTTGCCAACTTGAAATTCTAATGGTTTGCGACTTATGGAACATACTTCCAATATTTTGCGTCGTATATCGACGTAGCTTATCTAGCTATATGTTGTTATTTATAACTGATTTTTGATCTGACATTGTCACTTTGTTGTTTCATGAATGAGTCATTGACTAGTGAGTTGGACTTTCCTAGTTTTGACCCGTGAATAAGTGATTGACACCTCGACCTTAGAGTGCCTCAAATGGTGTAGTCAATATGTTCATGTAATAACTATTGTTGTAAGGGAACTTGTTCGATGAAGAATGATTTACCTAATCATTTCTAGAATATCACACATGCTTTGAGCATATCTTCAAATGTTTGAATTGTTCTCTCGCTCTAACCATTGAGCTGAGGATAATAGGTGATACTCATGTCCTAATAGATTCCATGGAAAGATTGAAATGATTGCTAGAAATCTAAGGAAAATCGGCTTCCTTATATTATGTACAACTGAAATTGATACTACGTGTCTCGTGCCAAATTTCAAAATGTTAAGTCTGTCGAAAAATGACCTTATTGAAAAGAATAGATTATGGGTAACAATTGTAATTCCTCGCGTTTCTCGTTCCAGCGAATGTCATGATTTGAATCTTACTTGCCTAAGGTGTTTAGTCTCCATGACTAAAATGTTTATTGTTTGATTATCGAAGTGTTTCCATGCTATATGTTGTAAAGTCACAAAACCTTAAATATTTAAGTGATGTGGTGTAGTGATTGATTTTCAAGACTTGTCCCAATATTGAGTGCTTCTAAAATATTTCATCACTTATATTGCTATCATGCTAGTAAGAAAATAGATATCAGCTCATACTATGTCGAAGAATGTTTGTTCTAATTTCACTTGTAGATGGAGAGTCATTGTTTGTTCGATATGTTCAAACCTGTTGCATCTCTTGATATAGAAGTGAGGCTATTCGGGATTTCTAGAGAACACAATGTCTTAGAGGAAGTTTATATCGATAACCTTATTTTAACCAAATTTTCCTTTAAGGAAAACTCATTGTAGGGAAGTTCACATATTGTTGAAGCCATGTTTAATGGAATGTTCTGTAGTCTCAGTTAGAAGACTTGGTTTATTCCCTATGATTTGCTTAGTGGGTATTCACTTCGTACGAAATCTCGTAACTCAGTCTAACTAGTACTTTTGAAATGATATAATTTGGCTTTTAATCCAAAGATAGTGGTTCCGAATGTCTCGTGAATGTCTTGAGATTTTTGTTGAGTTTTGAAAGATCTCGCTACTTACTTCTAGTCCTTGTTGGTAATTTCCGAAATCCTTTCATTGTTTGCTTGTATCGAGGAATCCTCCTCATAGATTGTATAGGAAGCCTTTCCTAAAAGGTCACTCGTTAAATTCTAATTTATCGGTTGAGTGAGGGATGAATGGCGTGGGCTTCTATTTGAAGATTGTGTTAACAAAAGAGGTGTTTATGAGAAATTTATCTGATTACAAGTTTGCTTTTGGTGAAGATGAAATGTTTTAGAGATTTGAAATGATGCTTGTTACTTTCATGACATAATTCTTCCTGAATAATACATAGGTGATCAGGCCATGTATAATCGAGGACAAATGATGTGATGCTTGGTTTTGTTGAAATGGTATTATGTTCCTCCGAAGTTTTAGATGGTATTCAACGTTTTGTTTTGTAAGATAATGGCTCAATATTTTTTCAGAGTAACATGAAAATTGTTTCGCATGATGGTATTAAATAGTTGATAAAATGACTGAAAGCCAATTGATAGGGTGGTAACGAAACAACTTGTTTTAAAACTTTATGAAACAATGTTTCTAAGTTGGTGACAAATAGAATAGCTTGAAATAAAATTAAGTGAAATAATGTTATGAAGTAGTAGCAAAGTAACTTGAAATATAATTTGTTGAATGATTTGTAGGATACATGGGAGAACCTCATAAAATGGTAATAGTCTCTTAATTGGTCAAGAATAAAGTTCGCCTAACCCCTAGTAAGATAGTGAGGTATCATCGCGAAATGATTGAAAATTGGGCAATTGGAATAGGGAATGAAATAAAAAAAGGTTGTGATTATCATGGAGTTAAAGTAAGGGATAAATTACAAGCTAGAGAAAGGTGCTTATTATCTTTAGCTCCTGTTGGTAGTCTAATTGTGTTTCAAGTGTAGGAGTATTAGGCGCTAGCACAATAGCCCTAGAAATCTCACAATCCTCAAACCTATGAGACGGTGTAGTGTCTATAGTGTTAGTGATAAATGATAATGGTGTGTCAAATCATGCACGCTTCCCGCTTCAAGTCGGTGTATGAGTAGTGTATATGAGATATGATGGTACGAATGATGCTCTAGATGATAATGATGACGATGATGATGGAAATACTAGTGGTAAGTTAGGATGATGATGTGAATGAATCTCATACTACTATCTTCCTTGTAGTAAGCATCCTAATAGGTCCATTAGGACTAAGCCTATAAGTTCTACAAAATGGTATAATCGTCCAACGGAATGATAATTGTCCTGATCCTACGGTGAATCAATAGTGATCGTGATGGTGTAGGTGCAACTTCGTCCTCTTAAAAAGTTCATCTCATCATCTGATATATCGGTGTTGAGTCACTAATGTTAAAATTGTAATAGGGAATGACAGGGCATTCTCCATGTCAAAGTGATGTGAGTATGATGGGATGGTATTTGAAGGCATCTATGTGACAATCGATTTTGAAATGAAAGTAAATAACTCGTAAAATGTGCGTATGAAACCGCATGTATAGTGACTATGCACTTATGATGAAATGATGAGATGCTATGATGATGTAGTTTTAGTCTAGGGTCAATGATGCAACCTAGTTCTCTATAACCGAAGCTCTGATGCCAATCTGTCACACCCCCAAATTACCTGTTTTGGAGCGGAATGGAATTCCTGGGGATTGACTGTCATAGCATCACAATCACAGTTATATTGAACGACCTAAAGTGTCTTTTGGAAATTACATCGCTTGATTTAATAAAAACATTCAGAGTTACAAAGATAGGTCCCAAATGAAAATCAACATGTGCGAAAAAAATAAGTTTGGTACAAGTCAAACGATGTTTTTAAAGTGTATAAATCCCATGTGAGACGCGTCGTCACCGCGACTCTATGATATGTCCTCATGCATGCCATGAAGTGAATGCCTTAGTTACCTGAAAATACATTGCTAAAAGTGTCAACACAAAGGTTGAGTGAGTTCATAGAGTTTATGTATATGTATGATACGACTACCACAAGTATAAGTTTGTATGACAATGATGTCACAAAAATGATACAATTGCTATAAGTCCATGACACCGAAACTAGACTGATTATGATGTTCACCCAACAGAGTGTTTGCCAAACAACTCAAATAATGATATTAAATGAAATGCATCCGTTTAACCAGTTGGAATCCACCAACCCGGATGGAGGAGTCACCCTCGATAGATCTATCCACTCACCCTCGCTTCTATGAAATTAACGGCTCATGTTATATAATGGGGACATTCAATTGGCATGAGGTAACTTAAGCAATGTAGTGAATTTGATATACTTGGTATCGTAATAAAAAAAAATGATGTGCAATGTATTCTCCCCCGTAGGTTTGAAATAAAGTAAAAACTTGAATAAATCGGGGCTATGAAAACTCACCTGTTGCAATGATAATGATGATATAATGGCAATGCTGAAATGAGGATTAACCTCTGACCGTGACCTATTATGAATGATATGTTCTTATGTAAATCATGAAACAATGTCGTGCATGCAAACTCATATGAAATCTATACCACTTGTACGCTTTTGAAAATAGAATTTATCGTCGAAATATATGTTTATGACATCTCGTCATGTTATAAAATACTTTACAAGTATTTACGTTGAAATGATATTTTACGATAATCATTTACGCTTGATTATTGTGAAATTATAACTTTTCGTCGTAAAATAATGTCGTTGAAATTTTCATGAAAGTGACAAAACAGCCTTGAAAAGCTAGTCGTAAAATGGTGCACGTCGAGTGTTAGGAAACGAACTCAACGGTTTTGGGAAGATTGTATCATTATCTCAAAGTTTTAGCATTTAAGTTTTCATCCTAGAGGTCTCGATCATGGAGAAAAATATAGGTGAAGTATGGTACTTGTGTCCAAAATATAGTTTAAGGGTGGTTTTCGGCAAAGTTTAAGTGATCGTATTATACTCGTTACAACTCCGCTTGACAAACGGTCGGACATTTTGGAAAATATGCTAGGCGAACTTACTTTTACTAGAAGACATCATGTTATAAAAAGTACTCCATCGATGTTAAAAACGACCCTTAACATGTCTTTGTTGGCCGTAATATTGCCTAATAGAAGACATCAATTATATAAATTGTACTTATAATAAAAGTTACGGCAACTTGTTTAAAATGTGAATAACTTTTTCGTTATAAGTCCGTTTTCTACGTTCTTTATATCCACGGAATCTTGATAACATATACTAATATATTTTTGATAAGTCGACACATTTAACAACGCTTAAGACTCATTTTTGACTCGTAAAAAGTCGAGACAGCCTGCTGAATTTTCTGAAACAATTAATTTTCGTCGTCAAACTTCAAAATTCATAACTTCTTCGTTATAGCTCCGTTTTAACCCGTTCAAGCGGCCACATTTTCGTTTTAAAGTTTATTTTCTAAATATCTAGGCCAAATTTTTTTACCTAGTGTCGAAATTTCCAGATTTCAAAAATATGGACAGACCCTTATGTAAACTTGTCGCAATGAGTTTTTCTCGCGCAAAACCTATTCTAACCCATTCAAAACAACTCCGAAGCTATTCTAATCCTACCATACACCTTCTTAGGGTGTCATGGGTTCCTAGAAATCACCAAGAGTGATATATAACAGGGAGTAATTATAGGATGACATAAATATATATAACTCTTAAAACAATATAAAAGTGGTATAAACATCCATGAGACTTGCATGTTTTCTGAAATATGATGAAATGAATATAACAATGAATATGAAATATGATCATGAATATGGATGCTTACTAGTTAACTTGATGAGGTTATGAGAACAATGGATTTTTCCTAATCACCCAAGGTTTTTATTGCAAAACCTTAATCAAGAGTGATATTAGAGTGAATAAATCTTGTCTATAAAATTTTTTGATGATCTTCTCTTGGTCCTTTGTGGTTGCCGGTTGCAAGAGGAAGAAGTCAAAGAGAGTGTGTGATTTTCACCTTGATATTATTATGTGTATGTGTACATGTTGAGAGTATAATACATTATATTTGAGTAGAGATATTTTAGCAAACCAAATGACTCACCCTTGTTTGGTCGACATTTATCCATAAAAAAAATAAGTAGATGCATTTAGTAACAATTAAGTGTTAGTAATGTAAAGTAATGTGTAGTTAATTAAGGATAATTAATAACTTGTGTACATATTTAAACTTTTAGGGTAGCGTTAGCTAAAAATAAATTTTAACGGAACAAAATAAAATATATTGAAGTCATAAAATTATAAAAATACATTTCTTGCAAAAATTGAGTGAATAAATATTTATCGGGTTGAATTTACGAAAACCGTCGTAATTATATAAACATAACAATTTATATACGAAATAAATTGAAAACATCGGTAAATTGATAATATAATTTTTATAGTCTAAAAATGAGTATAAAAATATAACCAAGATTATTTTTGAAGTGTCGGATCAATGTTTCAAAATAATGTTTACGCGATAGCGTTTATTTAATAGGAAAAATAAACGAGGTTTAATGAATAAATGCAAATCCATGCATGAACCGATATGAAATGATGTTATTAATGTTGTGTAGACTAAATCTAGTCTATATGGAATGTCCTTGATGATATGTTCATGAATTCGCAGCTAAACCATTAAGGTTACGCGAATTTGATACTCGTAAACGTAGTTTACGATAAATGATGAAATAGTGAAACTTTTAAAGTTTGTAAAATGACCTGAAATTACGAGTTGTCACATTCGCCCAACCAAAAAGGAATTCAGTCCCTGAATTCAGTCCAAGTTAGATTCTACGGTGTTACTTGTGAAAAGATGAGGGTATTTGAGTCACATCGGGTCTTCCAATGTTTTTCTAAATCGTACCACGCCTTTCCAAGATGGGACGTTGAACATAATCTGTTGCCAACTTGAAATTCTAATGGTTTGCGACTTATGGAACATACTTCCAATATTTTGCGTCGTATATCGACGTAGCTTATCTAGCTATATGTTGTTATTTGTAACTGATTTTTGATCTGTACGATCACTTTGTTGTTTCATGAATGAGTCATTGACTAGTGAGTTGGACTTTCCTAGTTTTGACCCGTGAATAAGTGATTGACACCTCGACCTTAGAGTGCCTCAAATGGTGTAGTCAATATGTTCATGTAATAACTATTGTTGTAAGGGAACTTGTTCGATGAAGAATGATTTACCTAATCATTTCTAGAATATCACACATGCTTTGAGCATATCTTCAAATGTTTGAATTGTTCTCTCGCTCTAACCATTGAGCTGAGGATAATAGGTGATACTCATGTCCTAATAGATTCCATGGAAAGATTGAAATGATTGCTAGAAATCTAAGGAATCGTCTTCCTTGATATTTATGTACAACGAAATTGATACTACGTGTCTCGTGCCAAATTTCAAAATGTTAAGTCTGTCGAAAAATGACCTTATTGAAAAGAATAGATTATGGGTAACAATTGTGATTCCTCGCGTTTCTCGTTCCAGCGAATGTCATGATTTGAATCTTACTTGCCTAAGGTGTTTAGTCTCCATGACTAAATGTTCATTGCTTGATTATCGAAGTGTTTCCATGCTATATGTTGTAAAGTCACAAAACTTTAAATATTTAAGTGATGTGGTGTAGTGATTGATTTTCAAGACTTGTCCCAATATTGAGTGCTTCTAAAATATTTCATCACTTATATTGCTATCATGCTAGTAAGAAAATAGATATCAGCTCATACTATGTCGAAGAATGTTTGTTCTAATTTCACTTGTAGATGGAGAGTCATTGTTTGTTCGATATGTTCAAACCTGTTGCATCTCTTGATATAGAAGTGAGGCTATTCGGGATTTCTAGAGAACACAATGTCTTAGAGGAAGTTTATATCGATAACCTTATTTTAACCAAATTTTCCTTTAAGGAAAACTCATTGTAGGGAAGTTCACATATTGTTGAAGCCATGTTTAATGGAATGTTCTGTAGTCTCAGTTAGAAGACTTGGTTTATCCCTATGATGTTGCTTAGTGGGTATTCGCTTCGTACGAAATCTCGTAACTCAGTCTAACTAGTACTTTTGAAATGATATAATTTGGCTTTTAATCCAAAGATAGTGGTTCGAAATGTCTCGTGATGTCTTGAGATTTTTGTTGAGTTTTGAAAGATCTCGCTACTTACTTCTAGTCCTTGTTGGTATTTCGAAAGTTTCCTTTCATTGTTTGCTTGTATCGAGGAATCCTCCTCATAGATTGTATAGGAAGCCTTTCCTAAAAAGGTCACTCATCAAATTCTAACTTATCGAATGTTGAGTGAGGGAATGGCGTGGGCTTCTATAGAGTGTTAACAAAAGAGGTGTTTATGAGCAATTTATCTGATTACAAGTTTTGCTTTTGGGTGAAGATTGTTTTAAGAGATTTGAAATGATGCTTGTTACTTTCATGACATAATTCTTCCTGAATTATACATAGGTGATCAGGCCATGGATAATCGAGGACAAATGATGTGATGCTTGGTTTTGTTGAAATGGTATTATGTTCCTCCGAAGTTTTAGATGGTATTCAACGTTTTGTTTTGTAAGATAATGGCTCAATAATTTTTCAGAGTAACATGAAAATTGTTTCGCATGATGGTATTAAATAGTTGATAAAATGACTGAAAGCCAATTGATAGTGTGGTAACGAAACAACACCCATGTTTTGCAAACTTTATGAAACAATGTTTCTAAGTTGGTGTAGAATAGCTTGAAATAAAATTAAGTGAAATAATGTTATGAAGTAGTAGCAAAGTAACTTGAAATATAATTTGTTGAATGATTTGTAGGATAAATGGGAGAACCTCATAAAATGGTAATAGTCTCTTAATTGGTCAAGAATAAAGTTCGCCTAACCCCTAGTAAGATAGTGAGGTATCATCGCGAAATGATTGAAAATTCTATTGGAATATATCGGATAAGGAATGAAGTCAAACAAAGGTTGTGATTATCATGGAGTTAATAAGGGATAAAGATTACATTAGATAGAAAGGTGCTTATTATCTTTCCTGTGGTATCTAATTGTGTTTCAAGTGTAGGAGTAGTAGGCGGTCTAGCAGCAATAGCCCTAGAAATCTCACAATCCTCAAACCTATGAGACGGTGTAGTGTCTATAGTGTTAGTGATAAATGATAATGGTGTGTCAAATCATGCACGCTTCCCAAGCTGCAAGTCAGGTGTATGAGTAGTGTATATGAGATATGATGGTACGAATGATGCTCTAGATGATAATGATGAAGATGATGATGGAAATCCCAGTGGTAAGTTAGAGATGATGGTGAATGAAATACTACTATCTTCCTTGTAGTAAGCATCCTAATAGGTCCATTAGGACTAAGCCTATAAGTTCTACAAAATGGTATAATCTGTCCCAACAGAATGATAAAATTGTCCTGATCCTACGGTGAATCAATAGTGATCGCGATGGTGTAGGTGCAACTTCGTCCTCTTAAAAGGGTTCAGTCTCATCATCTGATGATATCGGTGTTGAGTCAACTAATGTTAAAATTGTAATAGGGAATGACAGGGCATTCTCCATGTCAAAGTGATGTGAGTATGATGGGATGGGTATTTGAAGGCATCTATGTGACATTCGATTTTGAAATGAAAGTAAATAACTCGTAAAATGTGCGTATGAAACCGCATGTATAGTGACTATGCACTTATGATGAAATGATGAGATGCTATGATGATGTAGTTTTAGTCTAGGGTCAATGATGCAACCTAGTTCTCTATAACTCAAGCTCTGATGCCAATCTGTCACACCCCCAAATTACTAACGTTTTGAGCGGAATGGAATTCCGGGGATTGATTCTGCATAGCATCACAATCACAGTTATATTGAACGACCTAAAGTGTCTTTTGGAAATTACATCGCTTGATTTAATAAAAACATTCAGAGTTACAAAGATAGGTCCCAAATGAAAATCAACATGTGCGAAAAAAATAAGTTTGGTACAAGTCAAACGATGTTTTTAAAGTGTATAAATCCCATGTGAGACGCGTCGTCACCGCGACTCTATGATATGTCCTCATGCATGCCATGAAGTGAATGCCTTAGTTACCTGAAAATACATTGCTAAAAGTGTCAACACAAAGGTTGAGTGAGTTCATAGAGTTTATGTATATGTATGATACGACTACCACAAGTATAAGTTTGTATGACAATGATGTCACAAAAATGATACAATTGCTATAAGTCCATGACACCGAAACTAGACTGATTATGATGTTCACCCAACAGAGTGTTTGCCAAACAACTCAAATAATGATATTAAATGAAATGCATCCGTTTAACCAGTTGGAATCCACCAACCCACATGGAGGAGTCACCCTCGATAGATCTATCCACTCACCCTCGCTTCTATGAAATTAACGGCTCATGTTATATAATGGGGACATTCAATTGGCATGAGGTAACTTAAGCAATGTAGTGAATTTGATATACTTGGTATCGTAATAAAAAAAAATGATGTGCAATGTATTCTCCCCCGTAGGTTTGAAATAAAGTAAAACTTGAATAAATCGGGCTAGTTGTGAAAACTCACCTGTTGCAATGATAATGATGATATAATGGCTTTAGCTGAAATGAGGATTAACCTCTGACCGTGACCTATTATGAATGATATGTTCTTATGTAAATCATGAAACAATGTCTGCGGGCAAACTCATATGAAATCTATACCACTTGTACGCTTTTGAAAATAGAATTTATCGTCGAAATATATGTTTATGACATCTCGTCATGTTTATAAATACTTTACCTCAAGTATTTACGTTGAAATGATATCTTACGATAATCATTTAATGATTTATTGTGAAATTATAACTTTTCGTCGTAAAATAATGTCGTTGAAATTTTCATGAAAGTGACAAAACAGCCTTGAAAAGCTAGTCGTAAAATGGTGCACGTCGAGTGTTAGGAAACGAACTCAACGGTTTTGGGAAGATTGTATCATTATCTCAAAGTTTTAGCATTTAAGTTTTCATCCTAGAGGTCTCGATCATGGAGAAAAATATAGGTGAAGTATGGTACTTGTGTCCAAAATATAGTTTAAGGTGTTTTTTAAAGTTTAAGTGATCGTATTATACTCGTTACTACTCCGCTTGACAAACGGTCGGACATTTTGGAAAATATGCTAGGCGAACTTACTTTTAATAGAAGACATCATGTTTTAAAAAGTACTCATCGATGTTGCAAATGGACGACCCTTAACATGGTCATTGTTGCCGTAATATTTGCCTAATAGAAATATATAATTGTACTTATAATAAAAGTTACGGCAACTTGTTTAAAATGTGAATAACTTTGTCGTTATAAGTCCGTTTTCTACGTTCTTTATATCCACGGAATCTTGATAACATATACTAATATATTTTTGATAAGTCGACACATTTAACAACGCTTAAGACTCATTTTTTATTCGTAAAAAGTCAAGAGAGACAGCCTCTGAATTTTCTGAAACAATTAATTTTCGTCGTCAAACTTCAAAAATTCATAACTTCTTCGTTATAGCTCCGTTTTAACCCGTTCAAGCGGCCACATTTTCGTTTTAAAGTTTATTTTCTAAATATCTAGGCCAAAATTTTTTACCTACTGTCGAAATTTCCAGATTTCAAAATATGGACAGACCCTTATGTAAACTTGTCGAAATGAGTTTTTCTCGCGCCAACCTATTCTAACCCATTCAAACAACTCCAACTATTCTAATCCTACCATACACCTTCTTAGGGTGTCATGGGTTCCTAGAAATCACCAAGAGTGATATATAACAAGGAGTAATTATCGGATGACATAAATATTATTCTTAAAAACATATAAAAGTGGTATAACATCCATGAGACTTGCATGTTTTCTCAAATATGATGAAATGAATATAACAATGAATATGAAATATGATCATGAATATGGATGCTTACTAGTTAACTTGATGAGGTTATGAGAACAATGGATTTTTCCTAATCACCCAAGGTTTTTATTGCAAAACCTTAATCAAGAGTGATACTAGAGTGAATAAATCTTGTCTTTAAAATTTTTGGATGATCTTCTCTTGGTCCTTTGTGGTTGCCGGTTGCAAAGGAAGAGAAGGAAGAGAAGTGTGTGATTTTCACTTGATATTTATTATGGGTATGTGTACATGTGAGAGTATAATACATTATATTTGAGTAGAGATATTTTATTGCTTCTAACCAAATGACTCACCCTTGTTTGGTCGACATTTATAATAAAAAAAATAAGTAGATGCATTTAGTAACAATTATGTAGTAATGTAAATAATGTGTAGTTAATTAAGGATAATTAATAACTTGTGTACATATTTAAACTTTTAGGGTAGCGTTAGCTAAAAATAAATTTTAACGGAACAAAATAAAATGTATTGAAGTCATAAAAATTATAAAAATACATTTCTTGCAAAAATTGAGTGAATAAATATTTATCGGGTTGAATTTACGAAAACCGTCGTAATTTATATAAACATAACTAGTTTAGTGTACGAAAGTAGCATTGAAAACATCGGGTAAATTATAATATTGATTTTTCAATTAGTCTTTGTTTAAAATGGTATTAGAATAAGTTGATCTTTAAGCTTATTTGGAATCTGTCGGATCAATGGTTTTCAATAAAATGTTTGGGCTGCGATCTAAGTTTTCTTTGCATTTGTCTTAATAGGAAAAATAAACGTTTAATGAATCAACAAGAGTTTGCACCGATTTTTCTGAAATGAGTTCAAATCGTTTGTAGACTAAATCTAGTCTATATGAAATGTCCTTGATGATATGTTCATGAATACGCAGCTAAACCATTTGGTTGTAAACTTGATACTCGTAAATAGTTTCATTTCAACATATTGCATCTTTCATAAATTTGAAAATGACCATTTTAGTCACAAACTCAAAAGAATGTCAGTCCCTGAATTCAGTTTAGACTTCTACCCGCATGTGTTCTTGTGCGAGGGTTTTGTAGTCCATAGGTGGTCTTCTCATATGTTTTTGGCTAAAGCCTTTCCAGATAAAGCTTTGATAATCTGTTGCTCAAACTTAGTAATCATCTAATGGTTTGCGACTTATGGAACATACGGTTAGCTCATTTTCTTGCGTCGTTATCGACGTAGCTTATATAGCTATATGTAGTGTAATATTGCTTTTGTAGAAGTTTGGTTGCTTAATGTGCTTGTTTGCTTATTTCTAAGTGTCTTATTGACTAGATCTGAGTTGGACTTTCCTATTTCATCCACATAAGCATCATCTTTGTTATTTTTACTAGGATTAGAATAGCATTTTAGCATTTCCCTGAATTTTTCATTAATTATTGGTTGTTTGCCATTTTTCTAGATTTAAACTAGTTTTTAATCACTTTTAATGCTTTGAGCAATTGCAAATGTTTGAGAAAAAGCTCAAAAATAATAATTTTTCATTTTTTTTAGTTTGAAAGATTGAAATATAAAAAGCATAAAAAGATTTTTCCATATTTTTCCCCTTTTATTTGATATTTTTCACAATTTAAATTAGATTAAAATAGTTTTAATTTAGTAGAAAATAGTTAATCTGTCGAAAATAGTTTTGAAAAGTCTCTTATGATATTTTAGATTTTATAAAAGTAGTTTCATATTTTTCTCCTTAAATTTCATAATTTTTAGTAATTTAATTTAGTTTAAATAGTTAAAATTAGTTTTTAATTTAAATAAAATCCAGAAAAATCCAAAAAATTAGTTTTAATTCTAAATTAGTTTTTGCATATCATTTCTAGAGTTAAAGTAATTTTAGGCATATTTAAGTGATATAATGGTGTAGTAAATTGCATTTTTAATTACGTTTGTTAATTACGTTTAGTTATATTCGCACTTAGGATTTCCGTAAAATAGATTCCCTTATATTACTATGCCCCATTCCGTAGTTTAATTAATAAAATCAAACAAATCAAAACATCGAGCATTAAATTCCAAACCGAAGAACGGCGTTGTTCATAATTTCACGTTGTAGATGGAGAGCGATTCGGTTGTCTAATCGTATACACAATCACCTGCATTTGATTTATTATTCTTTTCCTAAAGGAATTTGAATCTATCTTCGTGATTATTTTTGATATCGATATTGAGGTTTTATCCATACACATAACCCTTAAGCCTTCATTATCCGTTTAAAGTTTCCTAGTCATTAAAGTGGCTAGTTTGTGTGAGTTAAGCTTGACGTTGCTTTGATATCTTGAATCAGGAAGTTCACATATTGTTGAAGCCATGTTTAATGGAATGTTCTGTAGTCTCAGTTAGAAGACTTGGTTTATCCCTATGATGTTGCTTAGTGGGTATTCGCTTCGTACGAAATCTCGTAACTCAGTCTAACTAGTACTTTTGAAATGATATAATTTGGCTTTTAATCCAAAGATAGTGGTTCCGAATGTCTCGTGAATGTCTTGAGATTTTTGTTGAGTTTTGAAAGATCTCGCTACTTACTTCTAGTCCTTGTTGGTAATTTCCGAAATCCTTTCATTGTTTGCTTGTATCGAGGAATCCTCCTCATAGATTGTATAGGAAGCCTTTCCTAAAAAGGTCACTCGTTAAATTCTAACTTATCGGTTGAGTGAGGGATGAATGGCGTGGGCTTCTATAGAGTGTTAACAAAAGAGGTGTTTATGAGAAATTTATCTGATTACAAGTTTTGCTTTTGGGTGAAGATTGTTTTAAGAGATTTGAAATGATGCTTGTTACTTTCATGACATAATTCTTCCTGAATTATACATAGGTGATCAGGCCATGTATAATCGAGGACAAATGATGTGATGCTTGGTTTTGTTGAAATGGTATTATGTTCCTCCGAAGTTTTAGATGGTATTCAACGTTTTGTTTTGTAAGATAATGGCTCAATAATTTTTCAGAGTAACATGAAAATTGTTTCGCATGATGGTATTAAATAGTTGATAAAATGACTGAAAGCCAATTGATAGGGTGGTAACGAAACAACTTGTTTTAAAACTTTATGAAACAATGTTTCTAAGTTGGTGTAGAATAGCTTGAAATAAAATTAAGTGAAATAATGTTATGAAGTAGTAGCAAAGTAACTTGAAATATAATTTGTTGAATGATTTGTAGGATAAATGGGAGAACCTCATAAAATGGTAATAGTCTCTTAATTGGTCAAGAATAAAGTTCGCCTAACCCCTAGTAAGATAGTGAGGTATCATCGCGAAATGATTGAAAATTGGGCAATTGGAATAAGGAATGAAATAAACAAAGGTTGTGATTATCATGGAGTTAATAAGGGATAAAGATTACATTAGCTAGAAAGGTGCTTATTATCTGTTCCTGTTGGTAGTCTAATTGTGTTTCAAGTGTAGGAGTAGTAGGCGGTCTAGCAGCAATAGCCCTAGAAATCTCACAGTCCTCAAACCTATGAGACGGTGTAGTGTCTATAGTCTTAGTGATAAATGATAATGGTGTGTCAAATCATGCACGCTTCCCAAGCTGCAAGTCAGGTGTATGAGTAGTGTATATGAGATATGATGGTACGAATGATGCTCTAGATGATAATGATGACGATGATGATGGAAATCCTAGTGGTAAGTTAGGAGATGATGGTGAATGAAATACTACTATCTTCCTTGTAGTAAGCATCCTAATAGGTCCATTAGGACTAAGCCTATAAGTTCTACAAAATGGTATAATCTGTCCCAACGGAATGATAAAAATTGTCCTGATCCTACGGTGAATCAATAGTGATCGCGATGGTGTAGGTGCAACTTCGTCCTCTTAAAAAGGTTCAGTCTCATCATCTGATGATATCGGTGTTGAGTCAACTAATGTTAAAATTGTAATAGGGAATGACAGGGCATTCTCCATGTCAAAGTGATGTGAGTATGATGGGATGGGTATTTGAAGGCATCTATGTGACAATCGATTTTGAAATGAAAGTAAATAACTCGTAAAATGTGCGTATGAAACCGCATGTATAGTGACTATGCACTTATGATGAAATGATGAGATGCTATGATGATGTAGTTTTAGTCTAGGGTCAATGATGCAACCTAGTTCTCTATAACCGAAGCTCTGATGCCAATCTGTCACACCCCCAAATTACCTGTTTTGGAGCGGAATGGAATTCCTGGGGATTGACTGTCATAGCATCACAATCACAGTTATATTGAACGACCTAAAGTGTCTTTTGGAAATTACATCGCTTGATTTAATAAAAACATTCAGAGTTACAAAGATAGGTCCCAAATGAAAATCAACATGTGCGAAAAAAATAAGTTTGGTACAAGTCAAACGATGTTTTTAAAGTGTATAAATCCCATGTGAGACGCGTCGTCACCGCGACTCTATGATATGTCCTCATGCATGCCATGAAGTGAATGCCTTAGTTACCTGAAAATACATTGCTAAAAGTGTCAACACAAAGGTTGAGTGAGTTCATAGAGTTTATGTATATGTATGATACGACTACCACAAGTATAAGTTTGTATGACAATGATGTCACAAAAATGATACAATTGCTATAAGTCCATGACACCGAAACTAGACTGATTATGATGTTCCCCCAACAGAGTGTTTGCCAAACAACTCAAATAATGATATTAAATGAAATGCATCCGTTTAACCAGTTGGAATCCACCAACCCGGATGGAGGAGTCACCCTCGATAGATCTATCCACTCACCCTCGCTTCTATGAAATTAACGGCTCATGTTATATAATGGGGACATTCAATTGGCATGAGGTAACTTAAGCAATGTAGTGAATTTGATATACTTGGTATCGTAATAAAAAAAATGATGTGCAATGTATTCTCCCCCGTAGGTTTGAAATAAAGTAAAAACTTGAATAAATCGGGGCTATGAAAACTCACCTGTTGCAATGATAATGATGATATAATGGCAATGCTGAAATGAGGATTAACCTCTGACCGTGACCTATTATGAATGATATGTTCTTATGTAAATCATGAAACAATGTCGTGCATGCAAACTCATATGAAATCTATACCACTTGTACGCTTTTGAAAATAGAATTTATCGTCGAAATATATGTTTATGACATCTCGTCATGTTATAAAATACTTTACAAGTATTTACGTTGAAATGATATCTTACGATAATCATTTAATGATTTATTGTGAAATTATAACTTTTCGTCGTAAAATAATGTCGTTGAAATTTTCATGAAAGTGACAAAACAGCCTTGAAAAGCTAGTCGTAAAATGGTGCACGTCGAGTGTTAGGAAACGAACTCAACGGTTTTGGGAAGATTGTATCATTATCTCAAAGTTTTAGCATTTAAGTTTTCATCCTAGAGGTCTCGATCATGGAGAAAAATATAGGTGAAGTATGGTACTTGTGTCCAAAATATAGTTTAAGGGTGGTTTTCGGCAAAGTTTAAGTGATCGTATTATACTCGTTACAACTCCGCTTGACAAACGGTCGGACATTTTGGAAAATATGCTAGGCGAACTTACTTTTACTAGAAGACATCATGTTATAAAAAGTACTCCATCGATGTTAAAAACGACCCTTAACATGGTCATTGTTGGCCGTAATATTTGCCTAATAGAAATATATAATTGTACTTATAATAAAAGTTACGGCAACTTGTTTAAAATGTGAATAACTTTGTCGTTATAAGTCCGTTTTCTACGTTCTTTATATCCACGGAATCTTGATAACATATACTAATATATTTTTGATAAGTCGACACATTTAACAACGCTTAAGACTCATTTTTGACTCGTAAAAAGTCGAGACAGCCTGCTGAATTTTCTGAAACAATTAATTTTCGTCGTCAAACTTCAAAAATTCATAACTTCTTCGTTATAGCTCCGTTTTAACCCGTTCAAGCGGCCACATTTTCGTTTTAAAGTTTATTTTCTAAATATCTAGGCCAAATTTTTTTACCTACTGTCGAAATTTCCAGATTTCAAAAATATGGACAGACCCTTATGTAAACTTGTCGCAATGAGTTTTTCTCGCGCAAAACCTATTCTAACCCATTCAAAACAACTCCGAAGCTATTCTAATCCTACCATACACCTTCTTAGGGTGTCATGGGTTCCTAGAAATCACCAAGAGTGATATATAACAAGGAGTAATTATAGGATGACATAAATATATATAACTCTTAAAAACATATAAAAGTGGTATAAACATCCATGAGACTTGCATGTTTTCTGAAATATGATGAAATGAATATAACAATGAATATGAAATATGATCATGAATATGGATGCTTACTAGTTAACTTGATGAGGTTATGAGAACAATGGATTTTTCCTAATCACCCAAGGTTTTTATTGCAAAACCTTAATCAAGAGTGATACTAGAGTGAATAAATCTTGTCTTTAAAATTTTTGGATGATCTTCTCTTGGTCCTTTGTGGTTGCCGGTTGCAAGAGGAAGAGAGGAAGAGAGTGTGTGATTTTCACCTTGATATTATTATGTGTATGTGTACATGTTGAGAGTATAATACATTATATTTGAGTAGAGATATTTTAGCAAACCAAATGACTCACCCTTGTTTGGTCGAAATTTATAATAAAAAAAATAAGTAGATGCATTTAGTAACAATTAAGTGTAGTAATGTAAAGTAAATGTGTAGTTAATTAAGGATAATTAATAACTTGTGTACATATTTAAACTTTTAGGGTAGCGTTAGCTAAAAATAAATTTTAATGGAACAAAATAAAATGTATTGAAGTCATAAAAATTATAAAAATACATTTCTTGCAAAAATTGAGTGAATAAATATTTATCGGGTTGAATTTACGAAAACCGTCGTAATTATATAAACATAACAATTTATATACGAAATAAATTGAAAACATCGGGTAAATTGATAATATAACTTTTATAGTCTTAAAATGAGTATAAAATATATTAAGATTATTTTTGGAAGTGTCGGATCAATGTTTCAAAATAATGTTTACGCGATAGCGTTTATTTAATAGGAAAAATAAACGTTTAATGAATAAATGCAAATCCATGCATGAACCGATATGAAATGATGTTATTAATGTTGTGTAGACTAAATCTAGTGTATATGGAATGTCCTTGATGATATGTTCATGAATTCGCAGCTAAACCATTAAGGTTACGCGAATTTGATACTCGTAAACGTAGTTTACGATAAATGATGAAATAGTGAAACTTTTAAAGTTTGTAAAATGACCTGAAAATACGAGTTGTCACATTCACCCAACCAAAAAGGAATTCAGTCCCTGAATTCAGTCCAAGTTAGATTCTACGGTGTTACTTGTGAAAAGATGAGGGTATTTGAGTCACATCGGGTCTTCCAATGTTTTTCTAAATCGTACCACGCCTTTCCAAGATGGGACGTTGAACATAATCTGTTGCCAACTTGAAATTCTAATGGTTTGCGACTTATGGAACATACTTCCAATATTTTGCGTCGTATATCGACGTAGCTTATCTAGCTATATGTTGTTATTTGTAACTGATTTTTGATCTGTACGATCACTTTGTTGTTTCATGAATGAGTCATTGACTAGTGAGTTGGACTTTCCTAGTTTTGACCCGTGAATAAGTGATTGACACCTCGACCTTAGAGTGCCTCAAATGGTGTAGTCAATATGTTCATGTAATAACTATTGTTGTAAGGGAACTTGTTCGATGAAGAATGATTTACCTAATCATTTCTAGAATATCACACATGCTTTGAGCATATCTTCAAATGTTTGAATTGTTCTCTCGCTCTAACCATTGAGCTGAGGATAATAGGTGATACTCATGTCCTAATAGATTCCATGGAAAGATTGAAATGATTGCTAGAAATCTAAGGAAAATCGGCTTCCTTATATTATGTACAACTGAAATTGATACTACGTGTCTCGTGCCAAATTTCAAAATGTTAAGTCTGTCGAAAAATGACCTTATTGAAAAGAATAGATTATGGGTAACAATTGTAATTCCTCGCGTTTCTCGTTCCAGCGAATGTCATGATTTGAATCTTACTTGCCTAAGGTGTTTAGTCTCCATGACTAAAATGTTTATTGTTTGATTATCGAAGTGTTTCCATGCTATATGTTGTAAAGTCACAAAACTTTAAATATTTAAGTGATGTGGTGTAGTGATTGATTTTCAAGACTTGTCCCAATATTGAGTGCTTCTAAAATATTTCATCACTTATATTGCTATCATGCTAGTAAGAAAATAGATATCAGCTCATACTATGTCGAAGAATGTTTGTTCTAATTTCACTTGTAGATGGAGAGTCATTGTTTGTTCGATATGTTCAAACCTGTTGCATCTCTTGATATAGAAGTGAGGCTATTCGGGATTTCTAGAGAACACAATGTCTTAGAGGAAGTTTATATCGATAACCTTATTTTAACCAAATTTTCCTTTAAGGAAAACTCATTGTAGGGAAGTTCACATATTGTTGAAGCTATGTTTAATGGAATGTTACGTAGTCTCAGTTAGAAGACTTGGTTTATCCCTATGATGTTGCTTAGTGGGTATTAAGCCGTCTGAAATCTCGTAACTCAGTCTAACTAGTACTTTTGAAATGATATAATTTGGCTTTTAATCCAAAGATAGTGGTTCCGAATGTCTCGTGAATGTCTTGAGATTTTTGTTGAGTTTTGAAAGATCTCGCTACTTACTTCTAGTCCTTGTTGGTAATTTCCGAAATCCTTTCATTGTTTGCTTGTATCGAGGAATCCTCCTCATAGATTGTATAGGAAGCCTTTCCTAAAAAGGTCACTCGTTAAATTCTAACTTATCGGTTGAGTGAGGGATGAATGGCGTGGGCTTCTATAGAGTGTTAACAAAAGATGTGTTTACGAGAAATTTATCTGATTACAAGTTTTGCTTTTGGGTGAAGATTGTTTTAAGAGATTTGAAATGATGCTTGTTACTTTCATGACATAATTCTTCCTGAATTATACATAGGTGATCGGGCCATGTATAATCGAGGACAAATGATGTGATGCTTGGTTTTGTTGAAATGGTATTATGTTCCTTCGAAGTTTTAGATGGTATTCAACGTTTTGTTTTGTAAGATAATGGCTCAATAATTTTTTAGAGTAACATGAAAATTGTTTCGCATGATGGTATTAAATAGTTGATAAAATGACTGAAAGCCAATTGATAGGGTGGTAACGAAACAACTTGTTTTAAAACTTTATGAAACAATGTTTCTAAGTTGGTGTAGAATAGCTTGAAATAAAATTAAGTGAAATAATGTTATGAAGTAGTAGCAAAGTAACTTGAAATATAATTTGTTGAATGATTTGTAGGATAAATGGGAGAACCTCATAAAATGGTAATAGTCTCTTAATTGGTCAAGAATAAAGTTGGCCTAACCCTAGTAAGATAGTGAGGTATCATCGCGAAATGATTGAAAATTGGGCAATTGGAATAAGGAATGAAATAAACAAAGGTTGTGATTATCATGGAGTTAATAAGGGATAAAGATTACATTAGCTAGAAAGGTGCTTATTATCTGTTCCTGTTGGTAGTCTAATTGTGTTTCAAGTGTAGGAGTAGTAGGCGGTCTAGCAGCAATAGCCCTAGAAATCTCACAATCCTCAAACCTATGAGACGGTGTAGTGTCTATAGTGTTAGTGATAAATGATAATGGTGTGTCAAATCATGCACGCTTCCCAAGCTGCAAGTCAGGTGTATGAGTAGTGTATATGAGATATGATGGTACGAATGATGCTCTAGATGATAATGATGACGATGATGATGGAAATCCTAGTGGTAAGTTAGGAGATGATGGTGAATGAAATACTACTATCTTCCTTGTAGTAAGCATCCTAATAGGTCCATTAGGACTAAGCCTATAAGTTCTACAAAATGGTATAATCTGTCCCAACGGAATGATAAAAATTGTCCTGATCCTACGGTGAATCAATAGTGATCGCGATGGTGTAGGTGCAACTTCGTCCTCTTAAAAGGTTCATCTCATCATCGATGATATCGGTGTTGAGTCAACTAATGTTAAAATTGTAATAGGGAATGACAGGGCATTCTCCATGTCAAAGTGATGTGAGTATGATGGGATGGGTATTTGAAGGCATCTATGTGACAATCGATTTTGAAATGAAAGTAAATAACTCGTAAAATGTGCGTATGAAACCGCATGTATAGTGACTATGCACTTATGATGAAATGATGAGATGCTATGATGATGTAGTTTTAGTCTAGGGTCAATGATGCAACCTAGTTCTCTATAACTTGAAGCTCGATGCCAATCTGTCACACCCCAAATTACCTGTTTTGGAGCGGAATGGAATTCACGGGGATTGACTGTCATAGCATCACAATCACAGTTATATTGAACGACCTAAAGTGTCTTTTGGAAATTACATCGCTTGATTTAATAAAACATTCAGAGTTACAAAGATAGGTCCCAAATGAAAATCAACATGTGCGAAAAAAATAAGTTTGGTACAAGTCAAACGATGTTTTTAAAGTGTATAAATCCCATGTGAGACGGGTCGTCACCGCGACTCTATGATAAGTCCTCATGCATGCCATGAAGTGAATGCCTTAGTTACCCGAAAATACATTGCTAAAAGTGTCAACACAAAGGTTGAGTGAGTTCATAGAGTTTATGTATATGTATGATACGACTACCACAAGTATAAGTTTGTATGACAATGATGTCACAAAAATGATACAATTGCTATAAGTCCATGACACCGAAACTAGACTGATTATGATGTTCACCCCAACAGAGTGTTTGCCAAACAACTCAAATAATGATATTAAATGAAATGCATCCGTTTAACCAGTTGGAATCCACCAACCCGGATGGAGGAGTCACCCTCGATAGATCTATCCACTCACCCTCGCTTCTATGAAATTAACGGCTCATGTTATATAATGGGGACATTCAATTGGCATGAGGTAACTTAAGCAATGTAGTGAATTTGATATACTTGGTATCGTAATAAAAAAATGATGTGCAATGTATTCTCCTCCGCAGGTTTGAAATAAAGTAAAAACTTGAATAAATCGGGGCTATGAAAACTCACCTGTTGCAATGATAATGATGATATAATGGCAATGCTGAAATGAGGATTAACCTCGACCGTGACCTATTATGAATGATATGTTCTAATGTAAATCATGAAACAATGTCGTGCATGCAAACTCATATGAAATCTATACCACTTGTACGCTTTTGAAAATAGAATTTATCGTCGAAATATATGTTTATGACATCTCGTCATGTTATAAAATACTTTACAAGTATTTACGTTGAAATGATATCTTACGATAATCATTTAATGATTTATTGTGAAATTATAACTTTTCGTCGTAAAATAATGTCGTTGAAATTTTCATGAAAGTGACAAAACAGCCTTGAAAAGCTAGTCGTAAAATGGTGCACGTCGAGTGTTAGGAAACGAACTCAACGGTTTTGGGAAGATTGTATCATTATCTCAAAGTTTTAGCATTTAAGTTTTCATCCTAGAGGTCTCGATCATGGAGAAAAATATAGGTGAAGTATGGTACTTGTGTCCAAAATATAGTTTAAGGGTGGTTTTCGGCAAAGTTTAAGTGATCGTATTATACTCGTTACTACTCCGCTTGACAAACGGTCGGACATTTTGGAAAATATGCTAGGCGAACTTACTTTTACTAGAAGACATCATGTTATAAAAAGTACTCCATCGATGTTAAAAACGACCCTTAACATGGTCATTGTTGGCCGTAATATTTGCCTAATAGAAATATATAATTGTACTTATAATAAAAGTTACGGCAACTTGTTTAAAATGTGAATAACTTTGTCGTTATAAGTCCGTTTTCTACGTTCTTTATATCCACGGAATCTTGATAACATATACTAATATATTTTTGATAAGTCGACACATTTAACAACGCTTAAGACTCATTTTTGACTCGTAAAAAGTCGAGACAGCCTGCTGAATTTTCTGAAACAATTAATTTTCGTCGTCAAACTTCAAAAATTCATAACTTCTTCGTTATAGCTCCGTTTTAACCCGTTCAAGCGGCCACGTTTTCGTTTTAAAGTTTATTTTCTAAATATCTAGGCAAAATTTTTTTACCTACTGTCGAAATTTCCAGATTTCAAAAATATGGACAGACCCTTATGTAAACTTGTCGAAATGAGTTTTTCTCGCGCAAAACCTATTCTAACCAATTCAAAACAGCTCCGACGCTATTCTAATCCTACCATACACCTTCTTAGGGTGTCATGGGTTCCTAGACATCACCAAAAGTGATATATAACAAGGAGTAATTATAGGACGACATAAATATATATAACTCTTAAAAACATATAAAAGTGGTATAAACATCCATGAGACTTGCATGTTTTCTGAAATATGATGAAATGAATATAACAATGAATATGAAATATGATCATGGATATGGATGCTTACTAGTTAACTTGATGAGGTTATGAGAACAATGGATTTTTCCTAATCACCCAAGGTTTTTATTGCAAAACCTTAATCAAGAGTGATACTAGAGTGAATAAATCTTGTCTTTAAAATTTTTGGATGATCTTCTCTTGGTCCTTTGTGGTTGCCGGTTGCAAGAGGAAGAGAGGAAGAGAGTGTGTGATTTTCACCTTGATATTATTATGTGTATGTGTACATGTTGAGAGTATAATACATTATATTTGAGTAGAGATATTTTAGCAAACCAAATGACTCACCCTTGTTTGGTCGACATTTATAATAAAAAAAATGAGTAGATGCATTTAGTAACAATTAAGTGTAGTAATGTAAAGTAAATGTGTAGTTAATTAAGGATAATTAATAACTTGTGTACATATTTAAACTTTTAGCGTAGCGTTAGCTAAAAATAAATTTTAACGGAACAAAATAAAATGTATTGAAGTCATAAAAATTATAAAAATACATTTCTTGCAAAAATTGAGTGAATAAATATTTATCGGGTTGAATTTACGAAAACCGTCGTAATTATATAAATATAACAATTTATATACAAAATAAATTGAAAACATCGGGTAAATTGATAATATAATTTTTATAGTCTTAAAATGAGTATAAAAATATATTAAGATTATTTTTGGAAGTGTCGGATCAATGTTTCAAAATAATGTTTACGCGATAGCGTTTATTTAATAGGAAAAATAAACATTTAATGAATAAATGCAAATCCATGCATGAACCGATATGAAATGATGTTATTAATGTTGTGTAGACTAAATCTAGTCTATATGGAATGTCCTTGATGATATGTTCATGAATTCGTAGCTAAACCATTAAGGTTACGCGAATTTGATACTCGTAAACGTAGTTTACGATAAATGATGAAATAGTGAAACTTTTAAAGTTTGTAAAATGACCTGAAAGTACGAGTTGTCACAAATATCAAAATGACTATGCCAAATATCCAGCTCAATTCAAAGTTTGTGAACAACATGAATCCCGAATGGCACAAATTTGTCATCGCAGTCAAACTTAACAAAGGATTGAGGAACACAAATTACGAGCAATGTATGCTTACTTGCTTCAAAATGAGAAACATACTGTGTTTGAACAAATCATTTTGGAAAAGTTCAAGAACAATGCTGGTGATGCAGGCTCGTCAAATGATTCAACTGCATTCTACACGAATGTAGGAATTACTACCAAAGCTTCACAAGTCATACCTACTGGAAATGGTAATCACAAACTCATTCCAGATCCAGGGTATAAGCCTCCAGATTCAGACACATTCATGGAACAACTTGTCAATCAATTGGCTCTGATGGTTAAGCAAAACTTGAACTTCACTCCACACACCAACAATCATCTCAGAACAGCTTCCAATCTCCACAATCATGCTACAGTCAAAGAAGGAAAGGTTGTGGTGAAAAATGTGCAAGGACGACATAATGAACAAGGAATGGCAGAAGCAGTTTATGGAAATGCTGGTGTAGGTGGAGGGTATATGGGTAATCAGAACAGAGGAAGGAACACCACTCAGGGTCAAGGGAAGCCAATCAAATGTTACAACTGTGGTGGAGAAGGACACATTGCAAGGAACTGCACATCCCCAAAACGTCCACAAAATGTTGAGTACTTCAGGGATAAAATGTTACTGGTACAAGCTCAAGATAATGGAGCAGTTTTGGATGAAGAAGAATTGCTGTTTCTTGCTGAGGGAAATGCCAAAACTTACGATGCAGATGTAGATGAACAGCCAATACTGGGTATGGGACATAACAATCCAAATGCATTTCAAGTTGCTGATTGTGACGCATTTGACTCTGATGTCGATGATGAACCTACTGCCCAAACCATCTTAATGGCTAGCATCTCACCAATGGTCTCTCCAAAGGCTCCTTCACCACAAAAGGCCAGCCCCTCCAAGGAATCAATCATATCAGAGGTATTAAAACTATACGATGATGTTGATGTGAAAAAGATACACGACAAGGTACAATCAACTGAAATTATTGAAGCAGATATTGAAAATATGGATAATATCAATGTTGTCCCAAATAATCAATATGTGAAACAAAGTGAAAGTGAAATTGTACCAAATGATGCATCTTCTGATCAATGATGACTATATTTTTTATGAATACACTTCATGTGCCCCTAATGATTCTATAACATCTGAATTAAATGCCTATAAGGAACAAGTTGCTATATATATGAACAACGTGCTAAGTTTGAACTAACTACTCTTGAGCAGGAGATGGATAACCAGATGCGTACAATTATCAGAAAAAGGTATTTTAGGGAAGAAATGTTAAAACAAGAGTTGGATTCCTTACAAGAAAAGCTTAACAAAACTGTTATACAGAAACAAGAACTTCAAGAAAATGTAAAATTGCTTAAAGAAGAATTCAATGCTAAGGAATCAAAACTTTTAAATGAATTTTCCAACCTAAAAACTTTAAAGAAAAAACTTGAAAATAAGTTGTACGTACAAGGGAACACCATTCAGACTGCTCACATGATCACTAAGCATAAAGTTCTAAGTGATAAGCATAGTGTTGCACTTGTAGATGAACCAAATCCTAAGGCTTGTATTAAAGCTAAAGCAGCTCAAAAGGTAATCTATGATGGAAATGAGATTCTTAAGCCTAGACTGAAACCCACTTGCGCTGAGTGCACTGAGGAAGATAGAAAATTAGAAGAAGTCTCTAGAAAAAAATTGGATGATAAACTTAAGAATCCCTCATGCATAAAACAAAATATCACCTTTAAAAAAACAAATTATTCTAAGGAAAACTGGTTTGCCTTTAATAAGTTTAGACCTCAGACCCAGCTGACCCCTGAACAAATGTTCTGGAAAAATGATCTGGACAAGCAAAAAGCTGATGATTTTATCGAAAAGAATTCCCCTTGTAGGAAATTGCCTCCAGCCATTGTGTATCCCCCAAATACACCTATGCATCTTGTGCCTAGAATTCTCCCCACACAAAGCAAAACATTAGTCAGCTTATATGTAGTCTACCAACTATTTGTTGACTTTGAGAAAACATGTAAGAAGAGAATCACACCAACTGGGATTACTGAAGGGGAAATGGGTTTTGAACAAACAAAAGAGTGTTATTTAACTGAAGTCATGCCTTTCTTTAAACAATTAAAAGATCAATTTAAGTCTCTTCAAAAGGCAATTGACACTGAGGTTAAGGACATGAAAAGAGTGTTTAATGAAATAGAAATTGAGGTAAATGATTATGAACGTGAACTCAAATGTAATGAAATTGAAAGGAAGAATCTACACATCTTAAATGAGAACTTGATCTCTAGTTGTGTTGCTCAAGATGTGTTTTATACTGTCACAAATTATTCTATTACTGCTTCTCAATTTCATGAATTATCTGTTGCTCTGAAGGTTTCCCATGATCGTGTCATTGAGCTTGAAAATACAAATTCAAAACTACATGAGAAAATAGAACAGGATGATCATGATAATTTGGTAAAACATTATTCTAAGCTGGAAGTTGAACATTTTGATTTGCAATAAAAATATCAACATCTCAAATAAAATGTTAAAACCTCAAATATCAAGACATCCTCGGATGTTCCTGAGTTTGATGCAGTTTTTGAAATAAGCAAACGTGACGAACAGATTCGAGCTCACTGTAACACGATCAGAAGGTTGAAAACCCAAATTTCACAATTAAAGGGTGAAAAGAACAATGTGAATAGCTCCCAAATGCCTCCTCCTTTAGATTCTCAGTATTTTCAAAACCTTCATTTTCAAAACATCATTAATGTATTACAACAAGAAAATGAGAGTTTTCTAGAAGAAAATGAAAAGGTTAAACGACACTTCAAAGAATTATATGATTCAATGAAAGTCACTCGTGACAAGAACAATGAAAAATAACTTCTTTACAAAAGAAAATTGAGAATCTGAAGAGTCAGGTAAAATGGAAAATGCCACTTGTCTATGATGAGAATGTTATATCAAAGGCATATGCGGATTCTAAGTATGTTTTGACTGTAAAGTATATTCCTCCTCATCTTAGAAATAACGAACTTGTGTTTCAAGAATATTTTTCATACCTTAAGGATAGTCTAGAATGTCTCCGTGAGATTGTCGAAGAGGATAGCATAAATAAACCACTTGATAGTGAAGTTAGGTATGCATGCTTATATGCCGAATGATCTCAAGAACTTTTAGAATGTTTAAGAGCAACATGCCCCAAATCCTTTTGTAAGTAAGATAAAGTCGTTATGCCTTGCTCTATGCCTAGTGTTAAGCATGCAACCCATGATATGCCTTGTTATGTGCTAAAAGTCAAGAATATGAACTTTGATGTGCCTGAAAGTACTTCAGATCCCAGCACTTCTAGATCAGGAATGCAAAAAGTAGCAAAATCGACTAATGTTCCCATCATTTCCTCTATAGGAGTAATCAGTGATACAAAAGCAAGCCGGTCAAAGCCTCCAGGCAATACAAAGCAAGATAGGACCTCGCAAGCTAAGAGTGATTAATGGAAGAAAGTAGAAGACCACCCTAGGAACAATAAGTTTGTGTTGAATAAGACGAATCGTGTTGATTCTAATATTAGCTATAAACGTACTGTAATTAATTCGAATTTTGCTACTACTTGAAAAATATGTAATGAATGCTTGATTTCTAGTATTAATCATGAATATGTTGTGAATGATTTGAGTAATGCTGTCGAATCTCCGGTAAAAAATGTTAACACTAGGAAACAGGATAAGAAGGTCAGAAAACTAAGGTGGAAGAGGGCTAGAAAACATTGGAAACCAACAGGAAGAAAATTTAGTAATGTAGGCTATCAATGGATACCTATTGGCCATAAATTCAATCTTAATGAGTTATGCCCTAAATTATCTAGATCAATGCCCATTAGGAAATGGATGCCTACTGGTAGAACTATACCTTTAAGAAGTGAACATACTTTCAATAGATCTACTGTCACTACTAGCCCGACATCTACCTCTAATGATATCATTGTTTCTACTTCTGATGTGGGTGCTCCAATCACATTTACTAATCAAGTTGAACCCATTCTTGCATGGGGATCCCAATTGTCCAGTTATCCATTTTTGTCTGTGTTCAACTGCAGGTCATTCAAATCGTTCTGTGGTACCTGGACTCAGGCTGTTCCAAGCATATGACTGGAGATCGCTCGCGGCTCATGAACTTTGTGAGTAAATTTATCAGGACTGTTAAATTCGGAAACGACCATTTTGGGGAAATCATGGGTTATGGAGATTATGTGGTTGGTGATAGTGTAATTTCCCGGGTATATTATGTTGAAGGTCTTGGTCACGATTAGTTTTTTGTCAGTCAATTATGTGATTCTGATATAGAAGTGGCCTTTAGAAAACATACATGCTTCGTTAGGGAACTAGATGGTGTTGAACTTTTGAAAGGAACTCGTGGAACCAATTTGCACACCATCTCTATCGAAGACATGATGAAGTCCTCTCCAGTGTGCTTGTTGTCAAAGGCTTCGAAAACAAAGTCATGGTTATGGCATCGTCGTCTCAATTACTTGAACTTCGGCACCATAAATGATCTCTCCAAAAAGGACCTAGTAAGAGGCTTACCCAGATTAAAGTATGAAAATGATCATCTTTGTTCAGCATGCCAACTGGGAAAAAGCAAGAAATATGCCCACAAACGCAAACCTATAAACTCAGTTATGGAAGTTCTTCATACTCTTCATATGGATTTGTACGGACCCATGAGAATGCAAACAATTAATGGGAAGAAATATGTGTTAGTTGTTGATGACTACTCTCTATTTACTTGGGTTAAGTTTTTGAGGACAAAGGATGAAACTCCAGATGCCATCATCAAACTTATCAAACAGCTGCAGGTTCGACTTAACAAGACTGTTAGAATCATCCGAACGGACAATGGAACTAAGTTTGTAAACAAAGAACTAAGTCAGTTTTATGAAAGCATTGGAATCAGCCATCAAAGAAGTGTTCCACGAACTCCTCAACAGAACGGTGTAGTTGAAAGACGAAATCGAACTCTTGTGGAAGCCGCAAGAACCATGCTAATTTACTCAAAGGTTCCAATGTTTCTCTGGGCTGAAGCCATTGCCACTGCTTGCTATACCCAAAACCGTTCCCTTATCCACACCACTCATGGAAAAACTCCATACGAACTTGTCCACAATAGAAAACCTGATCTATCTTTCCTTCGTGTGTTTGGTGCTTTGTGCTATCCAACGAATGTTGATCAAGATTTAGGTAAATTAAAAGCCAAGGCGGACATTGGAATTTTTGTGGGTTATGCACCAAACAGGAAGGGTTACCGAATCTACAACAAAAGAACTCGAGATATCATGGAAACTATTCACGTCACGTTCGATGAGCTGTCATGGCAAATGGCTCTAGGACAATCAAGTTCTGGACCCGCACCTCAACATTCATTAAGTAGTCCTATTAGTTCTTCTCTTGTACAAAACCCCTCACCAGCAGTTCCATATGTACCTCCTTCTGAAGATGATTTGAAGAAATTGTTTGATCCGATGTTTGATGAATACTATGAACCTATTGCTAATGATCAGTCTAATCCATCAACAGTGGCAGCCCCTAACCTAGTCAACGTAGATAACCCTTCAGTTTCTGTGTCACTGAGTCAAGAAGCGCCGACTGCAGATCACTCATCATCATCATCAAATCCTCAATCATTGAGTGTACTTCATGGAAATGTTTCTGGCAACTATGATGGTGATAACCCCTTTGCCACTCCAGAAGATGCACCATTTGAAAACATCTTTACCCCTGATCCATCATCTGAACCATCTTTATTAGGGGACCCCAACTCTGCTACATCAGTTCCTCAATAACAACTACACGAGCATTTCAGAAAATGTACACATGATCATCCATTAGACAACATTACTGGGAATCCTTCTCGTCCGGTATCCACTCGTAAACAACTTGCTACTGATGCCTTATGGTGCTTCTTCAATTCCATATTATCAAAGGTCGAACCGAAAGATGTTAAAACTACAATGTTTGAAGATAGTTGGTTCAATGCAATGCAAGAACAAATTCACGAGTTTGATCGTCTTGATGTTTGGGAATTGGTACCTGCTCCTGACTGTGCTATGATCATTGCTCTCAAGTGGATCTTCAAAGTAAAACTTGATGAGCATGGTGATGTACTGAAGAACAAGGCAAGACTTGATGCAAAAGGATATCGTCAAGAAGAAGGTATTGACTTTACGGAATCATTTGCTCCAGTTGCACGTATCGAGGAAATCAGAATATTCCTGGCTAATGCTGCTAGCAAGAACATGGTGGTTTATCAAACGGACGTAAAGACTTCCTTTCTTAATGGAGATCTGAAAGAAATCGTTTATGTCAGTCAGCCAGAAGGATTTGTGGATCCAGAACATCCTACTCATGTCTATCGCTTGAAGAAGGCTTTTTATGGTTTGAAACAAGCTCCAATGGCTTGGTATGACACATTGTCAAAATTTCTCTTAACCAATGGATTCAGCAAAGGAGCAGTTGATCCCACATTGTTCACCAGAAAGTCAGGCAAACACTTAATTCATGTTCAAATCTATGTTGATGACATTATTTTTGCCTCGACCGACCCTAATGAATGTGACCGTTTTTCAAAGAAAATGGGCTCCAAATTTCAAATGTCTATGATGGGACAAATGTCATTTTTCTTAGGATTACAAATTTTACAAAGTCCCGGAGGCATTTTTATTAATCAATCTAAATATGCAAATGAAATTTTAAAGAAATTTGGATTTGATACGTGTGACCCTGTTGACACTCCCATGGTGGAGCGCACAAAACTGGATGAGGACCACTCAGGGATCATGGTTGATCAAACAAAATATCGAAATATGATTAGATCCCTGATGTACCTCACAAGATGAACCTGATATTCTGTTCGCTGTATGCATGTGTGCTAGATACCAGGCTAAGCCTATGAAAAAGCACCTTGAAGCGATTAAGCGGGTCTTTCGGTATCTCCAAGGAACCATTAATATGCGACTTTGGTATCCGAAGGACACCAATATGTCACTAACAGCATATGCAGATGCAGACCATGCAGGGTGTCAAGATACACGTCGAAGCACGTCTGGTGGAGCTCAATTTTTAGGAGAAAAGCTTGTAAGCTGGTCTTCAAAGAAACAAATGAGTACATCTATATCCTCTACAGAGGCTGAATACATAGCCATGTCATCTTGTTGTGCTCAAATCCTATGGATGAAATCCCAATTATCTGACTATGGCTTTGAATTCAACAAAATTCCTCTGTATTGTGATAACAAAAGTGCCATTGCTCTCTCATGCAACAACGTTCAACATTCAAGAGCAAAGCATATCGACATTCGACATCACTTCATCAGGGAGCAAGTGGAGAAAGGTTTGGTGGAACTATATTTTATGAGAACTGAATATCAACTGGCAGACATCTTCACTAAAGCTCTTCCTAGAGAACGTTTTGAGTTCATTCTTCCATGACTTGGACTTAAGAGTCTACAACCAGAAACACTCAAACATCTTCAAGAGGAAGACGAGGAGTAAAGGCTTTTCGTCACCTATCTCTTGCTCATATTTATTCAAAAAGCAAAATACAAAATTATAAAACCCACAAAAAGAAAATAGAAAAACATAAAATTTCAAAAAAAAAAAAAAAAATATTATTTTTCCATCTACTTCTATTTTTCGATAACATCTACGAACTTTGATTTGTCACTCATAGAATGGCACGGGTCTTTAGATGAAGTTCGAATGAACATAAACTTAAAAAAAAAAAAAAAAAAGATGGAGAAAAATGGTAGTTTACTGTCATTTCAGGCAGTAACCAATTTTTAAAGAAAGAATAGAGCCATACTTAAATTAAGTTTTGAAACCTCATGCTCTGATTCTAAAATCATTTGTTTGTCGCCAAAAAGACAAATGTTTCCATCACAAATATTTTTCCTTCTAAATATTATTTTGAAAAATATTTGTCATCTATTGAAAACAAAATTGCTTTGAAAATAACTCAGACCATATTTGTGAAAATCATCTGGACTTATCATTTTTCAAAATCTCGTACGCTCAATCAACAACTTATGTCATTGATTGAGGGGGGAGAATGATTTCAATCAAATCAAAAAGTTATTTTTCAAACAATTGGTGCGTAACCGAGCAAGGTCTAATTTTGGATAATAAAAAAGAACAATGTTTTTGTACTATTGGATCCAGAACAAGCATGTTGTGTTTTCATAAGATACTTAAGCATGAGTTTAAAGTCTCTGAATTCGATCCTTATCAGTTAAATGTTTTAAAAGCAAGTCACAATTCTCCTCAAAAGCTTTAAAAAAAAATTTAAATCAATAGAGATCACAAATCTCAAAGTATTTGAAAATTGTGATCGGGGGAGAATTTGTGATTTAAATTGGATATAAACTGATAATTCAATAAGTGGTTTTATAAAGATATTAACAAGCTCTCCTTCCCACATGTGCCAAACGATTTCAACTTTTCCATGCACATGTTGAGGGGGAGCATCTATCTCAAACCAAAAAGAATTGAAACGTGATTGAATTGTCTCTAAGTGCAGGTTCTCTCTAATATGTGCAAAACACTTTCGAATCTCGATGCACATATTGAGGGGGAGCAATCATAAGAAAACCTCATCCCTCCTAAAAGTATGTTATCCAAAGTATTTAAAATTACTAGATTTGATCGGGAAGTGATGAAGATTATTTTAGAAAATGTTAATCGAAGATTGGATCTTTAATTCTTAATCTAAGATTTCAAATTCCTCTTTAATCCACGTGCCAAAACATTTTCAAATATCTGATGCACATGTTGAGGGGGAGCGTTTTTTAAAAATATCAAAAACGATTCATGTACAAAATGCTTTGATCGTGTATCACAAGTACCTGAATTGATTTCAAATTGTTTTCAATTAGTTTCAATGGCAGATGAACAATACCAAAAGACCAACCAAATTTACTTTATGCATGGAGATATAAGGATGGTTAGGTTAGGTATTCGTTCCCACGATCCCGCCAGAGCCGGAGGGATCTACCCAGGGACAATCCACTAGACAGTGTAGAAGTCCTTAGGTATGATGGAAAAAGCAGAAAAGTGAGAAATGGGAAGAGTGTTGACTAAGATAGAGCTAGAACTGGAACAAACCCAACAAGGTTCTAGTTATGAAATCTCGGTAAGCACTGAAGGGGTTGAAGAATGAAAAAGAAATGAATGAGAAAAGGGTGAAAAGAAATAGCCCTCCATTATTTCAACCTTAGGGCAGAAACCGGGTTCAATTCATACTACTGGTGGTTACCAAGGTAACACCGGTATGGAAGACAAGACGTCATGGACCTAGTGACGCACTGCACTACAACTTCCCAAGCTACTCAAGTTCCTCTTAAAAGGACTTGTTTCATTCTCATGGGGAACCTAAATTATCTATCAACTTTCTCTTAGAGATTGTTGATATTGAAGAAGGAGACCATCTCCCAAGTGTCCGACATAGGAACCAAATGTGCACTATTGAGTCTAGAGCCACGAGATCATCAATAAATCTCACTAGGACACAATCAATGAAGACTCACTGTTTCACACAATGTGGAAAGTGAGAATATATCTTAAGATTCCTATGCATTATCCTTGTGGTATTGCCAAAACATTTAAGTGATATGATCACATATTCACAATGAAGATGGAAAATCTTCTAGAGCCAACATCAAACAAGCTCTTGGTAGGTGACATGTAAGATCTATCCAATGGATCAAACATGTGACAACTGGACAGAAATGATGGGGCGATTCAGACCTTGAATCAACCTTGGTCCAAGAAATGGATTGATTGATACCTTTGAAAAACCTGTTGATGTGCACAAAAAATTATTTTCTTTAGCACGTCGACTGTGTATTATGTCTTAAAAAATTAAAAGGGTAGTTATGATTGATAACAGATTTTCATAAAACCTTCGTTGTATTGCAAAACCCTTTATAACAAGCAATACACGATTGTTTTCAAATCTTTTTCGTCAATCAATGAATTTCAATTCGCTGGTTCACTCACTCCATGTTGTCTTCTTTGAGACGTTCCGGTTTGATAACGGCTAGAGCAGCTGCGAAACCCTGTCAAGGAGGTTCTTCGGAATTCTACCTAATCACAGGCAGTACTTGTACTGATCAACGGGGAACCGTGGGCCGTGTAACTCAATTCAACGAAAGTGATCAAAGACACTTTCGTGTGTTTTATTGCTAACTATTGTATGCAGGGAAACCCGACAGTCGCAGCTGATCAGAATTGAAAAGTCATTCCATAACCGCATGCTCACACATCACATTCATGTCTAATGAATTCATGATAAGGGCATATCTTCATCAACGACTCTGATATTTTCACTCCATGCTTCTGCTACGCTGCTGCAAATATTATGAATCAACAAAAGCTTCCGCAATTCTGATGAGAAGATATCATGATCCAGCATGTGAGCATGTCGGTCCAAAAGTCACAACGTCACACGTTGGCAACGCTACAAAGGGTGAGTCAGAGATTTATGGTGGCAGATGATCTCAAAACTGGCTCAACACTCATCATCACGTGGATCAGTTAAAGACCTCTACTTGAGCTAACAAAACATGCGGAACATGAAGAATCAAAGGCTACGGACTACAGAGCAAAGATCTTAATCGAGAATCCAAGAACAATCAAAATGTAATATCTGTTTGTATCCAATGTAAATTGAGGTGACCTCCCTTAGGGGGAGATTGTTAGGATTTAGAAAATCCAGTAGTTAAAGAGTCGGTCACCTCAAGTATATGTATTCGTTAG
This sequence comes from Chrysanthemum makinoi, assembly GCA_910596185.1. Taxonomy (NCBI): domain Eukaryota; kingdom Viridiplantae; phylum Streptophyta; class Magnoliopsida; order Asterales; family Asteraceae; genus Chrysanthemum; species Chrysanthemum makinoi. Next base: position 236,201,727 of record OU343222.1, on the reverse strand, counting down.
AAAGCTCGTAGTCGTAGTCATGTTATGTTAATAAGTAGTTTGGTAAGTAACACCGTGGAGGACGGACGGGTCTTTACCCACTGTATGCCTGATCCACAGCCCGTAGGAGGCGTGTCTTGTAAGAAACTATAAATACCCTCTACCTCCCAAGGTAGAGGGTTGGAGCTCACAATATATCATTTTTCTTTGTCTCACTAAGTTCCCTAAACTCTTCCACTTTCTCTCTCTAAAACCCAAACCATACACCCCTTGTTGATATGATTTGATGTGTTTATGAAATCTAATATGTTACAAATTATGTTTTTGTTACGTTTTTAAACATGATGGACTTCAATAAATCGAATTGGGGATTAAAATATATTTTGACACTTTTTCAAAACATACTTCATTGGACAAATCCTACATCTAGGTGAGTGATAATGATAGCCCATTGTTAAGTTTTAGTGTTAATTACAATCAATTACAAGAAAGATTGAAAATCCCCAACTTTTGATTTCAAGTTCATATAAACCCTATAACCGAATAATTGAGAAAATTGATGAAATGACTTACAATTGATGATGTATTGTGATAGATGATCTTTGATTTTTAAGTGTTTCAGTTAAGTTTTAGTGGTGGAATTATGGATTTGGGTGTATTTTGGATCACTTCGTCGTTGCAGCAGCAAGAGGAGGTGTTTGGGTTTTGTTTTCTGCAAAAGTAAAGGAAAAGTGGGGTATCTGCTGAAAACATGTGACGTTCCTTTAAATATAAGGTGCCGTCTCTAGGACCGTCTCTAATTGGAGGACCGTCGCCAATACAAGGTTTTTGAGAGATTAAAATTTTTGTGACAATTTTTAACTGGAGTTTTATGAAAAGAAAATTGTTAAAGACACTTAGGATCGAGTGGTTGAAATGATATGAAACAATTGAGTGAGCAAATGTATTTTAGACAAGACGAGGAATAGGAAATATGGAGGAAACGAATTATAAACATCTAAGACACTTTGGGAGATACGCACGAATAGTTTAAAGGAATATGTATTTGGGGAGAATCGAGACAGAAGAAATAGAAGAGATGGGGATGATATGAGATTCAAAGACGAGACTTGCATGGGTTTCTTTTGAGGTCAATCGTGTCTTCATTTGTAGAGTCGTCCTTGAGAATGTTGACTAGGTCCTTACGAGTTTGTGTCATCCATAGTGATTGATGAACGTGCCTTTGCGGCAATTACGTATTCGGCGTTGAATATGGTTGTGTCAAAAGCAATTTTGTGTCTCTCGAAAATCAAGGGTTATCAAACAAATATTGCTAAAGTTTTCCTATATTTGTTTATAAGATATTTAATTTTTTTTCTTAAATGATGAAAATGAGTTTTTTATGTTTTGATAAAAGAAAATGAGTTTTATAAAAAAAAAAAAAAAAAAAAAAAAAAAAAAATCTCATTATATGTGTATAGACAAGTGGGTATTTTATACATATAACGACTAAATATTATTTTTTGAGCGTGAGGGTGGTAGTTGTATCGATTAGATAAAGAATGAAGAAAGGCACAATATCTAACCCATTTTAAATATCATTATTCCAAGACAAATAATCACTCCAAAGACTTTTCTTTGGAATTAATTAGCCAGACATTGATCACGTCTTGTGACCAAGTCATTACCAAATCCAATAGATAAAACAACATGATAACAAAGAAAAATATAAACATTGCGTGTCAGGTGAAGTCAAATGAGCTAACAGGTATAACACATTATTAAGGGAGCCATTATTAATATAGTACAGAATTGAAAATTTTGGTGCATATTATTCTTGAATACCAATATAGGAGTGCTAGAATTTTTTTGATCATGGAGGGGCTGATCCCAAAAGTGTATAAGAGCATAAAGAGAAGCATGACTGTGAAGGAACCATATCAAAGCTACAACATCGCAGATTTCTACCCGGACGGATACAATTACAAGTACCCGCAACAGGAAATCACAGGCAGCCATCTAGTCTCAACAAAAAGAATGCAGTCCGCTAAGAATAACGTCCATCAGAAGCAACTTGTGCGATTCAAGAGCCATAGACTCTTCTCTTGCGTCACGGGTGGTGCATGAAAACTCATGCTGTATTGATTCTATTCTCATTGATTAATAGTATTTCTTTACATGTACATATTGTGTGTAATTTGTTTTGCTCTTTTGTTCTGTATGTACGGATAATTAATTGCATAATATATGGCCTTGTAAAAAGGTGTGAAGGTTTTTGATATGTACTATGTCTGAAATTGTTTTATATTTTGGAGTATATGGCGATACATACAAGGAGGGACTAACCGAAACCAAAATGATACAAATATGCATATAAACAATTAATAATGGTAGCTATCTAAGAAGCGTCTGCCGAATGAAGATGTGTTGATACAAATATTAAACAAAACGCAAACAAGATGGAGATTCATTAGTTAGTAATCTGGAAACAGGATGGATCGTTTTAGGACATTATGTAGCAGCCTCAATTTGGTCATCCAGGTACTGCTGCTTCTGGTAATGGTGAATGCAGGTGCTAATAATGTCACTCCAGTACTTGAGAGCAAAACATTATGCAACCAGTGCTCTAGTTGTGATCACAAAACCAAAACATGTCCACCAAGCTATGCCTACCCGCACATGACTGCCTTTGATGACACCCTCATTTCCGGCGCATTGCAGTCTGATTTTGTTAATGCAAGTGACAGAGGTATTTACTCGGTACCCAATGTTGTCGGCGGTGAGTCTGCTCAGTACAATGCCTATTTTGGGTGGGAATCCACCTCTGGCTCTGTTTCCGGCTATCATAGGTTAGTGTTGTCATTATATCAGATATGTATTAATGCATAGAAATATAAATAGCAATAAGAATTTTGTGCATATCTCTAAAAAAAAGACTTCACACTTGTAAGCCAGTTAAAACATAAAATACAATTAGTTTCATTAAAATGTGTAGCGATCAACTTATTACACTCGATCAACTTATTACACTCCGCTGGATTGATAGTAATGAGCTATTCACACCGCGCTTGCGTTTGTGCACAATAAAAGTGAAAATATTTACAGTAACAAGTCCGTAAACTCTTATAACTTTTATATTGCTACTATCTTATATATGTGAATATTTATAGCAAGATTAAAAGTGTGAAAAAATAACCTATGGTGTGTCAAATTGATTGTGTTCTTTATGTAGTTTAGTTGTACTGAGTGATCCAGCCAGTTAACTTTAAAAATTACATATATATGCTTTATTCTCAACACTTTGATAATTAATCCATATGTGGAGGAAACAGGTTTAGTAATTACATGGATAAGTGCTCAGGAGGAAACAGCTATCTCACAGTCAACAACCATGGCAAAGTGAGCCTCCGCTCGTTGACTTCGTTGGAGAGCTTGGCCTATGCAGATTGGAAATCAATTAACCCACCAAAGCACCTGAACCACAAAGAGTTCAGATTCTGGGTCTCTCGTGGTACAGGAAAATGTCTTACAGTGTTTGGAGGTAATTCAAAGAAACTGACTGTAGGTGTAGCCGACTGCAAGTTTGATGGAGCAAATAAGGGCCAACTGTTTGCCTTTCGCTTTCACTATCACAATTCGTTTTGCTGTTGTGGCCACCACAATGATTAAGTTTCTTCAATTGTAGAAGAAAGAGCTCATCACATTTCATTACTACACTGTCCAACTTGTAAAATAAGGGTGTCAAATTTCACCTCAGTTTAATAATCATGCAGTACCATAACCATGTATCTTTAGAAACATACTATCAAGGAGAAAAACTTCACGTACTGTATCTGAAAATAATATTGACAAAAATCTGACCTATCAATTGATTCAATTGCATATACTAGTACGACCAATCAAACTAATGAAGTTTGAAACTGATATGTACCAGATTGTAACAACCAGAAATCAGTTAAGAAATGTAGTTGTTATGAAAGCAAACAGGGAATCACATAAGAAGAAATGAATCCGTATTTGTATTCAAATGATTCACTAGGATTGTAATGGAATTCAGAGAGAGAGATATTACAAATCTTTTCATGAATGCATTACAAGTGAAATGGAAATGAGTATTTATATAAAGAAAAAGAAGAAGTAACAGATTTTCCCGCCAAAAGTTATAACTAACTTTTGGCCTTCAGTAGAATCCACAGTTGGGAGGAAGGAGAACTGGCTTTCACTGGAATCCATCAGTAGAATCCAAATTGGCTTATATCAAATTCCTTCCCCTTAACATTTGACTTTCCACAGTCAAATAGCACCTTCAGTTGCTTCCTCTTGATCAAACCCAGGATACTTCTTCAATACTTCAGTATAAAGTTCCCAAGTTGCATCTTCCTCAATGCCATTTGACCACTGTACCAACACATAAACAACACCTCTATTACCAACCTTCCCCAATCTCCTGTCCAGGATTTTCACTGGAAACACTGATAGGAGTCCTTCATTATCACACATAGGAAGAGTTCCAGGCTTATCAACCATCCCTTTGCAAAGCTTAAGTTGGGACACATGGAATACTGGATGAATTTGAGTACCACTTGGAAGCTGCAATTTATAAGCCACATTGCCAATTTTCTCTATAATCTTGAAAGGACCATAGTACTTAGCTGAGAGTTTGTTATAGGGACTTTGTCTAGCTGTCACTTGCCTGTATGGCTGCAGTTTCAAATAGACCCAAACACCTTCTTCAAAATTCCTATCAGTTCTGTGTTTATCTGCCAAACTTTTCATCCTGTCTTGTGCTCTCTTCAGATGAAATTTAAGAATGTTAACCACCTGTTCTATTGCTTGCATTGTTCTATCCACAGTCTCAACTGTACTTTCACCGAGCAAATAAGGCATGTGGATGGGTGGTGTTTGACCATATAACACTTCAAATGGAGTAGTTTGGATAGCAGTGTGAAAATTTGTGTTATACCAAAACTCTGCCATTGAAAGCCACTGTGTCCACTCTTTTGGTTTTCACCGACATACATCCGAGGTAACACTCCGGACACCTATTCACCACTTCAGTTTGTCCATCTGATTGTGGGTGGTAAGCTGTTGACATTTGTAGTTTAACTTTCAAAGCCTTGAACAATGATTGCCAAAAAGCACTGAGGAACACTTTGTCTCTGTCACTTACAATGGTATTTGGCAAACCATGTAACTTGTAGATGTTATCTAAGAACACTTGTGCTACTTGTGCAGTTGTGAAAGGGTGCTGAAGGGAAACAAAATGAGCATACTTACTGAGCCTATCCACCACCACCAATATAACGATCTTCCCATGAGACTTTGGCGGTCCTTCCACAAAGTCCATTGATATATCACTCCATACTCTAACTGGTATGGGCAAAGGCTGCAAAAGTCACGGATAGGCACGAGATCAGGCTTTTGCCTCGACACACATCACATTCCACGATCCATTGCTTAACCACTTTTCTCATTCCCTTCCAATAACAAATAGAACTCATCTTCTGCATAGTCACTTGAACACCGAATGCCCACCCGGAGTCATTGTGAACTTGTGAGAAGATTTTCTTTCTCAGTACATCATTACTTCCCACCACCAATCTACCTTTCCTTCTTAACTGGCCATTAGTCCAAGTGTACTTTGATGACTGAAAATTAGGATCTTCAAACTGCTTTATTAATTTGGCCAACTTCTCATCAGTCACCCAACTTTCTTCAATTTCTTTGAGAAGTTCAGTAGTCACATTAGTAGCTATCATTGCCAATAATTGACCCTGCATTTCTTTCCTAGACAAAGCATCAGCTACCACATTTTCACTACCCTTCTTATAGACAATTTCATAATCATACCCAAGCAATTTAGGCAACCATTTAACTTGGAAAGGAGTAGTAAGCCTTTGATCCAACAAGTATTTGAGGCTGAAGTGGTCAGTCTTTATCTTAAAATGTCTACCCATTAAGTAACCTTTCCACTTCTCCAATGCCATAATAATAGCTAAAAATTCTTTTTCATAAGTGGACAAAGCTTGATGTCTGAGAGATAAAGCCTTACTCAGGTATGCCAATGGATGACCATCTTGCAACAATACAACACCAATACCAGTTCCACATGCATCAGTTTCCACAGTGAATTCTTTCTCAAAATTTGGCAACCCCAACACTGGTGCTTGTATCATGGCTAACTTCAACTGCTCAAAAGCTTCTTGAGCTATGTCAGACCATTCAAAAGAGTTCTTCTTCAATAAGGCAGTTAATGGCTTGCTGATTATTCCATACCCCTTAATGAACCTCCTATAATAGCCTATGAGTCCCAGAATTCCTCTCAGTTGCTTTACATTTTTGGGTGTAGGCCAATCTTTCGTAGCCTCAATCTTAGAGGGATCTGTTGCATCCCCTTTATTAGTGATGATATGACCTAAGTACTTCACCTGAGACACTGTAAAAGTGCACTTGCTTCGTTTTGCAAACAAGGTGTGAGCCTGCATAGTTTGAAAAATCATTTGAAGGTGTACAATGTGTTCTTCAATTGACTTGCTATAAACCAAGATGTCATCAAAGAAAACCAATGTGAACTTCCTCAAATAGGGTTTAAAGATCTCATTCATTAGTGACTGAAATGTGGAAGGAGCATTTGTGAGTCCAAAAGGCATCACTAAAAACTCATAGTGGCCATCATGAGTTCTGAATGCAGTCTTATGAATGTCTTCCTCCTTTATTCTGATTTGGTGATACCGGACCTTAGATCAAGCTTTGAAAACACCACTGACCCATGTAATTCATCTATCAACTCTTCTATCATAGGAATGGGAAATTTGTCTTTGATAGTGTTCTTATTCAATTGTCTATAGTTAACACACATTCTCCAACTGCCATCCTTCTTTTTAACCATGACTATAGGAGAGGAAAAGAACTCGACTAGATCGATAACACCAGCATCCAATAACTCTTGAACCATCTGTTCAATGGCATCCTTTTGGCTTGGAGGATGCCTATAAGGTCTGATGTTAACTGGAGGAGTGTTTGGCATAAGAGGAATATGATGATCATGTGATCTTTTTGGTGGTAAACCAGTAGGAACTTCAAACACACCTTTAAAGTCACCCAAAATTTCCTCAATCTTCTGTGACTCAATCATACTTGTCCCTATCATACTACAAAATGATACAGGACAGACACACAAAGTCATAGAATTCAACATAGCACTATTCTGTTTTCTAGGTTGCATCCACTGAAGTGTAGCCTGTTGAGAACCCCTTAGCAGTACTTTCTTATTGCCCACATAGAACCTCATGGTTAATTTTTCAAAATTGCACACCATTTCTCCCAAAGTAGACAACCACTGTATTCCCAACACTACTTCACAACCTCCCAAAGGTAATACCATAGCATCAATCATGTAAGTGTCTTCTCCCATGGTCAGAGACAAACCACAACACATCAAGGTACTGGTCATAGCTTGACCATTAGCCACAGACACTTGCAAAGGACACATAGTTTTAGTCTTACAACCCAACTTTTTAACAGTCTGCAAATCAATGAAGTTATGTGTACTTCCACAATCCACAAGCACATGCACCCCTTATTTTCCTACCTTACCCTTAACCCTCATTGTCTGATAATTGTATACACCAGTAAGTGCATTCAATGAGATTTGAGCCACCATTTCATTATTATGATCAATTTCAAAAGTCTGATCATAATTCCCCAAATGACCCATTTCATCATTAGCCAATTCTTCTTCCACAGACTCAATTTCCTCATCCAACACCACTTCTAATGAATGCAATTGACCACTACATTTGTGTCCAGGCACATATTTTTGGTCACAGTAAAAACAAAGATTCTTAGCCCTCTTATCCTCCAATTCTTTTTTAGTCAATCTCTTAAAGGGTCTATTCTCACCATATGGTGTTCTTGTGGGTGCAGGCAAAGCCATAGGCCTATTAACTGGTTTTGGTAAAATGCCCCCTCTTTACTAACATAACCAGTATTAACAGATCTCACATTAGGTTGATAGGAGTTATACCTTGGTTTTGTAGCAATGAGTGTAGCTTCTTGCATTTTTGCCATTGTAAACACATCAACCAGGGTATGAAGCTTAAACATTCTCACAGGCATGCTAATTTCATCCTTCAACCCTCCAATGAACAAACTTATTGCAAGAGACTCAGTTAATTCCAACCTATTCAGCAACTCTTCAAACTTATCTTGATAGGCTTGAACTGTGCTAGTTTGTTTCAAATTCTTGAGTTCAACCATGGCATCTTCAAACACATTTCCAAATCTTTTCAAAGCCTCTCCTTCATACAACTCCCATGGACATCCAACACCATACTTCTTGACAAACTGTTGATGCCAAACTAAAGCCTTGTCATACACATGCATGGATGCCAATTCAACCTTCATCTCTTCTTCAATGTTATCAATCCTAAAGAATTGTCTACATCCGAATAGCCATCCCTTGACATCATCTCCAGTGAATCTTGGAAATTCAATTTTAGACATTCTTCCATACTGTGTTACCAGTTGACCACCATTTCTGCCATTATTACCAAGACCACCAAGATTTTCACTCCTTTGGCTAGTACCTTCACCATGATCAACCTTGTTTTGCAAAGCGATTCAGATTCGTAGTGATGTTATTGCAACCATCATCTGATCCAATTTACTTTCTAAAGACTAATTCCCCCGATTCGTATGTGGGTTCTCACCATTACCATTTGATCTTGTTTGCACCATTCTTGAGATGATATTATCACAACTCATCAACTATGGGTGATAACTATCAATTAACCTGTTCTTGATTACTCAAACCAATTGCTTCTGATCAGCTTGTTCAAGATTAGAGAATTTAACCACTAATGGGCTAATCTTGTGACCGTACAATTGTTTGACACTAATCGGATTGTGAAAAGAACAGGTGAAGTTAGTGGTGCCTAACTTCGCCGGAAAAAAAAATAATCATTTCTTGCCGGAATTGAAACGGAGAAGATAACCGGAAAATCAAGAATGTCAGTGTAACACTCTTGAAAAGAATATGGTGCCAGAAAAGGGCTCTGAATACCACTTGATATGTACCGTTGTAACAACCGAAATCAGGTTAAGAAATGTAGTTGTTATGAAAGCAAACAGGGAATCACATAAGAAGAAATGAATCCGTATTTGTATTCAAATGATTCACTAGGATTGTAATGGAATTGAGAGAGAGAGATATTACAAATCTTTTCATGAATGCATTACAAGTGAAATGGAAATGAGTATTTATACAAAGAAAAAGAAGAAGTAACAGATTTTCCCGCCAAAAGTTATAACTAACTTTTGGCCTTCAGTAGAATCCACAGTTGGGAGGAAGGAGAACTGGCTTTCACTGGAATCCATCAGTAGAATCCAAATTGGCTTATATCAGAAACCTTGTGTCTGGTAATAGGCAATAGCAATGTTGACTAAAGCCTGCAGCAATGTTGGAAATTTTCTAGTTCTTTATATCGAATAAGCATATTAAAAATGAATTATATGCTTGTATACTACTAATAGCACAACTTGCACACCAATAATGGCTAACAAACTCCTATACCATGGGGGTCGGCTCATCTATGTTAGGATTTTAGAATCTAGTTAACCAAGTAACGCAATGAGTAGCAGCGGAATTAGGATCTAGTTTATGCGATTAGGTTAACACGTATTAATAAACAATAATAATAAAAGATAAATAGAAAACTAACCCTCGATGTCAACTGCACGCTATAACACGAACAAGAAACTAAGTGATCAACACGATCACCTCTACGAGTGCTCACACAAACACGTAAACCAAACACGTCCGGATTGCTAGCCGAATTGCGCATACCCAAAACACCAAGTGTTGAACGCTCAAAATAGGTCAAAACCAAAATAGCCCATAACACAATATTGTCTAGGATGCTAGTGCTTGCTTCTCGTAAACAAGCAAACAAACTTGTGTTCTTGTTGTAGCTTAAACACGAACCGAATACCAAACAATAGAACAAAGATTATAATAGTCTTTGTTATATATGTGCCACGATTAAAACCAATATGATTTTATTGTTTGCCATAATTAATATTAAAAGCAATGTGTTTTTCTTGTTTGCTGTTTGACCAAAGAAGAAAACACCTTATGGTTTTATATATAGCAAAGTTTTGATCGAGTAATATGTTGTGTATCTTTTATGTATGTCATAGTTTATATGCTAGCTAATGAGGTATATATATAGCCTCAAAACCCTAGCATTCTTGGGCTCCAAACTTGAGCTCCAAGTCACCCACATACCATATTCACACAAAATACTACTAGCCCAAAAACCCACCCCAAACGCCCCTCATTGGACCGGCCAATGGGCTATGTTAAGGGTACAATTGGGTCTAGTTAACGGGTCAAATTTCGGGTCAATAATTGAGCATTTAAACGAATAAGGTATTCTATTGTTTAACGTGTGTACCCCCAATAGGCTCACACACTTTTAGTCGTTTACGTGTGGTTTTAACTCCCACAAACCAACAGCTCCCACTTGGGAGTTGGAGTGTCAAATGGCACACAAAACTAACGACGGAAACGCCTAGCAACGCTCTCACTCGCTTTTTAACTAAAAGTGTCTGAGATATAGTTTCATAAATCTTCTCAGTAGCATGGTTATTAATGTCTTGCTTTTAATCATGATACCATTAAACCATGGATATGGATCCTAACTCATTCCATATAGTTTAACCATTTAGAATCTCATTATAGAATTTAATTAGATATACCAATGTAATCAAGTATCATCTTTCATTACCCTTTGGGTTCGGCCGAACAATTATCTATTTAATTCTGGAGAGGCGCCATGGTATCTTTTTGCACATATCAAGTGGAGTAATAAATCCTTTATTGACTACAAGTGTTGTGGATGCTGCTTCACATCACTCCGAAATATAGACTTTATAACTACCTTATTCAGATAGCGTTTTGCGTATACTTACAAAAAGTGATATCCACACATAACAAAACTTGCTTGCATCTCAAGTCTAAGGATGATTTTAACAAACAATTTTCAATATTTTACTTATGACAAGGATCCAAAAGTAAATATTTGAAAGTTGGGGTATCCAATATGCATCCCTTGTGAATACACATGAGTTTGGCGGGAACAATCCACATTCTCGTTAGAATATAACCAACACTCACATTTGCCTTACGTAACAATATTCCCATATTGTTAACCGACAATGGACATATTTAGAACGATAAAATCATTCAAGGATTAAACATGCAAATATAGGATAACAATTATTATATGAATGAATAACAAATACCAAGTATCTTTATTCATCATAAAGTAAAAATTGTCTTTCAATCCCAATCTAAAACAGATATGCATGAAACTAATTTAGTAAGTTGAAGCCTAATGTTTCCAACATTCTCAACCTTTCTTTTACAAGAAAAACTAAATAGTTATCTGAGTAAACTTTCCGAATACTTGTTTCAAATTTCACATATAGTGAGAGATTTGAAATACAAGATGAGTGTCTTATCTCATATGCTCATACTATTGCAAGAGTTACAATATGGAGATGTCGTCCTACCTTGCATGAGGTATTAGAAGTCAACGACATACTGACAGTCATCTTTACAGTTTCTAAAAGTGTAAAGTATTCTCATTCCTTAATGTGTAATGCAACAATGCTCTATGTTGAGCATAACTAGTTAGCAGATTTATCATAAAAGATGAAATCCTACTACAACTAGTATTAATAATCCTCTAGCATCATTTGTACTTACACAACACTATGCTTTATAATTCGTAAATATCTATATTAACAATAATCTAAAAAAAACTCTCAATTAGATATTGTTGTTGTCAACTCATTTTGTTCTTGTATAAAAGCAACAACTAATCCTATACACAATATAATATATTCATGATAAATCCTTAGTTAAAACAACATAAGGTTTCCATCCATGTAATAAATTATTCCAAGTGAAATATACCATTTAAGACTTGCTTGAATGACATATTGCATTTGTGTTAGACTTAATTTTCCGAATTTGTTTATTCCATATAAACATCTATTTCAAGGTTGTTTGTTTTATATCCTAAATTCCAAGTGAAGTTTGATTCCAAGCTTAAGGATCAATATCTAGCTTAATTGGAATGATATCTTCAACATATAAATTTTAAGGAAAAACACATTGCTCCCACTCAATGTCAGATATACTCAAGAGTTGTCTTAATTTAATCAGAATCATATTGTAATTAAATTCAAGATCTCAGCTCCTAGATGCATGATCCAATCCAAAATGGATTGTTTAATTTTGTATACTACATAAAGATTATATAGATTCATAACCTTTTTGATTACACACGGTCCTCGCAAAAGTAATCATAAAGAAAGAGTTATAAAATCTAATTGCCATATTCTACATACAAGGAACAGGTATGACAATTCAATATATTTATATAATTAATGCACGTATATATAAGAAAATCTAATCACAATTAATTGCTTAAATATGATTAAAAACTTCTTATAAAATATCATGCATTAATATGTATAAAATTTTGTCCTTGTGAGTCTTTCTTCGTTAGAAACTCATTCCAACCTCATAGGTTAACTGTTAGGCGAAATAACAATCAAGCTCAAAACTTGATTTGCCTTTTAAGGACTACATCTTATCATTCATAGTTCTAAAATATATATCAGATTCAAGATGTGATAATGTGTTTTAGTAGTTAGCTAATTTACAATAATCTTCTAACTTATATCCCTCAACATTTATATTAAAAATATCATTCAAGTGATGAGGCATCCTTGCGGATTTATGAATGAGAGTAACATTATACTTCAGTCGACATTTTCATGTTTAACCTTAGTATGACATTAATAAGTGGATTTTAGAGGGTTAAGTATTTTGTTCTCAAAAACTTTGAGATATGTATATACTCCCACTTACTTTTATAAGTAGAGATAATTCTCTAAATACTAAGTATTTATGCAACAATAAATTATTCTTTATGGGGAAACATAAAATACATTTTAAGTTCTCATCTCTAGATTTTGTTAATAAAATGCTTCGTAAGATTTTGTTAGGAATTGGAAATTCTATGTGAAAGTGTCGGTCACCCCAATTATGGTCTAGCATATGTTAGCTCGTAGACTTGTAGTTATTTACATTATTTGTTAGTTTATTAGTTAGTTATTAGCGTAGTTTAGTTTAGTGTAACACCGTAGAGGAAGGACGGGTCTTTACCCACTGTATACCTGATCCACAGGCCGTCAGGAGGTCGTATTCTTTGTAACTATAAATACCCTCTACCTCCCAAGGTAGAGGGTTGGAACTAGTGAAGCTAACCTTGCATTTTGTGTTTTATTTCTCTCTTTAGAATTCCCTCTCCTCTCTTCATCTCTCTAACCATGGCTTTCTTGTATTATCACCATCCTAGACCACCCGAGTCATCTAAACAATATAAAATATACGATCCTACAAATGGTACCAGAGCTAAGGTTGTGTTGTTTGATTGATGCAAAACCGTCAAGTTTTCTCACTCAAGCCGGCCACTTGTGAATGGCCGACCGTAAGAAACTTAAAACAGTTTAAACACAAATACAATGAAGTCCTGGAGAATATAATGAATTCCCGGGTCGTTAAGTCCCACGGAGACTCAATGGTGTGTCAAAACTTGATCAGATGATAGAATGATCACTAAGGATAGTGATCAGTAAAGGTTTTTGGATGAGAAATTACACTACTGATTGATTGGAATGGAATGGAATACAGAATTGGAAAGCACAACAATCAGATAAAAGAAACGCAAAAAGTACGTTTAAAGACTTCGTACACGTACAAAATAAAAAGTGAAATCTAAGAAATAAAAGATCTAAAAATATGAAAATGACATTTTTGGAATCCTAAAATTAAAAGAAAATTATTGGAAAAAGAAAATTATTTTTATAACTATTTAATTAATTATTATTAATTAAAAACTATTTTAACTATTTAATAAATACTTAAAATAAAAGAAAATATGAAATAAGGCTAGAAAAATAAGATTATGATTCAGAAAAATCTAAAATATTATAAAACTAATTTTAAAACTAAAAATATATTTTTCACACTTTTTATCTAATTATTACTAATTAATTATTATTTAAAATACACTTAAATTCTAGAAAATATAAAATTAACCTGGTAAAATGAAATTTCAGCTTAGAAAAATCTAAAATATGATAAAACTAATTTTAAAACTGAAAAGATATTTTTTATGCTTTTTAATTATTTATTACTAATTAATTACTTATTTTTAACTATTTAAAATTCTAATAAATACTAAAAAGATAGAGAAAAATATGAAACTTTTTCTAAAAATAACTTAAGGTTATAGAAAACTAAGAAAAGTATAAAAACAAGATTTGATTAATAATAAGCTAAAAAGAAAAATCAAAAAGCTAAAAACTATTAAATAAACACTATCACTGATTTTAAATTGAAGTTTTTCTGGATTTTCTTTTTGAGAACTACTTAAATACTAAAAATATGAAACTTTAACAAACACAAAAATTTTACAAACTTAAATTAAGCTGTTTGAAAGGCTTATGATCACAACAGATGGCTTAAGAGCTTATTTGGTGGAAATAAGCTCAAACAAGCTCACACACTGAAACCAAAGTTAAAATAAGATAAAATAAGCTACAAGCTACTGATATGAAGCTAAAAGACACAAAGATTAACACTGAAAAGCTAGGAAGAAGCTAATAAGCACTTAGCTTAAACTGAGAATTGGACAGAAATGGGACAAGGATAGAGCTTATTGCAGCCCTAGCAAACAAGCTAGAAATGGAAAACTTAAGCTTGGGACTCAAAGATGACCAGGTTGGCTTTCCAAAAAACTAAAGATGATAAGCTGGGGACAACTAGAGAGCTTATGGCAAGCTCATGAAGATGGGACTAGACCAATGCTCAGCTTAAGCTGACTCAGTATCAGTTGAGTATTGGACAGAAACAAAAGCTACTAGCAGCCCTATCTAACAAGCTAGAAATTGAAATATGAGGCTTGGGTTCTCAAGATGGCTAGGTCAGCTACCCAAAGAACCAAAAATCACAAGCTTTGACCCACTAATAAGCTCTGTGTGAGCTTATCAAAATTGGACCATTCACTGTGCACAGGGCATCCTCATCAGACAAGGGTCCAAAAGAAATAGGAAAATAAGCACTTAATAAGCAGATTGAAAGAGAACTAGCATTTTTCTAATTTTGTTTAGCAACTAAACTTTGATAATCCAAAAGCTTATAAGCTGAATCTCACTAATAAACACACAGTGAAATTATCTTTTTTTATTCAAAAACGACCAAGATGGAAATTTTGACTTTTCTAAAAACTAACTAAGTTTGACTTAAATGAGATTTAAACTGATCCTAAGCACTAATTATGTTATGTTAGGTTGAAATAAGACTTGTTTGATCAATGACAACAACTTGTAAACACAAAAACAAAATCAATGATCATGCAATCCCAACAGTGGACACACAAGCTTTGATCAAAAGAGATTTTGACTATTGATGAAACAAGGACAGGTTTTCTTGACTTGCATGAGATATTTAGACCAAGTGTGATACAAGACAATAACCAGCAACCACTCAAACAACTTATAGCACAGTAAACACAAGGAATCCAAACACCCCTTTATCTTAACTGTTTTGAATATTTTCAAAGACTAACACAACTTAAGACCATGCAGATGATTTCAGACCTTATATAATCACTAATTAAGTCTAAATAAACATGAACCAACAGTAACAACAACATAAAACTAAGAATTAAGACTTAAGCTATTTTAACTGTTAAAATGAAATTTATATAAACTACAAATTTAAAAGATTAACCAACTGATTTTAAAGCTTAGATATACTTAATTATGACTAGTGAACAATAAAACACAAAGATTAAAGCTAATGAACAACCAAAACAGTGAAATGCAAAAAAAATGAGTAAAAGGCTTACAAATGGCTATCCAACTGAAAACTGAGAACAAGGACCAAGTAACACCCCTATTAGCTTACCACTAAGCTTCTAACCCAAGGCCATCCAAGATTTACCCTGCTCCAGCTGTGTACATCACTTCCATATGATTTTTATTTTCACTAATTACTTGGTACTTTTGTAATTTTTCGTTTGATTCTAAACGACTTTTAGTGTATCTAATAGCTTTTAAAAGCTATCTAGGAGCTTACATGTGCTTATTTAGTCCATGATAACACCTAACAACAACATTGGAACATAACATGAGATTTTTGAAATTTGTAAATATGCATAAACTGGAAACTTGAATTAACACTGAAATTGATAACTTCAAAAGATTTATTATACTTAATTACTTGAAATACAGAACTTGAAAACTAAAGTTTACACTGGAATTTAAAGTTAAACTAAAAACGACTTGAAAATTAAAGATTACACTAGCTATCTTGATACATTGCTTCTCCTCACACTTTTATAGACTTTTGAGACTCTCTTGATATCTCTGATTGATTCCCACCATCTCTGAGCCATTGGATCATTGAAATGCATCAAAACCGGCCAAGTGGATTTTGGCGCCAAAATTCTTCATAGCAGGTTTTAGCATTAATTGGGTTGGTTTCAATCAATTAAGAGTCTTTGGGTGTTAGTGGAGGTGGAGGGGACAAGGTAAGGGGGAGAAGTTTGAAAAAGTTGGAATACCAGCTCTGGTATTGGGATTCAGTGTTTGTGAGGACGATGTACAGTAAACGGGGTATTTGGCGCGTGATTGACTTTTTTGACCGGTATTAGTATATTGGGGGGGGTCAAAAATGGTTATGACAGGGGTCAAGAGGATGTGGACTGTGGCTCAAGGTTAAAGGTTCATGGTCCAAGGGTCATGTGGATTGGGCTTGATTAATATGTTGGGCCAGCTGATTGCATATTGGATTTGGACTTGGTATTGGATCCGTTTGGTTAAGTATACACAAGGACTAGATTTGCAATTTATCCAAACTTGAGGGACTGATCATGACACTTTTCCAAACTTATCACAAGGACCAAACTTGACAAACTTTGATAGTACAAGGACCCTTTTTGCATAAAATCCCATTTTTAGAAATCCAAGGATTATATTTGCAATTTTTCAAAGTTTAGGGACCTTTTCCGCCATTTGACCAAAGAATCATTCAAGGACCAATTTTAACAACTTAGAATATTTCAGGGACCTTGAATGACAAAACTTCACATTTTTGAATTCCAGGGACTAGATTTGACAACTTTTAAAACTTGGGGGACTAAAACTGCCAATTTTGCAAACTTGAATCATTTTTCATCTGATTTTGATCTTTTTGCATTTAAAACACATAAAACACTGATTTGTGATATTTTCATCATTTTGATGCATTTTTGAGTGTTTTCAGATGATTTTGCAGTTTAGACTGTACAAAAATGATGAGTATTTAGACACTCATCATTGTTCTTTGATGATTCGTACCATTTTGAATATGGTTCTTTGATGCGGTTTGTGTAGTTTTTGTTGAATGCGGTTTGTGTTGTTTTTGTTGAATTCGTTTTGTCTGGTATTTTGAAACTTTGATGGTTGTACTGTTTTGATGTCACATGGACTGAATCGTGTTTTTAATGTTAGTTTGAGCTGTTGCTATGGATAAATCGTTTTTAAGAAGTCATATTATGAGTTTCCTCAAGCAGTTTTTATAATGATTGTTACTGGTTTGAATCTGATTGTTAAACATTAATCTGGTTTGAATCTGGTTGTTCTGTTAACTGGTCTGATCTGCTGCTATCATGATTCGTCTGAGCTGTTTGCAGGATATTCGTGGTGTGATTTGGTCCAGATATTAACTGCTGCTCTTATGTGCGATTTGTCTGTTTATTAATGCGGTTTGTGTAAAGGTCTAGATACATCGAATCTAAGATGCGGTTTGTCTGTTTCAATGACATGCGGTTTGACATTTAAGTCAACTTCGATTTGTTGACTTTTTCAAGTACTGATGCGGGTTGTCATAAAATTTTTGAATTTTATGCGATTTGTCTAAATTAAATGAGAATGCGTTTTGAGATAAAAAAACTGGTTGCGGTTTGTTACTTGAAAATAAGAAGCAATTTGTTGATTACATGAGGTTTGCATGTAGAGTTTTGACTCTATATAGCTGTTTGTAAACAAATGAGATGAGGGTTGTCAAAATCATGAAAGGAGCGATTTGTCTAAAATAAAAGAAGTGATTTGATGATGTAGTATGTGTTGCCTATGAGATTTGACCTCCTTTGCACCTTGCCAAAACAAGATGCAGTTTGTTTAACAACTAACTAAACCTGGTGAAAATATTTCCATATGCCAACAATAACATTCATCACAAACATCAATACCATGCCTACCATTAAAATCTAATGCAGTATCATCCCAATAAATCATTCAAACATATTCAAACATCATCATTCATCAAAGACAGTTTGATCAATATCAAAACCACAATCATCAACATTCATCTATCGTTAACCTACATCTAACTAATCAACATCATCAAGCATACAAGAACTACTATACATTTCTAATCATTGACCTCTTTCATCAAGACTCTATGCCACATGAATATTATGATATCGTTAATAAAGATCTTAGTTTTGTTCGTGTTCAAATGGGGATACATCAATAGTATCATTTGATTATATACACGACATGCATCACAGATCCAACACCTCTCTTTTATCATGACTCGAATGTGAATATTTCTCAAAGACCTCAGAATCCTTTTTGTGTCAGTCTAATGATTAATCTAAACCATTGGAGGTCAATAGACGAAAAAGAAATCATCATTGTCTTAAAAGTTAATGTCCTGTTTTTATGTACGAATCATTAAAGTAATGGAATAAGCAATTATGCTGCTCCCTGCCTTTGATTTGATTCAACACTTAAAATCTTGACCCTAAATGATTTTAATCAAGTCAGATCTCAGAATCATTCTACGTTTTAAACCGTTTAAGTTTTGTTTTGTTCAATGAGTATCATCATTAATCCTCTATGATAATTTACGATTTAAAGAAAGGAGTATAACAATTATGTTATATCACTTTCCTTGGTTCGTATATGATTAAAAAAATGAATGAAAATCTGTCATTAAACCTACCTTGAACCTTGGTTTGTTCTCAAAGCCTATTCGTGTCTTTCATACCCATCCCTGTGGCATATTCTATTGAGGTAACTCAAGCCATCCCTGTGGCTGCCTCTTAGTTTGATGAATGAAAAATGTGAAGAGGTTGGAAGACATGTTTCTTTGGTTAAAAGGTTGGGGGTGGATTATATAGATGTTTTGGTGAGAGTAATTAGGGATGAGGTAAATGATAAAAGAGGGATTTGAGAGGATTATTTGCCTTACGACTGGATTGAGATGGAGATGTCAAGAAAACGAATGAGAGTGATTTTGGGTTTGAGGTGTGGTAGGCGTGTGATTTTACAGGAGGAATATTAGGGTTGTTAGTGTGAGGTATGTGAGTTTTTTTATACACCTAAGTATTAGGGTTTGACAAGTTTTGGTTCGGGCCTGATTATATATTGGAAATGGGCTTTTCAGATTGACTAATTGCTAATGGGGATTGATAATTGTTTGGGTGTTATTTCATTTGGACCAACTATCTTCTCTCACTCCTCGACTTGGGCTGTATGATGGTTTTTATTTCACATAGATTTTGACTAATGTCAACGTTGGATGACAATTTTTCGTTGAAATAACTTCCGTATGTGCCAAGTTGCCTAGGGTTTGTGAAGTGGATTGGACTTTGATTATTTGTGTTAATGTGTATTTGTCTTTGAGATCAAGTGGTAATTTTTTTGGACTACATCTCTAAATATTGGACATAGGCCTACGATTTCGAAGTTATATGAGCCACATATCATTGGACTTGGATTCTAATATAGGTTTTTGGGATTTCTCACTGTTTGGATCGGATTAGTTTTTTTAGCATCTCGTGGCCTCCTGTGTATTGGATGATTAGATGTTGGGCTTGATGTTATAATTATGATCCGGTTCATTGTTATGAAATGTAATTTCGTGGTAATATGTGACATGTGGTAAATGGACCGAGTTGTTTTGTGCTAAATTGGATCGGGTTGTGTGATATTGAATATATTTATAGACCGGACTATTGTGGTTCATGCCTGTGTATTTGGACAATGTGTTTGATGATGAGATTTGGTGTGATGATGAGATTTGATGGGTTATGAGGTGTGGTACCTTGGTGTATACATGTTCACGAAGAATATTATGTCACGGTTTGACAAAGTTGTCTACGAGGTTGTTTGTACGATATTTCTCATTGGGATTTGAAGTAAGGTTTTCCGGGCACGTTCACTTATTTCGTCTTCTTTCTTTCTACCCTTCCGCGAAGATGACTTGTTTGGGCGTTTAAAGAGTGTGATAAAGACTTGGCTATTTAGTTACTTTTGTGATTCTCTCTCGCTTAACCCACAAGGTAGCTATCACTTAGGTGTCTCACGCAATTGAGGATACGTCAAGAGGTTTTGTACATTGGGTACACCGTTTCTTCTTCACAAGGATTAGTACAAGCTTGAGTAACTTGTATGGAGAATTCTACTTCATGTTCCATTTTGGTATATCGGATTTACTTCACCAAATGGTCACAGCAATAGCCGACAGAATTTGTGGAAAATGTCATTACCAAAGAATTTAATGGTTGAGATGTGATCAGCAATTCTAAAGAATTGTTGATAATGTTGTTGATGTTGGATAATGAACCATTGATGAACCGCTGCATATTCCCCTAAAACAGATATTCACCGAATAACGCATTCAAGCTGACATTGTTTACGGTTTTGTCTTGATTTTGTAAAATCCCGCGAAAGAATCTATTTCTCGGTTTAAATCATAGACTTGTAAAATCCCGTGACAATGGAAACATCCTGATAATAGTAAAGTGCATTTTTGGATCTATCTTACGGTTTAGTCTTGGTTTTATAAAATCCCGCGAAAGAAACTATTTCTCGGTTTAAACCATAGAATTGTAAAATCCCGTAATGATGGAACCATCCTGGAGAAAGGAAAGTGTATTTCGGGATCTTATTTGATGCTGGTGCTACGATTTCTTCTTCAAAGTAGGGATAAAGGGTGTACTTCATGAATTGGGTGTTGGTTTGGATTGTCCTCATGGCAGGTTGGTAATTACTTGGTGTTACGGGGTAATATGTGTTTAACCATTGTCGGGATGAAACCATTATCATAGTTCACTTATAATGTTAAAGGCGGCTAGATTTTAGTTTTAACCAGAAGATGTAACAATGGCGTTAATTCATTATTATCTATTTGAGGTTGAAGTGAATTTTCATGGGTGAGTGTACTTAGTATCTGAAGGTATCGGGGATGGTTGGATGAAGAGTCTTCAAGATCCTTGTTCGAGCTTATTATCAAAAACGAAGACTTGGAAATCTAGTTATTGTTGGGTGACTTTTTCCTTTTCTTTCATCACTTGGGGGAATTGGGCTCTTACCACCACAAAATAACTATCACTTTAAGGAGTTACGTTGTAGTGCTCAGTGTCACATTCAATTGTGGATTTTCAAGAGGTGATGTACGTCTGATACTTGATGGTTGGTTGGATGAAGAGTATAGAGTACTTAGAGATTCAATGGTGGATGAACTCTCGGCACCGCTCTTTGTTACATATGTGCAAGTTTAAGTCACGAGTTCGGGTTAGTTTACTTCAGGGTCAAATTCATCATATTGGATTTTCTCCATCAACTGTCACGACAAAGAGCCTACTGAATGATAATGGTGATGATTACATGTTTTGCCAAGAGATGATGAAAAGAGAGAGATTATGACGTTTGAACACAACAGTTCAAGCCTCGTTCTCTAAAGAAAAGAAAAGTGTACGTTTGTTGATACAAAAGTTGGGCGTTCCTTGTTTGGACTCCGGTTCCCGTATCAATTGGTTCTTGATGCTTGAGACCTGCGCACTAAGAAAACAGAAAACACCGTTAGGCTTACCATCGGATTGTCTCCCACGATTATCCTCCGGCGTGAGAGTAAGTAATCGGTTTTAGGGTTTAGTTGAGAGTTAGGGTTGTAGATCGTACCTTTAATGAGGGAAGAGGTACCCTCTATATATACACGAGGTCCTTGTTGGTTTCGTGTTCCCCAACCTTCGGCGTATCTAGCCTAAGTCGGGCAATTAATACCTATCTCATAAATAAGAGATATCCGATATCCAAAACCTTAAATAACTTTGGGTTTGGGCCTTCGTGGGCCCAAACAGTTACTAGTTTAGCCCATGCATACTGGGCTCAATTGCTAGTAGCGTTATTGGCCGGGTTCATGACCCGAATATAGACTATACGTCATCATGTCCCCCCATTCTAGTATGCGCAGGGACCACCTGCGGATGCTAGACTAATGGCTGTATACCATAAAAACGTTTGAAGCGTAGCGGAGAAGCTAAAGAAAAATTACCCGCCTTGAAGAATATACGTTGAATCTAGGCAAAATATTTCAAATTTACTCCTCGTAAATCATGGGAAAGTAACTGAAACCGTGTCATATCAATAGATCCTATCCACACGCTTAGAGATAGTGGAGTCCACGTGTCGATCATCGCGTGGATGTAAAAAACTATATAAATCATCGCCTCCTATTTACTGTGTTTATCACAGTGAAAACATTTCCTCCATTGTTGAAAAAGCTTCGAACGGTCAACCAAGAAACCTTTCATATTTCAAAGGTAACCGCGCGTGCACCGTAAAAAACTACACCATGGTCCATGGTTTGACTGATTTTACCTCTGACCTGACCGAGGACGAACTTCGCGAGTTCACCTCGGATTATTATATTCCGATGGCGCTACATCCAGTAGTTCCAGATGCGCAGGCATCGATTGCAGACTTCCCCGAAAGGAAAATAGGGGTATACACACATTTTTTCGAGTTCGCGAACCAACGTGTGCCCATATCCTTATTCTTGAGTGACGTGTTAAATTACTACCGTCTGCACATATCCCAGCTGCACTGCATAGGTGCCGCCAAAATAACAAACTTCGAGATTAATTGCCGTCTCCTGGAAATTAACCCGACTATCCACCTATTCCGCGCATTTTACCACACAACGTGGTCAAACGGGGGGATCATTTGCTAAGCGCGCCGGTAGACTGCAATGTTACACGGAGAAACTAGACGCGCTTAGGAACTGGAGGGAAATTTTTTTTCTGGGTTGATAAGGCGTTATTTCCCTGGGAATTTGACTTCTATACCCAGGGTTCGCTGCCAAAGGATGAGCGCCCCCACCCTGGAACATACAGCGCTGAGGATGCTGATACGATAAATACCAATCGTATTCCCATCAATTCCTACCCCGAGGAATTTTTGGTACATATGGGCATCATTCGGAATTACTTTGGTAGACCTGATGAGGTGCCAATCTTCTTGGACGCGGATGGCCAGGGTGGGTGCTTGTCCTTTCGCATTCCTTTGCTTATTACTGTGAGCCTTTCTTTTAATCTTTGTACTTTTCATAACTTGTTTGTTGTTTGTCTTCTGTTGCGCAGAGATGGATCTATTCAGAGTTGTACGGTTAAGCCGCACCAGGTTACTGTGGGGGTGCGCCCGTTGAGAGGAGGGGAGGAGCCCATTCTAGAAGCTACATCGGGGCGTACCCTAGAAATGGAATTAGGAGAGACGGGAGGTAGTTCCTCCGTCGCGCTAGAGGCAATCCCTATACAAAGCATGCCTAGCCTCAAGGTGCCTTCCTCATCAGTAGAGCCGTCGCACCTAGATGTGGTGGAAAACCTAGAAGAAGAGGAGGAGGAGGAGGAGGCCAGCCAAAGATTGAAGCGTAAGAGAGCACTGAGTGGCGATGGCGCGAGCTCCTCCAGGAAGAAACGTCATGTCATTCTGGACGTGGAGTCATCCTCAGATGATGCCTCGCCCCCCCTTCACCTGATACAGCTTCTCCCCAGTAAGTTGTGTTTGCAAAGTTGTTATCTCATTCCATGTTTATGGTATGAAGCAATCGCTAATTCTCTTTTCTTTGTGCAGCCTTGAACACGCTGGAGAGTCGCCCCATCAGGCTAGCCCTGTGCGTGCTGAAGCTTCTGGACCCAAGAGCCAAAGCGCTGAGCCATTGGCATCCGGGGATGCATCGATGGATCAGCTTGTTGAAGATTTGGTTTCGGCTGTTGCGCACCAAGATGCGTTAGTTACGCGGCTAAAGGCAAGGTATGCTGGATAAAGTAGCCATAGCGCACAGAAGGATCAAGAGATTGCATTGCTGGAGGCACGGTTGGCTAGTGCCCAGGCTGAAGTCTTGTATGCACAAAAACTTGCTGATGAGAAGATGTCCTTGATGACCCAAGTGAATCAGGAACGTGCTGCACTAGAGGCTTATAAGGCTAACTGCTCCTGGGCGCTTAAGTATTTGTACAATGGGAAAAACGAGCTGTTCGCTCAGCTGGGGGAGTTTGGTGCCATTGTGGGAGGCACGTTAGAGGAGCAGGAAATGAAGCTGCGTAAGCTCAGTATAGAGTATGATGAGGAGTTGTATCCCCACCTCATGTCTTCTATTACCGAGCGCAGATGGCTCGTCGGCCATGGCCTGCCCCTTGCCGCCCTAAGTACCTTGGAGTCTCGCGAAGTTGTTGACAAGTTTGGGGCGGTGGTGCAGTGTGCGCTAGCGCGTGGCAAGGCAGTAGCTATAGAGGAGCTCCATGAGAGTGGTTTATTGAAAGTTCCTGCTGATAAGGTTCCTGGTTATAATGAGCACGCCTATGATGACCTGGTCGCTGCAATGGGGGAGATGAAACTGCTGAAGTTTCCGCTGATTGCGCAGTTGGAGTGCGACCAGGATTATCCCATAGGGGTAATTATGGAGGGGCTAACATTGGCCAGCCATCGTGCTGAAAATGCCGAGGCGCAGCCTGATCATTATTTGAAGCCTGATGAGTCCCAGCTGCAGGTGCCTATTTTTGCTCACCCCCGCGACATCTTGAACCCTTTTGCACTAGAGAAGGAAATCCCTTTAAAGGAATCCTTAGAAGCTCATGCTACAAGGCTTGCCAAGAAGAAAGGTGTTAAAGGAAAGGCTATTTTGTGTGGTATTGGCCCGGCGCATCTTCCTAGATCTGACGGGGTACCTGTTAGTGTTGCCACAGATCCCGCCAAGACTCTGACTTGTTGAAGAAGCTAGAGGAGGCTGGCGATGCTGCAAGCCGTGTGGAGGGCTCATCTCTTAGGCGCTGCAATAGTGTGTAATTTATATCTTTGTTGTAAATATCAGTTTGTAAGAACGCATGGTCCTTAATGAAATATTCCTTTTGTTAAATGCGTGCTGATGTGGTTACAACTTATAATGTTTGTACTTAGTTATCTGTCTTTGCGTACTTATTGTTTAAGGAGCAAACTGTTACATAAGCGCAACTAATATGTGGAGTTCATAATCATGTATGAACTATCGTACTTATAATGTCTAAGTATTGTTAACATAATCGTGTATGTGTGATATGCAGCGTACTGTAAATATCATAGTAAGGAGCCAAGAGTCTTGATTCCTGGTTTTGTTAAACGTGCACAGTATGCGCTGTTGCGCATCCGTCGTGGAATGCGTATCGAACTTATTCCAACGTCTTGAAAATTAGGTGTCTAACAAGGATGCGTCATCCAATGTTGATGGGTTTGCAACCCTCTTACTCAACGAGTTATTTAGTAGGTTTACTCATCCTGTGCACCATCGTGGGTGTATTATGTGCATGCACGCCATGTAGGAAAAATATAATATAACAAAAATGTTGAGATATGAATAATACATAAATAAAAAATGTGTCGTGGAGTTAGCTAGAAACCACGACATTTTATTAATACTTGCATGTTTTTGTAAAAAAAAGAAAAACATTTGCCTAAGTAAACAAGATGTAAATACACGGATATTTATTGAGCACTATACTAAAGTGCAGGAGTGTCCGTGCACTGGGCCGTAGCCGTTCCTAGAGATAGCATCGTTTGATATTGCAGATGTTCCATGTGCGTGGTAGCTCACGGCCATCCATGTCACGCAGCTTGTACGCGCCTTTTCCTAATGCTTCAATGACCTCATAAGGTCCTTCCCACTTCGGTCCAAGTTTCCCCGTATCTTCTGCGTGGCTCGCATCATTGGCGCGATATACGAAGTCGCCTGATCTAAATGAAACACTGCGCACTTTAGCATCATAGTATCCCTTCATTTTTGACTTAGCTCTTGCTTCACATATAGCTGCGCGCTCACGCCGCTCTTCCAACAGGTCCAAGTCAATACGCCGTTCATCGTTATTGGTTGCAACATTAATTTTGGCAGTGCGAATAGTTGGCATCCCAATTTCTGCTGGTATGACGGCTTCTGTCCCATAGACAAGAGAAAAGGGAGTGTCTCCCGTGCTAGTTTTGATTGAAGTGCGGTGTGCCCACAGAACATGCGACAATTCTTCTACCCACCTTCCTTTGTGCTTGTCCAGATGTGCCTTAATTCCTTCACCCAGACTTCGATTTGTACGCTCTACTAAGCTGTTGGTTTGTGGGTGTTTGACCGATGCGAAGTGCTGTGTGATATTTAACTTCTCGCACCAGTCCTTGAAAGGGTTGTCACAGAATTGTTTCCCATTGTCCGAGATGATTTCCTCAGGTAATCTGAAGCGGCATACAATATTTTCCTAAACAAAGCATTTTACCGATTGCATTGATTGTTACAACCGCCTTTGCTTCGATCCACTTGGTGAAATAGTCTATGGCTACTATGAGGAACTTCAATCCTCCTGCTGACAACGGAAAGGGACCTGCAATGTCGATACCCCACTTGTAGAATGGCCATGGCGCCGTGATAGGTGTTAGCTCCTGTTGTGGTTGGCGTGGAATGGGTCTGTGAACCTGGCAGTCGCCGCACTTTCTTATTAAGTCCCGCGCATTACGGTGCATGGTGGGCCAGTAGTATCCTGACCGTAAAGCGCGCGCCACCACGGACCGTGGTCCTGAATGCATGCTGCATGAACCGGCGTGGATTTACCGCAGTACATAATTTGCTTGCAGTGTTCCAACACATCGAAGCCATGGTTGTAGAAAGGAGCGCCGATAAAGCACACCTTCCCGAAGTTCAAACCTCTGTGATGTACGCCGTACCCTTTGGGCATCCTTATGCTCTTGGGGCAATACGCCCTTGCTTATGAACTCGACTATTGGGGTCATCCATGTAGGACCTTGTTCCTCTATCACCGTGGATACCTCCATTTCCATGATGGACTTGCTCTTCAGGGTTTCCACCAATACTTGTTTTGACAGGTGCGCAAAGCTTGTGGATGCGATCTTGCTTAGTGCATCCGCCTTCCTGTTCTCCCCTCTGGGAACCTGTTTGATGGTAAACCTGTCGAAGTCCTGGATTAGGGACTTGGTCTTGTCAAGGTATTGAACCATGTTTTCCTCCTTAGCCACATACTCGCCTAACACGTGGTTGGCTACTAATCGGGAATCCACATTTGCTTCTAGGTTACGTATGCCTATTCGAGCTGCAATGCGTAGTCCTGCAATCAAGGCTTCATACTCTGCCTCGTTGTTCGTTGCTGTGAACTCAAAACGCAGTGCGTAAGTGAATTCCGTTCCATCCGGACTTGTGAGAATAAGGCCTGCTCCTGACCCGTCCACACATGAGGATCCATCCGTGAATAAGATCCATGGTTCTTGTAATTCCACCTTGTTTTGGGAGGGTGCCTCATCGGTGTCCGGTTTTTCGATGATAAAGTCTGCTAGTATCTGCCCTTTAACTGTGGTGCGTGGTCTGTAGGAAATGTTATGCTCACCTAGCAATACACTCCACTTCTGTAGATGTCCTGATGCGTCGGGTTTGGAAATGATTTGTTTTATAGGTTGATCTGTAATCACCGCTATTGGGTGCGCCTGGAAGTATCTGCGCAGCCGTTTGGCGGCGAATACCAATGCTAAGACCAAATTTTCCATTGCGCTGTAGTTAACCTCCGTTTTCTTGAGCGCTTTGCTTACAAAGTATACCGGTGTTTGTACTGAATCCCTATCTGTCAGTAGCACCGCGCTGACTGCTCCATGAGTCGCGGATAAATACATAATCAATTCCTCCCCTGGGTGGGGCGCGACTAGCATGGGGAGCGCTGCTAAGTGTTGTTTAAGTTGTACAAAAGCTTCTTCTACCTCTGCAATCCAGCGGAAAAGTTAGGTCACAAGGTTTACCACACAAGTTTATAAGAAAGAGGTAAGGCGATTGAACAAGTTATACACACACACACACACGTTAGTAATAATACGGTTTAAGCAAAGAGAGTGAATTAGAGAATAACTTGAACAACCAACCTTCAAATAAAGGTTTACATAAGGTATTTATAGGAGGAAAGCTAGGGCAACACTCCTAGTTTCCATCATTTCCTTAATGGACTAAGGCCTAGGCTTATGGGCCTTCTACATAAGCCTAAGGCTAATTGCAAACATAAAGGCCATAGTAAAGCTAACTATTACATATTAATTACAAACACTTGATTATGGTTTAGGAGTGATTCCAACAATCTCCCCCTCAAGTGTTGGTGATGAACGGTGAAGGCGTTGATGTAATAGTAGCGTTGACGTCTTCTGACATTCTTCTTTCTTGTGAGAAGATTTGCCTTGATTTGAACAATCTCCCTGATGAGTGCTTATTCACTCATCATTTTTACCCATCTAAGACCACAAAAACGTCTAAAAACACGGAAATATAACCAAATATACGGCAGATATCCTTGGACTGTGTTTTTATGTATTTCAGG
>OU343222.1:235900639-236172876 GCA_910596185.1 Chrysanthemum makinoi | reverse complement strand
ATTGAACAAGTTATACACACACACACACGTTAGTAATAATACGGTTTAAGCAAAGAGAGTGAATGAGAGAATAAGTTGAACAACCAACCTTCAAATGAAGGTTTACATAAGGTATTTATAGGAGGAAAGCTAGGGCAACACTCCTAGTTTCCATCCTTTCCTTAATGGACTAAGGCCTAGGCTTATGGGCCTTCTACATAAGCCTAAGGCTAATTGCAAACATAAAGGCCATAGTAAAGCTAACTATTACATATTAATTACAAACACTTGATTATGGTTTAGGAGTGATTCCAACAGGAAATCTCCCTTCTTTGTACACTTCTTGAGTCTTTTAAAGAGAGGTAGTAACTTATCTGCTGATTTGGACAAGAATCTGTTTAGACCGGCTAGTTTTCCATTTAAAGACTGGACTTCCTTCAACGTACGCGGTGAGGGAAGCTGAATGATGGCCTTCGTTTTTTTTGGACATGGTTTAATGCCATTGGGCTCTATCAAGTATCCAAGGAACATGCCCTCTATAGCACCAAAAGTGCATTTCTTAGGATTTAACTTCATGTTGATCTCTCGCAGTGTTTTAAATGTTTCTTCAATGTCACGCACCAATTCCTCCTCTGTATGGCTTTTTATGACAAGATCATTAACATAAACCTCTAGGTTGCGGCCTACCTGCTTTTCAAATGCGTTATCCACCAATCGTTGGTAGGTAGCGCCTGCATTCTTCAAGCCAAAGGGCATCTTAGTGTAACAATAAACGCCTTGGCTTGTATGAAAGGCCGTTTTTTCCTCATCTTCCTTAGCCATCTGAATTTGGTGATATCCTTTGTATGCGTCTAGGAAGAATTTAAGTGGGTATCCACGCAAAGATTCTACCTTCCAGTCTATCTCCGGTAGCGGGTAGCAGTCTTGTGGACATGCCTTGTTGAGATCTGTGAAGTCCACGCACATCCTCCAACTACCATCGCTCTTCTTGACCATCACTGGGTTGGAAATCCAGTCATGGTAGTAGACTTCTCGCATGATGCCTGCATCCACGAGTTTATGTACTTACGCCGAGAATTGCTTGTGCGCGCTCGGAGCCGGCCACGCTTCTTCGTCAGGGGTATCCTTGTCGGATCCGCAACTTATGTTCCGTAATAGAGCGTGGTACACCCGTCATGTGTTTTGGTTCCCATGCAAAGATATCCAGGTTCTTTTGCAAGAGCGCGCACATGGCTGTCTTGCCGTTATCTGACAGCGATCCTCCGATAGATACTTCTTGTTCTGGGTACTCAGGATGGATTGCAACCCTCAGGTTTGATACCTTAGGTGCGTGTTGTTCTGGAATGTGCGCTGTCTCACATGTAACCGTTTTACATTCTCTAGGTGGTACGGTGGTATTATAGAGAGTGACAATGCCTCCCTCCACTGGGAATTTGAGCATCCCATGTGCTGTAGACGGTACCGCGCGTATGGCTGATATCCCTGGTCTTCTAATGATGCCATTGTATGGCGAAGGGGATTTAATCACCATGAAATTCATCCAGGCCGTCGTCGAGTGTTCCTGATTACCGACATTGACTAGTAGACGTATTTGCCCTATGGGCCATATCTTTTCTCCTGTAAAACCAGTCAATGCCGTTATGACTAGGCTTAATTGACTTCATATCTCCGGTCGCATTCGATTGAAGCAATGTTCGTACATTATATCTGCAGATGCCCCTCCATCAATATACATGCGGTGGATATCATGACCCCCTGCATTAATCTCAATGGTTAGCGGCTCTACCACTGCGTTGTCCGCCGCCAAGTTGGGGAAAGAGATTTCGCTTCCGCGGGAAAACTTTTGGCTGATCTTCTGCCTAGTCATTCGTTGCCATGATTATATCATGTAGATGGTGTCCACCTTATCTTTGGGTGCGCCATCCTTCTTGTTCCCGGTCTTTTGCTTATCTTTTCCTTCCTTAATATTCTTGACTAAATGGTCCAATCTGCCTTCTTTTACTAACTTATCAATTAGTTGGCGCAATTGGACACACTCATTGGTGGTGTGGCCCTTCTGTCCATGGTAGTCGCAGTATCCGTTCCCCACGCGCCTATCTTCTGGGGTGCGCATTGGTGGGGGTCTCGGGAAGTTCGCGCCTTCCATCGCGAATATCTCCTTTGGAGTCTTGGTTAGCGGGGTTTATTTGTCATTATCTCGTCCGCTCCCTTGGCCGCGGTAGTTCTTGTTGCGGTTGCTACTCTAGTCAGTGGATTGTCTCCGGGTCTGTTCTTGTGACCTGTAGTTTGAGTAGCCCTTCCTGCTATCCGCCGCGGCTGCTTCTCATTGGATAAAGGACCTTGTCCGTTTCATAAGTTCATCAAAGGTTTAGGGAATCTTGTCGTTCAACCTTTTGATGAGTTCTGGGTTATTGATCCCGTTCATAAACCCCGAGATCTTCAGTACTTCCGGGCATGCTTTAACCTGTATGCACTCATCTTTGAAGCGCTCCACATAAGTGCTTGTAGATTCCCCCTGGCGCTGTTTTACCCTAGCGAGTTCGACAGGGTTTTTGGCGCACTTTTTCCTCTGAGTGAAGTTTAGGCGAAACGCCTTTCGCAATTCTTCAAAGCAATCAATGCTTCTGCGTGGAAGCTTACTGAACCAGTTACGCGCATTACCCACTAATGTGGAATTAAACATATGGCACCACACAGGCTGTGACCAATTTTCGATGGTAGCAGCTGATTCGAAAATTTTTAGGTGATCGTCTGGATCACCTGTTCCGACATAGGTTTTCACATTAGCGGGCATGGGCCTTCTCTTATTTTCTTAGAAATCACTAATGCACCGAGTGAACGCATCCACCTTTTGGCGGCGCCAGGGAAGAGACATATCTTCTTCTTCCTGGTCGCGATTTCTTCCCCTGGACTTCCAGTGTCCATTTTCGCTGTCCTCGTTGTCCGAGGCATTACCAGAGGACGTGCTTTCCTTTTGTCGGCGCTTGCGCCTACCATCTGAGAAGTCTCTAGAGGATGAACTTCTTCTCTTTCGGCACTTGCGCCGACTGTCCTCAGAATCTGAACTTGAAGGGCTTCCACTTGGGGAGCGTCGTCGTCCAAGTCTTTCCTGAACCCTGCGGCTTCCAAGCCTATCATTGACATTGATACGCTGTCCATCCTCTTCATGTTCTTCCATATACTGCTTCATCGTTCTCCACTCTCCTCCCAACCCTGGTAAACACTGGGGGTCGGCGGCTATTCTTTCCGCGCTTATCCCTCTGACGGGCTTTTAGACTCTGGCTCGACCTCTTTTTAGACTCTGGCTCGACCTCTTTTTCACCTCCTCTTGCATGAGTGCCGCCAAGGTTTCGTAGTTTTGGGACACAAAGTCGCTTGGTGCTAATTCAGGCGCGACTCCTTCTAGTGCAAGAATATCTGTTTCCATATCTGGACTCCTGTTTAGGAGAGGTGCGCCTGGCATTTTTGTGAGGTCCTTTTCTAGTAGGGGAGTGGTATAAAGATTACGTAGTGGATCTTCAACGTTGGTTGTTGTTGTGGCAGTATGGGTTGTTCCCGTCGCTGTTCCTTGTTGGGAAGATCAGATCTGATCCTGGCCCTTGGTTTTTAGCCACGCTGGTTGTTCCAGAGGCTTGTTTGAGGGCTGATCCGCTTTGCTGTTTCTTCCCTTGTAGGTCGCCATGGGATCACTGATTTTGGTTTCCTTGCTTCGTCATTCTAGTTCTTAGTGTTGGGTCCCACGGATGGCGCCACTTGTTGATACAAAAGTTGGGCATTCCTTGTTTGGACTCCGGTTCCCATATCAATTGGTTCTTGATGCTTGAGACCTGCGCACTAAGAAAACAGAAAACACCGTTAGGCTTACCGTGGGATTGTCTGCCACGATTATCCTCTGGCGTGAGAGTAAGTAATCGGTTTTAGGGTTGTAGATCGTACCTTTAATGAGGGCAGAGGTACCCTCTATATATACACGAGGTCCTTGTTGGTTTCGTGTTCCCCAACCTTTGGCGTATCCCGCCTAAGTCGGGCAATTAATACCTATCTCATAAATAAGAGATATCCGATATGCAAAACCATAAATAACTTTGGGTTTGGGCCTTCGTGGGCCCAAACCGTTACTGGTTTAGCCCATGTGTACTGGGCTCAATTTCTAGTAGCGTTATTGGCCGGGTTCATGACCCGAATATAGACTATACGTCATCAACATTTCAGTGCGCTATATCTTCGAAAGAAGAGAAATCTTCTTATGATGTTTGAACACAACAGTTCAAGCCTCGTTCTATAAAGAAAAGAAAAGTGTACGTTTCAGTGCGCTTTATCTTCTGAAGAAGAGAAATCTTCTCAATTATGACCATTCTCATCAACATGCTTCATGCTTTTTCCATGCACGATCAGTTATCAAGTGAACCGGACTATCGTTACTAGTCTTACTCCACTTGCTCAATTAAAATGGCGATGGTGACATCATTTTCAACCTTTGAGGGGGAGAAGTGTGAAGAGACTACATTTTAAAGATATTCACTTGTGTAATCAAGAATGGCATATCCATATGCAATTCTTGAGGTGGAGAAGAAGTATGATAATTCTACATGTTGAGGCATATCTGAGAATACATGGTCAAACGGCTCCAAACTCATGTAAGAACCGAGCTTCTTCTTATCAAGTCATCTTCACATGTAGTTTCTTCTAAGAGCCGTTGGTTGACATCTTCACACGGGCTGATATGATTAAATGACAAAGTGCTTCTAGTTGCTGGGCTGGTTTCTTTGATGAACATCTTTATGTTCTTGTTTGATTGGGAGGGATTTTAGTTAAGGAGATTTGCTACATATAAGGTAATTGGAACGCATTTGGTGAGATGAAGATGTTAACTATCTATTCCCCAACAGGACAATCTTGAAGAAGGTCTAGTCTACAGTCTGTTCTACATTTTTTGCATTTTCTACTGCATGTTAGAAGACTAAAGACGAGTTACATTTAACGATCTAAAGACTTCTTCTTAATCTAGGCTGTTATCAAACAGATTGTCGGTTTAGGGGAGAGCACTAATTGGGGGAGAGTGAAAAGTCATATTTAATCCCCAATTAGACCTGCTCACATTCTTCAGCAAGTTGATTCTCACAAAGACTAAAAGTGTTATTTTCAAAAGATTTCAAGTATACGGGCTTATAATATGTTGCTGATTCTGAAGTGTCAAAACCAGCAAGGGGGAAGGAGACACACATCTAAAAGCGAGTAAACTTGATGAACTTAATTCTTCTAAGTGATTGAAGATATCCCGGGAAGACACATGTCATGACCGCAGAGAAACTCAAGGTTTTACTCATCAAGGTTTTTAGTGTTATTATTCCAACTACGTGGGGGAAGTGATGTAAGAGAAAGTTTTTGAAGATAAAAGAGGTACACAAGTATGACATATTCAGGGGAGATAAATGTATAACATGAGGGAGGTGTTATCAGTTATTCTTTCGGTGGGAATGTGTGTACTTCGGGTTCTTGAGCCTCATACACGATCATCAGGGAAGAAAATTGTTTAGCACAAACATTGGGGAGGTGTTTTCTTTCCGGGCATGATGTGTATTCGGGAGAGTTCTTGGATATTGGTGTACTTTGGGTTCTTGAGCTTCATACAAGATCATCAGGGAAGAAAATTGTTTAGCACAAACATTGGGGAGGTGGTTTCATTCCGGGCATGATGTGTATTCGGGAGAGTTCTTGAGCATTATACAAAGAGACTGACTGCATCAATTCATCTACTTGGGGGAAGTGGTTTCTTGACAACCTTTTGGTATGGACCACTTCAGAGTTCAGTCTAAAAGGAATTTGAGAAGAGGTATTTAAAGAGTGGGATGATACGTTGCTATTCTTGTTGATGATATAACCCCGAACGAAGAATCTCGTCTATCGTTCTTAAAAGGAGCAGCGGGATTTATGATAATGGTGTGCTTCTCTGTGCACCTGGCTAAGGAAAGCTTGAAATAGAGCTTCGAATCTGCTCAACAAAAAGGATTTTCGGTTTGGGGGGAAGCTGCCAGAGTCTCTCTTTCTCAAAGGCTCATGTTCTATCTTCTTTTCTGGAGCCTCGGAAGCTTTGGTGGTGGAAGTTTAAGAGATGACGAATTCTATCTTATACGACATGCTGTTCGATATCCCTATCTCGGTACTCGTATCATCATCTTCTTAATCTATATCATCTAATCTATCTATGTAAATATTTATCTAAAAACCAAAATACAAAAATATAAAACCAGAAAAAGAAAATAGAAAAATATAAAACCAACAAAAACCCATAAAAATTATAAAATTTGAAAAAGACAAAAAATATTGTTTTACAAAGACATGTCTTCTGGTATCGATAACATCTACGGTCTTAGAAATGTCATTCAACAATGGCACGGGACCATAGATGAAGTTCGAGCAGAAGGTGTAAATATTCATTTTCAAAACATGTCACAAACTATGGCTTACAGTTATTTCAGACTGTGACCCGCGCTTCAACCATGGTTTGCTATTATTTCTGATAGCAACCCGTTCTTCACGAAAGGAAAGTGCTGCTCTAAACTAATTTTCAAAAAAAAAATAAAAAAAAAATTCGTGCACTTATCATATAAGCAAAACAAGGAAAGCATGTCGTCAAAAAGACTGCTATTCCTACACAAATGTTTTTCCTTCTAAAATTCTTCAGAAAAATATTTGTTGTTTTTCTAAAATGGTGGTAAATTGAGTTGCTTGTAAATCAATCAGTTTAAGAGTTTTCGTAAAAATTGAAAACTCAATCAATGACTTCAGCGCTTTTAAACTTTTCAGAAAATAAGTCATTGATTGAGGGGGAGAATGTTTTCAAATCTATATCATCTAACGAGCTTATCTTATTATCCTATATACTTAAATGCAAAATGTTGTTAACCTACGTTGAAGGACTAGGTGCCTAGGATATAATTGATTAGCATTAGATGATTAGAGTTTGATGAACACATAAATGCCATGCCTTATATGAACTGATTGACATGTTGAATTGACTTTTATTAGTCGATTGCTGTTTGGGTGTTGTCGACCACCATATATTTGTTTGTATGTCTACTAACGTATGCAGATATCATGGATTATAAGAATGTTCCCGATCCGGATCCCACAATTGATGATTGGATGCCGAAAGGAAAGGGTAACTATTTTTTGGGTTGACAAATGAAGAAACAGAGCTTAATTTGACCTCTATGGAAAGTTGGCATGAAAAAATGCAATGTAAGAGGTCTCACTGCATCAGCAGATGGTTTTCTTCATCATCAAATGAAGAAACAGAGCTTAATTTGACCTCTATGGAGAGTTGGCATGATAAAATGCAACGTAAGGAGGTCTCACTGCATCTACAGATGGCTTTCTTCTAACCCTCAACAACAACAACAAAAGCAGCTCAACCACCTAACGTATCTTTGTGCAGGATAATTGTGATGATGCCATTTAAAAAAATATATATATATATTTTTTGAAAAATATTGTTTTGAAAATGGAAAAATATTGTTTTGAAAATAAATTGGACTAAATTTCGAAAATCACCGGACTTCATTTTATCAAAACTTAAGTCACTCAATCATCGACTATGGTCATCGATTGAGGGGGAGAGTGATTTAAAATAAAATATTTTCAAACAATATTTCTTCATAAAAGTCCGGATTGTACAAAATAAGTGGTGATCTAAAGATTTAATGTTATGTCATGGTATGATTTTCTTTAAAACTCACAGATCTTTCAAAATGAAATTTTTTTTGTTCTTGTTTGATTGTGAAATTATTTTATTTTACTTAAAGATCTCTTAAAAACTATCATACCTGACACTAACAATCTTTAATGTCTATAATTGGTCCTCATCAGTCAATTTCAAAAATTAAATCGTGCCACGTCTTTCCCAAAAATTTTCTAAATAATTTAAATTAATCAGGATCCAAAATCTCAATTGGTTTGAAGTTTTTGATCGGGGGAGGGATCGTGATTTAAATCTCAAATCAGTTTTAAAGGGTGATTGTTTCAAAAGCACTCCTTCCCTCATGTGCCAAACGATTTCAAATACATAATGCACATGATTGTGGAGGAGCATTTAACCATAAACCAGAAGAGCTTTTAAATCAGGCACATATTCTCTCATGTTTTCCAAACCTTATTAAATCACTTGGGATCCAAAATCTCAAAGGGTTTGATATTTTTGATCGGGGGAGAATTTGTGATTTAATAATGAAATTTGATAAAGGATGATCGTTTTGACTCAAGTGTGCATACTGCTCTCCCATATGTGCTAAAAGCTTTCGAATCTCGAAGCACATATTGAGGGGAAGGATTTCAAAAGAAAATAAACTTTCAAGGTACAAAGATTTATATATTTCAACATAAAGTACCTTGATTGATTTTCTAAAGGTTTCTTAATGGCTTTTGTGATCGTGGATGTGCTTCAAAAGAACTCTTTCCTCTATGTGATAAAATGATTTCAAATATCCTATGCACATATTGAGGGGGAGAATTTACCAAAGAAATTCAAATGGCTTTTTCTACGGAAATTGTGATCAAGAAATTATTTCAAAGAACTCTTGCCTCCATGTGCTAAACAATTTCAAAATCGTATGCACATGTTGAGGGGGAGCATTTCTAAATGATCAAAACAATTAAGGTGCAAAATGCTTTGATATTATATCACAAGTACCTTGATTGATTTTCCAAATGATTTTTCAATTGGTTTCATGAAGGAAAGAACAATACCAAAAGACCGACCAATTTACTTTATGCATGGTGTTATAAGGATGGTTAGGTTAGGTATTCATTCCCACGATCCCGCCAGAGCCGAAGGGATCTACCCAGGGACAATCCACTAGATAGTGTAGAAGTTCTTAGGTATGATGAAAAAAGGAGAAAAGTGAGAAATGGGAAGAGTGCGGACTGAGACAGAGCTAGTACTGGAATAAACCCAACAAGGTTCTAGTAATGAAGTCTCGGTAAGCACTGAAGGGGTTGAAGAATGAAAAATAATTGAATGTGAAAAGGGTGAAAAGAAATAGCCCTCCAATAATTCAACCTTAGGGCAGAAACCGGGTTCAATTCATATGCTACTGGTTGTTACTAAGGTAACACTGGTATTGAAGACAAGACGTCATGCACCCAGTGACGCACTGCACCTAACTTCCCAAGCTACTCACGTTCCTCTTAAAAGGGCTTGTTTCATTCTCACGGGGAACCTACATAATCTATTGACTTTCTCTTAGAGATTGTTGATATTGAATAATGAGACCCTCTCCCTAGTCTCCGGCATAGGAACCAAATGTGCATAATTGAGTCTCGAGCCAAGAGATCATCCACAATATCTCATTAGGACACAAAATTAATGAAGACTTGCTGTTTCACACAATGTGGAAAGTAAGAATATATTAAGATTCCTATGCATTATCCTTGTGGTACTGCCAGAACATTCGAGTGATATGTAAAATATTCACGATGAAGATGGAAATCCTTCTAGAGTCTACATCAAACAAGCTCTTGGTGGGTGACATGTGAGATCTTTTCTAAAGATTAAGCTTGTGACAACTGGACATAAACGATGGGGTAATTCACTCTTGAATCAACCTTGGTTCAGGAAATGAATTGACGAATACTTTTGGAAAAACCGTTCGATGTGCAAATCTTCTTTTCTATAGCACATCGAATGTGTACTCATGTTTTCAAACACAAAAAGTATCTCTGATTAAAAAAATACTTTTGGAAAAACCGTTCGATGTGCAAATCTCTTCTTTTCTCTAGCACATCAAATGTGTATCTTCTTCAAATACAAAAAGTATTTTTGATTGAAAATTGATCTTTCTCATAAAACCTTCTTCGTATTGCAAAACTCTTTCTTCAAGCAATACGCGATTGTTTTCAAATCAATTTTTCATCAATAAATGAATCTCAATTTTCTGGTTCACTCACTCCGTGTTGTCTTCTTTGAGACGTTCCGACTTGAGAACAGCTAGAACAGCTGCGAAACCCTGTCAAGGAGATTCTTCGGAATTCTACCTGATCATAGGCAGTACTTGTACTGATCAACGGGGAACGTGGGCCGTGTACCTCAATTCAACGAAAGTGATCAAAGACACTTTCATGTGATTTATTGCTAACTGTTGTTTGCAGGTACATTTGGATGGTTGCAGCTGATCAGAATTGAGAAGTCAATCCAAAGCCGCATGCTCACAACATCCACGCTTAATTGAAGAAATCATGACTTGTGAATATCTACATAACCTGGCTCTGATATTTTTATATTATGATTCTGCTACGCCGCTGCAAATATCATGAGCCAGTAAAGCTTCTGCTACTCTGATGAAAAGATGTCATGATCCAGAATGTGTGAGCATGTCGGTCCAAAAGTCACAACATCACATGAAGGCAACACTACAAAGGGTGATCTAGAGATTTACTGTGGCTGATGATCTCAATGAAAGCTCGAAGATCATCAAAGATGTGAATCAGTTAAAAGCCTCCACTAAAAGTACAATTTAATGCGGACTTTAAAGAATCCTACTAAAGCACAAAGATTGCGGAACTTGAAGAATTGAAGTCTACGAGCTCAGAACTAAAGACAAAGATAGAATGCTAGGATGAAAAATGTATTTCATGGAGTGACCTCCCTTAGGGGGAGATTCTTAGGAATTGGAAATTCCATGTGAAAGTGTCGGTCACCCCAATTATGGTATAGCACTCGTAGACTTGTAGTTATTTACGTTATTTGTTAGTTTATTAGTTAGTTATTAGCGTAGTTTAGTTTAGTGTAACACCGTGGAGGAAGGAAGGGTCTTTACCCACTGTATACCTGATCCACAGGCCGTCAGGAGGTCGTATTGTTTGTAACTATAAATACCCTCTACCTCCCAAGGTAGAGGGTTGGAACTAGTGAAGCTAACCTTGCATTTTGTGTTTTATTTCTCTCTCTAGAATTCCCTCTCATCTCTTCATCTCTCTAACCATGGATTTCTTGTATTATCACCATCCTATACCACCCGAATTATCTAAACAACATAAAATATACGATCCTATAGATTTTAACAAATTCAGAACTTAAATCAAGACATAATGGAATTCCATCCAACAACTCTAATTAGGGTTTGTAGAAAAAATCTAATTTCGTATCACTCTTTAACCAAAATTTCTAGCAACAGTTTTGTGTTTCGTCAAGCTAGGAAGAACATCAAAACTACAATCTTCAAGCTAGGAAGTATAGAAAAATCAAAAATCCAAAAGGATTTAGGATTCAATTGGTTTGAGTGGAAAACCGAAAATCCCTAATGAATTAGGGTTTTCAGTTATAGATTGTCTTGAATACCTTCTAGGTTTGAACTATATTAAGTGTATCCATGACACACGCAATTTCTAACCTTGATATATTTTTGAGGTAGAGAAATTAAAGCTATCATGAACCAAACAATATGAATATGGTTTGATCCAACACATTAGACATACCATAATGAAGTGGTATTCTATGCGTATTAGAGTTGTGAAACTATATCAGAATTCTATAGATAACTTAATTCTCTTTGGACTAAATATTTGTCAATTGGGTCGAGCCAAATTGGATATAAAGTATTTACGAACCAAGTGCATGCAATAATGTATATTCATTGACCAATACAACAACCTTATGTTCACGTGTTCAAAAGAAGACAGAACTGTTCAAGTATTATATGTTCATGTGTTTACAAGAAAACAGAACATTTCAATAATACATTATAAGTCTTTGAATAATTCAAAGGCCTCTTGTTTATGTGTTAACTAGAAGACATAACAATTATACTATATATACTTTATGTTAAAAGTCATTGATTAATTCAAGGACTTTATAATTATGTCTTAACATGTAAGCATAATTATACTAACAAAAGTAATCACGAATGTAAACTCTTGAGTTCTATAGTAATTTCACGTTAATTTTATACTTCAAAATTATGATCCTTATCATATAACCATAATTATGTTGACTAAAACATGTAGTCAAATGTTGAAGTATCTTTACATTATATCATGACATTTGAATGTAGTAGGGCAACAAACATCTCGCGTGTTCAATGTTGTTTTGTGGGAGTTATAAACACACGTAAACGACTAGAAGTGTGTGAGCCGATGGGGGCACACACGATAAACACGAGTATACGTGACGAACGTTAATAATACTTGAATATAATCATACCCGATATGCATGTTTTGACCCGATCACAATTAATGACCCATGGGCTGTTTTACTTTGGACTTGGGTCGTATGTTAGGATTGCCATGGGCCTTGTATTCTTTGTGATCGGGTATAATGAAAGAGTGGATGGCTGAGTTGGGTTTGGACTTGTCAAATAAGTCTCACACTCAAACTAGAAGTCGGTTGGATTTGCTATATAAGCAAAGACACCCCTCCTCATCATTCACGCATTATCATACCTAAAACCATACCTAAACCGATCTTAATCTTCTGTAAATTTCAGTTGACATATTCCACAAGTCGATTGAAGTTTTGTTTGGTTTTCTTGATCCTAAACTTGTTACGATTAAGGTGTTTAGGAGTTGAGTAATTGGAAGGTTTTGTTACTGTTTTCCTCGTCGACCAGCAGCAGCAACAAGACGAAGTCTTCTAGTTTTTCTTTTCTGGTCTTGTCTTGTTTCTCGGACAAAACTACAAAGGAGATATCGAACATATTATATCCGATATCGGGTGACGGTGTATCTTCTGTTTATCAAACAGAAGTGTATTGGCCAGGAAGCATACTTGTTACTTAAAGGCTTTCTGATGGTGATATATTCAAGTGGTCACTATTGTTGACTTGGTTTATTAATTACGTTCTCGACTAGCGTTTTAATCGAACGTATATGTTAATCGGGTTTGTGTGTGATACTCTTCGAGGTATCTATTTTAGATACTTAAGGTTTCATTTTCGTTTCTTGTTCCGTTACTAGAGATCAATTGCCAAGCAAGGTTAGCTTTTCTATATCTCTTTTAATTAATTAATATTGTATTAATTATTTGTTTTTTAAATACGTGCTTAACATAATTGCATTAACTAGATCCAATATCCTCTGCGTACTCGTAGAGGTTAATGGTTAACTGGTTCTAAAATTCCAACCGTGGCATCACGAGTCAACTCATTTTTGCGATTATGGGTTACACGTTTCTTAATTAATAAACATGTTTTAAAAGGCTGTATGAAACCTAGTTTAGTTATTTGTTTTATTTTAATTTTGACAATTACATGCAATACTTGTCAATTTTTAATAAATAATAACTAGTCACACACAAATTAAAATTATATTGATAATTAGAATTAACTGTTAATTGGAATTAATTTGTTAATTAGAATTTAATTTACATGTTAAATATAAATTACTTTGTTAATTGAAATTAAATTGTTAATTAAGAATTACTTGTTAATTAAAATTACTTGCTAATTAGAATTAAAAGTTAATTTGAATTTATTAATTGTTAATTAGAATTATTATGATAATTAGAATTACATATTGATTAATAAATACATAAAATTGCGTAATTACTTGTTAATTAGATTGCCATGCTATTTTATGTGTTTTTCCGGCCACAAGACCCACTCAATTGCTTTTATAAGTGATGTATGGGGCGATCTAGGTATTATATCCTGGTGACGGTCTTATGGTTCTCCGTCTGGGGAAGACTCGCAAGAGAACTCGGAACAATATGTGGTTATATATTGATGTTTTATGTTTATATGTTTGTGATTCCATTATGTGCATTATTTTTACTTGCTTTGACACCTTATTGTATGCAATATGGAATAATACATATCGTAA
The DNA here is from genome assembly GCA_910596185.1 of Chrysanthemum makinoi. Taxonomy (NCBI): domain Eukaryota; kingdom Viridiplantae; phylum Streptophyta; class Magnoliopsida; order Asterales; family Asteraceae; genus Chrysanthemum; species Chrysanthemum makinoi. Next base: position 236,159,085 of record OU343222.1, on the reverse strand, counting down.
CCATAACATTAATATTGGTCTTTATTTACACGCCTAAATACCTTGCTCATTGTGACCTGATATTTGATTCGTGGAAAATTTTTTTGTAAAATAAAGTGACCTAATATATGAAACACGTTTTCAAGAATTTAAAAACTAGACGCTATGGACACTTGGGATGTACGGCTCACCTACTAGAACAAACTCAAAAGGAGGTTCAAAGAGGTGCGCATAGTCGCACCGAAAGGATGTCTAAGGTTATGCTTCAGCTTACCGGTCCTCTGCCTCCACATGCGTTCGATTGGAGCTACCGTGAACCATGATGATCACTACAGTGTCATTACCAAAGTTTTTAAAATTAGTGTTACAAAGTTGTTTTGCATGATTCTTTGTACACGACTTTTATCACATTTATATGTGCATACCTATTTGTTAATTTTAAGTCTATGCCATCCAACTATGAACACGTGCAATTGGATTGACTTCTTTGGTCAGACCTAAGGGCCTTTCCAACCCATGGTAATTATTTCTCACTGGTCAGACCTCTAGTTATTTTTACACGTTCATACTTGGTCGACTTATCTCGAGTTAGCTTGGTCAGACCTTGAACCCGAGGCATAATATGAGAACTAAACATGCTTTTGACATTATTACTTGATACTAATGCCTTAAACAGTCTCATAAATCTAAGAGTTGCATTTTGCAATTAACGCTCGTCGCTTACCTCTTGTCCTATTTTTTTATACACTGGTCAGACCTATGGTAATTAAGTGGGGTTGCAAGATGGATCTTAGTCTTAATTGGTAATTAATTGGATAGTTAATTCTTTTAAGAATGTAATTATCGAAAATACTAGAATTGAACTTTTTATGTTCTGATTAAATGTGTTATTGCAACATAATTCGTAAACAAAGTTGTTTTTCTTCGAAAGACAAACTTAGGGCCCGTTTGGTTCGGAGGAATCCTACGGATTCTGGTGGAATTGGAATTCAATTCCATTTCATAACGTGTTTGGTTGAAAATTTTAAAGAATTTGGAATCTGAATTCCATTCCTTACTATGTTTGGTTGGCAAACGGAATGGAATGAAATTCCTTCAAAATCCCATATATATGGAATTCAACATTCCATGGCAATATGAGAAGGATTGTTTACAATTCCATGAATTCATATTATCTTTATCATTGTTATTATTATTATTATTATTATTATTATTATTTTTTAATTATAAACATCACTTTATTAAAAACTTATAGGATTTACAAGAAATTGGTGGGAAGCCGAGAAACCAACTGGGCCCCCACACCTCTAGCAATGGCAAAACCAATCCTATTTTTTTTTTAATTTTAATTATTATTATTATTATTATTATTATTATTATTATTATTATTATTATTATTATTATTATTATTATTATTATTATTATTATTATTTTTTATTTAATTTATTTATTTATTTTATTTTTATTTTTTATTTTAATTATTATTATTATTTTTATTTATTTTATTTATTTATTTTATTATTATTATTATTATTATTATAAACGATCATTTAATTATTATTTTTATTACTATTTTTTTATAAACAACCATGTTATTAAGATTTAAAAATTATTATTTATTTAAAATTGAATATAAATTATTATTTATTTAAAAAGATTATTATTATTATATTATTTTTTTTAATTAAATATAATTTATTTATACCTTACTTTTTTAATTTATACTTTAAAAAATACAATTGTATTTTATATAAAAAATTATTTATTTAATATATTAGTTTATATAATATTATTTAAAAATTATTATTATAATTTGATAAGTAATTTATTTATTAAATAATATTTAGTTTATTAATCTTAAACTAAAATTAAATTTTAAATATTTTAATATAATTGTTTTTTCTCATTTCATTCTTCCAACCAAACATGCGTTAGTATTTGCAGATTTCAATTCCGTCAGATTTTAAATCCTAAGGATTTCAATTTCTAACATTCCATTCCTTCACATTTCAATTCCTTAAACAGATTCCAATTCGGTCAAAAACATTCTGCGAACCAAACGAGCCCTTAGTCTCTTTTCCTAGTAAGAAGAGTGAGACTTATTCCTATCTTTTCTCCTTAGTTGACTAACTAAGATAGGATTCCAAAATTGATAAACTCGTTTATGATCTTTCATTACCCTTTCGTGGTCTAGAGTTAATTGAAAGATAGAATATTTTGTGTAACTGGGAACATTGTGTTTAGAGCTACAAAAATAAATAACATCTTGCACTTGTCACGATGTATGAGTTTAAATTGCAAAGAGTAAAGAAATTACTAGGATATTCGCTAGGTAATTTTCTTGGACTCTTATTATTCCTAAAGTGCTAAATACCCTTGGGGATTTGTCGACGATAAAGGAGGAATTGCATGCTAAAGATTCAAGTTAATTGAATAAAAGAATGGCTAGTCCATCGTCTACATAAGTATAACTTCATATACTCTGTTCAATACCTAAGTACATGCTACTCGTAGGCATTTGAAGAGAATAGGAAAGTATATAAAAGTGCTATATGCTTTCTACTGGAAATGTAACACTTATAATGTTGACAAATCCAGTGGGAGCAGTTGCATTTTATTACTGAAATATCATTCATGTAATGTTGTCAATTTTAGTTGAAGCTACGGGATTTATTTCTTGTTAGTCACCCATATCATTTCAAACTTGCTTTGAAATAATTCATTACTTTCCAAATATGAACAACCATTGCTTAAAGGAAAATTGCATTCTATTTTATAAGATAATACGTTGCCTTCCTGCTGTCGCTTCCTGAAGTGTTATCTATAGAATAATAATCCACAATTCTTTATTAAAGGTTATGGTTCTAAAAGTACTTATGATATCTATGACATTATCATATCGTTTGAACAATCAATCACGTGTTGTTTGTTTTCATAATATGATGTTGTACCTTTCACAAGTGGGAGAAATCTCAAAGTGTGTGCAAGGAACAACAATATTATTGGTATCTCTTGAGCGCAAGGTAAAGGAAACTAATAATTCTACTAGGACTTAAACACGTTAGATGTTTAATGCCCTACTACATGTAAATAAGAATTCTACTAGGACTTAAACACATGAGATGTTTAATGCCCTACTACATTCTAATAATGATTCTACTAGGACTTGAACACGTTAGATGTTTGTTGCCCTACTACATTCAAATGTCATGATATAGTGATAAGATACTTCAACATTTGACTACATGTTTTAGTCAACATAATTATGGTTATATGATAATGATCATAATTTTGAAGTATAAATTAACTTGAAATTACTATAGAACTCAATAGTTTGCGTTCATGATTACTTTTGTTGGTATAATTATGCTTACATGTTAAGACATAATTATAAAGTCCTTGAATTATTTAATGACTTATAACATAAAGTATATATAGTAAAAGTGTTATGTATTCTTGTTAACATATAAACATAAGGCCTTTGAATTATTCAAAGACTTATAATGTATTAATTGAAATTATCTGTTTTCTTGTTAACACATGATCATATAATCCTTGAACAGTTCTGTCTTCTTGTGAACACGTGAACATAAGGTTCTTGTATTGTTCAATGAATATACATTATTGCATGCACTTGGTTCATAAATACTTTATATGCAATTTGGCTTGACCTAATTGACAAGTATTTGGTCCAAAGAGAATTAATTTATCTATAGAATTCTGATATAGTTTCACAATTCTAATAACTCATAGGATACCACTTCATTATGGTATATCTAATGTGCTGGGTCAAACCTTATTAACATTGTTTGGTTCATGATAGCTTTAATTGCTCTACCTCCAAAATATATCAAGGTTATAATATTGCGTGTGTCATGGATACACTCAATAGAGTTCAAACCTAGAAGGTATTCAAGACAACATATAACTGAAAACCCTAATTCATTAGGGATTTGAGGTTTTACTACTCAAACCAATTGAATCATAAACCCTTTAGGATTTTTGATTTTTCTATACTTCCTAGCTTGAAGATTTTAGTTTTGGTGTTCGTCCTAGCTTAACGAAAAACAAAACTTTTGGTTAAAGAGTGATACTAAATTAGAGTTTTTCTATAAACCCTAATTGAGTTGTTTGAATGAATTCCGTTATGTCTTGATTTAAGTTCTGAATTTGTTAAAATCTTATGAAGAATTTTATTAACAAATCTTGAGATGAGAACTTAAAATGTATTTTGTGGTTCTCCATAAAGAACAATTTATTGTTGTTTAAATACTTAGTATTTAGAGAATTGTTTCTACTTACAAAAGTAAGTAGGAGTAGATAAATATCTCAAAGTTTTGAGAACAAAATACTTAACCTTCTAAAATGCACTTATTAATGTCATACTAAGGTTAAACATGAAAATGTTGACCGAAGTATAATGATTACTCTCATTCATAAATCCAAAAGGATGCCTCATCACTTGAGTGATATTTTATATCAATGCTGAGGGATATAAGTTAGGAGATTATTGTAAATCGGCTAACTACTAAAATACATTATCACTTCTTGAATCTGATAAATTATTTAGAACTATGAATGACAAGATGCAGTCCTTAAAAGGCAAATTGAGTTTTGAGCTTGATTGTTATTTCGCCTAACAGTTAACCTATGAGGTTGGAATGAGTTTCTTTTGAAGAAAGACTCAGAATGACGAAAATTGTATACATATTAATGCATGGCATTTTATAAGAAGTTTTTAATCATACTTAAGCAATTGACTATGATTACATTTTCTTATATAATACACGCATTAATTATATAAAGATATTTAATTGTCATACATGTGATTTGTATGTGGAATATGACAATTAAGATTTTATAACTCTTTCTTTATGATTACCTTTTGCGAGGACGGTGTGTAATCAAAAGGGTTATGAATCTATATTATCTTTATGTAGTATACAAAATTTGAGCAATCCATATTTTGGATTGGATCATGCATCTAAGAGCTGAGATCTTGAATTTAATTACAATATTATTCTAATTGAATTAAGACAAATCTTGAGTACATCTGACATTGAGTGGGAGCATTGTGTTTTTCTTTAAAATTTACATGTTGAAGATATCATTCTATTTAAGCTAGATATTGATCCTTAAGCATGGAATGAAACTTCACTTGGAATTTAGGGAATAAAACAAACAACCTTGGAATTAATGTTTATCTGGAATAAACAAATGCGGAAAATTACGTCTGACACAAATACAATAAATCATTCAAGCAACACTTCAATGATATATTTCGCTTTTAATAATTTACATGGATGGAAACTTGTGTTTTTAAACTAAGGGTTTATCATGTATATATTATATTGTATATAAGACTAGTTGTTGCTTTTGTATAAGAACAAAATGAGCTGACAACAACAATATCTAATTGAGAGTGTTTAGATTATTGTTTTATAAATGTTTACGAATTATAAAGCATAGTATTGTATAAGTACAAATGATGCTAGAGGATTATGAATACTAGTTGTAGTAGTATTTCATCTTTTACGATAAATCTGCTAACTAGTTATGCTCAACATAGAACATTGTTGCATTACACATTAAGGAATGAGAATACTTTACACTTTTCGAAACTGTGAAGATGACTATTAGTATGTCGTTGATTTCTAATACCTCATGCAAGGTAAGATGACATCTCCATACTATAATTCTTGCAATAGTATGAACATATGAGATAAGACACTCATCTTATATTTCAAATCACTCACTATATGTGAAATTTGAAACAAGTATTCGGAAAGTTTACTCAGATAACTATTTAGTTTTTCTTGTAAAAGAAAGGTTGATAATGTTGGAAACATTAGGCTTCAACTTACTAAATGAGTTTCATGCATATCTGTTTTAGTATTTGGATAATTGGGATTGAAAGACAATTTTTTACTTTATGATGAATAAAGATACTTGGTATTTGTTATTCATTCATATAATAATTTTTATCCTATATTTGCATGTTTAATCCTTGAATGATTTTATTGTTCTAAATATGTCCATTGTCGGTTAACAATATGGGAATATTGTTATGTAAGGCGAATGTGAGTGTTGGTTATATTCTAACGAGAATGTGGATTGTTCCCGCCAAACTCATATGTATTCACTAGAGATGCATATTGGATTCCCCAACTTTCAAGCATTTACTTTTGGATCCTTGTCATAAGTAAAATATTGAAAATGGTTTGTTATCTTCATCCTTAGACTTGAGATACAAGCAAGTTCTGTTATGTGTGGATATCATTTTTTGTAAGTATAAGCAAAACGCTATCTGAACAAGGTAGTTATAAAAGCTATATTTGTGACAATTCGTATTTTCAGGTCATATTTCAAAACATTACTCATGCTTCATCATTTATCATTTATCGTAAACTAGATTTACGAGCATCAAATTCATGTAACCGTAATGGTTTAGCTGTGAATTCATGAATAATCATAAAGGACATTTCATATGGACTAAGTTTAGTCTACATATCATTATCATCATTATCATCATATTAGTTCATGCATGGTTTTGCATTTTACATTAACCGTATAATTTCATATTAAATAAACGTTATCGCGTAATTAATTATTTTGAACAATTGATCAATTACTTTCAAAAATTATTCCAATATATTTTTATACTCATATTAAGTTTATAAAAATAATATTATGAGTTTACCCAGTGTTTTAAATTTATTTTGTATCTAAATCGTTATATTTATATAATTACGACGTTTTCCTTAAATACTACACGATAATTATTATTTCACTCAAGTTTTGCAAGAAATGTATTTTTATAATTTTTATGACCTAAATATATTTTATCTTGACCCGTTAAAAGTTATTTTTATCTAACGCTACCCTAAATACTCAAATGTGTATTTAACTTGCCACATATCCTCAATTTACTTACACTAAACTACTCTTGTACATAATTAATAAAAAAATAAAAAATATCAAAGTGATGACTAATACCCCCCTTGCCGACTCAAGGGGGGGGGGGGTGAGTCATGTGATTTGCAAATATCTACTTGTGTATATTGTATTATACTAATTATCTAAACACATACACAAAGTTAATATCAAGGTGAAAACATATTTTGCTTCCTCTCTTCTCTCCAAAACCGGCAACCACAAAGGACCAAGAGGATTTCATCAAAATTTTCAAGACAAGGTTTTTTTACACTCTAGTATCACTTGTTGTTAAGGTTTTGCAATAAAAACCTAAGGTGATTAGGAAAAATCCATTGTCCATAAACCTCATCAAGTTTACTAGTAAGCATCCATATTCATGTTTTTATTTCATATTCATTGTTATGGTCATTTCATTTCATTTGAGAAAACATGCAAGTCTCATGAGGTTTATACCACTTTTTCATTGATTTTTAAGAGTTATATATATATTAGTCATCCTATAATTACTCCTTGTTATGAATCATACTTGGTGATGTCTAGGAACCCATGACACCCTAAGAAGGTGTATGGTAGGATTAGAATAGCTTCGGAGTTGTTTTGAATGGGTTAGAATAGGTTTGGCGCGAGAAAAACTCATTTCGACAAGTTTGCAAAAGGGTCTGTCCTTATTTTCGAAATCTGGAAAATCCGACAGTAAGTAAAAAATTTTGGCCTAGATATTTAGAAAATAAACTTTAAAACGAAAACGTGGCCGCTTGAACGGATTAAAACGGAGCTATAACGAAGAAGTTATGAATTTTTCAAGTTGGCGACGAAAACTATAATTTTCTGGAAATTTCAGCATGTTATATTTATTTTGTACGAGTCAAAAATGAAACTTAGGCGTTATAAATTATGTCGACTTATCAAAAATATATTAGTATACTTTGATACAAAGCTAAGGACCTATAAAACGTAGAAAACGGATTTGTAACGATTAAATTATACCCGTTTACAAAAAGTTGTCGTAACTTTAATAAATAAGAAAAACTAGTCAATTTCTAATAGGCAAGTTTTACTGCAAAATAAGAGACCAAGTTGGAGGACGTTTTTCACATTGATGTAGAACTTTTTATAAAGTAATGTGTTCTAGTAAAAGTGAGTTTGCCAAGTATATTTTCCAAAATGTCCGACCGTTTGTTTAGCGGAGTTGTAATGAATTAATTTTGGTTACTCAAAAATTTGCCGAAAACCATCCTTAAACTATATTTTGGGACACAAGTACCATACTTAACCTATATTTTTCTTTATGTTCGAGACCTCTAGGACGGAAACTCATGTACTAAAACTTTGAGATAATGATACAAGCTTCCCAAAACCATTGAGTACGTTTCCTAATACTCGATGTGCACCATTTTACGACTAGCTTTTAGAGGCCGTTTTGTCACTTTCATGAATATTTCAACAACATTATTTTACGACGAAAAGTTATAATTTCTTAATAAATCACTAAATGATTATCGTCGGATATCATTTCAAAGTAATTACATGTGGAGTAATTTAAAAATGGTCAAGACGATAAAAGATTATTTTTCGACGAAAAGTATTATTTTCAAAAATTCATAAGTGGTATAGATATTGATAAGATCGTTTATGAGCTCAGCTAGGGATCAATAACAAAGATTAATAACATGGTACGCAGCGGAATAATCAAAACAATACTTTGTTATTGAACAAGGTTTTTATTCACTAACACTAACTAATAACCTAGGCGTTTACATGAACATACGCCTAGGACACACTAATCTAAAACCAATACCCTAGACGTTCTTCCCTAACGTCTAGGCTAAACACACACCTTTTAGTCGACTACATTATTGGAAGACTTAATTAAAAACCTACACCTATGTCCTCTTTATATACTAGAGGATAAGGACTAAATAATAAAACTTCCATTGCAAGCAAGCCCTTCCATCTTTTAGTAGGTTTCCTTCTTGTCATATTAAGTCCCTCTTGTTTCATTCTTTTTGTCTTTATCAACTCAAACTTGTAATTCCCAACATCAATAGAGATCACATATCTCGAAGGATTTGAAAATTGTGATCGGGGGAGAATGTGTGATTTAAATTGGATATAAACTGATAATTCAATAAGTTGTTCTATAAAGATAATAACAAGCACTCCTCCCTACATGTGCCAAACGATTTCAAATTTTCCATGCACATGTTAAGGGGGAGCATCTATCTGAAACCAAAATGAATTGAAACGTGATTGAATTTCTGTAAGTGCAGGTTCTCTCTAATATGTACAAAACACTTTCGAATCTCGATGCACATATTGAGAGGGAGCAAACATAAGAAAACCTCATCCTTCCCAAAAGTATTTTATCCAAAGTATTTAAAATTACTAGATTTGATCGGGAAGTGATGAAGATTATTTTAGAAAATGTTAATCAAAGATTGGATCTTTAATTCTTAATCTAAGATTTTAAGTTCCTCTTTCCTCCACGTGCCAAAATAATTTCAAATACCTAATGCACATGTTGAGGGGGAGCGTTTTCTAAAAATATCAAAAACAATTCAAGTACAAAATGCTCTAATCGTGTATCATAAGTACCTGAATTGATTTCAAATGGTTTTCAATTGGTTTCAATGGCAGAAGAACAATACCAACAGACCGACCAAATTTACTTTATGCATGGAGATATAAGGATAGTTAGGTTAGGTATTCGTTCCCATGATCCTGCCAGAGCCGGAGGGATCTACCCATGGACAATCCACTAGATAGTGTAGAAGTCCTTAGGTATGATGGAAAAAGGAGAAAAGTGAGAAATGGGAAGAGTGCGGACTGAGATAGAGCTAGAACTGGAACAAACCCAACAAGGTTCTAGTTATGAAATCTCGGTAAGCACTGAAGGGGTTGAAGAATGAAAAAGAAATGAATGAGAAAAGGGTGAAAAGAAATAGCCCTCCATTATTTCAACCTTAGGGCAGAAACCGGGTTCAATTCATATGCTACTGGTGGTTACCAAGGTAACACCGGTATTGAAGACAAGACGTCATGGACCCAGTGACGCACTGCACTACAACTTCCCAAGCTACTCAAGTTCCTCTTAAAAGGACTTGTTTCATTCTCACGGGGAACCTAAATTTGCTATCGACTTTCTCTTAGAGATTGTTGATATTGAAGAAGGAGACCCTCTCCCTAGTCTCCGACATAGGAACCAATTGTGCACTATAGAGTCTAGAGCCACGAGATCATCAATAAATCTCATTAAGGACACAATCAATAAAGACTCACTATTTCACACAATGTGGAAAGTGAGAATGTATCCTAAGAGTCCTACGCATTATCCTTGTGGTACTACCTGTCACACCCCCAAATTACCTGTTTTGCAGGGGAATGGAATTCCTGGGGATTGACTGTCATAGCATCATAGTTACAGATATATTGAACGACCTAAAGTGTCGTTTGGAAAATACATCGTTTGATTTAATAAAACATCAGAGTTTACAAAGTATAGGTCCCAAATGAAATTAACTTGTGTGGAAATAAATTTGTTACAAGCCAAAAGATGTTTTAAAGTGCATAAATCTCATGTGTGACGCGTCGTCACCACGACTATATGATATGTCCATATGGATGTCATGAAGTGAATGCCTTAGATACCTGAGATAAAACATGCTAAAAAGTGTCAACACAAAGGTTGAGTGAGTTCATAGAGTTTGAGTTGAAATGTAAAGCATTTCAAAATCGTTTATGCAGCAAAGGCATTGCAAATCCACTCAGTTCCAAGTTCCACCCATACAAAACTTGCAACCTGTGTGTTTACAACCCATTGCCAAAATATGTATAGTTTATGTTCAAACACATGATGTCAAATGAATTCACAATAGTAACTAACTCAACGTGGAACAATAACACATAATCAATAGCACATGACTTAATGTATCAGTAGTCAACTGACATAGAACTTTATACGACGTAGGACTATAGCACATGACTTAATGTATCAGTAGTCAACTGACATAGAACTTTATACGACGTAGGACTATAGCACATAATCAATAGCACATGACTTAATATATCAGTAGTCAAGTGACATAGAACTTTATACGACGTAGAACTATAGCACATAATCAATAGTACATGACCCAATGTTTCAGTAGTCAACTGATTTAGAACTTTATACGACGTAGAACTATACCACTCAAACAAGAACAATTAATATAGTACAACATTCGGTTTTTGAAACAATGGTGATCATGATAGAAGTTATCCTTAAAAATCTAAAGTACTTGTGAAAAGTAGTTAAGCATGTATCTCCCCCAAAATAGTTCAAAACATATAAAAGAAGGGGCTATGAAACTCACGGTAATTCATATAAGTTAAAGTACTTGTGAAAGTAAATGAAAACAGTTTGAGCATGTATCTCCCCCAAAAGTAGTATAAAAACAATTGAAAATGGGGCTATGAAAACTCACCTATTGCAATGATTATAATGACAATAGTGGATACACCGAAATGTAGCGTGAATCTCTAAACTTGACCTATTATGAATGATATGATATGTAATAAGTCATGATGTAATGTTACGCATGCAATTCGGATGATATCTATACCACTTATGAATTTTTGAAAATAATATTTCTCGTCGAGAAATAATCTCTTAACGTCTTGACCATTTTTAAATTACTCCAAATGTATTTACATTGAAATGATATCCAACGATAATCATTTAGTGATTTATTATGAAATTATAACTTTTCGTCGTAAAATAATGTTGTTGAAATATTTTCATGAAAGTGACTAAACGGCCTCTAAAAGCTAGTCGTAAAATGGTGTACGTCGAGTGTTAAGAAACGAACTCAACGGTTTTGGGAAGCTTGTATCATTATCTCAAAGTTTTAGTGTTTAAGTTTTCATCCTAGAGGTCTCGATCATAGAGAAAAGTATAGGTAAAGTATGGTGCTTGTGTCCCAAAATATAGTTTAAGGATGGTTTTCCGGCAAAGTTTAAGTGACCGTATTTTGGTCGTTACAACTCCGCTTGACAAATGGCTTGACATTTTGAAAAATATGCTAGGCGAACTTACTTTTACTAGAAGACATCACTTTATAAAAAGTACTTCGTCATTGTTAAAAACGACCCTCAACATGGTCCTTGGTGGCCGTAGTATGTGTTTAATAGAAAATATGTTAATTTTGCTAATAGAATAAAGTTACGGCAACTTTTTAAAATGTGAATAACTTTGTCGTTAAAAGTCCGTTTTCTACGTTTTATATATCTACGGAATCGTGATAACATATACTAATATATTTTTGATAAGTCGACACATTTAACAACGCTTAAGACTCATTTTTAACTCGTAAAAAGTCGAGACAGCATGCTGAATTTTCTGGAATTAATAGTTTTTGTCGTCAAACTTCAAAAATTCATAACTTCTTCGTTATAGCTCCGTTTTAACCCGTTCAAGCGGCCAAGTTTTCGTTTTAAAGTATATTTTCCAAATATCTAGCCCAAAATATTTTGCTTACTGTCAAATTTTCCAGATTTTTAAAATATGGACAGACCCTTAATTAGACTTGTCGAAATGGGTTTTTCACGCGCAAAACCTATTTCAACCAATTCAAAACAACTCCGAAGCTATTCTAATCCTACCATACACCTTCTTAGGGTGTCATGGGTTCCTAGACATCACCAAGAGTGATTTATAACAAGGAATAATTATAGGATGACACAATATATATATAACTCTTAAAATCAATGAAAAAGTGGTATAAACATCCATGAGACTTGCATGTTTTCTCAAATATGATGAAGTAAATATAACAATGAATATGAAATATGATGATGAATATGGATGCTTACTAGTTACTTGATGAGGTTTATGGACAATGGATTTTCCTAATCACCCAAGGTTTTTATTGCAAAACCTTAATAACAAGTGATACTAGAGTGTGAATACTTGATTAGAAAAATTTTATGATGATCTTCTCTTGGTCTCCATGGTGTGGCCGGTTTGCAAGAGAGAAGAGAAGAGAGAAATGGTTTTTTTGATCTTTTGATAAATATCAAGTGAATGTGTTGTGTTGAATATCATACCAAGACTTAGAAGAGATATTTTGCATCTAAATGACTCACCCCTCCCCCTTGGTCGACATATGCAATAAAAAAAAGACTAGTTGCATTTAGTATTATTAAGTGTATTAATGTAGAGTAAATATGTAGTTAATTAAGGATAATTTGTAACTTGTATATTTATAAGCTTGTAGGGTAGCGTTAGCTAAAAATAAATTTTAACGGATCAAAATAAAATATATTGAAGTCATAAAAATTATAAAATACATTTCTTGCAAGAATTGAGTGAATAAATATTTATCGGGTTGAATTTACGAAAACCGTCGTAATAATATAAATATAACAATTTATATACGAAATAAATTTAAAACACCAGGTAAATTAATAATATAATTTTTATAGTCTTAAAATGAGTATAAAAATATATTAGGAATATTTTTGGAAGTGTCGGATTAAATGTTCAAAATAATTAATTACGCGATAGCGTTTATTTAATAGAAAAATAAACGTTTAATGAAAAATGCAAAACCATGCATGAACTAATATGATGATGATGATGCTAATGAAATGTAGACTAAACCTAGTCTATATGAAATGTCCATGATGATATGTTCATGAATTCACAGCTAAACCATTACGGTTACGTGAATTTGATGCTCGTAAACCTAGTTTACGATAAATGATAAATGATGAAGCATGAGTAATGTTTTGAAATATGACCTGAAAATACGAGTTGTCACATTCGCCCAACCAAAAAGGAATTCAGTCCCTGAATTCAGTTCGTGTTAGTCTATCGAATTTTGAGTTTGTGATGAATAACGAGAAGAGAAGACATGAAGAGATGTCGTTACGGTTATCGATGATTTAGAGCGTACAAAACATCATTGTAAAGAAAATATTGGATGAATCTCCCATGAATAACACTTTGACTTTTATGAATATGTGAAAACCCTGCTTGCACTAAGACTTATAAATAACTGCTCCCAACATAACATGATCCCTCCAGAATTAGACATAGTTGGCTAGGCTATGTATAATTAAGGAACGATATCCCTCCAGAATTAGACATAGTTAGCTAGACTATGTATAATTAAGGAACGATAATGTGACGTTCGGTTTAGTTGTTATAACTCTCGATGTTTACAGAGATCTAAACCCTGTATGTGATAACGAATCAGAAGGAAAAGAAAGTACGCTTAATGAGAATATTTTACAACGAGTGGTTTATCAAAAGTAGTACATCTTAATTCATAAGATCCGAATACGATGGAAGACATAAACTTAGTACAACATAGTACATGAGGAAAAATTAAGACTGTTAGTTTCCGAACTTCTTCAGTCTTCCGCATTGTTGAGACCATGACGAGCTTCTCCTCCTTCTAACATGTATGCATTCCCATGAGCACCTTCAACTTGTTGACCTTGGTTTTGAGGACATTGATTCCGATAGTGTCCTTGCTCCCCGCATTCGTAACATGTAACTATGGCCTTGCCCTTGCAGTCCTTAGCAAGGTGTCCCACTTTGTGACAGCTAAAGCATATACCACATGGACCATTATGATGTAGTGTGCATTGGTGGCATCGTGGTAAGTTTCCAGTATAAGCTCTTCCCTCTGTTGGTGCAACAACATAGACCCTGGCGACTTCTTGTCTTCTATTCAGTTGTTGGTGATGGTTAGTGTTACGGTTTTGGTTGTCGTTATTATAACCTCCTTGGTCATTTTCCCATTTCCTTTTGTTGTTGCTAGTTTGGTTGTTGTGGTTGTTGTTACGGTTATTGTTGATAATGTTTTCCCCTTTCACGACTTGAGCCATGAGTTTTTGAGTTATCCTGATAGTTTCTTCAATTGTTTGTGGATCGAAAGAAGTTACATCTCCTTGAATACATTGTGGAAGTCCTCCAATGAAATTTTCCAGTAGTTTCTCATTGTCCGAAACCATTGATGGACATAGTGCAGCCAATTCTTGAAACCTCCTAATGTAGGTCTCGATATCATAACCAACAGTCACTAACTCATAAAATTCCGTTTCTAATTTCTTCACCTCTGTGCGTGGACAATACTTCTTTGTCAACAACCTCTTGAATTGATCCCACGTGAGCTTGTAAGCATTTTCGATACCAATAGGTTGCGCATACGAATTCCACCATGACATTGCGCCATCTAAGAGTGTACCAATGGCAAACTTCACCTTGTAGTCATCTGGGCAATTGCATAGAAGAAACACAGACTCCATCTTCTCAAACCATCGAACCATAGCAGTGGCTCCTTCCGTGCCTTTGAACTTTGTAGGATCACAATTCTTAAAGTCCTTGTATCTACAATTTCGAACTCCAAATCCTCCTGCAGCTCCTGTAGCAGCAGCAAGTCTAGCAGCTTCAGCAGCAGCAGCTACCGTTGCTCGTTCTTTCCTTAGTGTCTCGGCTATACTATCCTCTATATACCTTTGGATAGCAGCTGGTGTCATTTCTGGTGCAGCTTTATTCGGTGCCATAACTCTTCAAAATAAGAGGAAAAATGAGACGTAGCAAAGTCCTATGTTAAGAATAAGCGCTCTAAAGAGATGTGATGTGAGGTGATAAGTTTGAGGTTACTTTTCAAAATAATCGACGGGTTCCCAAAAGATGGGTTATGAGGTGTCGTAAGTGCTTCAAATGTATGATGGTATAGTGACTTAGTGCGTGAATAACGTGTAACTCAACATGTTAGTGGTGAAACGAAGGAGTGAGAGTGACTTCGCCCTACTTAAAGGTTTATCTCGGCATTCGACGTTATCGGTGATGAATTAGCTGATATTAAAATTGTGATAGGAAATGACAAAGCATTCTCCACATTGGAGTAGGAGGAAATGATAATAGGATGAGTATTTAAAGCCATCTATGTGACAATCGATTTGAAATGAAAGTAAATAACTCGAAAAAAGTACGTATAAACCGCATGTAAAGTGAACATGCACTTATGATGAAATGATAAGATGCTATAATGATGTAGTTATAGTCTAGGGTCAATGATGCAACCTAGTTCTCTATAACTGAAGCTCTGATGCCAATCTGTCACACCCCCAAATTACCTGTTTTGCAGCGGAATGGAATTCCTGGGGATTGACTGTCATAGCATCATAGTTACAGATATATTGAACGACCTAAAGTGTCTTTTGGAAAATACATCGTTTGATTTAATAAAACATCAGAGTTTACAAAGTATAGGTCCCAAATGAAATAAACTTGTGCGGAAATAAATTTGTTACAAGCCAAACGATGTTTTAAAGTGCATAAATCTCATGTGTGACGCGTCGTCACCACGACTCTATGATATGTCCATATGGATGTCATGAAGTGAATGCCTTAGATACCTGAGATAAAACATGCTAAAAAGTGTCAACACAAAGGTTGAGTGAGTTCATAGAGTTTGAGTTGAAATGTAAAGCCTTTCAAAATTGTTTATGCAGCAAAGGCATTGCAAATCCACTCAGTTCCAAGTTCCGCCCATACAAAACTTGCAACCAGTGTGTTTACAACCCATTGCCAAAATATGTATAGTTTATGTTCAAACACATGATGTCAAATGAATTCACAATAGTAACTAACTCAACGTGGAACAATAACACATAATCAATAGCACATGACTTAATGTATCAGTAGTCAACTGACATGAACTTTATACGACGTAGGACTATAGCACATAATCAATAGCACATGACTTAATAATGTATCAGTATTCAACTGACATAGAACTTTATACGACGTAGAACTATAGCACATAATTGATTCAATACCAAAACACGTCAAGTTTACTCACACAAGCTAGCCACTTGTGAATGACTAACCGTAAGAAACTTAAAACGGTTCGGACACTGATCAATAATAGATGAGAAGTGTGTAGTATGTGGGTAACTCAAACGTGTTAGGTTTGAGCACCGAGATCGTTCTGAACGAGGGTTGAATGGAGTTTCCAACTCACGTCTCGATTATCGGGATTTGAATAAGAAAAGGGGGGTAAAATGAAGTTATCTTAACTACGGGATAAGGGAAGCATAAAAGGGAAATAAAATCTATGGGGAAAACCTAAGAATTAAGGCAAATTCTCAAATTTATACTAAAACGCAAAATACGAATTAAAACGAAACGCGAATAAAAATGCAAGAACGTCTATTCTAAATCCTAAAATTAACCTAAAATTATTTTTACTCTAGAAATGCATTGTGAAAACTAATTATGAATTAAAACTATTTTTTAGGATTTTTCTTGATTTTATTCAAATTAAAAACTAATTATTAACTTTTAAAATACTAAAAATTATGAAGATTAAAGGTAAAATTATGAAACTATTTTTATAAAATCTAAAATATTCTAAGAGAATTTTCAAAACTATTTTTGTATTTTTCTGATTATTTTTCTATTTTCTACTAATTTAAAACTATTTAAATCTAATTTAAAATGTGAAAAATACCAAATAAAAGGGGAAAAATAGGGAAAAATCTTTTTATGCTTTTTATATTTTTCTTAAACTGAGAAAATTGAAAAATTATTTTTTGGAACTTTTTCTTAATTAATTGCAATTAAAGCTAATTAAAAGGATTAAAAACTGTTTTTAATTAAGAAAAATAGTAAACAGTAGCTAAAAATTATGAAAAACTCAGGAAAATTCTAAATTATTAATCTAAATCTATGAAAAATATCAAATACTATGCTTATGTGGAGAATATGAGGGCTGCAATGTAACTGATATGGAAATAAGGAATTGAAAATAAGCAAATAAGCACTATATTGCACCAAACTACTACAGAAGCTATTTTATATTATAACTACTCTAGAGCAACTATTTGCAACTACTCCTAACACCTAATAAGCAGTCTACCTAGTTAATAAGCTAACTGCCACTCTTAAGCAAAACAGTGACCTGGCTCCTACTTCTAGCTTATCTAGCTGCTAAGTAATAAGTCCAAATAACACACCAGCAATTGGATCCTAAAGCACACCTATCTAACTACTTATAAACCAAAATTCAGCTTATGGCAAGCTAAAATGAACTCTATAGAAGCTATGTAAAAAGCTGTCACACACTCAGCATTCACTGAGTGTGTGAACAGGGCAGTTATGAGCACAAAATTGAGCTTATTTAGTGGCTTATCAAGAGAGCTTATGAGAAAACAGAACTGTAAACCTTTAAAATACCAATCAAAGAATCTATAAACCAAAGCTAAACCCTAGAGAAGCTATTATGAGCTCTAAATGAAGTCTGCAAATAAGCCTGAACACACTTGCTTGAGTAATATTTTGACTTTATGACAGTTTTGAAAAAGTTGACTAATCTGAGTTTGAAATGCTTCTTAATGATTCTAACTGAGGTTATAAGGTAAAATAAGATCTAATTAAGCTGAGTTAAACTACTTTGCACTTATATTGAATCAGTTGCACACTAAAAATCACTACAGCTAGCTGATTTTAGAATTAAGACTGAAATTGACTTTTTGTGAATTAAGATGCAATGTAAAGACTGATATAAGAGTAATATAACTAAATAAGACTAATGCAATATCAACTAATCACTAATCCTTTCTCTAACTAAGATCTATCCACTGATCCAAACAGTACTTAAACCAACTGAAATGCAATAAAGCTCAACTAAACTTAAATCTAAACTACAATAAATCTCAACTCTGATTCAGCTTATCAAATATGATCAAACAGAAGTGAACAAATCAGCAGTTAAACTCGAACAGGTATGATCTAATTATGCAGGAATGGAATCAGGAATAATACAAACAAGAACAGAACATATGCAAAAGTGTTATCAAGCTACTCATGACAAATACAATGATAAACTAAGATTATAACAACTAAATGAACTAAGATTAACACAATCTAAATAAACTTAATTACTGATTAAGGAATCAAACAGAAATGGGACTTACATCAGTCCTTGTCACAATGACATGCTAAAGAGATTATATAATCACTGATCCACTATCCTAAAGCTGATCTTAACCCATATCAGATACAAATCAACCCCCATCCATTACCAAATCAGCAGGACAGCAACATTAGATCATAATGATTCTGAATCAGACTTCCTTAGACCAAGTGTAAATTATGATAACTTTTGAGTAAACAAACTAAAACAGAATTAATAAAGATTCAAACAACCACTTGAAACAGTAATAAGCTGTAATGAAAATAATAAAACAGTGATTTAAACTTTAATGAGAATATAAGCTGAAATGAAAACTTGTATTAATTCAATTTAAGTACAAATACTGGAATTAAACTATTTGATTGAAAACAAGTAAAGATTGCTTAAAACTACACTCTATACTACTCCTACTCTACTTCTACTCTCTAAAAACTACTCTCTCTTACTAAAACTACTACTCATTACAATGTGAAATCAGGGGTTTATATAGCCAACTGCTTGAGCCTTGGAATCCTCTAGAAGTCCCATCTGTGCTTCTTTTGAGCCTCTCTCAACCCTTGGATCATAGTCTCTTGTCATTCCAATCAATCTCATCCTTTGGATCAATGTAGCCACGCATCAAGGACCAATCAGAAGGCAGGAATGAGGGTATGTGACACACGGATTGCCAAGATGGCATCCGTGTGTCAGTGGGTGTCAGAGAAAAGTACGAGAATGCCCTTAATGATGGTAATTTTGACCAATTGACTGTGTTGGGTAATTAGGGTTCATAAGGTTTACCAGGTTTGGGTAAAAGGGGTAAGATTTGGGCGCGGGTGGATTTTTTATATTTGTTTGGTTTTGGTTGACCGGGTTAAGTGACATTTGACCGGGGTCCATATGGTTTAACGGGTGGGTAAAGTGGTATTCGGGCAAGACTATTAAACCGGGTATTGTTTTGATATTAAAAACGTGGTATTGGGCTTGGACCGGGTAATTTCATTTTGGGCCAAGAGTTTGTAATTGGATTTGGACTTAATAGTGTAACCATTTAAGCTTACCAAGGACCAAAAGTGTAAAAGCTGAAACTCCAGGGACCACACATGTAAATCTGAAAATCTCATTCAAGGGCCTTTCTTGTCAATCTCAAATTAACCAAGGGCTGAACTTGTAAATTCTGAAACTTGGAGGATTATTCTTGCCAAAAGCTCAAAGTTCAGGGACTAATCTTGACATTTCTTCAAACTTGATTAAAACTTCAAAAATCATCCTCAGAGAATAAAATCTTCCAAAATGCACAATCCCGACCTTCCGGCTCAGCTCAAACTCTCTTGATCTCTCGTGCTCGGATTTACGTCTGATTTGGTTCCTTTTTGTGTGTTTTTACATATCCGTACCTACACAAGCACAAACTCAAGAAAACAACAGATATTAACAATAAACGGCTCTTTCTTGGTTGTTTTTGGGTCAGTTTTGATAATGAAAAGGTATGTGTTTTAGCACATACCAAAATACCCTAGATGAGACCATTGTCGTGTCCTCACGCAATGCAATCAACACACGCTTCTAAAACCAAGGATTTCAATCTCTTTCTACTAAACCTATGAAGAAGTAGCAAAGATTCCTCAAAAGAGATTAAGAAAGCCTTAATTCTAAAAAACGCCCCGTTTACCTTTTAATTCACGTGTATAGATATTACGGTTAAGCACATTCCGATTATGAATGACGGTTTGTTGAACTTTCATGTCGATCAATAACTCCAACATTTTTCAAATGACACGTTAGGATCACGGAGTAGAAAACACAACACAGCGTGAAGTGACCATACGGATAGAATACATCATCCCTGATTTTTCACAAGTCCCAAACTAAGCGTAAAACCGAAATCATTGTTAAGTATGACTCTAGATTCTAACACTACCCATGGAAGTTACTTGTGTGATAACCTTTTGCTCCCATTTTCCTATTTTCCTCTAGATTTTTTTTATTTTTGTGAGAAATGAATTTCTTCAAATTCTCGTTTCGATAAGAATAAATCCGATAAAGATACAAAGCTAAGTCGATAATTAGTTATCCATCTTCTCTCAAGAACTATTGTCCCAAAAATGAGGTCCACATCAAGGAATTTTTATTCACTTATACTTTTGATTTTTTCATCATTTTTCAACATCAATTTTTTTTTTTTTTTTTTTTTTTTAACTTTTACTTATATGAGCTATGAACTACGGAGCTTCACGGGGCAATTCCAAGACTATAGGCTTCATGAAATGAGAATCCCGGCTGGCTAGGCTAAGACCTCACTCAATCCCGGCTAAAGATCCAAGGGTCCGATCTCGACACCGCAGCTCATAACTTTACTTATTACTTTATCACATATCACTTATTACTTATTTATTACGGATCCTTGATGTGTACCCAATTTTTAAAACAAAGATTCTTTTAAGAAGATAAAGAACTAACTATCGCCAAAAACTCAACATCTCTAATTATTATTAGACAGATATGGGGTGAAACAATTTTGTGGGGAAAAAAAGCCATAAGTACCTTCGATGGGCTCTAAAGAGAACCAACTACTCCACGCTTAGCATCTAAACTCATAAGTAACTCTATCATTTCTCGATCTCTGCAAATTTAAAATCCCAAATAATGAGATCCGCAGATGCTTAGCCGATAATTTTTAGATTATCTATGGTTAAGGGAACAAGCTAGGGCTCAACACGCCCGGTCAAGTCAGAATTCTATTCCTACTCTCACCAGCGGAAAGTCAACAAGGTGTCAAAACATATATTAACTTAGAAAATGCTTCGTCTTATGAAATAAAGTCATGCATATTTAAAGTCACTCAGGGAAACTTGCAAATTCTTGGCCTTGTGAGCTAGAATTCGCATTTTATAGCTTCTTATCTAAGAGACTAGCAAACTTTTCAATCAAAAAGACTTAACAAAAGCTTACAAAAATTTTTAAATTTTGCTCATTTTTGCACAATTTTTCATTTTCTAAGGAAAAACGGGGTTGCGAGAGAAACACAACAGAAATGAGCAAGTGCGGTCAAATCAAATCGAAGATTACCCTACCCCAGACTAGAACGAAACATTGTCCTCAATGTTTAAAGCAAGGGTATCAACAAAAATCTAAAAGCCGTTTATTAAGTATGCTTGAAGATAAACGTTAGTCGATAAGATTTCGGATATCGGATTTCCATCAGCATCGATCATGAAACTCGAGTAGAGAAAAGACAAACTTTGAGCACGAGAGTCTTCATATCGGGAACATCCTAAACATCACAAACAACCAAACACGAGAAATCGAAGAGGCAGACCCCTTCGCGTCACTTATTAGAAAATAGAAAGAAGATAGAGATAAGCATGGGGTGCCTCCCACGAAGCGCTACTGTTTTTGATTACCGAGTCGCTAGCTTGACTCGATCCCCGAATTCATTTGTCCTTGGGGAAGAAAATGGTAGAGATACCAGGGTCAAAAACGGTGTCCTCATTCCCGAAGGAATGAGACTGGGTGGGTTGGGTGGAGAAGAAAATGTCGGGCTCAAGCACATAAGGAATGACTCCTCCCAAACTCACATAAGGCATATGAAAGATCGATCCATCATCCGGTGGTTTTGCGGGCGGACGAAGGGATGAAGGATCAATAAGAGAATACTACAAAGAAATCGGGAGCTCATGGTATAGAAAGGTGTTACTCAAAGGTTCTTCAACAAAGGGATCCAAGAGAGGATCCTTATCTCGAATGACATTTTTAGCATAAAACTCATATATGTCGAATATCCCGGGGTTGAAAATCTTGTCTTCACATGTGTGCTCAACGGGATAAGTGAGGGTCGACTCAACAGAGGAAAGAGAATCATCATTTAGCAAGCTTTCAAGAAAAAGGACATCTTGATCAGAGTCGCACCCGTCACTCTCAATACCCGGCGGTATTGGATCATCAAGAAATAAGTCGATTTCTTCCATATCAGAATCATAAGGCGGATTATCAAGAATATCGTCTTCAACCACTTTAGTCAATTCATCAATCTCCATAATATCTTCAGTGTCGGATTCATCACTTTCTTCATCTTGCATAACATCATATGACGGGAGAGAAAGGTCGGAACACAGAGATGGGACAAGTGGTGTGCTCTGAGAGCTAGCAATATCCACCACTTCCGTTGTGGTCTCTGAATCGGACTCAAAATCTTTGTCGAAAAGAGGATTAACTTCGCAAAAGGTATAGTCATCATTGAATTCAAAAAGTGGATTTGAGAAAATCCCGGAAGTAACCTCGGAGATGTCAAGAGAATCACATAAAAGCGAATCACAATCACTGTCAGATATATCCTCGGACTCACTTGGGATTGGGTCAAGGATCTCAACACTAGACGATTCCGTTTCCGGAATAGTGCTAAGAGGCTCGTCCCCCATTATGAGAGAGTCAACGGGTTCAACAATTATCGAAGAAATGGAATCATCGACCTCTTCCAAAAGGACGTCACTTCTCTCAACCGGTGTGAGTGAAGGGGAAGGGTCGGAAATGAAAGGCTCAGAAACGGGAGTGGGATTGCCACTCGGAGGAGTATAATCGTCATCAGAATCAGAATCGTAATAATAAGAAGTTGGACGATATTGGATCACTTTCGCTGCCTCTTCAGCCAATAATTCACGATAAGTCTTTTGGTTAGGATCTTTTTCTTGAGCTGGTTTATTAAGCAATTCTTTTAATTCCTTTAACTCTTGTACTATATCGAAACAACCTTGGTGAAATTCTTGATCATCTGACGGAATTTGCGGTTGAATTTCTTGGTATTGTGGAGGTGGGTTATAAGCATAGTCGTAATTATCACAAGGAACTTGTTCGTAAATAATAGGGTTCTGCATCTGACAATCGGAATTAACGTGCGGACCTCCACAATACTCACAACAGTATGATTGTTGTGACGAATAAGGGTAAGGTTCATAACCAAAGGTTGAGTTGTTAAATTGAACTTGACATTGAAAACCTTGGTGAGGACCACCACAGTACTCACAAGAGTATGATTCCGGCTCATGGTACAGAGGTTGGTTAGGAAAATCGGTTGTCTCATAGTTAGGATTGTGGTGAAACTCGGTTCCAGATTTTCCATTGCTACAAGCGGAACAATTCCAACCATATTCGGGTCCTCTGCACCATATGCACAAAAGCTGATAAATCGAAGAATTATCCGGATAAGAATTAGCTATTTCCACCATTTTCGTGATAGGCTCTGGTCTTGAACGGGATTCACCTCTGGTTCAGAAACATATTCCATTTCCCTCACCGGAGAGGGAGTAGGAATCGAGGGTTCTTCAATTAGAGCACTCTTTTGTTCTAGCCGTGCATAAATACGAGCGAGATCTGGATTTGGATTGATAAAATTCTGGCATACATCACAAAATCCATTCCGACAATTATTTCCGCACCAATCACATATACATTTCAAACACCGAAATTGATTTTCTTCCATACGGTTTTGGCAATGAAGGCAACGACGATAATTGATCGTATCCATGAGAATTAAACATATAGAAGGTAAAAGACAAGAATTATCGGGTTAAGAGGATAAAAGAAGAATATTTTTGGGTTTTAAAGATACAAAACATAAAAGGAAAACAAATTTTGAAAAGGAAAATATTTTTGGGTTTTTATAAAAGATATATTTACAAAAAAACAACGATAACTTCACGAGGAAGGATCTCCAAAAACACGCGAATCGAGACGGAATACGAAAACTCACTTCAAGCCCTCCCCGGCAGCGGCGCCAAAAATTGATTCAATACCAAAACACGTCAAGTTTACTCACACAAGCTAGCCACTTGTGAATGACTAACCGTAAGAAACTTAAAACGGTTCGGACACTGATCAATAATAGATGAGAAGTGTGTAGTATGTGGGTAACTCAAACGTGTTAGGTTTGAGCACCGAGATCGTTCCGAACGAGGGTTGAATGGAGTTTCCAACTCACGTCTCGATTATTGGGATTTGAATAAGAAAAGGGTGGTTAAATTAAGTTATCTTAACTACGGGATAAGGGAAGCATAAAAGGGAAATAAAATCTATGGGGAAAACCTAAGAATTAAGGCAAATTCTCAAATTTATACTAAAACGCAAATACGGAATTAAAACGAAACGCGAATAAAAATGCAAGAACGTCTATTCTAAATCCTAAAATTAACCTAAAATTATTTTTACTCTAGAAATGCAATGTGAAAACTAATTATGAATTAAAACTATTTTTTAGGATTTTTCTTGATTTTATTCAAATTAAAAACTAATTATTAACTTTTAAAATACTAAAAATTATGAAGATTAAAGGTAAAATTATGAAACTATTTTTATAAAATCTAAAATATCCTAAGAGAATTTTCAAAACTATTTTTGTATTTTTCTGATTATTTTTCTATTTTCTACTAATTTAAAACTATTTAAATCTAATTTAAAATGTGAAAAATACCAAATAAAAGGGGAAAAATAGGGACAAATCTTTTTTATGCTTTTTATATTTTTCTTAAACTGAGAAAATTGAAAAATTATTTTTTGGAACTTTTTCTTAATTAATTGCAATTAAAGCTAATTAAAAGGATTAAAAACTGTTTTTAATTAAGAAAAATAGTAAACAGTAGCTAAAAATTATGAAAAACTCAGGAAAATTCTAAATTATTAATCTAAATCTATGAAAAATATCAAATACTATGCTTATGTGGAGAATATGAGGGCTGCAATGTAACTGATATGGAAATAAGCAATTGAAAATAAGCAAATAAGCACTATATTGCACCAAACTACTACAGAAGCTATTTTATATTATAACTACTCTAGAGCAACTATTTGCAACTACTCCTAACACCTAATAAGCAGTCTACCTAGTTAATAAGCTAACTGCCACTCTTAAGCAAACAGCTTCTGACCCCCTACTTCTAGCTTATCTAGCTGCTAAGTAATAAGTCCAAATAACACACCAGCAATTGGATCCTAAAGCACACCTATCTAACTACTTATAAACCAAAATTCAGCTTATGGCAAGCTAAAATGAACTCTATAGAAGCTATGTAAAAAGCTGTCACACACTCAAGCATTCACGAGTGTGTGAACAGCAATTATGAGCACAAAATTGAGCTTATTTAGTGGCTTATCAAGAGAGCTTATGAGAAAACAGAACTGTAAACCTTTAAAATACCAATCAAAGAATCTATAAACCAAAGCTAAACCCTAGAGAAGCTATTATGAGCTCTAAATGAAGTCTGCAAATAAGCCTTAACACACTTGCTTGAGTAATATTTTGACTTTATGACAGTTTTGAAAAAGTTGACTAATCTGAGTTTGAAATGCTTCTTAATGATTCTAACTGAGGTTATAAGGTAAAATAAGATCTAATTAAGCTGAGTTAAACTACTTTGCACTTATATTGAATCAGTTGCACACTAAAAATCACTACAGCTAGCTGATTTTAGAATTAAGACTGAAATTGACTTTTTGTGAATTAAGATGCAGTGTAAAGACTGATATAAGAGTAATATAACTAAATAAGACTAATGCAATATCAACTAATCACTAATCCTTTCTCTAACTAAGATCTATCCACTGATCCAAACAGCACTTAAACCAACTGAAATGCAATAAAGCTGAACTAAACTTAAATCTAAACTACAATAAATCTCAACTCTGATTCAGCTTATCAAATATGATCAAACAGAAGTGAACAAATCAGCAGTTAAACTCAGAAACATGTATGATCTAATTATGCAGGAATGGAATCAGGAATAATACAAACAAGAACAGAACATATGCAAAAGTGTTATCAAGCTACTCATGACAAATACAATGATAAACTAAGATTATAACAACTAAATGAACTAAGATTAACACAATCTAAATAAACTTAATTACTGATTAAGGAATCAAACAGAAATGGGACTTACATCAGTCCTTGTCACAATGACATGCTAAAGAGATTATATAATCACTGATCCACTATCCTAAAGCTGATCTTAACCCATATCAGATACAAATCAACCCCCATCCATTACCAAATCAGCAGGACAGCAACATTAGATCATAATGATTCTGAATCAGACTTCCTTAGACCAAGTGTAAATGATGATAACTTTTGAGTAAACAAACTAAAACAGAATTAATAAAGATTCAAACAACCACTTGAAACAGTAATAAGCTGTAATGAAAATAATAAAACAGTGATTTAAACTTTAATGAGAATATAAGCTGAAATGAAAACTTGTATTAATTCAATTTAAGTACAAATACTGGAATTAAACTATTTGATTGAAAACAAGTAAAGATTGCTTAAAACTACACTCTATACTACTCCTACTCTACTTCTACTCTCTAAAAACTACTTTCTCTCACTAAAACTACTACTCATTACAATGTGAAATCAGGGGTTTATATAGCCAACTGCTTGAGCCTTGGAATCCTCTAGAAGTCCCATCTGTGCTTCTTTTGAGCCTCTCTCAACCCTTGGATCATAGTCTCTTGTCATTCCAATCAATCTCATCCTTTGGATCAATGTAGCCACGCATCAAGGACCAATCAGAAGGCAGGAATGAGGGTATGTGACACACGGATTGCCAAGTTGACATCCGTGTGTCAGTGGGTGTCAGAGAAAAGTACGAGAATGCCCTTAATGATGGTAATTTTTACCAATTGACTGTGTTGGGTAATTAGGGTTCATAAGGTTTACCAGGTTTGGGTAAAAGGGGTAAGATTTGGGCGCGGGTGGATTTTTTATATTTGTTTGGTTTTGGTTGACCGGGTTAAGTGACATTTGACCGGGGTCCATATGGTTTAACGGGTGGGTAAAGTGGTATTCGGGCAAGACTATTAAACCGGGTATTGTTTTGATATTAAAAACGTGGTATTGGGCTTGGACCGGGTAATTTCATTTTGGGCCAAGAGTTTGTAATTGGATTTGGACTTAATAGTGTAACCATTTAAGCTTACCAAGGACCAAAAGTGTAAAAGCTGAAACTCCAGGGACCACACATGTAAATCTGAAAATCTCATTCAAGGGCCTTTCTTGTCAATCTCAAATTAACCAAGGGCTGAACTTGTAAATTCTGAAACTTGGAGGATTATTCTTGCCAAAAGCTCAAAGTTCAGGGACTAATCTTGACATTTCTTCAAACTTGATTAAAACTTCAAAAATCATCCTCAGAGAATAAAATCTTCCAAAATGCACAATCCCGACCTTCCGGCTCAGCTCAAACTCTCTTGATCTCTCGTGCTCGGATTTACGTCTGATTTGGTTCCTTTTTGTGTGTTTTTACATATCCGTACCTGCACAAGCACAAACTCAAGAAAACAACAGATATTAACAATAAACGGCTCTTTCTTGGTTGTTTTTGGGTCAGTTTTGATAATGAAAAGGTATGTGTTTTAGCACATACCAATAATCAATAGTACATGACCCAATGTTTCAGTAGTCAACTGATTTAGAACTTTATACGACGTAGAACTATACCACTCAAACAAGAACAATTAATATAGTACAACATTCGGTTTTTGAAACAATGGTGATCATGATAGAAGTTATCCTTAAAAATCTAAAGTACTTGTGAAAAGTAGTTAAGCATGTATCTCCCCCAAAATAGTTCAAAACATATAAAAGAAGGGGCTACGAAACTCACGGTAATTCATATAAGTTAAAGTACTTGTGAAAGTAAATGAAAACAGTTTGAGCATATATCTCCCCCAAAAGTAGTATAAAAACAATTGAAAATGGGGCTATGAAAACTCACCTGTTGCAATGATTATAATGACAAAAGTGGATACACCGAAATGTAGCGTGAATATCTAAACTTGACCTATTATGAATGATATGATATGTAATAAGTCATGATGTAATGTTACGCATGCAATTCGAATGATATCTATACCACTTATGAATTTTTGAAAATAATATTTCTCGTCGAGAAATAATCTCTTAACGTCTTAACCATTTTTAAATTACTCCAAATGTATTTACATTGAAATGATATCCAACGATAATCATTTAGTGATTTATTATGAAATTATAACTTTTCGTCGTAAAATAATGTTGTTGAAATATTTTCATGAAAGTGACTAAACGGCTTCTAAAAGCTAGTCGTAAAATGGTGTACGTCGAGTGGTATATGTGAAAACATATACCTTTTTCTTTATCAAAACCGGACCAAAAAGACCAAAAACTAACCCCTAAAGCCATAAATATTTGTGTTTTTGTGTTTATGTATGTGCAGGTAATGAATATTGCAAAATGGACAAAGAGAAGACAAAATGGGCAGAAACGAGCACGAGAATGGAAGGAGCACGAAGTTACGGGACCAATGATAATTTTATTTGGAGCATCGAGGCAAGAAATGAAAAATTTTAAGACTAAACGAAGCCCGAACGAAGATTGCAATTAATTAAGATGCTTAAAAGGAAGGAAAAAAGAATTAGCAGAAAAAAGGAGCTTAAATGGAAATTAAATGCAACATTAAACACAAAAAGACTCTTGGTCTAGTGGATGGGGACATGTTTATTAAACAAGAGGTCAAGTGTTCCATTCCCACTAATGGCAAAGTTGTTTGTTTTTTTTTTAACATCACAAGTGCTGAAGTGCTGCTGTCCATCTCCTCCAAGCCTAGCGAGATCCAAGCCCAGACGAGGCCCAACACCAAAGCCCAGCTGCGCCAATCTGCCCAAGCCCAAGTGCAGTCCCACGAAGCCCAGACCCAATGAAATCTTATTCTGCTATTATGCCTAACGCATGCAATAAACTTGGGGACCAAGTTTTAGAAGGGGATTTTTATGCCAAAGGCTTAATAGTTTAGGGGCTTTTATGAAAAATTATTAGGGGCTAAATTGTAACTAGTGGGTCTATAAAAACCCACCTCCCTCACCTCATTTGAGAATTTTTTTTGTATTTTGTACCCAAACTCTTGTATTTTAATTTTATGCTCTTTAGTTTTATATAAGTTTTATTTATTTCTTGCATCTTTATATTCTTCTCATCTTTTAATCCTTTTTATTTCATTTTATTTTTATAAAACTTTTTATAAAAATATGCCATGAAGAGTTGAGTTATAGTAAGATTGTGTGAGTGTATTTTATACGCTCCGTGCACACGCTCAACATATCATATTTATATTTTTATAAAAGTTTAGTTTTTTTTTTTTTTATTTGCTTATTTTTATTAAAGTTCACGTTTTTATTGTTTTATTTAGCTTAAAAATAGTAAAAAGTCTCTAAAAATCTTGTCTTTTG
Source organism: Chrysanthemum makinoi (assembly GCA_910596185.1). NCBI lineage: Eukaryota > Viridiplantae > Streptophyta > Magnoliopsida > Asterales > Asteraceae > Chrysanthemum > Chrysanthemum makinoi. Next base: position 236,128,966 of record OU343222.1, on the reverse strand, counting down.
TACAAAAAATCGAAAAATATATTTTATTTTCGTCATAAAATTTTCGTATTTTTCTGAGCTGTTTTAGTATTTTTAAAAAATCAAAAACTGTTTCTGTCATTTTTCTTTTAAAAAACTGTTTCGAATTTTATTTTTAAAAAATAGTAAAAAAACGTAAAAAAAATATTTTAGATTTTATGGTAGCTTCTCATAGTTTTCTTAAGATAGTGTGAATTTTTCATATTTTTTTGAACTAGTTTACTATTTATTTTGATTTATTTGCTATTATAAGCTTAAAAATCGAAAAAAAATACTTATTTAATTCCTAAAATTCTAAAACTTTTTATGTGAGTTTCTATCACTTTTATTACGTTTCTAAAAAACATTTGGAATTTTCGGAGTGCATTTGATATTTTTCCTTGATTTATTTCCTTTCTTAAAAAAAAAAAAAAAAAAAAAATCTTATATTTTAAATCTTTGACCTTAATACCCAAATTAGTTTTTGCGGAAACATATCTCCTTGAGAGAGTTTGGTGGTTAAGATTTGATTTATTAAGATTAGTTTATCTTTTATTTTAGCTTTTTATTATAAAAATCTTATATTCATATATTTGTGCTAACCCGTAAAAGTTTTGATTTTGTTTGTGTAATCCGATCCTACCTCATAAGGCGTGGAGCTTACGGGTCTTATAAGCTTAAAAATCATTAAAGTTTACAAATTTAATAACTTTTATTAAGTTATTTAGTTAATAAAGCTTAAACTTTATTTAACTAATTAGCATAATTAAAGTTAATAAGAAAATAAACTTTGATAATTTATTTAGTTTATAAGATTGGGTGGTATTTCTCTCGTAAAAATCATCGGGTTCTATTCTCTTACCTTTTTTTAGCTTATATTCTTAGTTTACCGTTACGTTTAATTATTCGTATGATGCTTGTTAAGTCTTTTTAGAATCATTCTCTTAGCTTTATATTAATTGTCACTAGTTGTAGTTTGTCATTTAAATTTTAGTTTAATCTTTAATTAGTTAAATTAGTTTAAAAAAAAAAAAAAAAAAATATATATATATATATATATTCCGCCTTTTTCTAAATTATCTTTTATCATTTAGAGTGTAGGAAAAATAAATTTGCATTCCTAAAGTTAAATTTGCAAAATTTGGTTTTAGATCGCGTTTTTAAATTCCCGTAGTTACGTTTTTAGAATAAAATTGCATTTAGGATATATTTAGGTAGCTTTCCTTAGTTTAAATGCTTAGTTTAAGTGTTATTTACGTGTTTTAATTTCCTTTCCGTTATTTAATTTGACTCTAGAACGTAATTAAAAATCAAAAAAATCCAAATCATCGAGCATTTTAATAACAACCAATAACGACGTTGCCCATTCACACCTCGTTGGGAAACGACTCGGATTTCCTAATCCGTATCACTATCACTCACGGGATTTAATTCACTATCCTTTTTCGTAAAGGGATTTTAAATCATTCATTGTGTTTATTTTTGATATCGATATTGTGGTTTTATCCATACACACATACCCCTAAGCCTACTTCGAGAATCAGTTTTTGGCGCCGCTGCCGGGGAGATATGTTAAGATTTTTTCGTTGTGTTTCGAGTTAGTGCCTTGAAGATCCTTTCTTTTGAAAGTTAATTTTCATAGTTTTAAAAGAAAAATCACTAAAAAATTTGAAAAATTCAAAAAATCCAAAAATATTTTCCTTTTTCTTTCTTTTAAAAAAAATCCAAAAATATTTTTCTTTATTTTTCAAAAATTAAAAATAATTTTCTTTATCCTCTAAAACAATAATTCTATCTTCTCAACCCTCACGTTTTTAATTCTTATGGCGTCTCGCGATAAAACTATGGAAGAATTACTATTCGAAGAACTAAAAGCTAGCCTTCGCGAGATGCACTTGATTGGTAACGACGACGATTATGACGAGGAGAGTGCTATTCCATTGAACGATGTTATCTCTCAACTCCCTCAGTCTGTTGCAATCACATTCATCTTACCCAACGAGGATCCCGAGGACTCTCTCATAATGGGGGACGAGCATCTCAGCACTATTTCGGAAACGAAATTGTCTAGTGTTGAGGACCTTGTCCCAATCCCAAGTGAGTCTGAGGATATATCCGACGATGAGTATGATTTGCCTTTTCGTGATGATTCTCTTAACATTTCTGAGGTTACTTCCGGGATTTTCTCAAATCCACTTTTTGAATTTAACGATGACTATACTTTTTGCGGAGTAAATCATCTTTTTGATGAAATGTCGAGTCCGATCTGAGACACCATAACGGAAGTGGTGGAAATTTCTAGCTCTCAGAGCACACCACTTGTCCCACCTCTGTATTCTGACTCATCTCCTCCGTCATGTGATGACGATTCTACCCTTACTGATGAGTTATCTTTCGAGTATCCCATTGAGACATCTTGTGAAGACAAAATTTTTAAACCAGGGATACTCGTTGGAAGAGAAAATGAGTTTTTAAAATGTGATCAAAATGTTTTTCAAAATTCTCTATCCAAAAATGAACTCTTTCTTCCTATTGAGTCGTTTGAGCTTGAAACATATATCATCAGAACCTTTCTTCCCTTCCTCACATATAATGTGACTTCTCCTATCCTTCACTCCTTCGGGAATGAGGATACAATCTTTGATCCCGGAATTCTAATAATTGATGGATTCCACACTTGCTCCCCCATGGACAAATGAATTCGGGGTCGAGTCAAGCTAGCGACTCGTTTAACAAAAACATAAGCGCTTCTCGGGAGGCAACCCGTGCTATCTATCTATCTATTTTTATTTTTCTTCTAATAAGTGTGTTGTAGATTAGTGTGGGGTTTTGTTTCTTTCCATGTGTGTTTGCAGGTTCCCGTTTTGCTTGAAGAATCCCTATGATCGAGAAGACCTCCGTGCTTGTTTTCAAACCCTCGAACACTCGGTCTCCGATCATTTATATGTTATATCTTGGGATAACCCTTTGTCATAATTAAAAATGATTTTTCACCTTTCACACTTAGAATTTTTAAAACATTCGCCTTTTTCAATTCTAAGTGTGGGGTTAACACCCGTAATTTTTAAACATTGAGGACAATGTTAAGTTTTAAGTGTGGGGTGGATTTCTATCGAAATATGAATTTTTCTGCTTTTGTATGGTCCCCATGCAACCCCGTTTTTAACCGTTTTATCAAAAAAAAATCAAAAAATTTTGAAGCTTTTGCTAGTCTTTTTGATTGAAAAGTTTTGCTAGTCTCTTAGACAAGAAACTATAAAATGCGAATTCTAGCTCACAAGGCCAATGATTTGCAAGTTTCCCTGGGTGACTTTAAATATGCATAACTTGATTTCATTAGACGAAGCATTTGCTAAATTAATATATGTTTTGACACCTTGTTGACTTTCCGCTGGTGAGAGTAGGAATAGAATTCTGACTTGACCGGGCGGGTTGAGCCCTAGCTTGTTCCCTTAACCATAGATAATTTAATTATCGGCTAAGCATCCGCGGATCTCATTATTTGGGATTTTAAATTTGCGGAGATCGAGAAATGATAGAGTTACTTATGAGTTTAGATGCTAAGCGTGGAGTAGTTGGTTCTCTTTAGAGCCCATCGAAGGTACTTATGGCTTTTTGTTCCCACAAGATTGTTTCACCCCATATCTGTGATTAAATAATTAGAGATGTTGAGTTTATGGCGATAGTTAGTTCTTTATCTTCTTTAGAGAATCCTTGCCCATGAGGGTTGGGTACACATCAAGGTACTGTCAGTGTTGCGGTGTAATAGACAACTGATTCCTGATAGTTTGCTGCTATTGTTTCTATTGTTATAAAAGCCGTAGGGTTTGGAGTTTGGCACAAAAATTAACATGAAATAAAGCCCAAATGTATTAAAATTGAAAAATCCAAAGCCATAAAAGTTTTCTATGTCCGACGGTAACCCCGTTGTCATGGACTTCTAAAAAGGTTGAGGAAAATCCAAAGTCATAATAAGACTTCTGATAAAACGGTAATCCCGTTGAGTTAGTGGTTGAAAAGACCAAGGGCCTAAATTGCAAAAATGCAAATGTGCTGAAATAAGTGTTAAGCCAAACTTTGAATCCGGGAGATGTCTAAATAAAGCCTCTGTCTCTGAACTCATAGATGAGTTGTCTCGGTCGCCATAAAAAGGATATTCTCCCTAAATCGTGTGAAATTAGGACCTTGATGTGGACCTCATTCTTGTATGCAATGATTTTCGAGGGAAGATGGATAACTAATTATCGACTTAGCTTCATATCTTTATCGGAATAAAAATTATCGAAACGAGAAATTTGAAGAAATTCATTTCTCACAAAAAAAAAATAAAAAAATCTAGAGGAAATAGGAAAATGGGAGCAAAAGGTAACTACACAAGTAACTTCCATGGGTAGTGTTAGCATCTAAAGTCATATTTAACAATGATTTCGATTTTACGCTTAGTTTGGGGACTTGTGAAAAATCAGGGACGATGTATTCTATCCGTATGGTCACTTCACGCTGTGTTGTGTTTCCTACTCCGTGATCCTAACGTGTCGTTTGAAAAATGTTGGAGTTATTGATCGACATGAAAGTTCAACAAACCGTCACTCATAACCGGAATGTGCTTAATCGTAATATCTATATGTGAAATAAAAGGTAAACGAGGCGTTTTTAGAATTAAGGCCTTCTTAATCTCTTTTGAGGAATCTTTGCTACTTCTTCATAGGTTTAGTAGAAAGAGATTGAAATCCTTGGTTTTAGAAGCGTGAGTTGATTGCATTGCGTGAGGACACGACAATCTTCTCGTCTGGGGTATTTTGGTATATGTGAAAACATATACCTTTTTCTTTATCAAAACCGGACCAAAAAGACCAAAAACTAACCCCTAAAGCCATAAATATTTATGGTTTTGTGTTTATGTATGTGCAGGTAATGGATATTACAAAATGGACAAAGAGAAGACAAAATGGGCAGAAACGAGCACGAGAATGGAAGGAGCACGAAGTTACGGGACCAATGATAATTTTATTTGGAGCATCGAGGCAAGAAAAGAAAAATTTAAAGACTAAACGAAGCCCGAACGAAGATTGAAATTAATTAAGATGCTTAAAAGGAAGGAAAAAAGAATTAGCAGAAAAAAAGAGCTTAAATGGAAATTAAATGCAACATTAAACACAAAAAGACTCTTGGTCTAGTGGATGGGGACATGTTTATTAAAGAAGACGTCAAGTGTTCCATTCCCACTAATGGCAAAGTTGTTTGTTTTTTTTAACATCACAAGTGCTGAAGTGCTGCTGTCCATCTCCTCCAAGCCCAGCGAGATCCAAGCCCAGACGAGGCCCAACACCAAAGCCCAGCTGCGCCAATCTGCCCAAGCCCAAGTGCAGTCCCACGAAGCCCAGACCCAATGAAATCTTATTCTGCTATTATGCCTAACGCATGCAATAAACTTGGGGACCAAGTTTTAGAAGGATATTTTTATGCCAAAGGCTTAATAGTTTAGGGGTCATTATAAAAAATTATTAGGGGCCAAAGTGTAACTTGTGGGTCTATATAAACCCACCTCCCTCACCTCATTTGAGAATTTTTTTTGTATTTTGTACCCAAACTCTTGTATTTTAATTTTATGCTCTTTAGTTTTATATAAGTTTTATTTATTTCTTGCATCTTTATATTCTTCTCATCTCTTAATCCTTTTTATTTCATTTTATTTTTATAAAACTTTTTATAAAAATATGCCATGAAGAGTTGAGTTATAGTAAGATTGTGTGAGTGTATTTTATACGCTCCGTGCACACGCTCAACATATCATATTTATATTTTTATAAAAGTTTAGTTTTTTTTTATTTGCTTATTTTTATTAAAGTTCACGTTTTTATTGTTTTATTTAGCTTAAAAATAGTAAAAAGTCTCTAAAAATCTTGTCTTTTTTACAAAAAATCGAAAAATATATTTTATTTTCGTCATAAAATTTTCGTATTTTTCTCAGCTGTTTTAGTATTTTTAAAAAATCAAAAACTGTTTCTGTCATTTTTCTTTTAAAAAACTATTTCGAATTTTATTTTTAAAAAATAGTAAAAAAACGTAAAAAAAATATTTTAGATTTTCTGGTAGCTTCTCATAGTTTTCTTAAGATAGTGTGAATTTTTCATATTTTTTTTGAACTAGTTTACTATTTATTTTGATTTATTTGCTATTATAAGCTTAAAAATCGAAAAAAAAATACTTATTTAATTCCGAAAAATCTAAAACTTTTTCTGTGAGTTTCTATCACTTTTATTACGTTTCTAAAAAACATTTGGAATTTTCGGAGTGCATTTGATATTTTTCCTTGATTTATTTCCTTTCTTAAAAAAAAAAAAAAAAAATCTTATATTTTAAATCTTTGACCTTAATACCCAAATTAGTTTTTGCGGAAACATATCTCCTTGAGAGAGTTTGGTGGTTAAGATTTGATTTATTAAGATTAGTTTATCTTTTATTTTAGCTTTTTATTATAAAAATCTTATATTCATATATTTGTGCTAACCCTTAAAAGTTTTGATTTTGTTTGTGTAATCCGATCCTACCTCATAAGGCGTGGAGCTTACGGGTCTTATAAGCTTAAAAATCATTAAAGTTTACAAATTTAATAACTTTTATTAAGTTATTTAGTTAATAAAGCTTAAACTTTATTTAACTAATTAGAATAATTAAAGTTAATAAGGAAATAAACTTTGATAATTTATTTAGTTTATAAGATTGGGTGGTATTTCTCTCGTAAAAATCACCGGGTTCTATTCTCTTACCTTTTTTTTAGCTTATATTCTTAGTTTACCGTTACGTTTAATTATTCGTATGATGCTTGTTAAGTCTTTTTAGAATCATTCTCTTAGCTTTATATTAATTGTCACTAGTTGTAGTTTGTCATTTAAATTTTAGTTTAATCTTTAATTAGTTAAATTAGTTTAAAAAAAAAAAAAAAAAAATTTATATATTCCGCCTTTTTCTAAATTATCTTTTATCATTTAGAGTGTAGGAAAAATAAATTTGCATTCCTAAAGTTAAATTTGCAAAATTTGGTTTTAGATCGCGTTTTTAAATTCCCGTAGTTACGTTTTTAGAATAAAATTGCATTTAGGATATATTTAGGTAGCTTTCCTTAGTTTAAATGCTTAGTTTAAGTGTTATTTACGTGCTTTAATTTCCTTTCCGTTATTTAATTTGACTCTAGAACGTAATTAAAAATCAAAAAAATCCAAATCATCGAGCATTTTAATAACAAACCAATAACGACGTTGCCCATTCACACCTCGTTGGGAAACGACTCGGATTTCCTAATCCGTATCACTATCACTCACGGGATTTAATTCACTATCCTTTTTCCTAAAGGGATTTTAAATCATTCCTTGTGTTTATTTTTGATATCGATATTGTGGTTTTATCCATACACACATACCCCTAAGCCTACTTCGAGAATCATCGAGTGTTAAGAAACGAACTCAACGGTTTTGGGAAGCTTGTATCATTATCTCAAAGTTTTAGTGTTTAAGTTTTCATCCTAGAGGTCTCGATCATAGAGAAAAGTATAGGTAAAGTATGGTACTTGTGTCCCAAAATATAGTTTAAGGATGGTTTTCCAGCAAAGTTTAAGTGACTGTATTTTACTCGTTACAACTCCGCTTGACAAATGGCTTGACATTTTGAAAAATATGCTAGGCGAACTTACTTTTACTAGAAGACATCACTTTATAAAAAGTACTTCGTCATTGTTAAAAACGACCCTCAACATGGTCCTTGGTGGCCGTAGTATGTGTTTAATAGAAAATATGTTAATTTTGCTAATAAAATAAAGTTACGGCAACTTTTTAAAATGTGAATAACTTTGTCGTTAAAAGTCCGTTTTCTACGTTTTATATATCCACGGAATCGTGATAACATATACTAATATATTTTTGATAAGTCGACACATTTAACAACGCTTAAGACTCATTTTGGACTCGTAAAAAGTCGAGACAGCATGCTGAATTTTCTGGAATTAATAGTTTTTGTCGTCAAACTTCAAAAATTCATAACTTCTTCGTTATAGCTCCGTTTTAACCCGTTCAAGCGGCCACGTTTTCGTTTTAAAGTATATTTTCCAAATATCTAGTCCAAAATATTTTGCTTACTGTCGAATTTTCCAGATTTTTAAAATATGGACAGACCCTTAATTAGACTTGTCGAAATGGGTTTTTCACGCGCAAAACCTATTCCAACCAATTCAAAACAACTCCGAAGCTATTCTAATCCTACCATACACCTTCTTAGGGTGTCATGGGTTCCTAGACATCACCAAGAGTGATATATAACAAGGAATAATTATAGGATGACACAATATATATAACTCTTAAAATCAATGAAAAAGTGGTATAAACATCCATGAGACTTGCATGTTTTCTCAAATATGATGAAGTAAATATAACAATGAATATGAAATATGATGATGAATATGGATGCTTACTAGTTACTTGATGAGGTTTATGGACAATGGATTTTCCTAATCACCCAAGGTTTTTATTGCAAAACGTTAATAACAAGTGATACTAGAGTGTGAATACTTGATTAGAAAAATTTTATGATGATCTTCTCTTGGTCTCCATGGTGTGGCCGGTTTGCAAGAGAGAAGAGAAGAGAGAAATGGTTTTTTTGATCTTTTGATAAATATCAAGTGAATGTGTTGTGTTGAATATCATACCAAGACTTAGAAGAGATATTTTGCATCTAAATGACTCACCCCTCCCCCTTGGTCGACATATGCAATAAAAAAAAGACTAGTTGCATTTAGTATTATTAAGTGTATTAATGTAGAGTAAATGTGTAGTTAATTAAGGATAATTTGTAACTTGTATATTTATAAGCTTGTAGGGTAGCGTTAGCTAAAAATAAATTTTAACGGATCAAAATAAAATATATTGAAGTCTTAAAAATTATAAAATACATTTCTTGCAAGAATTGAGTGAATAAATATTTATCGGGTTGAATTTACGAAAACCGTCGTAATTATATAAATATAACAATTTATATACGAAATAAATTTAAAACATCGGGTAAATTAATAATATAATTTTTATAGTCTTAAAATGAGTATAAAAATATATTAGGAATATTTTTGGAAGTGTCAGATTAAATGTTCAAAATAATTAATTACATGATAGCGTTTATTTAATAGAAAAATAAACGTTTAATGAAAAATGCAAAACCATGCATGAACTAATATGATGATGATGATGCTAATGAAATGTAGACTAAACCTAGTCTATATGAAATGTCCATGATGATATGTTCATGAATTCACAGCTAAACCATTACGGTTACGTGAATTTGATGCTCGTAAACCTAGTTTACGATAAATGATAAATGATGAAGCATGAGTAATGTTTTGAAATATGACCTGAAAATACGAGTTTTGACACTACCAGAACATCTGAGTGATATGTTCACATATTCACAATGGATATGGAAAACCTTCTAGAGCCAACATCAAACAAGCTCTTGGTAGGTGACATGTGAGATCTATCCAATAGATCAAACTTGTGACAACTGGATTGAAATGATAGGGCGATTCAATATTGAATGAACCTTGGTCCAGGAAATGGTCTGACGGATACCTTTGAGAAACAGGTCGTTGTGCTTAAAAATTCTTTTCTCTAGCACATCGACTGTGTATTAATATTTCAAAATAAAAGGTATTTATGATTGATAATTGATTTTCCTTAAAACCTTCGTTGTATTACAAAACACTTTATATTTTGTAATACACGATTGTTTTTCAAATCACTTTTCATCAATAAGTGAATCTCAATTCGTTGGTTCACTCACTCTGTGTTGTCTTCTTTGAGACATTCTGGTTGGAGAACAGCTAGAGCAGCTGCGAAACCCTGTCAAGGAGGTTCTTCAGAATTTTACCTGATCACAAGCAGTACTTGTACTGATTAACGGGGAACCATGGGCCGTGTACCTCAATTCAACGAAAGTGATCAAAGACACTTTCGTGCGCTTTATTGTTAACTGTTGTATGCAGGGAAACCCGACGGTTGCAGCTGATCAGAATTGATAAGTCATTCCATAACCGCATGCTCACACATCACGTTCATTTCGAAGAAATCATGATAAAAGCATATCTTCATCAACGACTCTGATATTTTCACTCCATGCTTCTGCTGCGCTGCTGCAAATATCATGAATCAGCAAAAGCTTCCGCAACTCTGATGAGAAGAAATCATCATCCAGAATGTGAGCATGTCGGTCCAAAAGTCACAACGTCACATGATGGCAATGCTACAAAGGATAAGTCAGAGATTTATGGTGGCAGATGATCTCAAAGTTGGCTCAACACTCATCATCACGTGGATCAGTTAAAGACCTCCACTTGAGTCAACAAAACATGTGGAACATGAAGAATCAAAGGCTGTGGACTACAGAGCAAAGATCTTAATCAAGAATCCAAGAACAATCAAAATGTTATATCTGTTTGTGTTCAATGTAAATTGAGGTGACCTCCCTTAGGGGGAGATTGTTAGGATTTAGAAAATCCGGTAGTTAAAGTGTCGGTCACCTCAAGTATATGTATTCGTTAGAAAGCTCGTAGTCGTAGTCATGTTATGTTAATAAGTAGTTAGTTAAGTAACACCGTGGAGGACGGACGGGTCTTTACCCACTGTATGCCTGATCCACAGCCCGTAGGAGGCATGTCTTGTAAGAAACTATAAATACCCTCTATCTCCCAAGGTAGAGGGTTGGAGCTTGATAATATCATTTTTCTTTGTCTCACTAAGTTCCCTAAACTCTTCCACTTTCTCTCTCTAAAACCTATATTATACGCCCCATATTTAATGTATGTAATGTTTTTATGAAATCCAATATGTTACACAACAGCCTTTTTTAAAGCGGGATTAATTAATGTGGTGTCTTCTTCATCTGTTTCTTGCTCATTTGTTTCAATATGATCAATCGTAACTCAGTTCAACCACTAGTACATCACAGAAACCATCAAGCATACAAAATCTCTTTCGTACATCACATAGGCAAGCTACATTTATACTATCTTACGCATACATGCTACAAATTAAAGCTACTGCATCTCAATTCAACCACTAGTACATCACAGAAATTGTCAAACATTAAAAATCTCTTTCGTAAATCAAGTAGGCTACATATATACTATCTTTACACACACACATGCTGCAAATTAAAATTTACTGCATCTCAGTACAAACACTAGTACATTACAGAAACTGTCAAGCATTCAAAATTTCTTTCGCACTTCACATATGCTACATTTATCGTATATTACGCAGACATTCTCCAAAATTAAAAGCTACTGCATCTCAGTTCAACTACATTTATCATAAATTAAACGTTAATGCAGATTAAAATCTATTGCATCACAGTTCAATCACTAGTGCATCACATAAGATATTGCATCACAGTTCAATCTATCTTACATCACAGTTCAATCACTAGTGCATCACATAAGCTATTAAAATCTATTACATCACGTAGGCTACACTTATCCTGTCTTACGCACACACGCTGCAAATTAAAATGTGACAACTCGCACTTTTCCAGATATTCATTTTTGAGATATTACGTCTGTTTTTCAATTACGAACTTTCCTGAGCTCATTTGTCGAGAAAACAAGAAAGTTGTCTCATGAAACGTGATATTTGCACACAACGAGTAATGGCACAACTGACGAATTGATTTATTTTTGATATTTTAGGCGAGAAACATGTCACGTGAACACTCGTTTTTATTGTAAAAATTATTCAAAACGCAGTGGCGTAAGTTTCGTAATTTTTATCGCGCGTTTATTTGTTCGAACGAGCCCCGAATCACAAAATGGCAAAAGTTTGTTAAAATTACATAAATGGCCCTTGTGTATAAATTACACAGCCACCCCCTCATCTTTGGTGAAAAGTACATGTTGTAATTTACTCTTTGAGTATAAAAGAAATGTTATAACACAATCCCTCATTTTATCAACCCCAAACCCTAGATCCTCTTCCAACCGCCGCCTCCCTGTTCCGGCTATCTTTCCGGCCACAGCCACCACAGCCACGCCACCTCTACCAGTGTCGCCTCTCTTCCTGTTTTTATTACCAAAACTACACGAAGATTGAAGTGTTCAGGGCATCGATTAAAGTTTTGCTCGTGGGATTGAGTCGTTATTTGGTTGTGTCTGCCTCTTATCTCACCTCTCTTTTTCCTTTCTTTCTCTCTCGATTAACTGGTAAGTCGAGTTTATAAAACCCGTTCGTTATTTTGAATTAATCCAGTTACAAAGCATATGTTGACATTTTCGTGGGTTAAATTGGATAGAAAGCGATTTGCAAATGGTTTGTGAATCTGTGAAATGAAAGTTTTAAATCAACTTTTCGTGTGATAAGAAACGGGTTAATAAGTTTTTCGTGTGAGAAAAAAAAACATTTGGTGGTGTTTGAGCAATTGTCTTGGGTTCGTGTGGCACTCGTCATCCGAAATGGTTTTGGTATGTTATGTGTTGTGTTTTCTTCTTTGTGGATCTTAAGATAGATTAAAAGCAGGTTGTTTGATGTTCGAGTGATGAATGTTTGTTCGATTTTATGGCTGTGAATGTGTTTGTGGTCTTGGGTCAGACCTCTTAGGGGTGCTTGTGTGTTCGGTTTATCACCAGGTAACGCCAAGGGGACGTTGGCATTATTTGTTGTTTTATTTTCTTCTTGTTACCTTGTTGCAGTTGCGTATAGTGTAGTCGTGTTGGTGTTTGTGTTGAGTTGTGTACATGTGTGGTGATGCATGCGGGCTGTTGTAGTCACGAGAGGGTGTTTGTTGTTCAAGGCTATTCTAGTCTATCGGCAGCTCCTCGGTCTATTTTCAGCTTGGTTAACGACTTCTTTAACTGCTTATTTTTAGTTTATGGGGTAATAAATTGTGGTTGGAAATATTGATTTAGAGATCATTTTGAACTTGCGGCTAAATTGATTTGAGAGCGTGAGGCTTGTTTGGTGTCCCTGGGTGATGCTTTTGGAGGTAGGTGGAGTTCGTTGGAGATGCGGGTGAGTGATGTACTCTTTTTCCCTTCTCCAAGGTTTTCCCACTGGGTTTTTACTTGGAAAGGATTTTTAAGGAGGCAGGCTCATCTGGTTCATCAATCTCCTTCGAAGAGATGGGCGGATATGTGTGGTCATTCTTGTGTGATTAGGTGGTTGTTTCCAGTTGGTGTTTTGGTTTTTGTATGTATTTATAGTTCTAGCGCTTAGTGGCATGTCACTAGCGTGTTAGTTGGTAGTTCAAGCGTTGCTTGAGGTTAATGTGGTACTTCTGCCACATTCCATTGTTCTTAAACGTTTTTTTGGTGTAATATAATTTACCGGGTTGAAGACCCTTTACCCAAAAAAAAATAAATTGATTTGAGATTATTACTACTAGTTACTTGAGGTTTATATTGGATTAACGAACTATAAAAATATATAACGGATAAAGGATTAGATAAATATAAACGGTTAATGGATTTAGTATTTGGGTTAATAATTACCGAACATTAATTATTGGACTCGTTTACGAGCATAATGACATTATTATATTGTTGGACAAGGATTGGACGTATTGGATTTATGGTATTAGTTATTTGGACATTATGGACCCTTTTGTCACACCCCCAATTTACCTGTTTTGCAGCGGAATGGAATTCCTGGGGGATTGACTGTCATAGCACCACATCACAGTTATATTGAACGACTTAAAGTGCCGTTTTAAAAACACATCGTTGGATATTTCATAAAAACATTCAGAGTACAACATCGGTCCCAAAAGGTTTACAAAGTTTGCGGAAATACAAATATGTTACAAATCCAAACGATGTTTTGAAATAAAGTGCCATAAGGTACATAATGTAAGTCACGCGCGACTCAAAATGTAGGTCCCTAAACCATGTCATGATGATAATGCCTCAGTTACTTGAAAATACATTGCTAAAAACGGTCAACAAAAATGTTGGTGAGAAATCATAGGTTTATGTAAATGTTTTATACGACTACACAAGTATCTATCATGCATGACCATCCAGTCACGTAAAAATAATGTTACAATTGCTCTAAGCCCATGACCCCGAAACTAGACTGTTCAATCATGTATGCCCCTGCAGAGTGTTTGCCAGACAACTCCGTATTGTGATCAAATGAAATGCATCCGTTTTCCTGGTTGGGATTCACCAACCCGGATGGAGGCGTCACCCTCGATAGATCTATCCACTCATCCTCGCTTCAAAGATTAACGGTTCATGTTCAAGTAATGGGGACTTTCAAATTGGCAAATGCGGTAACTTAAGCAATGTAATGAATTTAACATACTTGGTATCGTACAAAGAAAATGTAGTGCAATGTATTCTCCCCGTGGGTTTGAAAATAATCGAAAGCATGTAAAACGGGGCTATGAAAACTCACTTGGATAAACTGGAATAATGGCAAAAGTGAGTACACCGAGGTTTAATGTGATGCGTTAACCGGGACCTATTATCAATGATATGATATGATATGTCATGAGTTGCAATGTAATGTTATGCATGCACTTGATATGTTATTTATACCATTTACGAGTTTTGAAAATATTACTCGACGTCGAAAAATACTCTTTTGACGTCTTGACCAATCAAAAATCACTTTACATGTTTTTACGTCAAAATGTCATCCTACAATGGTTTTATAATGATTTTTAGAGAAATTACCACTTTTCGTCGCAAATCAATGTCGTCGGAAAAATCATGAAATTAACAAAAATGGCTTTGGAAAACTAGTCGTAAAATAGTGTACGTCGATCGTTAGAGAACGAACTCGACTGTTTTGGAAAGTTTGTATCGATATCTAAAAGTTTCAGTTCAGGAGTTTTCGTCCAAAAGGTCTCGAACATAAAGATAATAAGGGTTAAAGATGGTGGTTTTTGGCTAATTGAGTGCAGAAAATTAGTTACGGCAAGTTTATGAAAAAGTGCATATCTTTGTCGTTTCAAATCCGTTTTCTACGTTTAATATGTCCTTAGCTTCGTATTGAAGTAAACTAATATATTTTTGAGAAGTCGAAATAATTTGTGAAGCTTAAGGCTCGTTTTTGACCCAAAAACACTAAAAACAGAAAGCTGAAATTTCTGAAAATAATATTTTCCGTCGTCAAACTTGTAAAATCCATAACTTTCTCGTTATAACTCCGTTTTATTCCGTTCAAGCGGCCACGGATTCGTTTTAAAGTATATTTTCAAAATATCAAGGCCAAAATGTCGTACCAACAGTAGGTTTTTCCAGAAATTCGAATTAAGGACAGAACACAAAATATACTTATCGAAAATAGTTTTTCTCGGACAAAACCTATTCTAATCCCTTCAAATCAACTCCAAAACTAATCTAATCCTACCATACACCTTCTTAGGGTGTCATGGGTTCCTAATCACCATCAAGACCAACCAATACCATGGGAATATTTATAGGATGACCATATATATATATATAACTCTAAAATCATGAAATAAATGGTATAAATCACATATCATGCATATAAGCTCCAAAAATGAAAAGAAACATATGAAAATGAAAAGGAAACATGAAAATGATAAAAACAAGCTTACTAGTGATTATGAAGAGGTGAAAGTAACAAGGATTAAACTTAAATATCCTTGGTTTTTATTTCAAAACCATATAAAGGATATGATCTAGGTTGTAAACACTCTTGAACTTGATGAAAATTTTTGATCCCTTGGTTCTTGTTGTTGTGGCCGGTTCTTGAAGCCAAGAAGAAGAGAGAAATAAAATTTTTAACACCTTGATAAAATGTAATGTGTGAGAAATAACTTTGAGTGTAAGACTTTTGAGGTGAATGAAATTATTAGACATGAACCATACCAACATTTAAGACACACCCTCCCCTATGGCCGGTTTTAGGGGAGGGTTGTCTCTCCAAAATATATTTTTTTTTTTTTAAATTGTTACTTGTATAAATTTGTTTAACATTTGTGTAATTTTGTAAGAAAAGGTAAGTAGAATGTAGAAAATGTACAAGTAAGTTTTAATAGTTCAAAATAGAATGTATTGAGGTGATAAAAATTGTAAAAATACTTTCCTTGTGAAATTTGAGTGATAAAATAATTATCGTACAATTTTTAAGAAAAACGACGTAATAATTAAACTTTAATGATTTGAGTACCAAATAAATTTGAAACACTAGGAAAACTAAAAATATAGTTTTTATAAACTAAATGTAAGTTTAAAAATACCTCGGGATCATTTTTGAAAGTATCGGGTTAAATATTAAAAATAATAACTCACGCGATAAAGATTATTAAACATAAAAATTACGCGTAAAATATGAAATGAAATGTCGTGAATGTACTAATGAGATGCACATGATGTCAATGAAATGTAGACTAATCATAGTCCATATGAACTGTACGTGATGTCATGATCATGAATTCGCCGCTAAACCTCCAAGGTTACGCGAATTTGAAACAAGTAAACCAAGTTTACTATAAATGTTGAAATAAGGAGACATGAATTGTGTAGAAATGACTGAAAATACGGATTGTCACATTCGCCCATCCAAAAAGGAATTCAGTCCCTGAATTCAATCATTGTTAGGTCTAACGGTGTCGGTGAAAAGATGAGGATACTTGCGTCGCATCTGGTCTTCCCGTTCCCAAGTAAACTCGGGACCTCGTCGAGAATTCCAACGAACTTTCACAATAGGAATACGACTCTGTTTCAACCGCTTGACCTCGCGGTCCATGATTTCTACAGGTTCTTCCACAAAATTGAGTTTGTCATCGAAATGAATTTCGTCCAATGGAATAACGAGCGATTCGTCCGAAAGACACTTCTTCAAGTTTGAAACATGAAACGTGTTGTGCACATGACTAAGTTCTAGTGGAAGATCAAGTCGATAAGCTACCGGACCAACTCTGCTAAAAATCTTGAATGGTCCAATGTATCTCGGGTTTAACTTCCCACGCTTTCCAAATCGTACCACGCCCTTCCAAGGCGATACTTTCAACATAACTTTGTCACCTACTTGAAATTCCAAATCCTTGCGTCTAACATCCGCATAACGTTTCTGTCGACTCCTGGCGATTCTGAAGTCTATCACGAATTTGAACAATCTTTTCCGTGGTTTCCGTACCATTTCTGGACCAGAAGTTGTGCGTCTCCTACCTCGGCCCAACAAACAGTGAACGGCACTTACAACCATAGAGTGCCTCAATGGTGCCATCTTGATACTGGTGTGATAACTATTGTTGTACGAGAATTCAATCAATGGCAAATGGTTAGCCCAACCATTTCCAAAAGCAATGACACATGCTCTCGCATGTCTTCTAACGTTTGAATGGTCCTTTCACTTTGACCGTCGGTTTGTGGGTGATATGCTGTGCTCATCTCTAATCTGGTTTCGAATGAATCTTGCAATGAATTCCAGAAGTTTGAAGTGAATCGACTATCTCTCTCGGAAATGATAGAAATTGGTGCTCCGTGCCTCGAGACTATTTCCTTGACATAAAGTCTAGTGAGTTGCTCCATGGAATAAGTCTCTCTAATCGGTATGAAATGGGCTGACTTGGTAAGGCGATCAACAATTACCCAAATAGCGTCGTAACCTCCCGATGTCTTAGGAAGTTTAGTAACAAAGTCCATTGTAATGCGTTCCCATTTCCATTGAGGAATTTCCGGTTGTTGGAGTAAACCTGAAGGCTTCTGATATTCGACTTTTACCTTAGAGCCGGTAAGGCATTTGCTAACGTACGTGGCAATCTCCGCTTTCATGTTCGGCCACCAATAAAGCTTCTTAAGATCTTGATACATCTTATCCGATCCTGGATGAATAGAATACTTTGACTTATGCGACTCATGCATAATCAATTCTCGTATTCCGCCATACAATGGAACCCACATTCTATCCTTGAAACATAATACTCCATCTGCTCTTTTCACAAAACCATTTGCGCTTTCGGGCATACCATAAAGCTTTTCACTTGGTCGATTTTCCTCCTTAAGTGCTTCGACTTGTGCTTCGTGGATTTTCGATGGTAAAGGAGAAATAATCGTCATTCCCAATGAACGAACTCTTAAAGGTTTAGGCCTCTCTTTCCGACTAAGAGCATCCGCCACAACATTGGCTTTTCCCGGGTGATACTTGATTTCACAATCATAGTCGCTGAGTAACTCCAACCAACGACGTTGCCTCATATTAAGCTCCTTCCGATCAAGAATATATTGCAAACTCTTGTGGTCGGTAAACACTGTGCACTTTGTACCGTAGAGGTAGTGTCTCCAAATCTTGAGCGCAAAAACTACGGCTCCTAACTCGAGATCATGAGTTGTGTAGTTCTTCTCATGAGTCTTAAGTTGTCGAGAAGCATACGCTATCACCTTTTCGTTTTGCATTAAAACAGCCCCAAGTCCTTTATGCGAAGCGTCGCAATATACAACAAAGTTCTCAATGCCTTCGGGTAGTGCCAAAATTGGCGCACTGCAAAGCTTTTGCTTCAACACCTGAAAAGCAACTTCTTGTTTCTTTCCCCACTCGTACTTCTTGTTTTTCTGTGTCAACTTGGTCAAAGGTCTCGCTATCTTCAAAAACCCGATGAACCTTCGGTAATACCCTGCTAGTCCTAGAAATTGTCAATTTCGTAGGATTCGTTGGAGTAGCCCAATCTTTACTACTTCAATCTTTGCGGGATCAACTTGTAGTCCTTGACTATCAATGACATGACCAAGAAATTGCACTTTGTGATTCCAAAAATCACACTTCGAAAATTTGGCATACAACTTCTCATTCTTGAGTAGCCTTAAAATCGTCCTTAAATGCTCTTCGTGCTCTTCTTTGCTCTTGGAGTAGATCAATATGTCGTCGATGAACACTATAACAAACTTGTCCAAATACGTCTTACAAACTCTATTCATGAGATCCATGAATACCGCCAGTGCATTAGTCAATCCAAACGGCATCACTTGAAACTCGTAATGACCGTAACGTGTTCTAAACGCTGTTTTCTGAATATCCTCTTCCGAACTCGAAGCGATGATAACCCGATCGAAGATCAATCTTGGAATAAATACTAGAACCTTGCAACTGATCGAACAAGTCATCAATTCTGGGAGTGGGTAACGATTCTTCACCGTTAACTTGTTCAATTCTCTATAATCTATGCACATTCGGAAGGATCCATCCTTCTTCTTCACAAACAAGACCGGTGCTCCCCAAGGCGAGGAACTCGGCCTAATGAATCCTTTGTCTAGAAGCTCTTGCAATTGATTAGACAATTCTTGCATTTCGGATGGTGCTAAACGGTACGGTGCTCGCGCAATCGGTGCAGCTCGGGCACTAAGTCAATATGAAATTCTACTTGACGTGCCGGTGGAAGTCCCGGTAAATCCTCGGGAAATACTTCTGAAAATTCACGGACAATAGGAACATCTTCAAGTCGCTTCTCCTCCGACTTTTTCTCGGTTACATGGGCTAAGAAAGCAAGACAACCTTTCTTAATGTACTTCTCCGTTTTGATGCACGATATGATACTAATTCTAGTTCCACTTCGTTCCCCACGAATAATCAAAGTTTCGTCGTTATAGGGAAGATGAACAACTTTCTCATCACAAATGATCTTCGCACGATGCTTAGATAACCAATCCATGCCGATGACGACGTCAAAACTACCAAGCTCTACGGGCATGAGGTCTATGTTGAAGGGATGATTAAGAAAATTGAATGTGCAACCGCGA
Organism: Chrysanthemum makinoi; assembly: GCA_910596185.1. Lineage (NCBI taxonomy): Eukaryota > Viridiplantae > Streptophyta > Magnoliopsida > Asterales > Asteraceae > Chrysanthemum > Chrysanthemum makinoi. The sequence goes on along the minus strand of OU343222.1, from coordinate 236,109,231 downwards.
ACAATGGTGTTTGTGTTAACTACGCTACCATTAGCTAATTCGACAATGTATGATGTATCTAAGGTGGTTGGCTTAATGTTGAGCAAAGGTGCAAATGCATTGGACACAAAACTTTTATCGGCACCTGAATCAAATAAAACTGAAGCATAACGATTATTGAAGGAACGTACCGTGATGACATTCGGGTCCTCCCTATCTTCTCCGCCTCCAATGACGTAAACCCTTCCTCGTGCCAAACCTTCTTGATTCGGATTTGCTTGATTCTTTCCTTTCTTACAATCCCTCTTGTAGTGTCCAGGTTCCCCGCAACCAAAACATGTAACTTGTGGCCACTTGCAATCCCTAGTACGGTGACCAACTTTCTTGCAATTTTCACACGGATCAGGACATCGAACCGGATTGTGATGACTCAAACACTTATTACACTTCGGCAAAACCCCCGTATATCCTTTTCCTTCCTTCGGACCCACAACATAAGCCTTAGCAACCTCTTGCCTTTTGGGTGGTTGTTGAGTAGCATTCCTACCCCTAGTGTTGTCCCACTTGCGCTTGTTATTGTTGCTATTGTTGTTGTAGTTGCCTCGGTTATTGTTGAAACGGTTGTTGGGGTTGTTGTTGTTGCTTCGGTTGGTGGTGGTATACTTACCTCGCTTCACCACTTGTGCCATCAACTTCTGAGTCACACGAATAGCTTCCTCGATTGTTTGTGGATCAAATGAAGTCACATCTCCTTGAACAACTTCGGGAAGTCCCCCGATGAAAGCCTCTAGCAACTTCTCATTATCCGATACCATCGACGGGCATAACGCAGCCAATTCCTGGAATCTCCGAATGTAAGTGTCGATATCATACCCAATGGTTACCAATTCATAGAACTCCGTCTCCAACTTTTTGATTTCCGTTCGAGGACAAAACTTCTTAGTCACTAAGCCCTTGAATTCCTCCCAAGTAAGCTTAAAAGCATTCTCCATTCCAATCGGTTGAGCATATGAATTCCACCAAGACAATGCTCCATCGAGTAAAGTGCTCGTAGCAAATTTAACCTTCTTGTCATCCGGGACAGTTACAAAGCAAAACACCGATTCCAATTTTTCAAACCACGAACCATGGTGTGGCACCCTCGGTACCTCTAAACTTAGTGGGTTCACCACTCTTGAAATCCTTGTACGAACATTTCTTAACCCCAGATCCTCCGGCATTACCAGTAGCAGTAGCTAGACTAGCGGCTTCAGCAGCACCATGTTTCCCTTTCGACTCTTAGAGCATTAGCAATGCTATCATTCACCAACTTTTGAATTTCTGCTTGGGTCATTTCCGGTGTGGCTTTCTTAGGCGCCATAACTCTTCAAAATCACAAGATGAAACAATCATGAGAACTCGTAAGTAGAAACAACCATCATACAAATATATCCACAACCACATCATGCATAAAGATAAATGGAATCACAACGGAACAATAACGAAATATCACAAATATAATCACAACACACGTGGATAATATACATGAAAATTTCGGCCTACATGGACCGATATCATAGATAATAATAACCATTCCTACATAGTAGAGTCAATACTTGATACATTTGTTTGTACAACAACCAAAATACAACAAGTTCTTTAAACTACGTCACACACCTTGTGACTAGGATAATAATGGTCAAAACTATACAATGACAAAAGTCTACATAAGGCACCTCATGGTGCTCCGCCGGCTCGATCCTGAAGATCACGAATCTGAGTCGACAAACTATCCACCAAACTCCTCAACTCATCAACTCGAACCTGCAAAGAAGCAATACTCTCCCCTGTCCTCTAAGCGCCTATGCTGAATACTCGATGAGATAAGTCAATCGAAACCTGCCTAGCACTAAACCTCGACCTCCTCCGCAATGGGCTCAATCCTATCTACCGACAGTTCCTCCAACTGTCGTGACAACCTATCAATCTGGATCTGCTGACTATCAATACGGGCTCCTAATGCCTCGGTAGAAGGCTGTCGAGCAGCAGCTGCCTTAGAACTCTCACCTAACTCAAATCTAACGGGTGGCTCGGGCTCAGTAGATGGTGGTGTAGGGATATCAAAACGAGCACGCTTTTTGGGCGGCAAGTCTGTCGTAGGCAAAGGATCTCTAATAAAATATGATGGAGATGGTGATGATGGTGGTGATGGTGCTAGTAGTGGTGCTGGTGGATCGTGAGATGGGCTAACGTGAGGAGTGGGTGCAACCTCGCCCTCCTCGAAGGGTTCGGTCTCAGTGTCGAGCATGATAGGTGGAAAGGATGGAGTAGATCCAATGGAAGATACGATCTCAGTGGAATGTGATGCAACATCATCCATGATGGGGTTAACTGGAACATCATCCGAGCTAGAGTCCGATGATATGGTGATGGGATGTGAATCTGAAGACATGTCCGTGACAACCGATGTGAAATAAAAGTAAATAATCTCGAATAAAGTGTAAGTGAATCCGCATGAAAAGTGAATATGCACTATGATGAAATGATGAGATGCTATGATAATGTAGCTATAGTCTAGGGTCAATGATGCAACCTAGTTCTCTATAACTGTAGCTCTGGTACCAATCTGTCACACCCCCAATTTACCTGTTTTTGCAGCGGAATGGAATTCCTGGGGATTGACTGTCATAGCACCACATCACAGTTATATTGAACGACCTAAAGTGCCGTTTTAAAAACACATCGTTGGATATTTCAAAAAAAAACATTCAGAGTACAACATCGGTCCCAAAAGGTTTACAAAGTTTGCGGAAATACAAATATGTTACAAATCCAAACGATGTTTTGAAATAAAGTGCCATAATGTACATAATGTAAGTCGACGCCGCGACTCAAAATGTAGGTCCCTAAACCATGTCATGATGATAATGCCTCAGTTACCCGAAAATACATTGCTAAAACGGTCAACAATAATGTTGGTGAGAAATCATAGGTTTATGTAAATGTTTTATACGACTACACAAGTATCTATCATGCATGACCATCAAGTCACGTAAAATAATGTTACAATTGCTCTAAGCCCATGACCCCGAAACTAGACTGTTCAATCATGTATGACCCTGCAGAGTGTTTGCCAGACAACTCCGTAATGTGATCAAATGAAATGCATCCGTTTTTCTGGTTGGGATTCACCAACCCGGATGGAGGCGTCACCCTCGATAGATCTATCCACTCATCCTCGCGCCAAAGATTAACGGTTCATGTTCAAGTAATGGGGACTTTCAAATTGGCAAATGCGGTAACTTAAGCAATGTAATGAATTGAACATACTTGGTATCGCATAACAAGAAAATGTAGTGCAATGTATTCTCCCCCGTGGGTTTGAAAATAATCGAAAGCATGTAAAACGGGCTATGAAAACTCACTTGGATAAACTGGAATAATGGCAAAAGTGAGTACACCGAGGTTTAATGTGATGCGTTAACCGGGACCTATTATCAATGATATGATATGATATGTCATGAGTTGCAATGTAATGTTATGCATGCACTTGATATGTTATTTATACCATTTACGAGTTTTGAAAATATTACTCGACGTCGAAAAATACTCTTTTGACGTCTTGACCAATCAAAAATCACTTTACATGTTTATACGTCAAAATGTCATCCTACAATGGTTTTATAATGATTTTTAGAGAAATTACCACTTTTCGTCGCAAAACAATGTCGTCGGAAAAATCATGAAATTAACAAAAATGGCTTTGGAAAACTAGTCGTAAAATAGTGTACGTCGATCGTTAGAGAACGAACTCGACTGTTTTGGAAAGTTTGTATCGATATCTAAAAGTTTCAGTTCAGGAGTTTTCGTCCAAAAGGTCTCGAACATAAAGATAATAAGGGTTAAAGATGGTGGTTTTTGGCTAATTGAGTGCAGAAAATTAGTTACGGCAAGTTTATGAAAAAGTGCATATCTTTGTCGTTTCAAATCCGTTTTCTACGTTTAATATGTCCTTAGCTTCGTATTGAAGTAAACTAATATATTTTTGAGAAGTCGAAATAATTTGTGAAGCTTAAGGCTCGTTTTTGACCCAAAACACTAAAAAAGTATGCTGAAATTTCTGAAAATAATATTTTCCGTCGTCAAACTTGTAAAATCCATAACTTTCTCGTTATAACTCCGTTTTATTCCGTTCAAGCGGCCACGGATTCGTTTTAAAGTATATTTTCTAAATATCAAGGCCAAAATGTCGTGCCTACTGTAGGTTTTTCCAGAAATTCGAAAACAAGGACAGAACACCAAATATACTTATCGAAAATAGTTTTTCTCGGACAAAACCTATTCTAATCCCTTCAAATCAACTCCAAAACTAATCTAATCCTACCATACACCTTCTTAGGGTGTCATGGGTTCCTAATCACCATCAAGACCAACCAATACCATGGGAATAATTATAGGATGACCATATATATATAGATAACTCTAAAATCATGAAATAAATGGTATAAATCACATATCATGCATATAAGCTCCAAAAATGAAAAGAAACATATGAAAATGAAAAGGAAACATGAAAATGATAAAAACAAGCTTACTAGTGATTATGAAGAGGTGAAAGTAACAAGGATTAAACTTAAATATCCTTGGTTTTTATTTCAAAACCATATAAAGGATATGATCTAGGTTGTAAACACTCTTGAACTTGATGAAAATTTTTGATCCCTTGGTTCTTGTTGTTGTGGCCGGTTCTTGAAGCCAAGAAGAAGAGAGAAATAAAATTTTTAACACCTTGATAAAATGTAATGTGTAAGAAATAACTTTGAGTGTAAGACTTTTGAGGTGAATGAAATTATTAGACATGAACCATACCAACATTTAAGACACACCCTCCCCTATGGCCGGTTTTAGGGGAGGGTTGTCTCTCCAAAATATTTTTTTTTTTTTTTTAAATTGTTACTTGTATAAATTTGTTTAACATTTGTGTAATTTTGTAAGAAAAGGTAAGTAGAATGTAGAAAATGTACAAGTAAGTTTTTAATAGTTCAAAATAGAATGTATTGAGGTGATAAAAATTGTAAAAATACTTTCCTTGTGAAAATTTGAGTGATAAAATAATTATCGTACAATTTTTAAGAAAACGACGTAATAATTAAACTTTAACGATTTAAGTACCAAATAAATTTGAAACACTAGGAAAACTAAAAATATAGTTTTATAAACTAAATGTAAGTTTAAAAATACCTCGGGATCATTTTTGAAAGTATGGGTTAAATGTTAAAATAAAAACTCACGCGATAAAGATTATTAAACATAAAAATTACGCGTAAAATATGAAATGAAATGTCGTGAATGTACTAATGAGATGCACATGATGTCAATGAAATGTAGACTAATCATAGTCCATATGAAATGTACGTGATGTCATGATCATGAATTCGCCGCTAAACCTCCAAGGTTACGCGAATTTGAAACAAGTAAACCAAGTTTACTATAAATGTTGAAATAATGAGACATGAATTGTGTCGAGAAATGACCTGAAAATACGGATTGTCACACCTTTGGTACACGAGACGGAAGGGTATGCTAGACTCATAAAAGTTTAACATATCTGGACCCGAATTATACAAACGGTCGATAAAACTAAACAACTAATATATACGCGAATGATATGTTCAATTGTATATTATAAATTGTAACATTTGACGAATTGGGAAAGTTAACGATAAGTTTTATATTATTCAAGAGTCGTTATGACTTGGAAATGTTTTATAAATGGGCACTTCATGCCAAAAATTTTGTAAAATCTTTTATAAACTTAAATCATTGTGATTTCTTTAATATCCTAAAACCTTTTCAAAACTTATACGTTTTGAAGATATACCAACTATTTTGGTAGTATTGGATAAACAAACGCGTCATTTATAATATACTACACTTATTAGAGGTACTTTATCATAAACTCGTCTAAGTACGAGTAACGTTTATGAAACCTTTATTATCAAGCAATAAATGGAAACTATTATTTTATTATAAACATGTACGTTTGGGGATCTTGGGGAGGTTATCAAAAGTTAACCTATTTAATTGTCATAAATAGATGTTGTCATTTCCTAGCCTTTGACTAGCTTGTAAAATACTTAGTAAAATATCTAGGCATAATGTATATGTGTATAAGCTAGTAGGATTAGATATATTTTTTACATTGGTGACTAAGGGTGGCCGGCCATGGGTAAAAATGGGGAGGGTTTGGGTAGTTTTGATAAGTAAATGTATTATTTGTTAAGTATAATGTGTAGTTTGTAAGTATAAATAGGTATTTAGTGTAGCGTTAGCTAGAAATAGATTTTTACGGAACAAAATAAAATATATCGAAGTCATAAAAATTATAAAAATAGATTTCTCGCAAGAATTGAGTGAATAAATAATTATCGAATAGAATTTACGAAAACCGTCGTAAATATATATATAACAATTTTTATATCAAAATAAATTCGAAACATCGGGTAAACTAATAATATAATTTTTATAGTCTTAAAATGAGTATACAAATATATCAGAACAATTTTTGGAAGTGCCGGATCAATTATTCAAAATAAATGATCGTGCGATAGCGTTTATTTAATAAATAAATATGCGTTAATGGAATATGCAAACCCATGCATAAACTGATATGAAATGATATTACTGATGATATGTAGAGTAACTCTAGTCTATATGAAATTTTTCTCAATGATGTTCCATGAATACGCAGCTTAACCCTCTAGGTTACGCGTATTTGATATTCGTAAACCTAGTTTACGAAAATGATGAATAGTGAATCATGAATAGTGATTTTTCTCCGGGAATGAATAGTGTTTCGTGACTAGTAAAATTTTGAAATACCCTTTCAAAATATCAAATCGACTTCAAAAACGATGAATAGTAAAATGATGAATTGTAATCAGTGAATAGTAAATTCCCGAGATGAATAGTGAAATTTTCAAAGTTTGTAAAATGACCTGAAATTACGAGTTGTCACATGTGCCTTACTATTGGATGAGTATATCCATTTATTTTCGCTATATGCTATAAGTATCTTCGACATACTTATTCTTACGCATCGTATCTGTTGTAGCGTTGTGCCTTTTTCGCTGCACAATCTCATCACTTGTCCTCGCGTGTGGACACTTGTTTTAATCTTTTGAAAATGGATTTTGGAAAGTGAAAGACATGAGGCTAGAGTAACTAAGTCAAGTATATCAAAATTCATTGAACCTCAGGTGAATATAGACTAATCACCTATATTCAACCAGGGACAGTGGGACATAGCCTGATCACCTATGTCCAACTCAGATGTCAATTTTGCGATACTTGGAGTAGTTATAATAGAATTATATCCGGTTGGTTTTTGGTTTGATTTCGGGAAATGGAAAAGTTTTGGTGTGTGTATACGAGCATGAAATTTTATAAAAGCTTTCCTTCACACACAACACACTGGCATCACAAATGTTTGTTTATCGCGATATTCTTCCTTTGTTATGAATCGCTTTTCATCGCCGTCTAATCATTATTTGACTTCGGATTATTTTTGGAATCGTTGGGACTGTAAGACCTTGTTTTGCATCGGGTCAGGTTAGACCCGATTGGTCACAAGTTTGCATTTGGGTTGCGTGAAGTTGTAATAAGCTCATCGGGCTTCTTGGAATATTTGGAATCGATCTTGGCTACATTGAATTTGGATTGTTAGATTCTGCGATTTTGGTTCCTATGATGAAAATGGATTCGCTTATTCTCGTGGTGTTGTTTTGGTCTTGTTGTAGACGCCTCTACTCTAAGCCTTATCTTCGATCGATGATTTTTCCATTAATGTTGTTCTTTTGTTGTTGCACCTTGTGCTCTATTGATGTGTATGCTTTTAGCATAACTTTTTGGAACCATCTTTGTTTAATTGTATTTAGAATCTAATTTGATATCGATTATAGCCAAATTTCTTTTGGAAATTACGATTTTGGATTCGAATGCTGCATCTTTCTGCGTTAAGTATTAAGTGCACTACTGAGTCAATCTATTGATTGCTAGTAGAAATTAATACTCTCCTTCAGAGTCGTACTCTGAATCTGCTTAACTCTCTTTTCGGCGTAAATTATATTGGCCTCGACAGAAACCTTAAGAATTTAAGGAGTAACTTGAATCGCGATCCTTGGAGCTGACGCCTAATTATGGTTATCTTTGCTACCTCCTTCCAAGATGACGAACCGCGCTGCATATATCGTACAAGCTGACTCTGATTATCCTACCAACCATTATGCGGTCATCCTATGAAATGTTTTACGGCTATTGAGATTTTGGCCTTGCCATTGTTCTTGTACACGAAGGGTTGTTTTCTTATTATCCTCTCAGTTGTTTCACAAGTCGCTTCACAATTATCTTGGAAATCGATTCGCCGCCCTGCTACTATATTATAAACTGAACTTCGGAAGGAACTCCGCGCCTCTACTGGGTAGTTGTTGGTCGTCACCAAACCTACACAGTTTCTACTAATCAAAGAAACGAACAATATTGACAACCTTGCTCGCCTATACGTGAACGAGACCGTTGCACGTCCTGGAGTGCCGACTTCTACCATCTCTGATCGTGAAGGTCGCTTCACATCAAGTTTCTGGTAATCACTTCAAAGCCATAAGAACAGGTTTTGGTATGAGTGTTGCGTATCATCCACAAACTATTGGCTAGAGTGAAAGAACCATTCAAGCGTTAAAGGACACGTGCATGTTCGCGTGATCGATTTCAACAATGGTTGGGATAAACACCTCTCATTGGTCGAAATCTCATATAACCATAGCCACGTTGTACAAGGTACTTTATGGTTGAAGCTGTTTCTCAAGAATCTGTCGAATTGAAGTGAGGGTTACCCAACTTGCTATCCTGAAATTGTTCATGAAACTACCGAGAGACTATTCTAATCAAAAGCAGAATGCAAACCACCCGCGAATCATCAGAAGGGCTATGATTAACGAATGACATGAATCTTTGATACTCCATGATTGGAGAGGATGCTATGCTTAAAGTCTCATCATGGAATTGTGTGATACGTTTAGTAAGCATGGAAAGCTTAATCTTTGCTGTATTGATCCTTTCGCAACTCTTGCTAGAGTTGGACTGTTAGCTCAGAGACTCGAGCTACCGTCAAGGACTTAGCCGTTCATAACACCGTTCATGTGTGTAACCCTAGGAATTTCCTTACTGATAAGAGGCAGATGTTGTCCTTGCTGGAAGAGATCCAGATTGATGAACCTCTAAACTGAATTGAGGAACTTGTTGAAATCTTGGACTGTGAAGTCAGACGACTTGATCCAAGTCGTATTCTTGTTGTTAATGTTCTATGGAACTGTAAGAAATGTCCTGATTTCACGTGGGAACGTGAAAATGGAATCTGGTGAAAGCACCTTTATCTCTTTTCGATTACAAGGGATAACTTGAATTGAATCGAGAGGACGCGATTCCTTTAAGGAGGGAAGTCTGTGACAACTCGCACTTTTCCAGATATTTATTTTCGAGATATTACATCTGTTTTTCAATTAAGAACTTTCCTGAGCTCATTTGTCGAGAAAACGAGAAAGTTGTCTCATGAAACGTGATATTCGCACACAACGCGTACTGGCACAACCAACGAATTGATTTATTTTTGATATTTTATGCGAGAAACATGTAACATGAACACTCGTTTTTATTGTAAAAATTATTCTAGACGCAGTGGCGTAAGTTTCGTAATTTTTATCGCGCGTTTATTTGTTCGAACGAGCCCCGAATCAAAAAATGGCAAAAGTTTGTTGAAATTACATAAATGGTCCTTGTGTATTAATTACACAGCCACCCCCTCATCTTTGGTGAAAAGTACATGTTGTAATTTACTCTTTGAGTATAAAATAAATGTTATAACACAATCCCTCATTTTATCAACCCCAAACCCTAGATCCTCTTCTAGCCGCCGCCTCCCTGTTCCGGCTTTCTTTCCGGCCACAGCCACCACAGCCACGCCACCTCTACCAGTGCCGCCTCTCTTCCTATTTTTATTACCAAAGCTACACAACGATCGAAGTCTTCAGGGCATCTATTAAAGTTTTGCTCGTGGGATTGAGTCGTTATTTGGCCGTGTCTGCCTCTCATCTCGCCTCTATTTTTCTTTTCTTTCTCTCTCGATTAACTGGTAAGTCGAGTTCATAAAACCCGTTCGTTACTTTGAATTAATCCGGTTACAAAGCATATGTTGACGTTTTCGTGGGTTAAATTGGATAAAAAGCGATTTGCAAATGGTTTGAGAATCTGTGAAATGAAATTTTTAAATCAACTTTTCATGTGATAAGAAACGGGTTAATAAGGTTTTCGTGTGAGAAGAAAAAAACATTTGGTGGTGTTTGAGCGATTGTCTTGGGTTTGTGTGGCAATCGTCATCCGAAATGGTTTTGGTATGTCTTGTGTTGTGTTTTCTTCTTTATGGATCTTAAGATAGATTAAAATCAGATTGTTTGATGTTCGAGTGATGAATGCTTGTTCGATTTTATGGCTGTGAATGTGTTTGTGGTCTTGGGTCAGACCTGTTAGGGGTGCTTGTGTGTTCGGTTTATCACCAGGTAACGCCAAGGAAACGTTGGCATTGTTTGTTGTTTTATTTTCTTCTTGTTACCTTGTTGCAGTTGCGTATAGTGTAGTCGTGTTGGTGTTTGTGTTGAGTTGTGTACATGTGTGGTGATGCCTGCGGGCTGTTGTAGTCACGAGAGGGTGTTTGTTGTTCAAGGCTATTCTAGTCTATCGGCAGCTCCTCGGTCTACTTTGAACTTGGTTAACGACTTCTTTAACTGCTTATTTTCAGTTTATGGGGTAATAAATTGTGGTTGGAAATATTGATTTAAAGATCATTTTGAACTTGCGGCTAAATTGATTTGAGATTATTACTACTAGTTACTTGAGGTTTATAATGGATTAACGAACTATAAAAATATATGACGGATAACGGATTAGAAAAATATAAACAGTTAATGGATTAAAGTATTTGGGTTAATAATTATCGAACATTGATTATTGGACTCGTTTACTAGCATTATGACATTATTATATTGTTGGTCAAGAAATGGACGTATTGGATTTATGGTATTAGTTATTTGGACATTATGGACCCTTGGTACACGCGACGGAAGGGTATGCTAGAATCATAAAAGTTTAACATATCTGGACTCGAACTATACAAACGGTCGATAAAACTAAACAACTAATATATACGCAAATGATATGTTCAATTGTATATTATAAATTGTAACATTTGATGAATTGAGAAACTTAACGATAAGTTTTATATTATTCAAGAGTCGTTATGACTTGGAAATGTTTTATAAATGGGCATTTCATGCCGAAAATTTCGTAAAATCTTTTATAAACTTAAATCATTGTGATTTCTTTAATATCCTAAAACCTTTTCAAAACTTATACGTTTTGACGATATACCAACTATTTTGGTAGTATTGGATAAACAAACGCGTCATTTATAATATACTACACTTATTAGAGGTACTTTATCATAAACTCGTCTAAGTACGAGTAACGTTTATGAAACCTTTATTATCAAGCAATAAATGGAAACTATTCTTTTATTATAAACATGTACGTTTGGGGATCTTGGGGAAGTTATCAAAAGTTAACCTATTTAATTGTCATAAATAGATGTTGTCATTTCCTAGCCTTTGACTAGCTTGAGTATTGTTAGTATTTCTTGACTTTGTCAATATCTTTTCCTTTTTGGCGTGAGTTATGGTGAGTATGTCTCGACTCTGTCGATGTCGTCTCTTCTTCCGCGTGAGTTGTACGTAGCGTCTATGTTTCTTACCACCACACGATACGTTAAAACTAAACTTTTAAGATATTGATAATGGATTTTTGGAAACATTTGATACAAGTATTCCACGAAAACTTTTGACACATTTTCTTTCGGAAGTTCATTTGCTTTGCTAGATTTATTCTGAGATAGCAAATTGCTATTAGGTTGTGCTGATGTCGTACCGTTGTGCTTTCCTTTTTTCATATCGTTGTGCTTTCTTGTGAGACTGCTGTGCTTTGCTCACTAATGCCAGTTGTGATTATTGCATTGCTTCGTATCGAGGTGAGTTCATGGACCCTACTTTTACTTGCTTTTAAACTGTTTTGGGGGAGAATAAATGCTCGTTTTTATTAAATGCAAATGCTTGATTTATTTGAATAAATGATTGTTACTTGGTTTGACGAAGTTGCATGAATTGGTTTGAATATGTTTTTACGTGGACACAATTGCTTGAACTATTTTGGATTGGACCTAAAAATGTTTTTGTGAGCTATTACGTGCTAGGTTAAGGTTAGAAACCCAAGCGTTGTTATGAATTGCTACCTCCTGGCTCAGGATGGTGCGAATGTTATGAATAGATCTATTGGGAACGGCCACCCCGTCCGACCCGCATGGCTCATGTGGAGGACGTATAACATGTCGATTGTTTGTGTGCTATTGATAACGCTACACGCATCGTTCGGGGTCAAAGGAACCTCCTTTTCGTCGAGCAAGTTTTTCAACACCCTAGGCAGTGAACCTAATCGTTGTAGTGTAGTATTAGGGTAAGCCACGGGAAATGGTATCGTTCTCTAGGGGAATAGGAATGCTAGTGAGAATTTACTACGCTAAGGTTGGGGTTGAGGAAGATTATTTTTTTTATCTTTTTTATGTTTTTTAGGAAATGGAAAGGTACGAATCTCGGGGTTTGGATTTGGGGGTTGCTATTTCTACCGATTACTCTACTTGTCTAATTATCTAATCTGGTGGTGTATGTAGTCTATGTCTAATTATTGTGTGCTCGTATGATGATTTAAAGATGTGTTTACTTAGGTTTTATTACTCCTTAATTATCTCCTATTGATGGTTGAATTGTCACGTCCTTATTCTTAATCGTGTTGTGTGTCTAAGGTCGTAGGGTATGCGTTTATCCCTAACTCTTTGAAACTACCAAAGGTTAATGCCTACAAAATCTCTAGGATTTATAAACTTAACGCTAAGGTACTCTTCGGATGGTTTAGCCTACAATGACTCTAGGTACTATAAGCTAAGGTTCACAAAGATTAATCAAGCATTAACTACACAACGGATGACCTATCGCTATACTAGATCATTAACAATTAAGATAAGAGACAACCAATCAATATTCAATAATCAAGTTTCATATCTCCTAAGCAAACACACAAGTACATTAACCAAACATGGGAAACATGCAAGCATACACATAATTAATTGAAGACATACTTGAATTAATGAAGTAAAACACTTATCTTGATGTAAGATAGGGTATGGAACCCTAAAATACTGTACAAGACAGCCTTGGTTCGGTTTAGGTTTTTACTCCAAAGACTACACACTCCGAAAACTAAAAAGTTCGGATTCTATATATAAGATTACAAATGCGACGGCGTCACCCTTTGATTTGTGACGCCGTCGGGTCGCCGTCATTAGGGTTTTGTCTTGGCCACATTAGTCTTGCGACGGCGTCACCTTATGCTTGTGACGCCGTCCCCTTCAGTCTCTGACGTCGTCTGGATCAAATCTAGGCCGTCTGAGTTGCGACACCCTACTCTTTTAAAACCTGAAGCCGTCACTTGTAAATGAGCAATTTGGCTATTGAGCCGTCACAAAAGTTGTCCAACGGCGTCACAGATAACACCTGACGCCGTCCCCTTCAGTTCCAGCAGCCTGAGTGTCTCGATTCTTGACTTTGGCCATTTTCTTCGTACATTCGCGCCTTTTCGTCCGAATAAGTGTCATTCCAACATTTTGCCTTCAAGATACCTAAAAAGTGAAAAGGAACGATATTAAGTAATAACGGATACAAAAGTGATCAAATAAGGGCTTAAATGACCCCTTAAAAAGGTACATTTTAAAACCTTATCAAATATCCCTACACTTGGTATTTGCTTGTCCTCAAACAAATGTACTTTTAGCCAATCAATTTATAAGTTAGGGGTCATGTAGCATTGGTTTAGAACTATCCACAACACATATAAGCCCCGCAAAAGTCATAACAAGAACGGAAATTACATACTAGCACCTCACATGGGGTGTTTAGATACTCACATATCTCGGGTGTATATGAAATATAACAAGTTGGAATTGGAAGATAAACACTCATTAACCGGTCCTAGTACATAGATTACCATAGGCTTGAGACTAGATCAAACCTCTATTGCTTTGGCGTAAGCACCTAGGAAAGACTATCCAAGAGGTCTTTTAAAGGGTTGTAATGATAGGCTTACGGCAGGGAAACAAAGGGTTTGGTGGGATAGGCTATTTAGTGGTGGCAAGTCAAAAATCTTTGTGTTACAAGCATGCGAAGAATGGCGTTGCTAAGCCAAGACTCGACACTCTAGACTCTAGATAACTGAAACAAACAAACATAAATTAAAGATAGATGTAGGATGGTAGCCCGTTTTTTTTTTCAACACTTTATTTTTTTTCTTTTTTTTTCTATTTTTTTTCGATTTATTTTATTTTATTTTTTTCATATACTTTTACTATACCATCCTCTACGATAGCATCAAAATAATAGGGATTTATAGGCACATCTCTACACTTGAGTTTTTATTACTCTAACACTAATTTGACCCGAATTGAAAAGATCAAAACACTTGGATTACATTATTACGCTAATAAAGGGAATTTGAATTTAACGTTCTCTTCCCGTCATTTCATAAAATTTAACTTTTCCCATGAGTCCCAATCGTCCCAAAACTGTGTACAAAGGATATGACTCGACTTAGCAACTTATGCAAGCAACCAGATAATTGAACTAAGGGTTTAGTATGATAACAATAATGCACTAAAAGTGAGTGCATACAAGGTAGGCTAAGGCGATTTGGGTGTACATTTGGGGGTGGGGTGTAAACAATGCTCTTCATTGATATTCCAGAAAACCAAAACATCACGAGAACCGCGAAAGGATAGGCTCTGAGGGGTTAACTAGGGGTATCGTGTACTAAAGATGAGTACAACGCAAGGGTGTGGGGAAATTACTCAACCGATGTGGAAGAAGTAATTATATTACGGGTATCAAACAAGGGTTATCCTAATGCCTCTTATCATTTAGTTATTCCTAACTACACAAGTGTAGTCTTACTAGCCATCTCGGGATGCATCACAAAACAAGTTCTAGAATCTATTATACTACCGGTTCACACTCTAAGCATTAAAGATGAATGCTTTAATTCCTACTAATCTAAGGGCGATCCTCACATTTTGGGTGGAACTTAAGTGGTAAAGGGTTTTTGTGCTAGTCATATAATTTCCTATCCATGATACGCTTTATTAAGACTAATGGCCCACTCCTATATGTCATGAAAAATTTTTTTGGTGCCAAAATTACCCTAACCGACATTTTCTCATGGTTTATTACGCAAATGCAATTGGACAAAGCAAATATTCAAGGATAAGCATAGTTTCAAAGTTCCAGTTTTATTTTCCCTCCCTATACTTAAACTAAACATTGTCCCCAATGTTCCCCGAAAGTATCAAAGTTATGATAATGGAAGGTAATTAAAAACAAAAGAAACTAATACTCCCCTGATTAGCTCGGTAGGATCCGTGTAAAGTGGTGGTTACATCTTTCTTCAAGAAGAACGTTTGCGTGAAAAGCTCCTTCTCATCTTATGTATCTTCTTCTTGGTAAATTAAACCTGCACATTTGAAGAAAAAAAACGAGCCTTTCGCGTAAAATCGTCGGTAATAATATATATAGGAATCTACTAAACTAGGATATAATGCTTGTGGAATGGATGTTTATAGAATTTCTGGAAAATTAAGACCTAGAAAATTCCAAAAATTTATAAGTAGCTCAGAAAACGAGAAAAAGTAATCAGTTGTTTCAGCTCCTTCCTGACGCCGTCAGGTTATCCTGACAAAAACTGGTCTGCGATTTTTTGGAAAAAATTCTGGAAAATTTATATCTTTAGAATCTGGAAAAATTTCCTGTAATACATCCATTATGACTCGATACAAGCATTTGACTCGAACAAACACACATGTATATCTTTTAATTAATTGAAATTCTCATGTTTACGTTTCTTTTGAAAACGTGTGTAATCCTCCCTACACTTATCCCTTATGTAAAATACCTTTATATGTAATTAAGACGAGGTTAAAGACAAAATAAAGCATTTTTACAAATTTAAACATGAGAATAAACAATCAATAAAAGATACACGACACAAACAAGCAAACAATTAAGCATGGGTTGCCTCCCACTAAGCGCTTTTCTTTATTTATGAGTCTTGTAGCTAGACTCGAAGTCGTACCCCTACGTGACTTCATTACCGTCACCTTCTTCCTCATGACGGTCTCTATCGGGGGGTTCCATGTTGTAAAAGTGCCCTATGATGCACCTTTCTAAGAGGTCGTCCTCTCCCCACTCGGTTCTATATTCCGGTCCTAAGTCTAAGCAATCTTTATAGAAACCGAAAATCTTGGCCATAACATAATATACTCCCTTCTCCTTATCCTCCTCATTCCTATAGTAGACCGATAGTTTAAGTTCCTTTTCATCATTGGAGAGTAATGAAAACTTCTCAATCTTAAACGGCATTTGGTAGGCTACATCATCGGTCTCATCTTTGAATCGCACTATTCCTAACGATGAGATAGCATTAACCTTCTTGTCACTATTGGTTATGGCTTTCATGAGGTTATCTATCTTCCTATCCATATCGGCTTGTTGGTTAAAACGTTCCGAGAGCTTAGCTATTTGAGCTTCTTGGGATGCTACTATGTTTTGCAACATCCCTTCTATGTTTTGTTGGGTAGGGCCATGAGATGGGGGCCAAGAGAAATCATTAGATGTGAATTCTTTGGTTTGACCCCAATAGAAGTCGGGTTTGCCCTTCCACGCTTTTCGGGCGTCATTGAAAGTCCTAGGCCCGGGTGTTGTAGGGAATCTTCCTATCGTTCCAATAGTACGCGAGGATGCGTAGTCAACGGAAGCTTGTTCGGGGAATCTTGTGCAAGTGCGCGTGTTATGAGGATCATTACACGGCTCACACGAGGAAGAAACTTTGTTCACTTGGCGTGAGTAAATGGGAGGCAAGGAGCACATTAGGAATTTTGTAGGAGCTTATTAGGAATTTAACTTGATCTTCAAGCTCGAGCATCCTACGGTCGGAAGATTGTGAGTAAATGGGAGGCAAGGATATTGCCTTAACGGTTTTGGGCAACTCACGGGGGTCATTCCAACTTTCGTTGTCATAGAGAGCAAGGTCCTCTATTATACCCCATGATTCTTACGCGGTGAGATCACTAAGTTTTCCACCGGCCGCTTGGTCAATGGATCGCTTGGTGGGGAAGTTGACATGATCATAGAAGAGTTGGACTTGAAGCCACAGATCAATGCCGTGATGAGGGACTTTATGGAGTAAGTCCTTAAATCGAGTCCATGCTTTGTAGAGAGATTCACCTTGACGTTTTTGGAACGTCAAGATATCATTCCTAAGCTTAGTGGTTCTCCCCGGTGGGAAAAATTGAGCAAGGAAGCGTGAGGTGAGATCATCCCAACTTGAGATGGAGCCGACGGGAAGTCGCTCAAGCCAATTACTAGCTTGGTCCCGTATAGAGAATTGGAAGAGACGCAGACGCGTGGTCTCCAGAGTAGTAGCATCGAGGTCGATGGAATCGATAATTTTAAGGAAGTCCTTAAGATGCTGATTAGGATCTTCGGAACGAAGTCCATGGAATGCACATCCGTTTTGCACCAACCGGATGGTTTTAGATCGCAGGGCCGTAGTTTGGGCTTGGTCGGGAAGCTCAATGGTGTTCCTATAGCCTAGGTGGCTTGGTCTCGAGTATTCACCAAGAGTACGGCCTCTTGGCTGGTCATTTGGTGGTAGGTTGATGAATGGTGGTTGGTTATCACCTTCCATGATGAAAACTGATGGGGTTACGGACAAAGGTCACGAAGAAGGGGGATAGACTACGAGAAAGCTAAAAATGGGAAAAAAAACTTACTTGATAGGAATCAAGCAAGGAAACCTAAACGAGGTGGACTCCTAACTACCTATTCTATTCACCGGCAGCGGCGCAAAAAACTTGATAACGCTACATGCGTCGTTCGGGGTCAAAGGAACTTCCTTTTCGTCGAGCAAGTTTTTCAACACCCTAGGCAGTGAACCTAGTCGTTGTAGTATAGTATTACGGTAAGCCATGGGAATTGATATCGTTCTCTAGGGGAATAGGAATGCTAGTGAGAAGTTACTACGCTAAGGTTGGGGTTGAGGAAGATTATTTTTTTATCTTTTTTATGTTTTTTAGGAAATGGAAATGTATGAATCTCGAGGTTTGGATTTGGGGGTTGGTATTTCTACCAATTACTCTACTTGTCTAATTATCTAATCTAGTGGTATATGTAGTCTATGTCTAATCATTGTGTGCTCGTATGATGATTTAAAGATGTGTTTACTTAGGTTTTATTACTCCTTAATTATCTCCTATTGATGGTTGAATTGTCACGTCCTAATTCTTAATCGCGTTGTGTGTCTAAGGTCGTAGGGTATGCGTTTATCCCTAACTCTTTGAAACTACCAAAGGTTAATGCCTACAAAATCTCTAGGATCTATAAACTTAACGCTAAGGTACTCTTCGGATGGTTTAGCCTACAAAGACTCTAGGTACTTTAAGCTAAGGTTCACAAAGATTAATCAAGCATTAACTACACAACGGATGACCTACCGCAATACTAGATCATTAACAATTAAGATAAGAGACAACCAATCAATATTCAATAATCAAGTTTCATATCTCCTAAGCAAACACACAAGTAAATTAGCCGGACATGTGAAACATGCAAGCATACACACAATTAATTGAAGACATACTTGAATTAATGAAGTAAAACACTTATCTTGATGTAAGATACGGTATGGAACCCTAAAATACTGTACAAGACAGCCTTGGTTCGGTTTAGGTTTTTTCTCCAAAGACTACACACTCCGAAAACTAAAAAATTTAGATTCTATATATAAGATTACAAATGCGACGACGTCACCCTTTGATTTGTGACGCCGTCGGGTCGTCGTCATTAGGGTTTCGTCTTGGCCACGTTAGTCTTGCGACGGCGTCACCTTATGCTTGTGACGCCGTCCCCTTCAGTCTCTTATGTCTTCTGGATCAAATCTAGGCCGTCTGAGTTGCGACGCCCTACTCTTTTAAAACCTGAAGCCATCACTTGTAAATGAGCAATTTTGCTACTGAGCCGTCACAAAAGTTGTCCGACGGCTTCACAGATAACACCTGACGCCGTCCCCTTCAGTTTCAGCATCCTGAGTGTCTCGATTCTTGACTTTGGCCATTTTCTTCGTTTATTCGCGCCTTTTCATCTGAATAAGTGTCATTCCAGCATTTTGCCTTCAAGATACCTAAAAAGTGAAAAGGAACAATATTAAGTAAGAACGGATACAAAAGTGATCAAATAAGGGCTTAAACGACCCCTTAAAAAGGTACATTTTAAAACCTTATCAGCTATCTAGCGTTGGTTTCATGATTTAGCCTGCTTAATAGTTAAGCTTGCGTGGCACTATATTTGTGGTAGTGTATGATTTTTATATGGTCCAAGTGGTTGTTTATGAGCTATTTTTGCGGATAAATATTTTGATACTGCGAATTAGGCAGACTATGCCTCGGTTAAATTTGATTTGTTTATGAGAATTGATTTGCACTTGAAAACCTTGTGGTCCACCTTTATATTCTTTTGCTTAAAGGTAAACCTTGTTTTCACGACATTGTGGGCGCCACAATGATCGAAAGGATCTTTTGAACTCGCTATACTTTTATGAAAACCTATGAACTCACCAACCTCGTGTTGACACTTTTAGCATGTATTTTCAGGTATTGAGGCGATAGTTTACTTTTGGAGGCGCTTGGGCAATGGCATGGCATGGTCATAGACGACTCTGATATTTGTATTTGGGGACCGCTTATTTATTATGGGCCTGTTTTCGCATCAAATTTTATTGTAAACTTGGTTTTATACAGAATAAATGAGTTTTCTTAAGAAAAACCTGTTGTTCTATGCTCTTGTTGTGATACCAATTAGTAGCACCCATGATACGTATGCTTCCGCTAAAACCCGATTTTTGGGGGTGTTACATAAAATCTACTGCATCACAGATTAAACACTAGTACATCACATAAACTGAACAACTAACTAGTCTATAATTAAAGAGATACCCTTTATTTTAATCAAATAGCTAATGTTTGTATACATATAAACAGTGAAAACATAAATTAAAAGCTACTGCATCTCAGTCTAACTACATTTAACCAAAATTTAAAGTTATAGCAGACTAAAATCTATTGCATCACATTTCAATTCCTAGTGCATCACACAAGGTACATTTAACCAAAATTATGCTCATATTGCTCAAAATATAAGTTACTGTATCTCATATCAACAACTAGTACATCATAAAAACTATATCTCATTTCAACAGCTATTGCATCATAAAATTAAAACTTACTTGATATTTTCGTAATCGATTTTTCTGCTTCAACTTGTTTTTTTATCTTTTTTTCAACAGCATCAGTCATTTTTCTGCTCTTTTTATTTTCTAAATTTATAAAAAAATAAACTATTTTAGAAATTTAAATAACATTTTTGATGCAGAAAATCATGATTATCGATTAATATACACTTACTTGTTGGTGAATTATCAGTTTCTTTCTTTTTCCCCATTGAAAATGTAGTAATTTTAATATTTTTTTAGGGTTTTGATTTTTTAGAGAGAGTAATGAGAGGAAGTGGAAGAGAGAGAGAGAGAGAGAGAGAGAGAGAGAGAGAGAGAGAGAGAGAGAGAGAGAGAGATCGGTGTTTTGGGTGAAATTGGAATGAACGAGTTTTATATTAGCGCCTTTTGATTTTTAAGATACTGCATCTTTGCCCCCCAAGTTTTCAATATTTACAAAATTATGTTGCTTAATGCACTAGTATTCCCCTCAAGTTTTCAATATTTTACAAAATTCACTAGTATTCATAATTCCATTTTTTTGCAGATAGGGCTTGCAATCTTTTTAATAACACAAATTTCATTGTGATGCATCACATTTTTAAACTGTGATGCACCTGATATAAGCATTAAACATCATTATTTAAAAGTAATATATCAAACAAGGACTTTCTTCATTAAGAAGTATTATACTTGATATTTAAAATTTAGTGATCCAAACTATTACAATCAAGAATTTAAAACATCCAATAGTATTTTATCAAAATTACTTCATAATCTAAGTTCTTTAATACACGTTCATTCATTGTTTTGAACATCTCTTGAGAAACTTTGACATTATCGTCCATTATGATTTTAAAGACCTTTGGTTGTTTCTTCACATATTCTTCTGCTTCTTTCAAAACTTTCAACTTTTCTTCATTAAAATCCATAAGAATTATCTTCGCCAAGTACTTTGCGCGCAACAACTTGAGTTGTACTTTTTGACCAATGCTTTCTTTCTTTAACTCGTGCAAAAAAATGCCACGGCCGACATATGTTTCCATATGTCTCATCACAAATATGCCACAGTCCGAACGATTGAATGTCGTTCTCCAATGCATATTTGAAATTGTAGGTACAACCATCAAGAAATTGACATATCTGGGGGTGGTCTACTCTTCCCAGGTAGTTAACAAATGCGTATATCTGTAAGAATTATAAAAAGAATATAAAGTCAATGATGCACTAAATTTATAACAGTCATGCAGTGATTTTCAATAAGTTGCAGTAATTTAATAACTTTTGTTGCACTAACTGTAATACAGTAACATTTTTTATAGCTGTGATTCAGTGAATTGAAAATGTGATGCATAAATGTTATGTAATAGATTTTTACATAGTAACTTTTGTTGCGACTCTGATTGAATAAGAAAAAGAATTGTATTATACTTACCATAGTTTTTGTATAACCACCATATCTTACGTCTAAATCTTCAAGATCATTATCAATGTTGTCAATGATATCTATTTCCACAGTCTTCAAATTAAAGCAAATCAGATAGAAATGATGTGAGTCTTTCGACATCTTTATCATAGGGAAGAAAACCTATAGATATTTTAAGCGCATCAACATTTTTTAAAACTCATAATTAATAGAATGTCTGTATCAAATTAATAAGAATACTTACCAAATAAACATCACTTAAACTCTTGTGCGGCGATTGTTTCAAAACAGTATGCATGTTTTCATCCATTAGTCTTGTTATCTTCTCTTTTGTCGTTCAATTTCAATCAGGTTATGAGGCTGCGTTAATCAATAAATTATTATGAAACACAAGTATGGGATATAATAAAAAGTCTATGATGCACTAACTTTATAACGGAGATGCATTAACTTTATAATTGAGATCCAGTAACTTTCAAATGTTATGCAGTGACTTGTATATGTAATGCAGTACACATAAGTTTTAACAAATATTATAAATTTGATGCAGTTTCTTAAAAGATAATCTCTTCAACAGGAAATGGCTAAAGTTACAGTTTACAATTACTTATATAGTGTATTTAAATCACTCACCAACATTCCGTAATGACAATATACCTTTGCACCTCATGAAATCTTGTCTCTGTATCTCTCTTCGTGGTTTAGTACAAGGCTCCATATGTCAAGTAGATTTGTAGCAACTTGGACATCAGGATAAAAGCTTTCAAAAAATGTCCACTCCATTTCAATGTCTTTTTTCTTAAAAACAATTTCATTGTGATTTAAGTAAAAAATAAATAGTTATGAAGAAACAAATAAAGTTATTCAGCATTCAACAAATTAAGATTCAGAACATTAATAATAGTATGCAGTAACAACTATAAAGTGATGCAGTGGTACAAAACTGTGATGCAGTACGAATTGTGAAATTTTTTATACCTTCCATCATTACTTGTGCTCCATAGGTATTCAAGTACTCTCTTTTCTTCTTTAGAAAATGGTTTGTACAAGATAACTTTCCTTTCATAAAATGGAGATATTAAAGCACCAGAAGGCTTAACTTCACGTTTTTCCCTTTGAATATCAAGTGCAGGAGGAACGGATCTTATTGGAGATGCATGAACAAAATCTTCATTCTCAATAGTTTATGTGTTTTTCCGTTTCTGTGCAGTAGGTTTTTTAACTTTGGATGATTTATAATTTCCTTCCTTCAATTTTGAATTTTTAACAGAAGTTGCTTTTTTTGCACATTTGGCTTCTGTCTTTTCCACCTTTGGCTTTTCAGCTTGTTTCTTTTTGGCTTCTGCCTTTTTAGCTCATGCCTTTTCCACATTTGGCTTTTCAGCTTGTTTCTTTTCGGCCCGTGGCTTTTTAGCTTTTGGTCTTTTTTCCTTTGGCTTTTCTTCTTGTTGCTTTTTAGCTTCTCTTTTTTTAGCCTGTGGCTTTTTAACCTCTTCGCTTTTATTAGTTGACGATCTACCTTGTGCTTCATCAGTTTTGTCTTTAGGTTCATTAGAAAACTTTAGCTTCACTCTTTCAAAGATTCCTTCATTGTTTTTCACTAACCTTAATTTGGTACCATTAGATGTTTCTGTAGTGCCTTTTTTCTGTATTTCAGAAGATATCAGAATTTCACTTGCTAAATCTTCTTGTATCTCTTTTTGAATAGGTGAGGCTGATTTCATAGTATGTTCTTCACACACTCTAGACCTGTTCAACTTCAACTTTATACTATGAAAAGATTTTGTGATTCCTTGTTTTTGTTTTTCAACAACTTTCCGCATCTCACTGACTAATCCTTGTGTTTGCAGATTAACCTGGGTACACAAAACTGGTCCTTCTTTTTGCAAATTTTCCTGGGTATACAATGGCGGTAGCTGCATAAGAGAATTTACTAGATCCATTTGAAATCTTGTCATTGAAGGAATTTTTATTTTTGGTATTTCCATTGAAGCTTCTTCAGTAAGGATTTCATTCAAAATTCCATCAATGTTATTTGAAACTAAATCACACTCGCAATCTTCTAGAAATCCATCATCTGTTTCAAAAGAATCAACGTTAAGAGTAGGTTTTCATTCAATAAATAGTATATTCCATGACAAAGTGGTTGACTAAGTATAGTTTTGATGCAATAAATAGTATGCAATAAATAGGTTTGATGCAGTAAACAAGTATATGTGATGCAGCAAAGATTATGATAAATAAATAGAATAAAGTATATGTGATGGAGCAAAAGATTATGATAAATAGTATGCAATAACCAAGTACATGTGATGCAGTAACCAAGTATATGTGATGCAGTAACCAAGTATATGATAAATAAATAGGTTTGATGCAGTAACCAAGAATATGTAATGCAATAAATAGTTTTGAAATTAACAATTAACAAATGATGTTGTAAAAGTTTAAATTTTCATAAAATTTTATTCAGTACTGATGACGTATAGTCTGGCGTCGGGTCATAAACCTGACTACAGTCCACTACTTGCAAGCCCAGTACGAACTGGGCCAATGTCCATACGCGTTTGGGCTCACGAAAGCCCAAGCCCATATCTATTTACGGAATAGATATCCGATATCTTCTAAAATAAGAAGATAATCATTCCCAACCGACTTAGGCGGGATACGCCGAAGGTTGGGGAACACGGAACCAACAAGGATTCCGTGCGTATATAAAGGGAATTATATCCCTCGTTTAAGGTACGATCTCATAACCCTAAAACTCCTTAAACCCTAAACCGATTACTCACTCTCACGCCGGAGGATAATCGTGGGAGACAATCCCACGGTAAGCCTAACGGTGTTTCTTGTCTCTTAGTGCGCAGGTCTCAAGCAGCAATTCTCAATTGGTACGAGAACCGGAGCTCCAAATCAGGAACGTCCAACTTTTGTATCAACAAGTGGCGCCATCCGTGGGACCTTACACTAAGAACCAACACTAGAATGACAAAGCACGGTAATCAGCGATCGCAGTCAGATCTCATGGGGAAGAAGTCGCAGAGTGGATTGACCCCTAAGCATACCTCTGGGACAACCAGCGCTGCTAAAAATAAGGGATCAGGTCAAGATTTGATCTTCCCTCTGGTGGAACCGCACTCGGGAACAACCCAAGCCACTACAACCACCACGAGTGGAGTAGACCCCCTGCGCACCACCTTTACTACTCCCTTCCAATCAGTGCTGGAAACTGACCTGACAAAGGTACCAGAGGCACCTGGCCGGGATAAGGGTAAAGCAGCGGAAACAAACGCACTCACCCTCGAGGGAGTCGCGCCGGAATTAGCACCAGAAGTTTTCGTATCCCAAAACTACGAAACATTAACGGCCCTCATGCAAGAGGAAGAGAAGAAGAGATCAGGTCGGAACTTGAAAGCCCGACTCAACTTCGATTCTGAATACGAAACTTCTCCACTGCGCCATCAGAAAGAAAAGCGCAGGGGAGATAGCGGCCGACCCCCAGTATTCAACAGAATAGGGAGGAGAATTGAGGATGATGAGACATCTCACTCGCAGCACTTGAGTGATAGTGAGAAAGAAGAACGGCGTACCAGTGTCTACACTAGATTGGGTAGCCGTAAAATACGTGACAGACTGGGGCGAAAGCACTCCCCAAGTGAAAGTCCTTCAGATCCAGACTACGAGTCAGACTCTGAGGACAGCCGGCGCAAACGCCGTAAGAAGGAAAATTCATCTTCTGATAATTCCTCGGACAACGAGGACAGCGACACAGGACATTGGAAGTCTAGAAACAGACGTGATAGCCAAGAGGAAGACATGTCTCTCCCGTGGCGCCGTCAGAAAGTGGATGCGTTCACCAGACGCATTAGTGATTTCTCTGAGAACAAGAAGAGACGCATGCCTACAAATGTCAAGACCTATGATGGAACAGGTGATCCTGACGATCACCTAAAAATCTTCGAATCAGCCGCGACCATTGAGAACTGGCCACAACCAGTGTGGTGCCACATGTTTAATTCCACACTGGTGGGAAGCGCGCGGAACTGGTTCAACAAACTCCCACGAAGGAGCGTAAATGGTTTTGAAGAGTTGAGAAAGGCGTTCCGCCTAAATTTTACTCAACGGAAAAAGTGCGCTAAAAATCCTGTCGAACTCGCCAGGGTAAAGCAGAACCAAGGAGAATCTACGAGTGCATTCATGGAACGCTTTAAAGATGAATGCATGCAAGTTAAAGCATGTCCTGAAGTACTAAAGATCTCTGGCTTCATGAATGGGATTAATAATCCAGAACTCATCAAGAGATTGAACGACAAGATCCCTGAGACTTTTGATGAACTCATGAAGCGCTCTCGGTCTTTTGTCCAGGGGGAAGCCGCCGCGGCAGATAGCAAAAAGAACCATTCGAGTTACCGGTCACAGGAACAACCCGGGAGACAATCCAACGACCGAGGTAATAACCGTAATAGGAACTATCGCAGCCAGAGGAGCGGCAGAGACAGAGATAATGACAGGTATACTCCCCTGATCAAAACACCAAAGGAAATACTCGCAGCGGAAGGTGCGAATTTCCCAAGACCACCGCAGATGCGTACACCAGAAGATCGGCGCACTGGGAATGGATACTGTGACTACCACGCACAAAAGGGTCACACCACTAACGAGTGTGTCCAGCTGCGCCAATTCATCGACAAGATGGTCAAGGAGGGCAGACTGGACCACTTAGTTAAAAACATTAAAGAGGGAAGAGATAAACAAAAGAATGGAAGCAAGAAGGAGACACCCAAAGATAAGGCCGACACAATCTACATGATACAGACGTGGCAACGAACCACTAGACAAAAGGTCAGCCAGGAGTTTTCCCGAAGAAGCGAAATCTCCTTCCCTACTTTAACTGCGGACAACGCAGCAGCAGAGCCCCTCACCATTGAAATTAGTGCGGGTGGTCACGACATACACCGCATGTACATCGATGGTGGGGCATCGGCAAATATCATGTACGAGCATTGCTTTAAAAGACTACGACCTGAAATACGTAGTCAGTTAAATCCGGTCAACACAGCACTCACCGGTTTCACGGGTGAAAAGATATGGCCCATGGGGCAACTGCGATTACTAGTCAGCGTCGGCAACGCAGAGCACTCTACGACAACCTGGATGGATTTCATGGTGATCAAATCCCCCTCGTCATACAATGGCATTATTGGGAGACCTGGGATATCAGCCATGCGCGCGGTGCCATCAACAGCGCACGGGATGCTTAAATTCCCAGTAGAAGGAGGCATTGTTACTCTTTACAATGCCACGGTACCAAACAGAGAATGTAACACGGTTACATGCGAAATGGAACCAATCCCGAAACAGTGCGCGGCCAAAGTCCCCAACTTGAAGGTCGCAATTCACCCAGAATACCCAGAACAGGAAATAATCATTGGAGGGTCATTGTCGGACAACGGCAAAGCAGCTGTGTGCGCGCTCCTACAAAAGAACGTGGATATTTTCGCGTGGGAGCCAAAACACATGACTGGAGTACCACGTTCGATCACAGAGCATAAACTTAGAATCCGACAAGGATACTCACCGATACGCCAGAAGAAGCGTGGCCAAGCCCCAGAGAGGGCGCAGGCAATTCTGGCAGAGGTACAGAAATTGGTAAATGCGGGAATTATGCGTGAAGTCTATTACCACGACTGGCTTTCTAATCCAGTAATGGTCAAAAAAAGCGATGGTAGCTGGCGAATGTGTGTAGACTTCACCGACCTTAACAAAGCATGCCCGCAGGACTGCTATCCATTACCAGAGATAGACTGGAAAATAGAGTCCTTGTGTGGATACCCGTTGAAGTGTTTTCTTGACGCGTACAAGGGATATCACCAGATACAAATGGCTAAAGAAGACGAGGAAAAGACAGCTTTCCACACAAGCCAAGGCGTTTACTGTTACACAAAAATGCCATTTGGCTTGAAGAATGCGGGTGCCACCTATCAGCGATTGGTAGACAATGCCTTTGAAAAACAGGTGGGCCGCAACCTGGAAGTCTATGTGGATGACCTGGTCATAAAAAGCCATACTGAAGTTGAGCTTGTGCGCGACATAGAAGAAACATTCAAGACTCTACGAGAGATCAACATGAAGCTAAATCCTAAGAAATGCACCTTCGGCGCTACTGAAGGCATGTTCTTAGGGTACCTGATAGAACCTGAGGGCATAAAACCTTGTCCAGAAAAGACAAAGGCGGTAATAGAACTTCCCTCACCACGCACGCTGAAGGAAGTCCAATCCCTCAACGGAAAACTGGCCGGCCTCAACAGGTTCCTGTCTAAATCAGCAGAAAAGTCATTGCCTCTTTTCAAAACACTCAAGAAGTGTATAAAAAAGGGTGACTTTCGGTGGACGACGGAGGCGGAAGAAGCCTTCACTACACTCAAACAGCATCTAGCAACGCTCCCAACACTCGTGGCACCCCGACCAGGAGAAGAACTGATCATGTATTTATCAGCAACTCATGGGGCAGTCAGCGCAGTGCTATTAACAGATAGGGACTCAGTGCAAACCCCTATCTATTTTGTCAGCAAAGCGCTCAAAAAGACGGAGATGAACTACAGTGCCATGGAAAAATTGGTCTTGGCACTAGTGTTTGCCGCCAAGCGGCTGCGCCGATACTTCCAAGCGCACCCAATAGCGGTAATCACAGATCAAGCCATCAAGCAGATCATCTCCAAACCCGATGCGTCAGGATGACTCCAGAAGTGGAGTGTGTTGCTAGGCGAACATAACATCTCTTACAGACCACGTACTGCAATAAAGGGACAGGTTCTGGCAGACTTCATCATCGAGAAGCCAGATACTGACGAAGTACCTACACCAAGCGAGAAGGAACTACAAGATCCATGGATTTTGTTTACAGACGGGTCCTCATGCGTGGACGGGTCAGGAGCTGGCCTTATTCTCACAAACCCAGAGGGAATGGAATTCACTTACGCACTGCGTTTTGAATTTACCGCGACAAACAATGAGGCAGAATATGAAGCTCTAATCGCTGGACTACGCATTGCAGCTCGAATGGGTGTACGTAACTTGGAAGCAAATGTGGACTCCCGGCTAGTGGCCAACCACGTGTTGGGTGAATACGTGGCCAAAGAAGAGAACATGATTCAGTATCTGGAGAAGACTAAGTCACTGATCAAAGGCTTTGACAGATTTACTATCAAACAAGTCCCTAGAGGAGAAAATCGCAAAGCAGATGCACTGAGCAAGATCGCCTCGACGAGCTTCGCACACTTATCAAAGCAAGTCCTGGTGGAAACACTGAAAAGCAAGTCAATATCGGAGATGGAAGTCTCCGCAGTCATAGAGGAGGATGGTCCTACATGGATGACACCGATTGTGGAATACTTAAACAAAGGTACATTACCCCAAGAACAGACAGAAGCTCGCAGAATACGGCGCACAGCGCAGAAATTCGAATTGCGCGACAACATACTGTATCGACGTTCTTTCCTCCAACCATGGCTCCGCTGCGTTGGCCCCATGCAAGCAAATTACGTGCTGCGAGAAATCCATGAAGGTTCATGTAGCATGCACGCAGGACCACGGTCCGTCGTAGCACGCGCCATGCGATCCGGATACTACTGGCCAACCATGCATAAAGATGCGAGGGACTTGATAAGGAAGTGCAATGATTGTCAGGTCCACAGACCCGTTCCGCGCCAACCACAGCATGAGTTAACGCCAATCACGGCGCCATGGCCATTCTACAAATGGGGCATCGATATCGCAGGTCCTTTTCCAATAGCAGCAGGCGGTCTCAAGTTTCTCATAGTAGCTATAGACTACTTTACCAAGTGGATCGAGGCAAAAGCAGTGGCGACAATCACCGGCAACCAGGTGAAACGCTTTGTCTGGGACAACATAGTATGCCGCTTCGGATTACCTGGAGAAATCATCTCGGATAATGGGAAACAATTCTGCGACAACCCCTTCAAAGATTGGTGCGAAAAGTTAAACATCACCCAACACTTCGCGTCAGTTACGCACCCACAAACCAATGGCTTAGTAGAGCGCGCAAATCGAAGCCTGGGCGAAGGAATAAAGGCGCGCCTGGACAGGCACAAAGGAAGGTGGGTCGAGGAGCTTTCGCATGTCTTATGGGCTCACCGCACCTCGATTAAAACCAGCACGGGGGACACCCCCTTCTCTCTAGTCTACGGGACAGAAGCCGTTATACCAACTGAGATCGGCATGCCAACTATCCGCACCGCGGAGATCAATGTAACAACAAACAATGACGAAAGACGTGTCGACTTGGATCTGCTGGAAGAAAGACGCGAACGCGCAGCCATACGGGAGGCAAAGTCGAAGTCAAAAATGAAAGGATACTATGATACCAAGGTGCGCAGTGTTTCATTCAGACCAGGCGACTTTGTCTACCGTGCCAATGAGGCGAGCCACGCAGAAGATACAGGTAAGCTTGGACCAAAGTGGGAAGGACCTTATGAGGTTACTGAAGCAATTGGCACAGGCGCGTACAGGCTACGAGGCTTGGATGGTCGTGACCTACCGCGCACATGGAACATTGGCAACCTCAAGAGGTGCTACTTGTAAGACCAGCTACGGCATAGCACACAGACGCTCCGCACTTTTAGTGCCCAATAAACATTCATGTATTTATTTTTTATTTTTCATATTTACTGTTTTCCTTGTTATGTCTCAAAAAACATTCAAGTATCAATAAAATGCCGCGGTTTCTAGCTAACTCCGCGACACATTTTAAGTTGTTATCTCCATATACAGTATGACTTAACGCTTTTTTATTTCTTGCCCATGATGGCGTGCATGCACTACGAATAAACCCACGATGGTAAAAGGATAAGTTAACCTACTAACTAACTTGTTGAGTAAGAGGGTTGCAAACCCATCAACACTGGATCACGCATCCTTGTTAAACACCTTGTTCTCAAGACGTTGGAATAAGATATGTGCGCATCCCACGAAGGTTGCGCAGCAACGCACACGTGCACGTTTAACAATTTAGGAACCAAGACACTTGATTCCTTAATAAGATATTTACAGTACGCTGTGAACTACAACATACACGATTATGATAAAGTACTTAGAATTATTTTCTACGTATATTAGGATCTTCATACATGATTATGCATTTCCTACATTCGCATTGGCTTACACGTTTGTTTCTTCGACAACAAATGCATCTTTCACGTAAAGACAAGTAGATACGTTTACATTACACGTTTTAATAATAGCCACTGCAAAAAATGTTCATCCATAACTACGAGTTATTACATATTTATTACCAGCTGCTACAACGCTTAAGTGAAGAGGTGCCAACATGACTTGTCGCACCTTTGACTTCGCTAACACTCTTCAAAACATCTGCATCCTGATGCGACACAGTGGCCACACTGACTGGCACTCCATCTGACCTCGGCAAGTGAGCCGCACCAACCCCACACAAAATGGCCTTCCCTGCAATACCCTCTTTTTTAGCAAGACGGGTGGCATGCGCTTCCAAGACTTCCTTTAAAGGTACCTCCTTCTCTAAAGCAAATGGATCCTGACTATCCCTGGGACGCGCAAAGACAGGCACTTGGAGCTGAGACTCATGAGGTTTCAAAAAATAGTCCAGCTGTGTGTCAGCATCCTCGGCACGATGACGCGCCAAGGTCAACCCCGCCATAATCACATTTATTGGATAATCTTGATCGCGCTCAAGCTCCGAAATCATTGGGAGCTCCAAGTCTTTCATTCTCTGCATAGCAGCGACCAAGTGATTATATGACTCAGCATCATACCCCGGCGCCTTATCCAACGGCGCCTTCAACAGTTCTGCCTTGTGGAGCTCTTCAATGGCTTCTGATTTACCACGCTCCAGAGCGCACTTCACCACCTCTCCGAAGGCATTAACCACCTCTGACGATTCCAGGGTACTAAGAGCAGCCAGGCGGAGACCATGGCCTATAAGCCACCGGCGCTCCGCTATCATAGACATAAGCTGCGGATACAACTCTTCGTCATACTCGATGCTTAGCTTACGCAGCTTTGCCTCCTGTACCTCCAAGGACCAGCTCACAGTATTCCCAAGCTCCCCCAACTGCGCAAATAAACTTTCTTTACCCTGATCTAGATGTTTTAATGACCAGCAGCACGCAGACTTATACCTGGCAGCATCAGCACGCTCTTGATTCAGTTGGCACACTAGCGCCATTTTCTCCTCGGCCTGTTTTTGAGCGTACGCGCTCAGGCCCCTTGCCTCTGCATGGGCGCTATCTAGTTGTGCCCGGGTACTTGCCAGTTGCGCCTCCAGCGACGAAATTGTTTGATCCTTTTGGGAATCTTGGTTTTCTCCATCAGATACTCGGTCTTTCAGCTTCACAATTAACGAAGCCTGATGAGCGGAGACTTGAACCAATTCTTCAACTAATTGCTCCAGGGGCACATTTGCATCAGACTGGTCTTCCTTATCCTGTCTCTGCGGCTCAGAATGCGCTGAGCGTGTCGGACTAACCTTAGGGGGTGACTCTATAACCTGCTCCATCCTGCGCAGGATCATCAGCACAATATTAGAAACACATCTAGCACATTCACCAACAAAAGAAAATTATTCATGTACGACTTTACTTACTGTGGCTCCGC
This sequence comes from Chrysanthemum makinoi, assembly GCA_910596185.1. Classification (NCBI taxonomy): domain Eukaryota; kingdom Viridiplantae; phylum Streptophyta; class Magnoliopsida; order Asterales; family Asteraceae; genus Chrysanthemum; species Chrysanthemum makinoi. The sequence goes on along the minus strand of OU343222.1, from coordinate 236,076,680 downwards.
ATCATCAGGGTGCGACGACGCTTCATCAGTAGAGGATAACTCCACAGTCGTGACCACGGGACGTTTCTTCCTTGAAGGGCCCGCACCATCATCTCTTCGAGTCCTTTTGCGACTAAGCGCGGCTTCTTCTTCCTCTTCCTCTTCAGGTTGAGCCACAGCTACGGGCGGTGACTGCGCCACCAGCGAAGTTACTTCAGGATTGGGACGGCTCTGCAGGGGCGTTGCCTCCACTGCAACTGAGGAACTGGTCCCTGTATCCCCAGCATTCAGCTCTATGACGCGCCCTGCAGTAACAGCTAAAATAGGCTCCTCATCATCCTTCAAAGGTCTTACTCCTGTCCTTACTGCCAGAGGCTTCGCTAGCTGTACAACGGTGAACAGATCCATCTCTGCGCAGGACAAGACAGATATAAAAACAGGTTATATAATGCGCGACATATACGGAAGATTGTTCTTACAATATTTACATACAGATGTACGGAGGAATAAGTACCCACCCTGGCCATTGGCGTCTAAGAAGATAGGGATCTCATCTTCGGGGCCAAAATAATTGCGGCTGATTCCCATGTGCACCAAAAATCCCTCAGGATATGCACTAATGGGGATGCGGTTAGCATTTATCAGTTCCGCATCCTCGACATTATAAGACCCAGGCAGTGGGCACTCATCCCTCTGTAAGGTTCCCCGGGTATAAAAATCATAATCCTAGGGAAAACGTGTATCATCTACCCAGAAGAAATACTCCCTCCAATTCCTAAGTGCATCTAATTTATCCGTATAACACTGCAGTCTACCAGAGCGCTTTGCAAAAGATACCCACCCATGCGCCCATGTGGTGTGATAGAAGGCGCGGAATAGGTGGATGGTGGGGTTAATCCCCAACAAACGGCAATTTACTTCAAAATTTGTAATCTTAGCCGCGCCAATACAGTGCAGCTGTGATATGTGTAGATTATAATAATTTAACACATCGCACAAAAAACGTGACAGGGGCACACGTTGATTCGCAAATTCGAATAACCGTGTATATACACCCACTTTCCCTGCGGGGAAATCCGCTATCGTGGCTTGCGCATCCGGAACTACTGGATGCACATTCTGGGGTATAAAGTAATCTGAGGTGAATTCCATCAGATCGATCACAGTGAGGTCGGAGGTGAAGTCAGACAACTGTTTCACCATTGGGATATTCTTTTTTGATATAACGCACGCGCGGTTACCTTTGTGGTTGGTTACTTTCGGATCACAACTCTTAGAACACTTTAGCAATGGTGGATGGAGGTTTTACTATGAGGAATCCGGTGAAAATGAATCTCATAGTTATATATCTTTTCTCCTCCACACGATTAGCGACACGTGGATCCCACTAGTCCTCATTGTGTGGCTGAGATAGCTTGATGGGACAACGGGGCAGTAACTTTCCTCCGAATAACGAGGCATTCAAATTCACTTGGATGTCTCGATACATTGCACCTACGGGTAGGTGTGTGGTTTCTTTCATACGTTTTATAAGTTATTTATTTTTTATTACGGTCTTTAGTCTAGCACCCGCAGTTACGCACTGCGCCTACTAGACTGGGGGGACATGATGACGTATAGTCTGGCGTCGGGTCATAAACCCGACTACAGTCCACTACTTGCAAGCCCAGTACGAACTGGGCCAATGTCCATACGCGTTTGGGCTCACGAAAGCCCAAGCCCATATCTATTTACGGAATAGATATCCGATATCTTCTAAAATAAGAAGATAATCATTCCCAACCGACTTAGGCGGGATACGCCGAAGGTTGGGGAACACGGAACCAACAAGGATTCCGTGCGTATATAAAGGGAATTATATCCCTCGTTTAAGGTACGATCTCATAACCCTAAAACTCCTTAAACCCTAAACCGATTACTCACTCTCACGCCGGAGGATAATCGTGGGAGACAATCCCACGGTAAGCCTAACGGTGTTTCTTGTCTCTTAGTGCGCAGGTCTCAAGCAGCAATTCTCAATTGGTACGAGAACCGGAGCTCCAAATCAGGAACGTCCAACTTTTGTATCAACAAGTACTAATTTAATTGTGATGCACTTCTTTTAATATTTTTTTTTGATGCAGTAAATAAGTAACCATGATTCAAAAAAGATTATAATAGTACTGCATCATATCTAAAATTCACTGCATCATAGTTAAAGTTTAAAGCCTAACAGTTTATTTATCCTGAAAATTTAAATAGAATTGATATATCCATAATTAGAATTCTGGTTTTTATTCCAGAATTCAAATAGTTAAATTAGAATTAGTTGAGTTAATAGACATATTCAAATAGTTAGATAAACATTTGTTAAGTTATTACACATTACTACATATTTATAATTGTCTTTGATGAAGTGAAATTATTTCACTTATGGGTTTGAATTTCGTTACTTTGATCTTTGATCCCACCTTCATCAGACCTGATCTTTTCTTGACTTTTATCTGTCCCAATCAATTTTTGACCTTCATCAGACCCTATCTTTTCTTGACTTTTATCTGTCCCAATCAATTCTTGACCTTCATCACACCCGATCTTTTCTTGACTTTTATCTGACCCAATCAATTCTTGACCTTCATCACACCCAATCTTTTCTTGATTTTCATCTGACCCAATCAATGCTTGACCTTCATCACACCTGATCTTTTCTTGACTTGCATCCATAGTTTTAAAAAGCGCGCCTTGAGGTGCGCCTAGGCGCGCCTCGCTCAAGGCTCAAGCTCTAGGGACTTTTTCGGATCGAGGCTCACGCCTTGGGGCTTTTTGCGCCTCAGAGATGTAACAGGTTTTGGGGATGTTTTCTAAATATTAAGATAAGATACATGGGCCTTATAAGTTATATACATGAGCCTTTTAAGTTATATCTAATAACCGTTATTTGGAAAAGAACTAAAACACACAATCAAGTGGGTAACTATAGATTCGGATCATTTTACAAATATGTAATCTCTCTCACGTCATAAGTTTATATCTTGAACTGATTTTTATTGATTGTTTATTTTATTGATTTGTAAATAACGTCATAAGTTTATTTTATCTTCAAGCATCACATCATAGGGTGAGTATTTGTATGATTTGCATTATGCCTTGAATATTAATATGTTGCTTGCTTGATATTTGGGTTAAATTTTGAACTTTGTTAGATGTAAGTCTGCAAGTGTAGGACACAAGCATATTTAGTCGGATATGGATTTTAATCTATATGCAGTTAATCGAGCTAAAGAGTTGATCCATTTGAGAAGTGACAACTGATCCATTTTAATCTTTATAATGGCTATATGTGCCATGTATTAAGTATTTAATGTTATTTTGTGTTATTTAAGCTACATAAATGGTCACATATATTATTAAAAAAAACTTAATGTATTTAGTGCGCCTCGTGTTCATGAATCCCGCACCTTGGTATGCGCTTCGCCTCGAGGCTCTTTGGTCCCCTTCGCTCCTTAGTGCGCCTTGAGCCTTTCAAAACATTGCTTGCATCTGACCCAATCAATGCTTGACTGCTCTCTTGCGATGTCTGAGATGAAACTAGAATAGATAGATCAAACACAACAATAGCAAGATTTTTGTCAGCTTCCTTATACTCTTGCACTTCTTCTATCTAAATGTCAAATACCATCTACCAGTTTTCCTCCTTCTGCTTCTGAACAAAAATGCTTTTAGGAATGACTAATCTTTCTTTTTCAGGATCTTCAATTGCTTTATCATTTCCTTCATCTATATATGTGCTAAAAGTTAATTATTATACAAGTAAGTAGACATATATTAATTTTATTATAATACAAGTAGACATGCAATAAAATACCTAGGATAAAATTCTCACCTTGATCAAGATTTTCATCATCTCCTGTGACCTTTTCTACTTCATCATTATCTTCCGTATCATCTTGAACATTATCAGTTTCATCATCATATACATTCATACCTCCATCGGTATCTTCTGCAAACTTATTTTCTTCATTTATGTTGTTTTTAAAATTATATGTGACAACTCGCAAATTTAGGGAGTCTATTTTAGATAACCGCATTACGTTAAACTGAACCAAGCTTTGCCTTTAACACTATTTTTATAAATCATGACTTGATTTTATATCGTCTATTGGTTTTTATGGTTTATTTCATTATTAAATGAGTTATCGTATGAGTTTTGACTCTATTTCGTAGGCACTATTCGATTCGGCAATAGAAAAGCCTAAAACGAGAATTATTGTAACTTTTAGACCGTAACTCGAAAATTAATGAATAAATAGTAAAAACTCGTGGAAAAACATAAATAACGATGTTGGAAAGTTGAATAAATGTTGTGGGAGACTCGGGGGACAATATGTGAGCTCGGGAATGGGTAAACGGGATAGTTACGAAAAATTACAACCCGACCCCTCCCCTTTTCTCTTGAAGCCGGCGCCCCCTCCTCCCAAATAATTATTTTTGAGGTCCCTAGTGGCCTAGTATAAATACCCACCCACTACCTCATTTTCCTAGTTTATTTCTCTCTCTAAAACACACACACTAATACATTTCTCTCTCTACTCTCTCTTTAAAGCAAACCCTAGCCGCCCCCTTTGAATTGCGGCCACTGTTCCGGCCATTTCCGGCCACACGCCGGCGAGTGACCACTCACCACCACCACCATCTTAAAGATCTTTCTTCCCTCTTTCCAACCATATATGGCACGCGCTATATAGACCACAATAACATCTCAAAATCTTGAAAATACAAATCGAATCTTTAGGGTTTCAAAGGGCTTTTGCAATTGGTGATAACCTAAGGTAAATGGAACATGTTTTGAGCTTGATTGGGTAATAAAAACCCATGAATTGATAATTAGGGTTTCGACCTAATTATAATTTTTGGGGCTTTTGGGTGGAACATGAAATTAAAGCTAATTAGTGATTAAATAAACAAGTAATTAGTGTTTGGTAAGTGTGTGGTGTATTAATTTGATGGGTTTGTGCATTTAGGGTTTAGTTGCATATTTTTGGTTAAGATAGATGATGGGTTTTGTGTTTGGTTAGTGTTTGGAGCTTGAATGATTGGATTTGGATGTTGTGGAATTGATTTGGTTGAGTTTGGTTGTGATGTATGGGACGTACGAACCGCCATGGTCACGTACGTGACCCATGGGTTGGCGTACGTGACCCACTTGGGTCATGGGTCCGAGTCGGGTCGATTTGGTAGCTTGTTGAGTGGTATTGTTGAGGTTTGGATGAGACGTGTGGAGCCGAAAAGATTCTAGAGCTTGTTTAGTTCACGTGGTCGAGACCGCGATCGTGTCATGACCATTAGGGTCATAACATTGGTTTTGGGTACATTTGGTTGATTGATTGGTTGGCGAGATTGTTTTGAGTTGGTTTGGGATTGAATTACGATATTATGACATTTAATTTGGACTTGATATATATAATTGTCAACTTTGAGCTACGTCGGCGTTACTTTGACTTTTTAGTCAATAGTTGACTCCGACAAAGCCGTAACATGGACTTTAGTATAATTTGGACTATTGATTGATTAAAAGCCGAGAAGTTATGGCTCGTGCTTGTGGACTCGAAACGAATAACGATATGAGATTAATAATGGAATTTGACGAAATATATATATATATATATATATATATATATATATATGAAAATGCTAATAAACTATGAAATGGGAATAATAAATGGGCTTTTGTACCAAAAATGTCGATAACAAGTCTTATCTTGTTATTTACTATTTTTAAACGGAAACTAACGACTAAATTGGAAATGTTTTGCAATAAATAAATAATTAATGTTTCGAGTACACGTTTATCAATAAATGTCAATTGTGGACATTTAATTGCTTACGTTGTGTGCATGGGTTACGGATAACCTAGCATTAATGGTGTTGATCCACGTGGGTAGCGGACTTATTAGGTTGACGAATCTAATAAGAGCCCGCTAGGTACGTTGGGTAAGCCTATTAATGGGTGACTTATCCTTATTACTCTTTAAGGATACAATTGATTTATGGGATAATAAGGGACACGAATAAATAAATGAGATTATCGAGTTGAAGAATTCGATAAGGTCTACTATTTATTCCGAAACTTATTGGACTATGGAGCTTATCGTTTAGAGGTCTCATTGTGTCGCATTGAGTTATATATTGGTTGTTTGAGTGCATTCATGGCATCATATTGAGTCGATACACCCACACAAGAAATACCAAACACTAGGATTAAATGGTGAAACGAGACATTTTTGGAAATAACGAGATGGAATACATTGGGGTAGATAACGTTGATTTTGAGGAATATATATATTAAGGTTGGTATACATTAATAGGTTGTGCCGAGTCGATAGTTTCTGTGCTGTGATACCGTTATCTTCTGTTAGTGTTTATTTGTGTGTTGATTGCTTGCGTTGATTGCTTGAGGTGAGTTTCATAGCCCCACTTTTATCTACGTTTTGACTACGTTTTGAACTATTTTGGGGTGAGAATCATGCTACTATTTTTGGACCGCAAAACTATTTGGATTTGCTTATGTGCTTGACTGTATAGATAGATGTGTGGTAGTTGTTGCCTTATTCTAGGTTTAACCGTGCCTAACTAAGAATAGACTTCTACATCGACCTAGTCCGGGGTTGGCAATTGTTCTAGATTTTGCCACAACAGTGCTGGACTAGAGTCGCGGGGGCCCGAGTAATCCCTGGATGCGGGATTTGATTAGAGATCCGGGTAGGATCATGTGTGAAACGGTATTTATCTATCTTAGGTCTTGCATAGCAAATCAACTCCTATTGGTCAACTATGATTTTTTTGAACTTAAACCTATGAACTCACCAGCGTAAGCTGACCTTTTAGCATGATTTCTCAGGTAATTGAGAGATGTTTGGATTACTTGATCGGTGGAAGCTTGGCAAGAAGGCGGGGTTCAAGGATCATTTCTGACTCTGATAAACTTTGGGGACCTATCTTAATAAATCATGTTTTAGGCCTAATAATTATACTCTTGGATTAAATGTTTGGTTAACTAAATTTGGGATTGGTTTTGAATATTAAATGACTATCTTTTTGCTATACTTGTGTGCGATACTAATCCAAAAGTAACGCCCCGAAAACTTGATTAAGTCTTCCGCTGTACCGAGGTTTGGGGGTGTTACATTATACGACTCATCAAGCAACTTGTTGAAGAGTGTATTTCTCTCCTCAAGCATTTTGTTGATCTCCTCATCATCTGGATATGTTGTCAATGCTAAATTCAGCTTGTCATGGGTACGCATGATCAAATCTTTGCTCTCTGCCAAAAAATCTTTTAAGCAGTCTTTCATTTCCTGCATGTTAAACAATTTTTTAGTTTACTGCAGCACAATATATAAATTTAATGCATCAGTACTTACAAATATAATGCATCACAATTTGTTTCAATTTTATTCAAACACACTACTGCATTACAACTGAATTATTTAATAAAATTTATTGGTCCTGAGAAAAATCTAACACAAACATGTATTGCATTACTTTGTCAAATGTATTGCATCACAATGTTTTTAATTCTATCTGCTGCATCAAGTTGTTTTATATGTATTGCATCATAATATATTAAAATTACCTTTATCGATTTTGACTTGAAATCTTCAAGTTCCACATCTCGGTTCTTTTGTCCATTCAACCCATGGATTAGATCAACCTTTGAAGTGTAAAGTTGCAGTGTGTTGTTTCTATCATTCTCCTCTGTCATTATTTGAAAAAAAGAATAAACAATAATTAGTACTATATCATTTTATATTTTAATGCACCTGATATAACAATGATATTTACAAATTTATATTTTATAATTTATACCTGCTTCAATCATCTTGTTTTTCTTTTTTTTTTCAAATTCTTCTTTTGTTTTTTCTTGGGAGTTTCAATAATTTGCATTCCTTCGACAATTGGAAGTTGACCAAAACCTCTTGCAATTTCTTCTTTCTCCCTTTGTTTCAACAACTTTGAACTCCAAGCTAGGAAACCTGGTACTGTTCTATCCACCCTTGTAGTCTCGGAAACAGTTGAATTGACGTAGATAAGCTTCAAAAGAAAAAAAAAATATTAGAATAAAACAAATATATTTTGCAGTAAAGAAAAACTTTGATGCAGTAGTTATAAAAGCTTTAAATAAATTCTTGTTACTGAATCAGAAAAAGTAATGGTGAATATTCTACTGCATCACAATATATTAAATCTAATTGCAAGTATAAGTCACTGCATCACTATATTATTCTACTGCATCACATTATTATTCTACTGCATCACATTATTATACAGTGACAATTAAAGGGAGATGCAGTAAAAGGAATTTTTTTATAACTTACCGTCAAAAGAAGAATTGGTCATGAGAAAAATAATCCCAGTTTAAAATTCATTAATGAATCTTGCAGACATTCAAGACAGTAAGTGCACCAATCCAAATTTCTAACATTATCAACATCTTCAACGGATGGTAGAAACCTTTGATTTACTGATCCATCTTTCTTACCATGTTCAAAAATAGTGAAGAAAATTACCAAGAACCCTACTTTGAATGCCCAACCATCATCTGTACTTTCACAAATATATGTTTCTAACCTGCTTATTGGAATTTTCTTTTTATGTGAAGGTCCATTGGGATCATATACATCTAAAGGTAGTGTTTGCCTCCATTTTACTGTTGTTGCATCTACTGTTGTTGTTTCAGGAAAAAGCATCAACCTTTATATTACCCATTGGAATTCCAAGAATTTGATAAATTAGATCCCTGGTGACCTTAATCTTTCTTTCATCACTCAAAACCAAACTGCAACTTTCTGAATCAAAATTCTTACATAACCACATTGCTAATCCTGTTGGTGTTGAATCAAAATTGAATTCTCCACAATAATCTCCAAACCCCATCTCTCCTAAAGCTCTAAACTGACCAGTTGTACAACTTCCAATAACATTCTGCAAAATTGTTGGCGACCCTCTTATTTGTAGATTTGCAAGTTCATACTTTTTACCATCTTCTTATCTTTCAGTTTCTTCATTTTCCAATTCACATTTTTTTCGTTTCTTTACAGCAGCCATTTTAACATTGGTCTTCTTTTTTGGAGTACGTTTTTTTATTCTTTTTATCAACATATACAATCCTTTTATTCTTTTTATCAACATATACAATCCTTTTATCCTTATCAGGAACAGATTCAACAGCTTTTCCTTTAATCTTTTTTTTCGGTCTGTTTGATTCCTCTTCCATTTCAGAAATTTCCTTACTTTTCTCTCTTGTTCTTTTACCTTGAATCTTACTACTTACCTCTTGTTGTTCATTTATTTGATCTTCATCAGTTCTACCTGTAAAATTAAAACTACTGCATCAAATCATGCAAACACATTTAAAATAAAAATAACTTCATTCAATCACTTCATTAGAACTACTGCATCACTTTACTAATCCTACTGCATCACTTCTTCATAATAATTACAATAATCACTTTACTATTACGTCCACGAATTACAGTTTCTGTATCATGTACAACCCCTTCATTAACTAATCTCAAAATAACATCATTCACTTTAAATCATAAACTACTTCATCTCTTCTTTTAAATCACTGCAGTTTGCATTCAGAAATTCATTCTAGTCGATTTCAAAACATGAGCTAATCAAACATATACATTTAAAAACATTTCAGATAAAAAATCAGTCATACACACTCACTTTCGCACATGATGTAAACTACATCTAACATAACTCATGCTCATACGTTGCAAATTAAAAGTTACTGCATCTCAGTTCAAATACTAGTACATGATATAAACAATCAGGCATACAAACTCACTTTCGCACATGACACAGACTACATCAAACCTAAATCATGCTCATAGGCCACAAATTAAAAGCTATTACATCTTATTTCAACTTCTAGTGCATCAGATAAACAATCAAGCATAAAAACTTAATTTTCGCACATGGAACAGACTACATCTAACTTGACTCATGCTCATACGTTGCAAAATTAAAAGCTGCTGCATCTCAGTTCAACTGCTAGTGCATCTGATAAATAATCCCGCATACAAACTCAATTTCGCACACGACGGAGACTACATCTAACCTAACTCATGCTCATACGCCGCAAATTAAATGTTACTGCATATCAGTTCAACTACTAGTACATCAGATAAACAATCAGGCATACAAACTCACTTTCGTACATGACACAGACTACATCAAACCTAACTCATGCTCATACGCCACAAATTAATAGCTATTACATCTTAGTTCAACTTCTAGTGCATCAGATAAACAATCAAGCATACAAAATCAATTTCGCACATGGAACATACTACATCTAACTTGGCTCATGCTCATACGTTGCAAAATTAAAAGTTACTGCATCTCAGATCAACTGCTAGTGCATCAGATAAACAATCAAGCATACAAAATCAATTTCACACATGACACCGACCACATCTAACCTAACTCATGCTCATACGCTGCAAATTAAAAGCTATTGCATCTCAGTTCAACTGCTAGTGCATCAGATAAATAATCCCGCATACGAAATCAATTTCACACATGACGGAGACACATCTAACCTAACTCATGCTCATACGCCGCAAATTAAAAGTTACTGCATATCAGTTCAACTACCAGTACATCAGATAAACAATCAGGCATACAAACTCACTTTCGCACATGACACAAACTACATCAAACCTAACTCATGCTCAAACGCCATAAATCAAAACCTATTACATCTTAGTTCAACTTCTAGTGCATCAGATAAACAATCAAGCATAAAACTCAATTTCGCACATGACACAGACTACATCTAACTAGACTAATGCTCATACGTTGCAAATTAAAAGTTACTGCATCTCAGTTCAACTACTAGTACATCAGATAAACAATCAAACATATAAACTCAATTTCGCACATGACATAGACTACATATAACCTAACTCATGCTCATACACCGCAAATTAAAAGCTAGTGCATCTCTTCTTTAGTCCTACTGCATTTATCATTCAAAAACTCATTCTAGTACATTCAAATACGGAATCTCGCTACACTAGACTTAATCAGAAATTACCCTTTGCAAAACATAAGCTAATGCATCTCTTCTTTAATACTACTGCATTAATCATTCAAAAACACATACACGCACATATTCACAACTAAAACTCATTATGCTAGTCTAAATCATACATTATACTGTACAAAACATAAGCTAATGCATCTCTTCTTTACTTCTACTGCATTAATCATTCAAAAACACATACACGCACATTTCCACAACTAAAACTCATGATACTAGTCTAAAACTTACATATACTTTGCAAAACATAAGCTACTGTGACAACTCGTAATTTCAGGTCATTTTACAATCTTTAAAAGTTTCACTATTTCATCATTTATCGTAAACTACGTTTACAAGTATCAAATTCGCGTAACCTTAACGGTTTAGCTGCGAATTCATGAACATTTCATCAAGGACATTTTATATAGACTAGGTTTAGTCTACATATCATTAACATCATTTCATATCGGTTCATGCATGGATTTGCATTTTTCAATTAAACGTTTATTTTCCTATTAAATAAACGCTATCGCGTAAACATTTAATTTGAATATTGATCCGACACTTCCAAAAATATTCCTAATATATTTTTATACTCCTTTTAAGACTATTAAAATTATATTATTAGTTTACCCGATGTTTTCAATTTATTTCGTATATAAATTGTTATGTTTATATAATTACGACGGTTTTCATAAATTCAACCCGATAAATATTTATTCACTAAATTCTTGTGAGAAATGTATTTTTATAATTTTTATGTCTTCAATACATTTTATTTTGTTCCGTTAAAATCTATTTTTAGTTAACACTACACTAAATACCTAATTATTTTACAAATTACACATTACAACATAACTTTATACATTTAACTACTCAAAACTACACCTCACCCCCCCCCCCCCCCCCCCCCTAAGCCTCATGGCCGGCCACCCTTATCCAACTTAAGTCACCAATTTTGTTTTCTCTACTCATGTACACCTAGACAAGATATTTGTATAATATACTACATAATATCTAATTAAAACATACACTACACACAATGCAAGGAGAAAATCAAATAAATCCTCTCCTCTCCTCTCCTCTCCTCTCCTCCATAACCGGCCAAGGTCAAGAACTAGGGGAGATCAAATATTTTTCATGATCCAAGTGATTATCAAGCTCTACTAGTAATCTAATTCAAGGTTTTGAAATAAAAATCTATAGATTAATTAAGGTTTTCATCATTTTCTTCCACCACATCATTCAAGTAAACATTTCATGATCATCATAATTCTTTCATATTCATTTTTATGTTATTTCATCATTTTTGCAAGAAAACATGCATGTTACATATGAATTTATACCACTTTTGTTGTTTTTATTACTTATTATGTAATATAATTATCCTATAATGAATCCCTTGAAACATATCACTTTTGGTGATGTATAGGAACCCATGACACCCTAAGAAGGTGTATGGTAGGATTTGAATAGCTTCGGAGTTGTTTTGAATTGGTTAGAATAGGTTTTGCGCGATAAAAACTCATTTCGACAAGTTTAATTTAGGGTCTGTCCATATTTTGAAATTCTGGAATTTTCGACAGTAAGCAAAATATTTTGGGCTAGATATTTGGAAAATATACTTTAAAACAAAAACGTGGCCGCTTGAACGGGTTAAAACGGAGTTATAACGAAGAAGTTATGAATTTTTGAAGTTTGACGACGAAAACTAATTGTTTCAGAAAATTCAGCATGCTGTCTCGACTTTTTACGAGTCAAAAATGAGTCTTAAGTGTTATAAAATGTGTCGACTTATCAAAAATATATTAGTATATATTATTACGATTCCGAGGACATATAAAACGTAGAAAACGGACTTGTAACGATTAAATTATACACGTTTACACAAAGTTGCCGTAACTTTATTATATAAGAAAAACTATTATATTTCTAATAGACAAGTATTACGGCAAACAAGTGACCATGTTGAAGGTCGTTTTTAACATTGATGTAGTACTTTTTATAACATGATGTCTTCTAGTAAAAGTAAGTTCGCCTAGCCTATTTTCCAAAATGTCCAACCGTTCGTCAAGCGTAGTTGTAACGAATAATATACGGTCACTTAAACTTTGCCGAAAACCATCCTTAAACAATATTTTGGATACAAGTACCATACTTCACCTATACTTTTCTCCATGATCGAGACCTCTAGGATGGAAACTTAAACACTAAAACTTTGAGATAATGATACAAGCTTCCCAAAACCGTTGAGTTCGTTTACTAACACTCGACGTGCACCATTTTACGACTAGCTTTTCAAGGCCGTTTTGTCCCTTTCATGAAAATTCCAATGACATTATTTTACGACGAAAAGTTATAATTTCATAATAAATCATTAAATGATTATCGTAAGATATCATTTCAACGTAAATACTTGTAAAGTATTTTATAACATGACGAGATGTAATAAACATATATTTCGACAACAAATTCTATTTTTAAAAACGTACAAGTGGTATAGATTACATGTGGATTTGCATGCACGATATTGTTTCATGATTTACATTAGAACATATCATTCATGATAGGTCATGGTCAGAGGTTGCATCTCATTTCAGTATTGCCATTACATCATCATTATCATTGCAACAGGTGCGTTTTCATAGCCCCGATTTATTCAAGTTTTTACTTATTTCAAACCTACGGGGGAGAATACATTGCACATCATTTTTATTACGATACCAAATATATCAAATTCAATACATTGCTTAAGTTACCTCATGCCAATTGAATGTCCCCATTATATAACATGAACCGTTAATTTCATAGAAGCGAGGGTGAGTGGATAGATCTATCGAGGGTGACTCCTCCATCCGGGTTGGTGGATTCCAACTGGTTAAACGGATGCATTTCATTTAATATCATTATTTGAGTTGTTTGGCAAACACTCTGTTGGGGCGAACATCATGATCAGTCTAGTTTCGGTGTCATGGACTTATAGCAATTGTAACATTTTTGTGACATATTTGTCATACATAATTTATACTTGTGGTAGTCGTATTAAACAGTTTCAACAACTCTATGAACTCACTCAACAATTGTGTTGAAACTTTTAGCAATGTATTTTCAGGTAACTAAGGCATTCACTTCTTGGCATGCATGTGGACATATCATAGAGTCGCGGTGACGACGCGTCTCACATGGGATTTATACACTTTAAAAACATCGTTTGACTTGTACCAAACTTATTTTCCGCACATGTTGATTTCATTTGGGACCTATATCTTTGTAACTCTGAATGTTTTTATTAAATCAAGCGATGTATTTTCCAAACGACACTTTAGGTCGTTCAATATAACTGTGATTGTGATGCTATGACAGTCAACCCCCAGGAATTCCATTCCGCCGCAAAACAGGTAATTTGGGGGTGTGACAGATTGGCATCAGAGCTTCAGTTATAGAGATCTAGGTTGCATCATTGACCCTAGACTATAACTACATCATCATAGCATCTCATCATTTCATCATAAGTGCATAGTCACTATACATGCGGTTTCATACGCACATTTTGTGAGTTATTTACTTTCATTTCAAAATCGATTGTCACATAGATGCCTTCAAATACTCATCCCATCATACTCACGTCACATTGACATGGAGAATGCCCTGTCATTCCCTAACACAATTTTAACATCAGTTGACTCAACACCGATAACATCAGATGATGAGACTGAACCCTTTTAGGAGGACGAAGTTGCACCTACACCATCGCGATCACTATTGATTCACCGTAGGATCAGGACAATTTTTATCATTCCGTTGGGACAGATTATACCATTTGGTAGAACTTATAGGTTTAGTCTTAATGAACCTATTTTCTTAACTCACCACAAGGATTTTCATTATCATCATTGTCATCATTTTCATCATCATTGTCATCTAGAGTACCATCCGTGCCATCACATCTCATAGACACTACTCATACACCTGACTTGCAGCTTGGGAAGCGTGCATGATTTAACACACCATTATCATTTATCACTAAGACCATAGACACTACACCATCTCATAGGTTTGAGGACTGTGAGATTTCTAGGCTATTGCTGCTAGACCGCCTACTACTACTACACTTGAGACACGATTAGACTACCAACAGGAACAGATAATAAGTACCTTTCTGGCTAATGTAATCTGTATCATTTATTATCTCCACGATAATCACAACCTTTGTTTATTTCATTCCCTATTCCAATTGCCTAATTTTCAATCATTTCGCGATAATACATCACTATTTTATTAGGGGTTAGGCCAACTTTATTCTTGAACAATTAGGAGACTATTACCACTCTATGAGGTTCTCCCATGTATCCTACAAACCATTCAACAAATTATATTTCAAGTTACTTTGCTACTACTTCATAACATTATTTCACTTAATTTTATTTCAAGCTATTCTACACTATCTTAGAAACATTGTTTCATAAAGTTTTAAAACAAGTTGTTTCGTTACCACCCTATCAATTGGTTTTCAGTCATTTTATCAATGATTTAATATCATCATGCGAAACGATTTTCATGTTACTCTGAAAAATTATTAAGCCATTATCTTACAAAACAAAACGTTGAATACCATCTAAAACTTCGGAGGAACATAATACCATTTCAACAAAACCAAGCATCACATCATTTGTCCTCGATTATACATGGCCTGATCACCTATGTATAATTCAGGAAGAATTATGTCATGAAAGTAACAAGCATCATTTCAAATCTCTTAAAACAATCATCACTCAAAAGCAAGGATTTGTAAACAGATAAATTGCTCATAAACACCTCTTTTGTCAACACTCTATAGATACTTACGCCATTCATCCCTCACTCAACCGATAAGCTAGAATTTGATGAGTTACTTTTTCTTAGGAAAGGCTTCCTATACCATCTATGAGGAGGATTCATCGATACAAGAAAACAATGAAAGGATTTCGGAAGTACCAACAAGGACTAGAAGTAGGTAGAGAGATCTTTCAAAACCTAACAAAAAGCTTAAGACATCACGAGACATTCCGAACCACTATATTTGGACTAGAAGCCAAATTATATCATTTCCAAAGTACTAGCAAGACCGAGTTATAAGATTTAGTACAAAGCGAATACACACTAAGCAACACTATAGGGATAAACCAAGTCTTCTAACTGAGACTACAGAACATTCCATTAAACATGGCCTCAACAATATGTGAACTTCCCTACAATGAGTTTTTCTTAAAGGAAAATTTGGTTAAATTAAGGTTATCAATATAAACTTCCCCTAAGGCATTGTGTTCCCTAGAAATTCCAAGTAACCTCACTTCTATATCAAGAGATGCAACAGGTTTGAACATATCGGACAATAAATCACTCTCCATCTACAAGTGAAATTAGAACAAACATTCCTCGACATAGTATGAGCTAATATCTATTTTCCTGCTAGCATGATAACAATCTAAGTGATGAAATATCTTAGAAGCACTCAATATCGGAAGAAATCTTGAAAATCAATCACTACACCACATCACTTAAACATTTAAGGTTTTGTGACTTGACAACATAGAGCATGGAAACACTTCGATAATCAAACCATAAATATTTTAGTCATGGAGACTAAACGCCTTAGGCAAGTAAGATTCAAGTCATGACATTCGCTAGAACTAGAAACGCGAGGAATCACAACTGTTACCCATAATCTATTCCTTTCTATAAGGTCCTTTTCGACAGATTTAACATTTTGAAATTTGGCATGAGACACGTGGTATCAATTCCAGTTGTACCTATTACAAGCTATTCGATTCACCTTAGACTTCTGACAATCATTTTAAGATTCCTTTGGAATTCACTAGGACATGATTACCGCTCATTATCCTCAGCTCAATGGTTAGAGCGAGAGAACAATTCCCACATTAGACACATCATACAACATTGAATTAGCACCGACACCATTGTCCGTGGTTGTACACTCAATTTTCTAAATCATCCCTTCAATATAGACCTTATGCCCGTAGAACTTTGTAGTTTCGACGTCATCATCGGCATGGATTGGTTATCCAAACATCGTGCAAGAATCATTTGTGATGAAAAGGTTGTTCATCTTCCTTACAACGGCGAAACTTTGATCATTCGTGGGGAACGAAGTGGAACTAGACTCAGCATTTTATCATGCATCAAGACGGATAAGTACATAAAGAAAGGTTGTTATGCTTTCTTAGCACATATAACCGAGAAGAGGTCGGAAGAGAAACGACTTGAGGATGTACCAATTGTCCGAGAATTTCCTGAAGTCTTTCCCGAAGACTTGCCAGGACTTCCACCGGCACGTCAAGTAGAATTTCATATTGACTTAGTGCCCGGAGCTGCACCAGTTGTACGAGCGCCTTACCGTCTAACACCATCAGAAATGCAAGAGTTGTCTAATCAGTTGCAAGAACTTTTAAACAAAGGATTCATTAGGCCAAGTTCCTCGCATTGGGGAGCACCGGTCTTGTTTGTGAAGAAGAAAGATGGATCCTTCAGAATGTGTATAGATTATAGAGAGCGGAACAAGTTAACGGTGAAGAATCGTTACCCACTCCCCAGAATCGACGACTTGTTCGATCAGTTGCAAGGCTCTAGTATCTACTCAAAGATTGACCTAAGGTCAGGTTACCATCAACTTAGAGTTCGGGAGGAGGATATCCCAAAAACGGCGTTTAGAACACGTTATGGACATTATGAGTTTCAAGTAATGCCGTTTGGATTAACTAATGCACCTGCAGTATTCATGGATCTCATGAATAGAGTATGCAAACCGTATTTGGACAAGTTTGTAATAGTATTCATCGACGACATATTGATTTACTCCAAAGAGCAAAGAAGAGCACGAAGGGCATTTAAGAACGATTTTAGGACTACTCAAGAATGAGAAGTTGTATGCCAAATTTTCGAAGTGTGATTTTTTTTTGAACCGTAAAGTACAATTTCTTGGTCATGTCATTGATAGTCAAGGACTACAAGTTGATCCTGCAAAGATTGAAGCCGTAAAAGATTGGGCTACTCCAATAAATCCTACAGAAATCCGACAATTTCTAGGACTCGCCGGGTATTACCGAAGATTCATCGAAGGTTTTTCAAAGATAGCTAAAGCTTTGACCAAGTTGAGACAGAAAAACAAGAAGTACGAATGGGGAAAGAAACAAGAAGCTGCTTTTCAGTTGTTGAAGCAAAAGCTTTGCAGTGCGCCAATTTTGGCACTACCCGAAGGAATTGAGAACTTCGTTGTATACTGCGATGCTTCACATAAAGGGCTTGGAGCTGTATTAATGCAAAACGAGAAGGTGATATCTTATGCTTCTCGACAACTTAAGGTTCATGAGAAGAATTACACCACTCATGATCTTGAGTTGGGGGCCGTGGTTTTTGCACTCAAGATTTGGAGACACTACCTTTACGGTACAAAGTGCACAGTGTTTACGGACCACAAGAGTTTACAATATGTTCTTGATCAGAAGGAACTTAACATGAGGCAACGTCGTTGGTTGAAATTACTCAGCGATTATGATTGTGAAATCAAGTATCATCCGGGAAAAGCCAATGTTGTGGCTGATGCTCTTAGCCGGAAAGAAAGACCCAAACCTTTAAGAGTCCGATCATTAGGAATGACGATCAGTTCACCTTTACCATCAAAAATACTCGAGGCACAAATCGAGGCACTCAAGGAGGAAAACCGACCAAGTGAAAAGCTTTATGGTATGCCCGATAATGCAAATGGCTTTGTAAAGAGAGCAGATGGAGTATTATGCTTCAAGGATAGAATGTGGGTACCATTTTATGGCGGGATACGAGAATTGATTATGCATGAGTCGCATAAGTCAAAGTATTCTATTCACCCAGGTTCTGATAAGATGTATCAGGATCTTAAGAAACTTTATTAGTGGCCGAACATGAAAGCGGAAATTGCCACGTACGTTAGCAAATGCCTTACTTGCTCTAAGGTAAAAGTCGAATATCAGAAACCTTCAGGGTTACTCCAACAACCAGAAATTCCCCAATGGAAATGGGAACGCATTACGATGGACTTTGTCACGAAACTTCCTAAGACATCGGGAGGTTACGACACTATATGGGTAATCGTTGATCGTCTTACCAAATCAGCCCATTTCATACCAATTAGCGAGACTTATTCCATGGAACAACTTACTAGACTTTATGTCAAGGAAATAGTCTCAAGGCACGGTGCACCAATTTCCATCATTTCCGACTGAAATAGTCGATTCACTTCAAACTTCTGGAAATCATTACAAGATTCATTTGGAACCAAATTAGAGATGAGCACAGCATATCATCCACAAACCGATGGTCAAAGTGAAAGGACAATTCAAACATTAGAAGATATACACAAGGCATGTGTGATTTTCTAGAAAGGATTAGGCAAATCATTCTTAATCGAACAAGTTGCTTTACAGCAATAGCTAGCACCTGATGTTTTAATTAAAAGAAAGTATAATCGTGGTAAAAAATAGGTGAAATGATTGCCTATCTTCTAAGTGCAATGCAAATTGATATAGTGTGTAACATGCAGAAATACATTAAATAAAAAACTTAAAAACAAAAAATTTACATAACTAACCCATTTATTTCTATTTGCAGACTTGGAGCTTACAGACATTGAGAGGAACAATATATGTCTAACATATATTGACCACATGCTACTTTGTAACAACAAAAGCTTAAAAAGTATACCAAACATGCCATACCCTAATGAGATGTTAAGAATGGGCAACTACAACAGATTGGTGTATGATGAGTTGAAATACAACAAAGACGAATTAAGAATACAACACGGAACGCTTTACAAGACATTGACACACGAACAAAAAGACATATACCGAACAATAATGGACGCTGTTACACATGAAAAAGGAGGAATGTACTTTGTCTACGGATATGGTGGGACCGGTAAAACATACCTATACAAAACATTATCCGACACATTAAGATCAAAAGGCGAAATAGTCATAAACGTTGCATCAAGCGGCATCGCATCACTTTTGTTAGAAGGTGGAAGGACCGCACATTCTTGATTCGCAATCCCTATAAATGTTGTGGAAGATTCAGTATGTCATATTCCAGCAGACAGCGACCTAGCGGAATTGCTATGAATGTGTAAACGGATAATATGGGATGAGGCTCCTATGACACACAGACACTGTTATGAGGCATTCGATAGGACACTAAGAGACATATGCAGGACGTCCACATTCGAACAATCAGAAAAAGTCTTTGGAGGTAAAGTGGTTCTCTTTGGCGGAGACTTCCGGCAAATATTGCCAGTGGTTACAAACGGCAGCCGACATGATGTCGTACATGCGTTGATCAACGCTTCATATCTGTGGCAACATTGCAAAGTCATGTGGTTGACTATAAACATTAGGCTTGGAACAGGATCAAGTAACTCTGAGAGAAAATAAATACAAGACTTTGCGGATTGGATATTAAGCATAGGAAACGGGACAGTCGGTGGAAAGAACGACAGAGAAGCGACGGTTGAATTCCCTGATGATATGTTGATACCAGATTCTGACGACCATATCGCTACAATTATCGAACAAACCTACCCGGATTTGGTGCAAAACCTCTACAGCCCAAAATTCTTCCAAGAAAAAGCAATCCTCGCACCGACTCATGAGCTTGTGGATATGATCAATGATCGAATGCTACAAAAACTACCAAGAGATTCAAAGACATACGACAGCTACGACTCAGTTGGTATTATCGATATGGATTCGAACTTCAACGAGTCACTTTACACAACTGAGTTCTTAAATAGCATTCGAATTGCAGGCCTTCCACACCATTCTCTAACATTCAAAATAGGAGCTCCTGTTATGTGCATGAGAAACATAGATCAAACGGCGGGATTATGCAACTGAACAAGGCTTCAAGTGCTGAGGATGGGCGTCAACATAATAGAAGCCAAGATTATATCAGGCGGTAATGTAGGTACAATTTGCGCAATCCCAAGGATGGTGTTAAGCCCTTCTGATAATAAGATGCCGTTTAAATTAAATCGTAGACAATTCCCAGTTGCATTGTGTTTTGCAATGACCATAAACAAAAGTCAAGGACAAACATTAACACAAGTTGGATTGTTTCTACAACGGCCGGTTTTTTCTCACGGCCAACTGTACGTAGCTGTTTCAAGGGTCAAAAGCAGACAAGGATTGAATATTTTATGCTGTGATGAAGAAGGGAAGTACGAAAATCAACTACTAATGTTTTGTACAAAGAAGCTTTGTTTAGAATTTAAGTCCAATATTATATGACCTTAATACATTTTCATTATCTAAACTTTACAAACAACCGTCCATTCATTAATGGAGCAAAAATTCTATAGGACGTCTGACTAACAATCCATCATTTTACATAAACAATGGGTGAATTTGGGTTTATGTTTTACGTCATCGTTACTTTGCAAAAATTGGAAAAATTAGCTAAAAGGAAAGCGGTAAAAGGGGTTCAGAGTTATAGAAAATTCGAAAAAAAGTTTTTGTAGGCAACCTCCTAATCCTTTTATTCAAGCTTTACATTTTTGTGAAAATAATAAATTTCATTATACGAAGTTAACGCCTTCATTATTTAAACAAATCTAATGATAGGTTCAAAAAAATGTTTGCTCCGCCACCTAAACAACCTGCATTCACTTCAATTCCTACCCTATTGAATCTGAATATTTGAATCTCTAAATCTGAAGAGCAAATATACTCATGTTTCAGTGTGTCAGGTGTCAAATTAGCTATACATGCTTCAGTGTGTTAGCCGCTTTCGATGATGCCAACAGAGACAAATACCTGATAATATAAACCATCCAAATACATAGAACTGATTTCTATGGCAACTTAAAACAATAGTTTAAAGTTTAATGACCCATACATACGACACATTAACTTATAACCACCTTATCAGGTAGCATTGTTCAAAAGACTATCATGACAGACACAAGCACACAGAAATTAAACCTACACCAGCAAATAAACCAAAACATTTAATATGTTCCCATCCAACATACTAACGGTTTCGTCTGATACGGTACCAAAATATATTCTACCATCCAAAAAATTTTCTTCTAACACATATGGAACAATGGAATCATCACCGGTTTACGTACATTCACTGTTTGCTTTTCATCCTTTACCATCCTCATAAGTTTGAACCTTACAGTTTTGTCTTTGTCCCACTCGCACCTCTTCTCAACATCCTTCCAATTAGTTTTGATGGTCACATGATTTTTACTGTCAGGCCTATCTTTATGTTTTTCCCAGTCCACAATCATATAGAAAGATTCATCGTGGTGTATCAGAACTGCGTTGTGGTACTTATACATTTCATAAGGCCCAGCAAAATCCCATGGTATTGTCTGCATTCAACAAATGATTTCCATATACAAAACATAAGTAAATGCACTATCCAAAAACTAACACGAAACTGTATGTTGCAAACGTAAAACATTCTCGCATTAAATATAACAAACGCTTACCATCCGACCTCTGCCAGTTACGTAATCCACAACATCTTGATAAAAGCAGTCTTTCTCATCATCATGATCGGAGTGATTAAACCAGTCACATTTATGTTTCATACGAGGATCTACATTTGGAAGATTGCAATGACATTAAAAGATGCAACTATATTATTATCAATCTTAAAAAAAGCAGCAAAACATATGTTCTTGAAAATTACAATCTAATAACATACCTTTGTCTATGGAGCTTTTTTTGAAAGGTTTTTCGGTGTTTAAAATTACACGCGGTATGTTCTCCAACGCATTCCTAAACCAGCGTCAGAAAATGAAATCATAGTCACAGTAGCTTCTTCAATTTCAGTGAACACCATACGCGATCCAACCTTCAGTCCTTCCAAAACAACCAGCAAATCCCATCCAACTCCACTAAAAACATGTTCGTGTGTGTTACCAGGAAGAGGAATGCGATTCTGTATGACGGTCGAAGCCAGCCGGCCGCTCACCATAACTCTGACTCTCTTAATTTGTGGCAGAAATTGATGAGGAAGCAGCTGCATAACAAAGTAAATATGTGTTAAACATATTATATACAATTTTAATTAAAGTATGACCATCAATAAATTAAGGACAAATTACTTACATCTGACTGGTCAAGGCTTCCCAACATACCAAAGCAGCGCCTTTTACGAGTTCCTATATCAGCATTCAGATATCCACCAATTTCAGCACCAGCATTATCATACGCAGTTACATAGTACATGTCTTCTCCTTGACGTATGAAATGTAGTATTGCCACGTTCCGGTAACGATTCTCATCAACAAATTGCTTCCATTCGTCAGAATACAGTGCATAAAGATTACCAGGAACTTTCTTGATCCATACTTTATGCATTGTACATTTGTTGTGAATTAAATACAGCCATGGACTGCCTGTGTACAGCTCATCCGTAAAGACACTTGGTAGAATCTGCATTCAACAACGCATTACGTAAATTTAATTTAAGTTTCGTGATATCCATATTGGTAAATTTAGTAACATATATATTATAAGTAACAATGGCTAAAAATTACCTGCAGTGTTCTAAAGTTTCGTGTGTTTGCCGGCACGATAAATTGAGTGGTCATTCTATTTAATCAAAAAATAAACGTCTATTAGAAGGAACTCTCACGTTTTCAAAAACTACAATGTTATACTACAAGCATGCTTCAATAACCCATCTTATACAACAATGTTATTTCCGAACATCTCCCTTTTAATCCAAAAAACTTTTTTCGTATTAATTTATGTTACAAGGCTCAAACACAAGTAGTATTCAGCTAATTGTAGATCACAGGGTTTTACCTTTTCTGCATGAAATACAACTTTCAAACAAATATTATACTCTAAAGTACTTTACGAAATCTATATGCCAATATCCTATGATACTTTATCTATCTTCCTTTCATCGGATCAACGCATTAGTGCCTTTTACCTTTATCAATAACTATGTTAAATCTATTTCTAAGTTATATCATGTAAAGAGTTAACCCGTTTTATTTCAACAAAACCTAACTAACAATAACAGTTCAATTTTTCAGGATTTTAACCATATGAAACATCTAACAGCATTAACATAATCATTAACTCATTGAACATGTTTCATCATCTGATGATACTAATAACAAATGTAATCTCGCCACTAATTGATTTTCATTCAAAATATCTTTTCCTTGAACTAAAATCATATACTAAAATAAACAAGTTGTTAAAAACAAATCATAATTAAAAATCATCAGTCATATTACAAAATTGACCATACATCTTCATTTAACCAAATATCATAACTTATCAATTGATCGTCCCTATTATTACTAAAAACCCTGTTTCTTGATGAGTATGCACAAATATGATAACTAACTTCTTTAACTTTACTACTCTACTACACATTCATTCAAGATCGGAAGATATATCGTAGTTTCAAGATCATCTTAATATTTATTCTAACAATGCTATAATCATTCAAAGATTGATAGATCAAGTAAGAGTACTTCATCAAAAACAAGAAAAAAATTTAAAAAATCAAACATATATGATAACCTAAAAACAAATCGTACCTGTTCTTGATGGCTTCTTCGAGAAGAAAAAGTAGGTGGGATGAAGAGAGTAAACCAAAAGTCAAGATATATAATGGAAAGAAAAATCATACCCATAATCTTTGTATACACGAATATCAACTTCTTTTAGCAATGATGATATGCATTGATAGCAGTAATATATTTTCTTTTGTGTATTATGTACAATTCTTTAAAAACATACACAAATAAAATAAATACATCTTTTAAAATTGAGTGGTATTTTCTAACTTACAAAATGATAGGTAATATACAAATATAATAAAAATTCATCTATTCATTCGCAAAATATCGCGAACGTAAAATTTACAAGTTTCGTATCATCAAATTATGGTGATCATTGAAGTAGGACGTATTTAAGCAAACAGTGAGATAATACATTAGTTAAACGACATGTGTTTATGATTTGTATGTCATTATATTGTTTTAAGTCTCCGAACAATACGTTTATAAACAACAAACAAACTCCTTTTTGTACATTATATTTATACTTATGACGGTTTAGTTAAAAAAAACAAACAAACTAAAAAGTGTTTTTTAAACAAGTCTCAAAACCTTCAAATTAACTAAATAACAAGGTTTAGTTAACATTACTTTACTAACACGCTGTTACATGATAAATTTTTAATGTGCTTGTATTTTAAATGTTATTATGTTACTTGACAGAAGCTTATGTTCAGATAAGACCATCTCCATTGTTTGTACTAAATGTCTTTGTTTCAGGAATGAAGTGCATACCAAACTATAAATAAATAAACTTGGAAGAAATGTTGCCACTATATTTACTACTGCTACTAATTTACTTATGTAAATAGTAAAACAGTATATAAACCGCTACACTATATTTTACAATTATACTATTCAACATATTTAAAATCAAACGTTTATGTTACATATTTATACTTTACATATAAAAACAAATACGAACATACAGTAACTATAATTGTTTCATTACGTTTTTATAATTTACATCGACACAAACAATAACATTATTTATAAATATTAACAAAACAAAATTTCAAAAAACTAAAAAATCAAAACAAAAAAAAATGTTAAAAGTTATTGTTTAACAATTCTAAATAAAGTATTTTAACTCACAATGAACAACAAACAAATAATTATAAGTCATGTCCGCCCATTGGGCAGGCTTCGAAAACTAGTGAATATATATATATATATATATATATATATATATATATATATGTGTGTGTGTGTGTGTGTGTGTGTGTGTGTAATATGTTCAACGATATCCGATAGTAAACTATTTTTAAAACACTTAAATGATCAAAATACTCGTTTTTACGAAGTCACGATAAGTTTATAAGTTTTTCTAAACTTTTCCCCAAATTTACCCTTTTTACCCTCAAGTTTCAAAATGTATGAATTTAGTCCCTCAACTTTGAGTAAATAACAGTTTTTACCCAAAACATGTTTTATATCAAAACTTTCCGAAATTAACAGTTTTAGTCCCTAACAAAACTGTTTTATAGAAACTATCCCCCAAGATATACTTTACCGCATTCAAATCCTAAAGTTTCAAGATTTACATTTTCAACCCAAAACTATTTTTATAACTAGTTTCGGCATATTACAAAAATAGTCCTTGTAGTTTTAATCGTATACATGCAAGCGTATATAACTACCTTTTACTTTTGAAATCGTGCATATTTGGTCCCTAAACTTTTCATGTAAGTTTATTCACGTAAATACTAACCCTTTATCTTTATAAAATGTTTCAAATTCTACACATGGACTACACATTTTTCATTTTTTGTCCGAATGTAAATTTTAATATATGAAAGCCTTTCAAAACTTTTCAAGCTTACAACTAGCTCATATTTTAGGACTTATTAGCTTATTTTGAGCTTATTGGACCGGGTATTGGGCTGATTGGGCTTAGTTCATGCTAAATGGGCTTGTGTCGTGGGCTTTTGGCCCGTTTGGTCTTTGCGCATTTTATCAAAAACAGTCGAGGGTTAGGGGTTTCCAAAGGGTTATACAACTCGTTTTTAATAAGTTTCATAAGTTATTCTAGGTTGGCATGTTACTAGTGAGTGAGTGAATGTGTCGAGTAGTTACATTACGAGCTATAACGAAGACATTATAGAACATAGGGTGAGTTTTAAATGTTTACGTGCGATACGAGTGTGAAACAAAAGAAACAATTCGAGAAAAGGAATCAAAGTGAGAGGTGATGACTTGTGAGAAATGAATCAAACTCGAGAACCCCGTGTTCTCCTTATAACTCAATCGATTTACCCAAGCTCTTCCTATATCTCTTGTCTTGCTATGCTTTTTCTTCCCTTTGAACTAACTTCTACAGTGGACGTTTTATGCTTAGAGGGTGTAAGTGTTTGAGAGATTTTGTGATGCTTTGAGAATTTACTCAATTGTATGAATCTAAGTGTTTGGAAGTCGCTTATAATGAGGATGGAGGGCATGGCCTTAGGATTTTGATATTATTTAATCTTCCAAGTTCCAAGGATAGGTAAGGTTGAGTATGTTTGTTTGTGGTATGCATGTCCTATGGCAGCCGATTATATGGGAGGACATGGTTTAGTCGAATCAAATCTAAGCATGAAGAACACTTGATCCAAGGGTTAAAGAAGTCAAGGGTGAGTCAAAGTGGTTTAGCCAAATATTTTTATTAGTTTAGGGAGGCTAGGCTTGGTTTTGTCCCTCTTTTAACACACATACACGCACAACACTTTTGGGATCCAAGGTGAAAACTTAGTTTGGTCTTGACTTGTGTTTGGGTCGTTCGAAATGGTCACAGAAAAGGTGGTATCAAGGTTTTGATATCTCACTCAAATGGTATGCAAATTTCCACCTTGTGGGCTTGGTATATCGACCATACGGCCCAAAGAAGAAATCAAATAGTTCGTGTGGGCTTGGGAGGGTAAACGAGGCCCACTAATGACTTGGGTTGGGTGTAATTGTAAGTCCAAAGAAATAGTGAAGTTGGGCTCGGTAAAAGTCCGGTTAAGGCCCAAGGTATCTCTACGGGTTGGGCTCGACATGGTAACAAGGCCCAATTGAAATGAAATGGTGAGTTGGGCTCGGTTGGAGGCCCAATGAGGTTCCTAGGCCCGATCCACTATTAGTGTATTTTTATTTTCATTTATTTTATATTTTTATAAAAAATTTATATATATATATTAAGTATTTTAAGAACATCAGGATCGTGGGGAATTTCATTCTGATCACAACGGTATACCTATGAACGCTCAAGCTGCGTTGATCATGCATATGCCAAATGATATGCAAATGTGATAATTAGATAATTTCATGATGATGTAAAACGTGCTTTATTTCTGATTAAAGTCTTATGTAAAATGAAAATTTTCGGGAGCTTACAAATAAGCACACGAACAATAAATAAGCATTTGAATAGTAAATAAGGAGAATTTGAACTTACAAGGAGCCTTTGCTCAAAACAAGGCTATAAATTCTCTTAGAGCTTATCTACAACCTCTAGCTTGTTAAAAACAAGCTAGTAAAGGTCCCAAGCCCTTCAATGTCCGGCTTATCTTCCATTAGCTCTTTTGAGTGATATTTAAAAAAAGGTTTAGGTAATACAAGCTAGGGTAAAA
This sequence comes from Chrysanthemum makinoi, assembly GCA_910596185.1. Taxonomy (NCBI): domain Eukaryota; kingdom Viridiplantae; phylum Streptophyta; class Magnoliopsida; order Asterales; family Asteraceae; genus Chrysanthemum; species Chrysanthemum makinoi. Next base: position 236,048,407 of record OU343222.1, on the reverse strand, counting down.
GCTTGTGTAACTTAAGCATACAGTTTGAATGAGCTTATAAAAGCTTTATGAAACAAGTTTAAAGCAATGGAAAACTTGAAAATGATTATGGTAGCTTAAACATAAAAAACTAAATTTTCATTAAACTTAAAAGAAGAGATTACAAGGTTTTAAAAATCAAAAGTTACAACTGAAATTACTTAACTAAATACTGAAAAACTTAAACTTAGCTTAAAAACTTAAAAACTTAAAAGACTACTCAAAATGCTAACTGCCCCCAAATGGCTTACATTGTATCCCTATTTATACTAACACTAGCTAGGGTTTAATCTTCACTTTGTGCTTGTTCTGAGAGAGTAAAGAGCACTTGTGTCCATTTCTGTTTCTTTAAATCCATTCTCAGCCGTTTATTACTCCTTGGAGCCCAATCTTGATAATCAATACCATCCATCTCTTGTCTTCATCTTCTCAACAAATGAGTGAACTCGGAATTGCCAACGTGGAGTTATGCTTGTGAAGTGGGGTATACATGTTCCTGGTTATCAGTGTTGAGTAGGACAGGGAGAAGGAACAGGGCTTGGCGCGTTTTTGGTGTTTATAAACCTGAGATTTGAGTTTGACATGGATAAAATGAATATTGGTCTAGGTTATAAGGGTTTTGACGTGGTATAATGGGGAACAGTTTATAGATTTAGATGGATTGGATGGACTTTGGATTTTCATAAGGATGGGGTCGGTTGGAGTATAAAAAATGGTAATGGGCTTGATATAAACCCATGTATGATTGGATTGTTATAAGATTAGATTTGGACTTAAGTTGTATAATTGGTATTTGGCTTATGATGTAAATGAATTAAGTTGGCCCAATAAAATGTGATGACGGATTCGAGTCCATTTTTTCATGCTCAGTCCAATACTATGCTCTGAGGTTGACTTTGACTTTGTCTTCACTTGTTTAAATTCACAAACGTTATCGAGTTGAACCGTAAATGTCCGTTATTGCTCCGTTTTCAATCCTTTGTACCTGAAACACATAAAAGCACAATCCAAGGATATTTGCAATATAAATTGGTATATTTAAGTGTTTTTAGTCATTTTTGTGTAACTAATGGCTATAAAATGATGAGTAAATAGGCACTCATCATCCCCCCACACTATCAATTGCTAGTCCCTAGCAATCCGATCATATAAAGTAATGAAAAGATCAAACAAATACCAAGGTAAACCCGTTTTGACTTTTTATTAAATGCAAGAAATTTAAACTAGAGCATAAATAAGTAAATAAATATAACGCTTGATTTTCAAAAATGGCATCATAGAACGGGATTCACACAAAATGGGTGTCTCCGGGGAATTATAATCGTCATCCTCTTTTTTATACTCTGAAACCAAGCTTAAACTTATTGTGCAAACGTTTTTGTAAAATGCCAACACTACTTATATTAATAAGCTATGTAAGCGGAGACTTAACTTTTCACTCTCACAATTTATAGAATTTAGGTGAGTGTGCTCATTTTCAAAAGTTTGACCATTGAGATCGGCATTTGTTATGGTTGTTATCTATTTAAGTCCATATCAACTCATCGGAAACCACGAAATCTAAGGATCGAAAGGGCCTTTTCCATGTTGCGGCTTTCTTCTCGGCACATTCCAAACAATTTGGTTTTAGGTGACTGGCTTTTGACACCTCACGAAGAATAGTACCGGAATAAGCGGGAATTCGATTCCAAATATTTACGAGGCTACCGCTAACTTAATACTAAACTTAAATGGATAACAACCGACGATGATTTAGAGATTAGAGATTCAAAGATGAGATAACTCCATGTAGCGACTTTCTTCTCAGCTTGTCCTTAGTAAAACTTAGGAAGCTAGGTTTTTACACCCTCAAGAATAGTGTAGGAGCTCACGGGATCTTTGAAATCAAAATTTTCCAAATTGCCGTCAAACTTTTAGACAATTTTGACGAATACTAGTGATAACATCAAATAGTCCTGAATATTAAGTGTCAATTTCCCCTGATAATGCTTGTAATTTATATCATTTATATGGATTTACGCTTGTTTTCCATTGTTTTCCACTTTCAGGTAAATTATTAGCATTGGAGCTACAGAGACGCGGAACTGGAGAAATATCAAAAGATTTATCTTAATATGCTGACTTTGAAGAAGTTACGGCGTAACTCATCTCTCACATTATGCCGTAACTAAAGCGTGACTCAGAAAAACAACTCATCAGAAGGTTACGGTGTAACTCTCCCCAAAGGCTACGACGTAACTATATTAGGTCATATGAGGTTCCACGCCGCTGATAACTACGCCGTAACTATTTCACCAACTACGGCGTAACCAAGTTTATTGAATACTACGGCGTAACTACTAATAAGTTTACGCCGTAACCAGCAGATTTAGTGCAAAATATAAAGGAATTGATGGTTACGGCGTAACTCTTATACTAGTTACGCCGTAACTCAGATCTGACCTATAAATACCCCACGAATTCCAGCATTTCTAATCATCCCAATTCACACACAAAAACCAGATAATGTGGGAAAAAGCCAAAGGCAGGTCTAGAGGAGCATACGGAGCCGTCTCCAAGGGAGAAATCACTCCCCTATGATAAGCATTAGCATTTTATCTTTTTTTTACTTTCGATTCATGTATTTCGTAATTTTGAATATTGAATTGATTTGTATGGTTAATATGAGCGGCTAAGCACCACTTGGTGTTGGCCTAGTTATAATTCCTTAATTGTTTTGTTTGCATTTACATTACTTCCGTATAATTATTTCTAAGTGTATGCATGCATAGTTTGTTGGTAGCTACCTTTGTTTCGGTAGTTTTGAATGGCGGTAGAGGCCAATTGCCTAGGAGATATGACCAACTGACCCTAGGTGAGCGGACTGAGATGGGAAGGGTAAGATATGACCAACTGACGAACCTTTCTACTTGTGCGATTTGACCAACTGATCACCTACCGTTTGGATGAACTTAAGAATTAGGGGGTGAGTGTTTAAGATTCTAACGCTCGGGCACTCACTATTATAAATCTAGCATGTAGCGGTACTTAATGACTTGGCTTAGGAGACCAAGAACAACATGACTTATGAGGGGACAACTGACTTCTCCTGTGGTGGCATCTTTGCTGATAGGTTAGGGCGAATTGACCAAATGATGTCCTCTCGAATTTGACCCCACCTGAAGTAATAGGAAGTAAGTAGACATAGACATAACTAGCTAGGAGGAATAACTCGGTTAGCACCATTCTCCTCTATTGATTTATCCTTTGCCTTTATTTGCTTTTATCTGCTTTAGTAGTTATTTAATTAAATCCTTATCGAAACCATTATTAATATGTGACAATTAGACTTAGGAATAATCCAACACACATAGCTCTTGGGACGACCTCGGCTTTACCGAATACTACACTACACGCGACCGGGTACACTGCCCGTTAGTGCATTAGGGTCGACCATAGGTATAACGAGACTTTATAAATATTAAAACCTTGTCAGTAAAACCTGCATCAAGTTTTTGGCGCCGCTGCTGGAGAGTTATATTAGGATTAATATTAAGTCTTTCATTTTGTTTTAAACTTTTCTATTATTCTTACGACCAATATTCAAGTTTTCAGGTACCATGGAAGTTGTTAACATCGATGACCTCACTCTTGAGGAATATTTGGCGTTGACAAGAGCAGAACAAGGGCCTGGTCTCGTAAGACCGGAAATTGGAGCGGATATCCATTTCGAAATCAAAGACCAATTTATGAGGGGGCTTCGTGCTAACCCTTTTTCAGAAAACAAGGACGAAGATGCATATGAGCATGTTGAAAATGTCCTATACATCGCAAGCCTTTTCAACATTCCGAGCGTGTCTCATGATGCTGTTATGCTAAGGGTATTCCCAATGACTCTTACTAGAGCTGCCAGAAGATGAATCGAAAGATTGCCCACCGGGGCAATTAAGACTTGGGCTCTACTGAAGAAGCACTTTATTTAGAGATATTGTCTGCCATCGAAGATTTCTAACCAGCTTTTGGAGATCCATAATTTCAAACAAGAAGGCGATGAAACGTTGTACCAAGCCTGGGATAGATACAACGATCTCCTTTACAAGTGTCCTACACATGATCTGAACAACCAGCAAAAGGTCAACATCTTTTACAAAGGAATCAACGTAACTACAAGGCAGATGCTGGACTATCAAGGACCTATCCCGAACATGACTCCTACTCTTGCAATTGAAGCCATTCAAAAAATGGCTGATCATTCTCAAAAATGGCACGACGGAGGAAGTAAAAGAAACCAAGGCGGAAATTTTGACGGAATTGCAGCAATCGCTAGTAAAATTGAAAATCTTAGTCGAGATATGCTGAAGGTCAGAGAAACCGTTCATGCCATCCAAGTGGGTCGTGAAATCTGTGGAGGAGGACATCTCACGAAGAATTGTCCTCATGTCGACGAAGAAAATATAATTGAAGAAGCCAAGTATGGAGAAAATCGACCGTTTTACGGAGATAATCGAAATAGTAACGGGTTTCATAGAAATTACAACCGTGGGCCTTATGGAGAAAGAAAGCCCAGTCTTGAAGAAATAATTAACAAGTTCCTGGAAAGTTCAGCCCAAAGACAAAAGGAGCAAGATAATTGGTTAAAGGAATTCCAGGAAAACATTGACAGAAGCCTTTCCAATCACGATACAACCCTAAAAAACCTTGAATCTATGGTAGAGAAGCTGAGTGAGAAAGTAAGAATGAATAACAATAAACCAGAAGGATCAAAACCCGCCATGGAATGTAAAGTAATTTTTGCTGATAATGACTCAAAGATACAGGGTAATTCTCACATTGAAGATGCGAATACTGGTTAAAATTCCGTCGACGGTCTTGAGTTACGCCGTAACCCGTCTGAAGAGTTATGGCATAACTATGTCTTTGACAGCGATCAAGGAGCTATGAATGATATTGATAAGGATGACTCAAGCGAGTTATGCCATAACCATACATCACAGTTACGACGTAACTGGGATACATGGGCAGACAGCTTTCTCGAAGTAGACGAATCAGGAACACAGGGGATTAACGGATGGTCCCACGACATTAATTTGTGCCCTTTGTCCCCATCTAAAAAGAAATATCACTGGTGCAAGGCGATACCCGTAACTAAGGGGGACTCATATGATCTATGGGCTTCATGCGACCCTAGAAACGAAACTTGCGACGGGGGAGCCGATAAGGATAGGATCAAGAATAACAAATTTATGTAGACTGACAAAGAAATATTAGAAAACTCTCCTTCGAGGATGAAGAGGAGGCGCCTATCACTCATTGGTGCACTCCAATAATCATAACTGACGATGAAGCCGCACAACCATGGCCTACGTGCGACCCCTTCCGCGAGCATTGCAACGGCGGGGATAGTGAAAAAGAGGAAGAGTGGATGTGCCCTCACGAGCTTGAGAGACACAATATCAAGTTCGGTGATTTGACATTTGAAGATTGGTACGCATTACAATTCGGGAATGCTAAGATTAACCCGAATCTTCTTAAAAAACTCAAGATTGACTACGGGGAGCATAATCAGAAAAAGAAATTGGCTAATAACAACATCTACTGCATGGAAGATCATTTAAGCGAAACTGAAAACAAGGAATTACGTAGTCACTGGTGCGAAAAAATAAAATCTCCTGGGGAAGTTTTCTGGGCATCATGCAACCCGTATGACGATAAATGTAACGAGGGAAGCAGCTTAAGGAGAATGGGTGAAGACGAATTCTTTTGGACCTCAACCAACGATGAGGAAAGAACAAGTTTGCCTTGGTTGGACAACCTGGGATTTGATAGTTGGGTGAAAATTAAGTATGGACATGTAGATACGTTAATAAAAGAAAAGATTTGGAAGGAGTACATGAGTAAAGAAAATTCAAACAATGAGAGTCCTAACAACACGAGTGGAATAACAGTTGAGAATGACAAAGAGTTGGTAAGAGATGAAAAACAAGAATGCAAGCGTGTACTAGTGGAGAATCTGCTCGATGAAGAATGGTTTAAAGGTACCGCTTCTAATGACGATGACATTGAGGGGATTTTAGATTACCTAGAGTTGGATGGGAATGGGGAATTTAATGACCCCAATGATGAAGCATATAAGCAAAGGAGGTGCAAACTCCTTGGGATTCCCTACAAGAGGCCACCACCAATTATTGTTGAAAAATATGAGTTCGCGCGCTACCACTTGGGACCGGAGAAAAAATTCTGCAAAATTCGGAAGATTGAAACTAATGAATACCTCAGCACTGCCACGAATGTCGCCTGGGTGAGGCATAACCTGATGAAAGACATTGAAGAATTCGGGCAAGTCCAAAGGCCCCCACAGAGCCCCGTGGCTCTGAGTCTAACTTAAAGACTCGTAAATAAAGAAAAGTGCTCTTTCGGGAGACAACCCAAATTATCCTTTTCTTTTGTTTTATTTCCATTTCTGTAGTGTTTTGTGTTTTCTAACCATTTTCGCAGGAAACGAGGAAGTAATTACTGTTGCAGTTTGCTGATCTGACCATAGTTACGGTGTAACTCATCTATGTGATTACGCTGTAACTAACCTTTTGCAGCAGAATTTTAGACGCATCACCAATTACGGCGTAATACCATCTCAGTGGTTACGCCGTAACCACTCGCTTTGCAGCTTATTTCAGGTTTTGCCAATTACGACGTAACTCCCTCAAAGAGTTACGACGTAACCTTCCTCTGCTTTAATTCTTTCATTTTAAAACACAATAACCTTGTATTAGTATTTTAAATGAACTTTGTGGGTGTGTTCCTGTAAACCCTCACGAGACTTCACTCGTCCACTTGGGACACCAAGTGGTTTAAAAGGCTTGTTGCATAGGCTAAATGCAACCGTGATTCCTACGAAAGTGAGTTAGGTTTGGTTTTCATTTTTCATTTTTTCTTTTTAGAATTATGCTTGTCGGTAGTGTGATTTCAGGGATTGAAGTTTGCTCATGGATGCTTATACAAAGGCACGTCTCTTTTTCGTGGGCCTTCTTTCTTTATGGAGCAAATTTCAGGGAAGTTCTCGCTGTAATTCTACTTTTCTCTTCACCTTTATTTAATGATTAGTACAAAAGGGACTTTGTACAATTTTAGTGGGGGGGAGTAGAATTATCTCTTGAACATTATTTTGCCCTCGTTTTTCTAGTTTATTTTGAAACAATTTGCCATTTTTAAAATTTTGACATATTTTTCTTCATCTAACTAGATTAGACCTTAGCCGAGCACATACTACCCTTGATATTATATGGTGAGATTAGCCTTATCCGTTTCTAATATTTTACCCCAAATCCACCAAATTATGAGTGTGCTGGTAGCTTGTAAACTTTAGAACTTGGCCTTTGCATCATTTCGAGACCATAGACGAGGTATGTTGAGTTAGATCAATGTATTTGGACTTTTCAGTTTTAGAAGGCAATATTACAGGATTATCACCCAAATAGCCTACCATTGTGTGTCTATCGATTAGTCACCTCGACTTCTCGACCCCCATGTGAAACCCTTTTGTTGCACTCACCTTTAGTGCAAGATACCCCTAGACACACCCATCTGAGCCATTCCTTTCACTTTGTTAACCTACTATATTGTTTCGATACACCTATACACCTTACCCTACCCTGTAGTCTTTATTTGTGATTGGGAATTCATCATTTGCCTAAGTTCAAGGTTCAAGTGGAAAGGTTCGGAAATCACGCTTTCATCGACAACATATTCCTGAAGATCATTGAAGACCCCCCGAATTCCCATTGTTCATCTCAAGTGTGGGGATATTATGTTTAGTTATTATTGTTATGTTGAAAAAAAAAGTGATTCGAAAAAGAAAAAAAAATACACACACATATATATATATATATATAGTTGTTATGTTATTGTAAAGTGCGATGTTATAAGCACTATGTTATGAGCTTTATAGATTTAGTGTCGAGGAGACCACCTCGGTCACATTTGAAGATTGGAATTGGTAATTATGCCAATAGTTGGAGAAAAGGTAGTGTGCCCATCACGACGTCCTCTAATGACACATCTACCTAGTATTTCATGATCCGGTTTCTTGACTTCAAAGCTTGAACTTTGGACGGACGGTAAGTGGTGATGACTTGGTTATAGATTTAGACTACCTGCTTGTTTTTTATTTTACACCATTTATATATCCCATGTCTTATCCTACCCTTTAGTCATGAAGTGTGTCTAGGTGATGCAGCGAGAAATCTTTGGTGTCTTGGCCGTAGATTTGTTCATGTATCATTGATTTTGTCCACTTCACCGTGACATGTTAGTAATGACAAGTCACCCCTTAACCTTTGTCGTGTCTACCCATATTGCCTTCGAGAATTGTTTAGCCCTTAACTCTAGTGGTGGAGATTTGTGTAACCGCCAAGCTTATGATAGAATACATGCTATGACTGTGCGATTGAGTGATCACCTCGAAATTGACACTTAGAATAGTTGAGAGATTTGAGTGTTTCGTTCCCATTTTGTGAGGTGTTCGGCTTTGTTTTATTCTAGCATAAGGGATTTGTAAACTTATATTTTCTAGGTTTTGGGAGATATCTTTTTAGGAATCTTTCTAATAAGGTCTACTTGAGGGCAAGTAGAGTTCAAGTGGGGGGATATTTGATAACATCAAATAGTCCTGAATATTAAGTGTCAATTTCCCCCGATAATGCTTGTAATTTATATCATTTATATGGATTTACGCTTGTTTTCCATTGTTTTCCGCTTTCAGGTAAATTACGAGCATTGGAGCTAAAGAGACGCAGAACTGGAGAAATATCAAAAGATTTATCTTAGTATGCTAACTTTGAAGAAGTTACGGCGTAACTCATCTCTCACATTACGCCGTAACTAAAGCGTGACTCAGAAAACCAACTCATCAGAAGGTTAGGCGTAACTCTCCCCAAAGGCTACGACGTAACTATATTAGGTCATATGAGGTTCCGCCGCTGATAACTATGCCGTAACTATTTCACCAACTACGGCGTAACCAAGTTTATTGAAGACTACGGCGTAACCGCTAATAAGGTTACGCCGTAACCAGCAGATCTAGTGCAAAATACGAAGGACGTAATGGTTACGGCGTAACTCTTATATTAGTTACGTCGTAACCCAGATCTGGCCTATAAATACCCCACGAATTCCAGCATTTCTAATAATCCCATTCCATACACAACATCCAGAGAACGTGGGAAAAAGCCAAAGGCAGGTCTAGAGGAGCATACGGAGCCGTCTCTAAGGGAGAAATCACTCCCCTACGATAAGCATTAGCATTTTATCTTTTCTTTACTTTCGATTCATGTATTTCGTAACTTTGAATATTGAATTGATTTGTATGGTTAATATGAGCGGCTAAGCACCTCTTGGTGCTGGCCTAGTTATGATTCCTTAATTGTTTTGTTCGCGTTTACATTACTTACGTATAATTATTTCTAAGTGTATGCATGCATAGTTTATTGGTAGCTACCCTTGTTTCGGTAGTTTTGAATGGCGGTAGAGGCAATTTCCTAGGAGATATGACCAACTGACCCTAGGTGAGCGGACTGAGACGGGAAGGGTAAGATATGACCAACTGATGACCCTTTCTACTTGTGCGATTTGACCAGCTGATCACCTACCGTTTGGATGAACTTAAGAATTAGGGGGTGAGTGTTTAAGTTGCTAAGGCCCGGGCACTCACTATTATAAATCTAGCATGTAGCGGTACTTAATGACTTGGCTTAGGGGACCAGGAACAACAGGACTTATAAGGGGACACCTGACTTCTCCTGTGGTGGCATCTTTGCTGATAGGTTAGGGCGAATTGACCAAATGCTGTCCTCTCGACTTTGACCCCACCTGAAGTAATTGGAAGTAAGTAGACATAGACATAACTAGCTAGGAGGAATAACTAGGTTAGCACCACTCTCCTCTATTGATTTATCATTTGCCTTTATTTGCTTTTATCTGCTTTGGTAGTTAATTAATTAAATCCTTATCGAAACCATTATTAATCTGTGACAATTAGATTTAGTAATAATCCAACACACATAGCTCTTGGGACGACCTCGGCTTTACCAAATACTACACTACACGCGACCGGGTACACTGCCCGTTAGTGCATTAGGGTAGACCATAGGTATAACGAGACTTTATAAATATTAAAACCTGGTCAGTAAAACCTGCATCAACTAGTTCAACTTCTGATTTAAATTTAAGAAAAAATCATGTTTTGCACATTTATTCATAAGGAACATAATACTTTTTATTCAAGCAACACATATTTTTCATTTCATTTTTCCAATTTTTTCTTTTTTCTCACTTTTTTTTTCTTTTATTATTATTTTTTTTCTTTTCACAACATCATACTTGTAATTTAATTTTTGCAATATTCAAGCAACATTACTCACTTCACTTTGCAATATTATTCCAATTTTAAGAAAGTATGCTTTTCCAAAAATTTAAATAAAAAGTTAAACTCAGAATCTAAATTAATTTTGCATAAAAACTTTATAATTGCATAATAAGACTATTTTGAATGTTTAAAAGTTTGAAAAGAGCACGTATTTAGTCCGATTAGTTATCTTCTTGGAGAAAAAGCCATAGATTACTTATATAAGCTCTAAAGAGAACCAACTACTCCACGCTTAGGATTTTCATTTGCAAAATTCGTATAAACTTAGTCTAAATATTAAGAGAGCAGCCAGATCAACACTCTGGCAGAGTCAAGATTCCCCTTGTTCTAGCCTAATCAAGACTAAACTTTCATTCACACCGAAGTATTAATGCATTATTTTATGTGCAAAGCACTTCTTTTTCATGCAATTTCTTAATTTAAGACGAATTATTTTTTTAAATATTGGTCAAAACAGGGGCATGGTACTAGTAGGTACAAATGTGATCAAAATTTGCTAGAATTCCCCCTACACTTAGAATTGAATATTGCCCTCAATATTCAAAGTACCGGGTATTATGCCGACACTATAGAACGTAAAAAGGTAATACTACTAGTCAAGTGTGGGAACAAAAATTTTTTTCACAAAAAAGGATTAATAAGATATCCCTAGATATTTGTTAGCAAAAAGATCGGATATTAGGCGGCTGGATTGAAAACAGGCGCATCAATCATCACGATCTGTGGGAATCCTGAAAACAAAGAGCAAACACACAACAAGCAAAAAATAGTAGAGGAATTCCCCCACACTTAGTATTAGAAAATAGAAAGAAGATAGAAGGATAAGCATGGGTTGCCACCTAGGAAGCACTTTTATTTTTATTCACCGTGTCTCTAGCTTGACTCGAACCCGAATTCATTGGTCCATGAGGAAAATTTGGAAATCCGGGACAACCATTTGAGGTATGTCCCCTCCAATGTAATGTTTCAACCTATGGTCGTTCACCTTGAAGTTTGGTCTGTCGGTTTGAGATAACTCGACGACACCATATGGAAAAACTTTGTCAATGGTGAATGGCCCGGTCCAACGAGTTTTAAGTTTCTCCAAAAAAATCTTCAATAGAGAATTGAAAAGAAGGACTCGGTCACCACCGTTGAAAAGCGGTTCTTGATTTTGGAGTCATCGATCTTCTTTATCTTCTCTTTGCAGATTAAAGAGTTCTCGTAGGCTTGATCACGAAGTTTATTTAATTCATTGAGTTGAACTTTCCGCTGATCACCCGCAGACTTGAGATCAAAGTTTGCATGCTTCAAGGCCCAATAGGCTTTGTGCTCGAGCTCCATCAGTAGATGACACGCCTTTCCGTACACTCCTTTCCCGATGGGTGTTTTGTAAGAGGTACAAAAGGCCCAGGGTGCATCATCTAATTTTTCCGACCAAGAGGCACGATTTTCGCCTACGGTCCTTACCAAAATTCTTTTCAAACCACGATTTGAGACTTCCACTTGATCACTAGTTTGTGGGTGATACGCTGTAGCAAGACGGTGAGTGACACCGTACTTAAGCATGACCTTTGCAAATTGGTCATTGCAAAAGTGCGTACCACGATCACTAATGATGGCATGGGGAGTTCCAAAACGAGCAAAGAGAGATTTTAAAATTTTCACAACTACTCGGGCGTCGTTGGTGGGGAGCGCTTTCGCTTCAACCCATTTAGACAAGTAATCGACCGCCACGAGTATGTACTTGTTCCCTCGTGAAGACGGGAATGGCCCCACAAAGTCGATGCCCCAAACGTCAAAGATCTCGCACACTTGGATGGCATTTTGTGGCATTTCATCCTTTTGCGAGATTTTGTCATGACGTTGACAAGAGTCACACGATTTGACTAATTCATGGGCATCACGATAAATTGTGGGCCAATAGAAACCGAAGTCAAACACCTTTTTCGCTGTGTAGTTCGGGCCATGATGTCTCCCCGTAGGTCCATTGTGGCAAGCCTTAAAAATGTCAATGGCTTTTTGGCCGTGAACACACCGCTGAATGACTGGATCCGCACATACTTTAAACAAGTAGGGGTCGTCCCAAAAGTAATGCTTAACATCTTTGAAAATTTTGTTTTTTTGTTGGGACGACATCCCTTTAACAACGAAGTTCCCCGCATGGTATTTTTCAAAATCAGAAAACCATGGGGTACTCGAATCTCCACATAGAGATACCACATTAAGTGTCTCGAGAGGAAATGTTTCAATTTTTTCCTTTTTCTCGATCACACTTTGGTGAGGATTTTCTAATCGAGATAAATGATCGGCCGTGAGGTTCTCGGTTCCTTTTTTATGACGGATGATGACATCAAATTCTTGTAGGAGGAGAACCCACCGGAGCAACCTCGAATTTGCATCTTGTTTTGCAAAAATATATTTGAGATCCGAGTGATCGGTATACACTATGCTTTTAGACAAGATTAAGTATGGCCAGAATTTCTCAAAAGCATACACCACGGCTAATAATTTTTTTCGTCGTAGTGTAATGTGCTTGAGCATCGGTCATAGTTTTGCTAGCATAGTGTATAGGCTGAAAATGTTTTGCTTTTCGTTACCCCAAGACCCCAACTAGAGCAAAGTCGCTAGCATCGCACATGAGCTCAAAATGTAGGTCCCAATCGGGGGCAACTAATATTGGTGCTTTGATAAGTTTCTTATTTAGGGTTTGAAAAGCTTCAATGCAATCTTTAAAAAAGATAAACAGAGTATATTTCTCAAGGAGACGGGTCATCGACTGGGCTAATTTCGAAAAATATTGAATGAATCGTAGATAGAAGCCGGCGTGATCAAGAAAACTCTGAATACCTTTAACGGTGGTGGGATGGGGCAATTTGGAGATAACACCAACTTTAGCCTTATCAACCTCAATCCCGCTTTTTGAAATCTTATGGTCGAGGACAATGCCCTATTTGACCATCAAAAATGACTTTTCTCCCAATATAGATAAAGATTAGTGTCTTCACAATGTTTAAGCATCTTGTCCAAATAGGAGAGACATGTTTTGAAAGAATCCCCAAAGACCAAAAAATCATCCATAAAGACCTCCATAGTTTTCTCGATCATATCGTGAAAAATAGCCATCATACACGTTTGGAACATACCGGGAGCATTACATAAGCCAAAAGGCATGTGTCGGTAAGCAAACGTTTCATAAGGGCATGTGAATGTCTTCTCTTGGTCTTGAGGGTCGATGGGAATTTGAAAGTAACTAGAGAAACCATCGAGAAAACAATAGTATTCATTTCTCGCTAATCTCTCGAGCATTTGGTCCATGAAGGGTAAAGAAAAGTGGTCTTTATGGGTGGCTTCATTTAACTTTCGGTAGTCAATGCAAACAAGCCAACCCGTAACCAATCGAGTAGGAATCATGTAACATTTGTAACATATTGGATTTCACAAACACACAAGCCAACCCGTACAATATATGGTTTTAGAGAGAGAAAGTGGTATATTCTAGTAAGAGAAACTCATGGAAGGTTAGATTCCAAATGAACATCCAACCCTCTCCCTTGTGGGGAGAGGGCTATTTATACAAAGAAGCATGCCCTCCTCCGGGCTGTGGATCAGGCATACAATGGGTAAAGACCCGTCCTTTCACCACGGTGTTGCACTAGACTAAACTACGCTAATAACTAACTAACAAATAACGTGATAAAAGATATGTCTAAGAGCTAACTTAAGCTAGAATATATTTGGGGTGGCCGATGCTTTACAATAGAATTTCCAATTCCTAACAATCTCCCCCTAAGGGAGGTCACCCCATGATTTACATTTTAGCATCCTAGCATTCCAATTAATCTTCAGTCTTGAGCTCGTAGACTTCACTTCATCAAAACATTCAATCTTTGTGCTTTCTTGGTGATATTATCATAATCCAACTATAATGTACATTAAGTGGAGGTTATAGAGCTGATCCACATTATGATGACCTTTGAGCTTTATTTGAGATCATCAGCCACAGTTAATCTCAACACCACCCATTGTTGTGTTGCCCGCATATGATGTTGTGACATTTAGACCGACATGCTCACATTTTGGATCATGATATCTTCTCATCAGAGTAGCGGAAGCTTTAGTTGATTCATGATATTTGCAGCAGTGTAGCAGAAGTATGGAGTGAAAATATCAGAGTCGTTGATGCACTTATCATGATTTCTTTAGAAATGAATGTGTTGTGTGAGCATGCGGCTATGGATTGACCTCTCCATTCTGATCAGCTGCAAACGTCGGGCATACCTACATACAACAGTTAGCAATAAAGCGCACGAAAGTGTCTTTGATCACTTTTGTTGAATTGAGGTACACGGCCCACGGTTCCCCTTTGATCACTACAAGTACTGCCTGTGATCAAGTATAATTCTGAAGAATTTCCTTGACAGGGTTTCGCAACTGCTCTAGCTATTCTCAAACCGGAACGTCTCAAAGAAGACAACAAGGAGTGAGTGAACCAGCGAATTTGAGATTCACTGATTGATGAAAAGAGATTTGAAAAACAATCGAGTACTGCTCAATAAAGTGTTTTTGCAATACAACGAGGGTTTTTGAGAAAAATCAATTATTAATCATAAACACCTTTTATATTTGAAATGTTAATACACAGTCGATGTGCTAAAGGAAAGAATTTTTTAAGCACAACGACCAGTTTTTCAAAGGTATCCGTCAATCCATAACCTGAACCAGGATTGATTCATAAGTTTGAATCGCCCCATTGTTTCTATTCAGTTGTCACATGGTTGATCTATTGGATAGATCTCACATGCCACCTACCAAGAGCTTGTTTGATGTTGGCTCTAGAAGGCTTTCCATCTTCATTGTGAGTATGTTTGCATATCACTCAGATGTTCTGGCAATACCACAAGGATAATGTGTAGGACTCTTAAGATATAATCTCTCTTTCCACATTGTGTGAAACAGAGAGTCTTCATTGACAGTGTCCTAATGAGATTTATTTGATGATCTCGTGGCTCTAGACTCAATAGTGCACATTTGGTTCCTATGCCGGAGACTAGGGAGAGGGTCTCCTTCTTCAATATTAACAATCTCTAAGAGAAAGTTGATAGATTATGTAGGTTCCCCGTGAGAATGAAACAAGTCCCTTTTAAGAGAAACCTGAGTAGCTTGGGAAGTTGTAGTGCAGTGCGTCACTGGGTCCATGACGTCTTGTCTTCAATACCGGTGTTACCTTAGTAACAACCAGTAGCATATGTATTGAACCTGGTTTCTGCCCTAAGGTTGAATTAATTGAGGGCTATTTATTTTCACCCTTTTCTCATTCATTTCTTTTTCATTCTTCAACCCCTTCAGTGCTTACCGAGACTTCATAACTAGAGCCTTGTTGGGTTTATTCTAGTACTAGCTCAGTCTCAGACCGCACTCTTCCCGTATCTCACTTTTTTTCTTTTTTTTCATCATACCTAAGGACTCTACACTATCTATTGGATTGTCCCTGGGTAGATCCCTCCGCCTCTGGCGGGATCGTGGGAACGAATACCTAACCTAACCATCCTTATAACTTCATGCATAACGTAAATTGGCCAGTCTTTTGGTATTGTTCATTCTTCCATGAAACCAATTGAAAAATCATTTGGAAATTCAATCAAGGTACTTGTGATATGAAATCAAAGCATTTTGTACCTTAATAGTTTTGATCATTTTGAAATGCTCCCCCTCAACATGTGCATATGATCTTGAAATTGTTTAGCACATGGAGGCAAGAGTTCTTTGACATAATTTCTTGATCACTATTTCCGTAGAAATAGCCATTTGATTTTCTTGATAAATTCTCCCCCTCAATATGTGCATAGGATATTTGAAATCATTTTATCACATAGAGGTAAGAGTTCTTTTGAAATAAATCCACGATTACCAAATATTTAGAAACCATTTAACACTTAATCAAGGTACATTATGTTAAAACATAGAAATCTTTGTACCTTGAAGGTTTATATTTGTTTTGAAATGCTCCCCCTGAATATATGCTTCGAGATTCGAAAAGAGTTTTGCACATATTAGAGAGCAGTATGCACTTTGAGACAAAAATGGTCACCTTTCACCTTTTATCACATTTTCTCCCCCGATCAAAAATTTCAAATCCTTTGAGATTTTGGATCTCAAGTGATTTAAATATGTATGAAACAAAACTTTGTTGGAGAAAAATGTGTCCGGTTTTATATGATCTGAAGTGGACTACACTGAAGTTCCCTTTTAGATAAAAAGGGAAACCACAATACATAGCCTATCACTACTACATACATTATAGTTTTTCATAGTACAGACACAACATTTTACACATCAAAAATACAAAACAGAAACTACTCCCGGAAGATGTCTTCATTCAGTTCTTTGAAGCAGCTTGTAATGACCTTCACGAAGTCTACCACCCACAAAACTTTCAAGGCTGCGATAAATCTTTCTAGTCTTTAGTCTTCGTCCGATCGCAGCAATGAAATCTTCACACATCTTCAGATCCTGTTCAGACCAAAATCTTATTTTGTTCCACGGCTTCAGATCAAGTTTGATTTGCTTCACTCTCGAGTTCAATTCTTCTTCGACCATCTTGAGAGTTCCATCACTGAACTTGAAAAGCTCGCACAGTCTCATTAGCATACGTGACCCGTATCTTTCGGTAAAGAGGATGGCTCTAGGGGTGTCAATCACTTTATAGTCGTGATGAAATTCATGTCCTGAGGCTTCCCATTGCGGTCTTGTTAAGTTGACCCGAGTCTGGTAGCTTTCCATTCCTAGCTGAAAATCCCCAACTCTTTGTCGAATGACCAAGCCTCTGATCCAGAGATTGACAGCAGCAGAGAGATCTTTCTTCTCACGAACAGGTAGATGGTCAAGGTGTCCTTGGAGGTTCAGAAGATAGAGATCTTCAAAGTCACTTGGCAGCAGATGTTTGAAGTCGTTTTCTTCTGTAACATGATCTTTCAGGTCTGCTCTTCGAAGAACAATCTTCTTCAGATAATCATAGCCATAGATTGGGAAGATCTCTACACTAACAACACTTAGAATCCGCAGCTTGGATCGAACAGCTTTGCGACTCTTTTCAGCTCCATGTCTTTCAATGTAGAATTTCTTCTTCTTGAACCACCAATGAGAAATGCCGTACGAAGCCGCGATGTCATACACTTGTTCTTTGTCTGTCCAGAATTGATCGGGTACCATCTGCTCAAGACCCTGATCTATGTAGGTAGCGGCTTTCATTTTAGAAATCGATAAAGCTGGTCTTCTTTCTGTAGTTCGAGCACATAGATAATCCAGGTCATGTTTGAAGAAGAAATCTGATTGAATGGTCATTTGACCAGGTTCACCACCGAGAGGAAGAGGCTTGTTCACATTGAAATGGCTGATTTCTGCTCATTGACTTGATCACTCAACATCTTATGACATTCTTCCATCTGGTATTGAAGTTGATTGGCATCTGTGTAGAAGACTTTGACGATTTCAAACGCTGGTCCTTCAAGATCCTTCGAAGTGATGGACGAGATTCCCTTCTTTTCATAGAACCACTTCATAAAGCTGCCCATATCTCCAGTTATGTGAAGAAGAGATATTGATCCCAGTTGAGCAAATGATCTAATATAGAAACTGACTTGAATAACAACTTATTAAGTATCACGCGGAATTTAACACTTAATCTTAAGAAGAATAACAATGAACATTCAACACCTCAATATTATTATTAATACGAATACTCTAACCAGTATTAGGGTTTTACAACCTTGAAGTGTATCGACCTTAGATATAAAACATACGTATATCTAATCTAACCTAGGACCTCCTTTTATAGGCTAAGGAGTCCTTTACATAATACAATACGTAACCTACAAGATAAATATCTTTTCCATATTTATCTAATACATAATACTAAACCGACTATACAAGACTAGCAGTGGTTTCATTACATTATCAGTGGTTACACAAAACTACTAGCCGCGGTTAGTCTTCATCCGTGGTTCCATTCTTCTGTCCGTGGTTATATCAACTCTGTCCGTAGTTCCAGTACTTAGAATAATTCTTGATCTAAGGAACCAAAAACCCAACAATCCTCCCCTAAACTTGATATATTCAAATAGAATTCTCAAGTTTCCTTTAAGCTCAAAACATCTGAATTGGAGGATGTAGCCAAACACTTACTAGATTTAAGAATGTTCTCATATTTCAGCAACAAATTGTAAGCTTGACCATCATAGGGTAACAACATCTTGATAATACCAGGCTTCATCATCTGAGCAATAACTCCTGGATACTTATTCAGTTGAGGATAATCACCTTCTACAAGCATATAATAACTTCTCCAGAAACAGTTAAAACATGAACTCCACAAGTTTGATATAAAAACCATCTTGTAACATGACCATTGTAGAGTCCTTTTCATTCAGGTTCATCATGAGTAGGTTCAAATAAAATCTTCAAATGATGATAAACCAGCCTCTCATGATAATCATTTGGATGTTCTTCACTAAACTTATTCTTATAAAGTATCCAAAGATTCATCAAATCATCTCTATCACAATCTATGAAGCATCTGTGAAAATTTATTATACTCATAAACTTCATTGTTGAGTCTTTGAATTTTCCAACATCCTTCACTTCCATTAAGCTCAAACTCATAAGAAATAATTTGATTACCATCTTCAACTAATTTCAATCCTTTAGAATCAGATGTCTCCTGAACCTCAGATTTTCTCTTTTGTGTGCTTAGAATCCACTCCTTTTCTTTTTCAGAATTCATTGGACAGAAATCATCATTATTAATCTTCATACATCTCAGATAAATCTCATGAATTCTTTCAAATGAACACTTACTAAGATTATCGAAATATGTATTCCGAATTCTTAATAATCTTCATCAATACATTCCTCATCTGTGCAATGGTAGGAGGTTTCTTTCTTATAACTTTTTTCCTTTCTTTACTGATCTTCCTTGCCCATTCACCCAAAAGTCTAGCTCTTTCCTCATCATCCAACAATGCCCATTCTTGTGCAGTATACTCATCATTAATTTGTTGAGAAGCTTGAAGATAATTTTGTGATTCATACCATGTAGCTAACCATTTCTGACTAGCTTCCTCTTCTTCTTGCTTCCTTTTCTCTAAAGCTTCTTGTTCTTCAGCTAACGTCTGTCTTACATACTCTTCATCATAAGCAACCTGTTCTGCTTTACTTTTAAACTTCAACTCTGGTTCTGCAACTCCTTTACCTTTTCCAACAACTGATTGAGTCACCTTCTTTCTTAAAGGTTCACCAATAACTAAACTTTTTATTTTGGGTTTGGTTGCAGTAGATTTAATAGATGAAACAGGTGCAATGATGGATGTGCAACTAGCTGAGGTTTTACTTAGATTAACCAATGTACTTGCAGCTTCTTTTTCAACTTCTTTAGATTTAGGTGGTGATATAGAGATGGTTGTAACAATGGTGGAAGTAGTTAGAACAGCAGTGGGTACAATAGCCATTTCTGAAACTGCAGCAGTGGTTTCAAGAAAACTATCCATGGTTGTAGACACACTAGCAGTAGTTGTGTTCTGCATCACTTCATCTTCTACCACAGTCTTCAAATTTTCAAGAACAGCCTCATTCACAGCTTTATCAGATACCAAAAACTCTTTATCTCCACTACCAACATCTTCTTCCATAGATAAATCTACAGCCTCCCCTAAATTCATGCCATCACTCCTCCCCTGTTTGGATACATTCTCAACATTCAGAGCTGGAGAGGAGTCCACCTTCTTTTTCTTTCTCCTTAGTTGCCTTAAAGCAGAAACCACAGGCCTTTGCATCTTTTCCAAAACCAATACCCTGTGCTTCAGCCTTTTAATATCTTTCCCTTGAAAAACAACAAACTCCTGAAGACTGGATACTGTCTCCTCTAATTTAGTACATTTAGCCGTCAATTCATTAAATCGTTCAAGAATATCCTCCCCACTTCGACCTGTGTGAACTGGTCCGAGAGGTGGTTCATTGGAAAATTCATCATGTACTAACTCAGGATCCGTCAATTCAGTTTCATGTTCCAATCTATCCTCATCACTTCGAGCTGTGTAAACTGCTCCGAGAGGTGAATCCTTGGATAAAGTAAACATAGCACCAGATCTTGCCTGATCATCTATGCACCCTTTAGTAGCCAGTTGGCTAGGGATTCCTCCACCTGTGTTAAGTTCCAAGGAACTCTCCACATTAGGAGTTGCCAAAGGTTGGGTCTTAATTATGTTACCACTATCCTGATCAGCATCTAAGCATGAATCAGTAGTGGAAGCCCTTCCAATCATGTCACCTCCACTCCATGTGACAGCCTCATGATCAACACCACTAACACCAGCCTAAGGTAGCTTGGTGCCCTTCAGTCTCCTAGTCCATACAATTGGTGTAACAGTGGTTTGAGTTTGACTAGAAGTAGGTTGAGTTGCACTAACAGTGGTTGCAAGGGTACTGTCAGTGGTTTGAGGTGTACTAGCAGTGGGTTCAGTGACTAAAGGTTGAGATTCAATATCTTCATCAAACCCAGGATCAGCAGGCAAAGTAAGCATATGGGGAAATAAAGGAACATCTCTAATTTGTACATTTTGTGGCTGATTCCTCATATGTGCAAAAACCTTAGGAAGCATATGATGTACTTCATACTCTCTAGAATGCTCAACAGGTTCTGCTATTTGACTTTCCACAATTAGTTGAACAAACCTAGGATATAAATAGTTTTTACCCTTCTTCCTAATGTTCTCTACTAACCCCTCATAAATCATCCTAGACCAATTAAACTTCCTTCCATCAGACAAACAAATAATAGCAGTAGCAATTTTGGAAGGAAAATCATTAAACCCTGTGGTCTTATTACTCAAACACATCAACAATGTGTGAATCAAAAACTTCCATTGTGGTGAAAACAAACTCTTAAAAAATTGTACCTTAGCACCCCTGTGTGTATAGCTTAATCTTTCTAAACCAGCAACAATCTCACCATCTGAAAGATTATCAATACCATCAGCATCATCAAATTTTAAAACCTCTCTAATGATCTCCTCAGTAATTGAAATAGCATTCCCATCCACAACAGTGCTAAACACTTCAATTCCATCAACCTCTTCAAGGTTAGCATTCCTCCAGAACTGATGTATGTAGGCTTGAAGAATGGTTGGAGTAACGGTTAGGGCATAGTGAATAGAACTGTGAAGAAGGAAATCAATCATTTGATGAAAACCTTCAGATCTAGCATTCTTGACAAGATTAGCAACAAGGTTATGTGTGGTGGAGTACTGGGTCGCCATTGTTTTTGATAATTGGAAAGATGTGGGTTATGTGAATTATGCAAAGGAAAGTGATTAGGGTTAAAGTAGAGCGCCAATTTGAAGTGATTAGAAGACCAATTGAATGATCCATCCGTGATTTGGGGGAGATAAATATAATTTTACCAAAGTTACCAAACAGCCCCTGTAGTATCCAAAAATAAGCAGTATGCTATGAGAGGTTTCAGAACTGCTGTCCGCGGTTTGAAACACACTATCAGTGGATACAATGTTTCACTTCAATCAGTTGACCAAGAGATACAACAAGCAAATCTGTGTCAAAATAAGAGAGATCTCATTAAAATATGAAGGATTACACATCTTTTTTTTTTTTTTTTTTTTTTTTTTAACAAACACTAGCAGCTAACTATATCAATAGCTCCAATGTATAAGAATCCTTCATATCTGCAAGACACAAATACAAACCAAACACATAAAAGAGAGTTGTTGTTATCAGTGGTTAGAAAAAGCTAGAAGTGGTTCCAAATGACCTATCCATGGTTTAGCAAAGATAAGTCAATATGGTCAACTTCCAGTATTAATATTAGTCCAAAGCCTAATGAACTCATTAACTCCTCAACCACATTTAACCTGCCCCTCATTTACTTACATAAGCCATATCTCTGCTTATAAAAAGAACCCAAATCTCATATAACGCACACACCATATAAAATCAAAACCCTAATTCCACAAAAATCCACAATCAAGCACCATGTGGAATCCCAGTTGGAATAAACCAGAGGTCATTGATCTATCAACCTCTTCATCCTCATCATCATCATCATCAAGTGATGATTCAAACCTATGGCGGCTGTATCTTCCTCAACAAGAACCAAGACCAAGAAAATCCCCTTTTCTTCCATCATCTGAAGACGATAATGTGGTTGATCCTAGTGAGTCATCAAGAGGATCAGATGATTCCACTGAGCGTTTGGAGCCAACCTTCAATAGGTTGGTTCAAGAGGAAGCAGAAAAAGCAAAACCTTCATCCTCTCACCCTCAACCAAGGCCACGAGCCAAAAATCCGCCACTTCCAAAGAACAGAGAGGTGGTTCTTGGTCTTTCTGCACTAGGTTTTGGTGCTTCATCTCATATCGTAAAGGGAAAGGGTAAAAGGAAGATGGAGTGATGCTTTATGGTGGAATGAGGAGATGGGTCAACAGAAGTCTTCTCAAATCACAAACCCATCTGCTGTATTCATCTTCATCATCTTCGTTTTCATCAATCCATCCTTCCCATTTTGATCCTTAGCTTGTCGTACTGGTCATGCATATCATGGTCATGCATATCCAGAAGTTGGAATAAAAGATATGAGCTAGGATAGGTTTAGGAACTCTTGTATAGAACTGGTAGTGAAGTAGCATATGAAGTTAATTATAAGCTGTAAGCTGTAAACTGCTTCTTGAATGAATGAACAATTTAACTTCAGCACTTCTTTTGCTTCTGTAATTAACTTTCTTGTATCTGCAAAATGGTTAGTGGAAACACAGAGCAACAACCAGTGGTTTGAACAAAACTATCAATGGTTAGAAACAAAAATAGCAATACTAAGATCACATAATAACAGTCCAAGTCTTATACAAACTTTTACAAAACAAGTTGAAATTTAGAGATTAATCATTCCAATACTAACAACAAGGTACTCAAACCTCCCCACATCAAAAGCTTTAGTGAGAAGATCAGCAACATTGAAATCAGTATGGATTTTTACCATTTGAATCAGTCGTTTCTCATTACAATCTCTAATAAAATGATGCCTTATCTCAATATGTTTAGTTCTAGAATGTAAAACAGGATTTTTAATGATGCAAATTGTACTGTTATTATCAATGTAAATCTTAGTATGCATAAAATTGTACCCAAAATCCAGCAATTGATTCTGAATCCAAAGAACTTGACCACAGCAACTAGCAGCAGCCACATATTCAGCTTCAGTTGTAGAATTTGCCACAATAGTTTGCTTTTTACACTGCCATGAAATAAGTCTGCTTCCCAAAAACTGACAACCTCCAGTTGTAGACTTCCTATCCAAACTAGCACCAGCATAGTCACTATCTGTGTAGGCCACCAAATCAAAAGGAGAATCCTTAGAGTACCAAAGGCCCAGTTTAGGATGACCTTTAAGGTATCTAAATATTCTCTTAACAGCATTCATGTATGATATATTGGGTGTGACTTGAAATCTTGCACACACACATACTGAGAACATAATATCTGGCCTAGATGCAGTGAGATACATCAAAGATCCAATCATGGACCTGTACAACTTCTGATCAACTTTAGGACTTCCATCATCTGGTAGCAGTGGTTTCTGAGTCTCCATAGGTGTACTAGCACTCTTCACATCCTGAAACACAAACTTTTTC
The DNA here is from genome assembly GCA_910596185.1 of Chrysanthemum makinoi. Taxonomy (NCBI): domain Eukaryota; kingdom Viridiplantae; phylum Streptophyta; class Magnoliopsida; order Asterales; family Asteraceae; genus Chrysanthemum; species Chrysanthemum makinoi. The sequence continues at coordinate 236,024,315 of OU343222.1, read as the reverse complement.
AAAACATCTGCTACATACTTGTCTTGACTAATAAAGATACCATCAGTCCTTTGTTGAACCTGCAGCCCCAAAAACAAAGTGAGTTCTCCCATAGAACTCATCTGAAACTTATCATGCATAAGCTTCTCAAAATCTTTGCATAGCTCCTTATTGGTTGAGCCAAAGATGATGTCATCTACATAAACCTGAACCAGTAAAATATCATCCTTGTGCTTCCTAATGAACAAAGTCTTATCAATTAACCCTCTTTTGAAGTCATTGTCCATTAAATAAGTAGACAAGCATTCATACCATACCCTTGGAGCTTGATGCAACCCATACATAGCCTTTCTCACCCTGTAAACCTTGTCTGGATGATCAGGATCATCAAAACCAGGAGGTTGACAAACATAAACCTTCTCATCAATTGTGCCATACAAAAATGCACTTTTAACATCCATCTGATACACAACAAAATTCTTGAATGAAGCATAAGCTAAAAACAATCTAATAGCCTCAATTCTTGCAACTGGAGCAAAAACTTCATCATAATCCAAGCCTTCAGTTTGTGTGTATCCTTGAGCAACCAACCTTGACTTGTTCCTCACAACAATACCTCTTTAATCTCTTTTGTTTCTGAACACCCATTTTGTCCCAATTGCCCTCTTACCATTTGGAAGATCAACCAATGTCCAAACCTCTTGAAGTTTGAACTGAAAAAGCTCCTCTTGCATTGATTCTACCCAACCTTCTTCAGATAATGCTTCTTCAACTCTCTTGGGCTCCTTTTGAGACAGAAAGCATGCAAACAAGCAATTTTTCAAATCTTTATGACTATTTCTTTTCTGAAGTGATCTTGCAAAGAAACCTTGTTCAGGAAAGGTTTTTGTATTTTGAACCTTGCTTCTTGTTTGAACAGGGGTGTTCAAATTTCCAAGTATTTGTTCCTTAGGATGAATCTTATGAATCCTTGTTGAGGTAACAGGACTTTCATGAATGACATGTTCCAAATTAGTTAAATCAGCATTGAAGAAATCATCCATGTCTTCATCATCAGTAGGAGTATCAATTTCAATCAAAGAAGGCAGATTAGGATCATGTGGATACTCCTCTTCACCAAATAATGGCTTTGCAGTTGGCCCAAAGAAAGTACTATCATCAGTACTTACAACTGTGGTTTCACTAATACTGGTAGTGGTAGAAGTTGGCTTATCAGTGCTTGCATTATAACTGTCCGTGCTTTGGTTAGGCTTAGCAGTGCTTTCAGAATGCCTTTTCTTCTTTTCAATTTTTTTTACCAACACTGAGTTATCTTTCAACAACTCATCCTTATCTTGATGATGATCAACATTGCCTCCAGTATTCAATACATCATCATCAGTGGGACCTTGCTTCTGAATGATGGGTGAGACAGTACCAGCTTTCCACTTTTCAACCAAATAGAACTCCTTTGGAGAATCAGCTTCCTTAGAATCTGTTTCTGCATCAGAATCCTTTTGTATACCTGCATTAACATTAGTGGAAGTTCCTGCAATGATAGGCTCATAATTCATAGATTTGGTTAGCATATCAATGTTAAACAGCCAGTCTGGTCCTTTGGTCTCAACACTAGGAGTCTTTTCACTAAATTGAACATGTAAGTTCTCTTCAACAATTCTAGTCCTCCTATTGTATACTCTAAAGGCTTTACTATTAAAAGAAAAGCCTAAAAAGTATCAATCATTAGCTTTCTCTTGAAACTTGCCTAGGTAGTCTATGGTATTCAAGATAGTAACAGGATACCCAAAAGGTTTTAGGAATGCAATCATTGGCTTCCTATCATGTAACAGCTCATAAGGGGTCTTGTTATGAGGCTTCACTACATTACTTCTATTTTGCACATAACATGCAGTGCCTACAGCTTCAGCCCAAAAGGTAGTTGGTAACTTAGACTCTGACAACATTGTCCTAGCAGCCTCAATTAGTGTCCTATTTTTCCTTTCAGCTACACCATTTTGTTGTGGTGTTCTAGCAACACTAAACTGTCTTTCTATACCCTTAACTACACAAAACTGATTCATCACATCATTCTTAAACTCAGTTCCATTATCACATCTGATTATTTTTACCTTATGATTTACTAGATTTTCTATCTTAGTAATGAAACTCTTGAGAATCTCACTAGTCTCACTCTTAGCTGCCAAAAAGTTTACCCAAGAAAATCTACTATAATCATCAGTGATAACTAGGAAATACTGCTTATGGTTTAAACTTTTAACAAAGGTAGGTCCAAATAAGTCCATATGAAGCATAAACAGTGGTTGTGTAATGGTGTTGACAGTTTTGGTCTTACAAGAAGCTCTATGTTGTTTTCCTTTTTGACAAGCCACACACAGTTCCTTACACTCAAAAACCTTAGAAGGTAACCCTCTCACTAAGTTGCCTTTTACCAGTTTATTGATTGTTTTGTAATTGAGGTGACCTAATCTTCTATGCCATAACTTAGACTCATCCACAGATGCTTTAGCAAACAAACAGGTTAAGGACCTATTAGGAATTACATCTTTAAGATCAAAACAATATATATTTTCCTTCCTAGGTACCCTAAGCTGTATATACTTCTCATCAGGCATCTTAAATTCAGGTGACAACACCACACACTCAGTTTCACCAAAAAGTACCCAGTTTTTCTTATCACACATTTGAGAAACACTGAATAAATTATACTTAAGTCCCTATACCAGATAGACCTTTTCAAAGTCTAAATTCCCAGTTCTGACTGTGCCTCTGCCAAGTATCTTTCCTCCCTTTGGATCATTACCAAAAGCCACATATCCTCCATCAAAAGCTTCAAAATCCTCCAGGTTGCTCCCATCCCAAGTCATGTGCCCAGAGCAACCACTATCAAAAACTCCTTTCTCTTTTAGCTCATCTTGTAGATTGCCCTGCACATGAAATTAAACAAATAAGTTCCTTTTGTGGACCCAAGCCAATACTTACTTGGGTCTGCCCTGTGCATCAATATAATCAAATTTGTTTAGGTCCATTGATGCACAGTTGACATGATGTAAAACCTTGGTCTTAGGTTTCCATTGCCAACTAGCTGAGGCCTTTACAACATAAAAATGGTTTCCAACCACTGTGTCAGTTATCACCTTTGGAATTTTTAAAACTTCTTTTGTATCATTGGTGATATTTTGCTTAGCAGGGTTTACAGTTTGCTTAGCAGTGTTTACATTTTGCTTAGCAGTGGTTGGAACCCATTTGGGTGCAGCAGTGACAATTGATTTTGTATTTCCATTCCTCATTAACACTGCTCTAGGAATCATGTTTCTGTTAGGATGAGGGTTTGTTTTCTTTGAAAAGTTTTGATGGTTTACCCTCCTCCAATGATTCCAAACTTGTTGTCTGTTTTTATAACAGTTTCTCTATAAGTGCTCAAAACTACCACATGAAAAACAAGCCTTTTTAACACATTGAAACTCATCTCCTAACCTATTTGAAATTAGTCCATTGAAGTTTCTCTGGTTTCCCCTAGGTATATATCTTTTTAACTGTTCCCTAGGTACTTCCTTGTACTCTACTACTTTCTTAGCAATTTGAGCTCCAAATCTAGGCACAAGGTTGGCTTGCTTAGTATCAACTTCCTTAAGAGGTTCTATCTTCTTAGGCTGTGTTGATACATATATATCTTCCTCAGAATCTGATTCCCAATCTTCAATGATGGGAGCATCAGATGATTTATCAGTACTTATCTTAGGTGATTCATTCTTGTTAGTCTCACCTACAGGTTTATCGAAGCTAAATTCGCTACTAAATGAGAGCTCTTTTGCAGGTGGTGCATGTTGCATAAGAGTTGGTGGGGGCATATTATTGTATCCTATCCCAGAACCCTTTTCCATTAAATGACTCTCTATAGATTTATGAACCATATCAGAAGCAAATTGTGTTTTGGCTACCCTTACAACATGTTTTTCTTTTTCTTCTAGGGCCTTTTGTTTTACACTCTCTGCCTCTGCTAGTTTATCTTTAAGCATCTTAATCTCTCTATCTTTAAGATCAATTTCACCACCTAGTATATTGATCTTATCTATATACTCAAACTCACGTTTAATACAGTACTTTAGCTTCTCTTCCACACTTTCTAGACCAACTCTATAACCTAGGTTGTCCATAGATAGTCTTTCTACTTCTTTTCTTAAACTCTCAGTGATAGCTTTTTGAGATTCTAAGTTATCATGACATGACTTAAAAGAACAAGTAGAATCATTAGATACCTCAAAATCTGAACCAAAAGATGAAGCATATGCCATTAGAGCAAAGTTATGCTCTTTTGAAGCTTCACTAGCAAGAAAAGCTGCATTGGGTCCTTCTTCAATTTCATCACTCCAGTCATAATCACCAAGACCATCTTGAGCCACCAACGCTGAAGAAGGAGAAGACTCTTCAGTGGTCTTCTTGATGCCTTCAATCCTCTTAGGTGCTCGACATTCTCTTGCAAAGTGACCCTTCTTCTTGTAGTTAAAGCACTCCATCTTGCTTTTGTCGAACCCAGCTCTTCTTTTACCATCATACTTGACCTGTCTTCCAGTCCTTCTCAGAAACTTCCTTGCTTGAAGAGTCAACATTGCCATTTGCCATTGAAGATTAATCTCCTCAAGATCATCAGGATCAATTTTATCTAGATCTTGATTCAAAACAGTAACACTGGTAGTTAAATCAGCCAGAAAAGCACAAATTGCACCATCACTGACATTATCACTAACAGTGGTATTGTTTGCAATAGCCGTTGTTATACCATAGGCAGCAGTGGATACATCTTGTGAATTCTTGTGATTAGTGGAAACAAAAGCAATGTTTTGGCTAGATGAAGATGTACCAGCAATGTTGTTCTCAGACTCATATACCTTCAAGTTGTTGTAGAGATTGTCCAGAGTCATCTTTTCAAAGTCATCCTTATTCCTCCACACAACAGTATGCATAGCCCAGTCAGGTGATAAACTTCTGATGAACTTTAGATTAATATCCTCTTGAGCAACTTTGTAGTCCACTGATTTCAATTGACTGATAAGCTTTTGAAGTCTGTTATAGGTGCCATCTAGTTTTTCTCCACTCAGAGCATTGAAGTTTTCAAGCTGATGCTTGAGCATATTTTTCCTTGATTTCTTGGTAGCTTCATTACCAGCAAACCTTGCTCCTATAGCATCCATAAGCTCTTTAGCAGACTCATAATGTTCAAAGTCCAAAGCATATTCATTAGGTCTTCCCATAGACAGAATACTATGAGCTTTAATCTCCATCTTTGTCTTAGCCTTGTCGATCTCACTAACAATGGAGATTTCTTTGCCATCTTCACCCTTCTTAGGAAGAGTATCACCTTTTTCCACAACATCCCAGAGAGCATAATCAATCATATGAATATATTGCCTTATTCGCATTCTCCAGATTTGGTACTCACCATGCTTAAGCATGGGCACCTTTGAAGCAGTAACCATGTGTGTTTCGTCAGACATCTTGACTTGCTTGAACAGAACTTAACTTGACTTCTTCTTGATTACAGTTTCTAGATCACAAGCTCTGATACCACTTGTTGATCCCAGTTGAGCAAACGATCTAATATAGAAACTGACTTGAATAACAACTTATTAAGTATCACGCGGAATTTAACACTTAATCTTAAGAAGAATAACAATGAACATTCAACACCTCAATATTATTATTAGTACGAATACTCTAACCAGTATTAGGGTCTTACAACCTTGAAGTGTATCGACCTTAGATATAAAACATACGTATATCTAATCTAACCTAGGACCTCCTTTTATAGGCTAAGAAGTCTTTTACATAATACAATACGTAACCTACAAGATAAATATCTTTTCCATATTTATCTAATACATAATACTAAACCGACTATACAAGACTAGCAGTGGTTTCATTACATTATCAGTGGTTACACAAAACTACTAGCCACGGTTAGTCTTCATCCATGGTTCCATTATTCTGTCCGTGGTTATATCAACTCTGTCCGTAGTTCCAGTACTTAGAATAATTCTTGATCCAAGGAACCAAAAACCCAACAAGAGAGTCTTCAGCTGGGGCTTCATAGTTGGTAGTGATGGTTGATGCCCAGTTGTTGTCGGAGATCATTGTGTCAGACTCTGGAATAGACCATGAGGGTTCAGGAGTTTGAGGTCTCTCTTCAGCGAGCCAGCTTTGAGACATGTCTTTCGAGTGTGCAACTCTAGAGGTTTTAGCGCGTTCACCCGAAATGTATGCATCAAACCAATCCTCATCTTCAGAAGGCTTAGGAATATGTTTTGTGGATGCATCATCATCATCAGATTCTGACTCTGCCATGACATAAGGCTCTTCATGTAGTACTTGGTCTTCCGGGATAGTGGAGAAGGTGGGTGTAAACCTTGAATCAACCGTGGTCCATGCTGTAGACTTCTTCTGAGTACCCTGATCACCGGATGAACTGGATTGATTTGAAGGTTTTGAAGGAGATGTTGGTGGTGGTAGTGAAGGTGTAGTGGTTGTACCAGAAGATCCACCAGCACTAGAAGTTCTAGCTCCTCCTATTGGAGGCGAGGGAGGAGGAGGTTTAGGACCTTTACGCAACGTCTCCAACACCAAAGTCCTTTTCTTCTTAGCCTTTATTTCTCCAATGTCCTCCATAAAATGTAGATGATTGTCGTGCTTAATCGATTCTTCGAGAGCCTCGAATAACTTCTTATGGACCTCATCTTGATGCTCTTTAGCTTCATACATTTTGTCTGAAAGGACAGCTCTCATATCAGAAAATGGGTAAGTCTTTAAACCGTTGAAGCAGTGGAGCTTGCATTGCCCATTCTACAGCATCTTTAACTTCGCCTTCAATGGCGTCTGCTACACCTTCATCGAAGTTAAGGTTCTCCAGCTTGTAGACACGACTCTCGAGAGCGTTGACAGACTTAGGCAGTTGCCTCTCAAGAGCTTCAATTCGTTTCACTGCCTTGTCGAGCAATTGATCAGATGTTAACATTAGAGGTAGTGAAGCCGGTGGAATGTCCGTGTCATTAATTATAACAGCTGGTTTAAGTGATAGATCTTTAGCAGGGTCTGGTGGTGGAAGTGCGGTTGTTAGAGCAGGTGCAGACATCAGAGGGATGGTTGATGTGTCTAGCTGGATGCTGACCGTGTACATAGACTCAACTTCCTCTTTCTCATCATTTTGCTTATGAGTCTCGGTGTCTGAGGGTTTGTCATTCAAAAACTGATCACCAAATGATAAATCAGCATCCAGATTCTTTAATGAGGATAGAGATCCCGTAGACATGTTTGTTTCATCGAGACGCCTGTATTCACCAGATCTTGACTCAAGGTTCACATGTGAGTCTTTTAGCAATTCGTTATCATCATTCTTATCTGATTGGGTATCACTTGATGCAAGTGTATCTTCCTGTGTTTTTGATACCTCCTTTTCCATTCCAGATTGTTCTTGAACTGAAGATGATTCAATGCTTCTTTTCTTCAGCTCAAATTGGGTGGTAGTTCTTGACGGTGAAGAAGAGATGGTAAGAAGCATGTGAGCGGCTTGTTCAGCATCTACACCAGCAATCCCTTTCCGTTTGTCTTGTGTGGTTGAAGTTGTTTGTTGTGGTGCTGGCTCAGGTTCTCTTAACAAAACTCCTCCCACTGGTGGTCTCCTGTTCAGGCTTTCCAGGCTTTGTTTAATTCCTTGTTGCAAAGCAGCCTCGTCTTCATCAATCAATCGCATGTCACCCTCTGGAACCTCGGTTCCTTCAACATTCCCCTTTCCTGCATATTTCTTTTTCTTTTTTACGCTTACGTGATGAAGTGTCAGTAGATTAAGATCTATCACGTCTCTTTTTGGGAAGGGTGGCATAGGAGGTTTTTGTGCTAGAAGTAGACTTTGTAGATTTGGGCTGTGAGGGATCGGGAGCGTCATCAACATTGGATCTGGATACCCTTTTCTTGTATAATCTGAAGTAGTCAGTCTTCTTAATATCATCTGTGAGAAGTGCATCAGGAAATGGAATTCCAAAGATCTCTTTATTAACACCTCTGGCAACATATTTGAGGTTACCAAGTACAAATTCATCCCTAGCATTATGGAGGACTGACTCACTCCTTGGATTAAAATGATGAGTTTGTTGCAAGAACTGAATGATAAGCTTCGAGAATCGTATGCTAGGAATTACAAGTTTGTGTACTTTCTTCCATCCTTGGGCTTGATTCTAAACATTTGTTCTGTCGGTGATGAAAGTGTGCATAGACAACGAGAATTCTTCCCAAATACGTTCTGAGACATCAATGTTCACCCCTTTGATGAGACCCCATAAGATTTGCAGAATAGGTATCCTTACTTTATCGAACCCTGAGGTTTTGCCAGATAAGCTTAAGTTTAGAATAGTAGTAATGGCTCTCCAAGGTTGATACATGTGTCCAGTGATGATATCTGAAGCCCTTGTTATGTTAACTTGATAACCCAAATCATTTAGAAAGTCTATTAGCTCTTCAGCACTAGGTGGAGGGACAGATTGTATGGTAGGGTCACATGGTGTGATTCCTAGGGCCTTACTGAGAATGTCATATGTGATTTCAAATTCCTTATCATCAAGCTTGCAGGAATAAGTGGCAGTGATCTTGTCCCATGTGATGGTGTTCCAAAATTGTTGTAGGTAAATGGAAGGGATCGTACATTGCTTGGTCAAGGCACTAAAGAAGTTAGTGTTTTTAAGAATGTCAATAGAAACTTTGAAGATTGGATTTTGCTGCAATCTTTCCATGTCCACATAGAAGTTGCTTTTGCCTATCTCTACCCATTTATCTTCTGGAAAAATTTCGTTGTCTATAAGAACTATGGGTGGAGTAGAAGAAGCAAGGTTCTCGGATGAGGTTGTGTTTGCCATTGAGATTCTGTAGAAACACACATACAACAATAGTGTTCGAGAGCATGTTAGATTAGACATGGTTAGCTAAACAACTTTAATGCAACCTCATGACATAAGCACAACCAGAAGCATACATGACAGATTACCAAAAATTAGATTAAAATGCTCAGAAAATAGGTTAAGATGCTTTAGTAATTCTAAGAGTGACAAATCATTATAACAAGGTTTTCTAGAGACAAATTGTTTTGAGCCAGAATTGATAAAACAAAATTGCTATAATAGGATTTCATGAGACAAGTTGCTATAATGGAAGTGTTATAACAAGTTGCTAAGACAAGTTATCAAATCAAGTCGCTACAAGAGAAACCAGATACAAGTCGCTTAAAACAGAAATGTTATAGCAAGTCACTAAGAGCAATTTGTCAATACAAATCGCTACAAGTAAAACCTAAGCCAAGTCGCTATCATAAAAGTATTATAGCAAGTCGCTTTAAACAACTTGTCAAAACAAGTCGCTACAAGAAAAAACCGTCACAAGTCGCCATTGTGAGAATGCTTTAGCAAGTCGCTAACTTGTCAAGACAAGTCGCTACCAAAAATTACAAGGATAAGTCGCTACTATTCGTATCACCCAATTACATAGCAAGTCGCTAGCAAGAATGTTTAAAGTATTGACAACTCGCTATGATGAATATATGAACCAACTCGCTACCAAGAACGACTTGCTAACTGATAAGTCGCCAACAAGAACACTTATTGCCATATCTAACCAACACTTATCACACAAGCAAATGAACCATCAGTCATGTCCAAAACACTATAACGATTGAATAACCCCACAACACAAGCACATACATAAAAGCGAAATCAACATCCTAATACACATATAACATTTTTTTTTCTGAAGTACGCACAAGGGAGACCAAAAGCACACACATATGCACCATTAATTCCAACAAAAGATACCCTAAGAACAACCAATTCATTAACAGGTACTCCCATTACATATAGCCATAACCAACCTAGATACGGAATCAACTGTCGACGAAAAAACACACGATGGAATCTGTTAATAAATGTGTGTTAGATGAGGAATTAGATATAACAGAATCAAATCAAATAAAACATTAAAACTCCACCTACCACACTCAAATCGCTAGTAAACTGGTTACTTGAGAGAGAGATAATGTTTGAGATAGAAAATAAAGGTTTTGAACTTCTGTCAAATGACAAGTCGCTAGGGAAATTAAGTATGGTTTACAAGTTTCACAAATTTACACCTTCAGTCCCTGTATTTGGACTAATTGAGACAACTCGCTAGCTAGAGTTAATGATATAAGAGACAAGTCGCTACCCCCATAATTGAACCAAAACGCTACCCAAGATTAAAGCAAGTAGCTACAGTTAAGGCATCATTCTAAATTTTCAACAAATGATATATTTGGTCATTGTTATTATGATAAATTTGTACTATTGGCACTTTCAGTCCTTGTACTTATCAGATTGCATGCAGATACGGTGGATAAGTACCATATATGACAAGTACCATATATGACATAACATGGATAACATGTAGCAGCAAACAAGCAAGTACATTACATATATCAGACAATGATGCAGAGATAATGATGCAGAGATATATTGAAAGATTCTCCCCCTCAATCAATGTCACCAATTAAGAGTGAACATTGATTGAATTTCAACCTCCCGTAAAAAATAGAATATATCTTTTGTTCGAACTTCATCTATGGACCCGTATCATTATTGAATGACATTTCTAAGACCGTAGATGTTATCGATAATAAGAAATACATCTTTTATCAGATTGTGGGTAAAGATTTAAAAAATTAATTTAAATAAAATAATTTTTTTTAATAAATACAAGTGAAAGTAAATTTGTACACGGATTCATGAGAACGAGTCCAGATTCAAGTCGAATAGGAGTCAAAGTACGAGGTACGTCAATTCTGACAAGCTACAATTCCTGAGTGAGCAATCTTCATTTATGATGGAAACCAGGTCATGATGTTCATGATTGAATTAAGCATTGTACCTGAAAAAGACTGAGGACACTTTGCACTAATAGCACATGTAGTATTTCAAATAGATGAGTTAGTGACATTAATAGAAGTCCCTTTAGGTTCAATATTCTTAAAGATTTTTCCTGTTGGCATCCACTTAAGGCAAGATCTAGGTGTGTAAGTCCTTTTGGATCCTGAAAACTTAAATAGTTTACTAGTAGGAATCCATTTGAAACAACTGCTAGTAGATTTGGATGTAGCCACTTCCTTGTTTTGAACATTGGTCCTTTTGTAATTAGTTTGTTTCTTAAGGGATTGATCAGCCATTTGATGCTTCTTATATGAACTAGATGAACTCCTAATATTCTTGATCTTAGGGCTTCGAACATTAAGCTGAGGATTGTTATTCATCATATCAGACTGAATTAGTGAAGTGACTGGTTTTGTCAAAACTATATTCTCATCAACTTGGGAGGCAAGCTTAGATTTCGATGGTTTAAATCTTTCTATTTTAAAAGCATTGGGCTGCCTAACTACAACACGTTCTGAGTTGTTCAGTACAATTGGCTTTCCCAAGGTCGATGGTTTTGCAAACTTAGTGTTCACCCTATTTTCAATAGATTTCCTAAGCTCATTTTTTAAGGAAACTATGGTGAAGCTCTTATCCTGAATTTGGGCTTTTAGGGCATCAATGTCTGCCAACAGGGAGTTAGTTTGCTCTATCAGCTTGGAATTGTTCTCTAATGAGTTCTTTCTTAAAGACTCATTTTCCCTTAAAAGGTTGGTCACACATAGAGTCAATTCATCATTCCTAGATTTAAGCAGATCACTCACCTCATAGTTAGAATTGTTCATCCCTATATTACATCTCTTATGCAGATCTAAGAGTTGCAATCTCAGATTACATATGGTTGAATCTTTGTCCTGAATCTGGGTTTTTAACTGGTTAATTTCAAAAAATTCACGAAATTCTAGGAATTCCGGATTTATGCAAGGTTTTGTAGCAAGAAAACTTTCTTCTCTTTGTTGTATTGCAATTTCTAAGGAAATACAATGTTTTTCAAGAGTTGAATATTTGTTTGAAAGTTCATCAAAAACCCTTTTTTCAACCATTTCATTTGTTTTAAAGATTTTAGACTCAGGCTCAACCAAGAAACATTTATCAATGTCATGTTCAGAATTAGGATCATATTGATCAGGTACATTAGCATATGCATTATGTTGATCAGTTAAGTGTACCTCATCACATGACACGTGTTCATTTGTTGGTGTGACATCGGCATTCAAATCATGCATAACAGGAGTTACTGAAATGCAGGCTGTTTCTAGCATATATGACTCTGAGCCTCTGTATTCAGTACAGCCGGTTTCGTCATCCTTTGTTGTATCTGATATTCTGCTTTCAGCATCATCCGTTCTTTCAACTGATCCATTACCCGACATATCAAAACTTTCACATAATTTTTCCTGACACCCATTCAACAGATTCAAATTATCATTCTCTTGAGTAGCTTCCTTAATGTACATTTCCACATTATCCATAAGTTGGATAAATGTGTTGATGAACTCATGAATTTCCATTCCAGTATGTTTCTTGAATGAAATTCCAGTCACGTGTTGATCAAAGTCTGCGGAATATTCCCCATTGATAAATGGCTGAAATTGTTTGTAGATTACTTGAAGTGCAGCATTAGAATCATCCATTAATACATTCTTTTTGGTAATTTGAAGCTTCAGTTGTTCTAAGTTCAGCAACACGGTTCTTGTCAATGTGGATAAGTCCTGACAGAAGAGAGCACTGCATGTTCGATCCCCAGTTTTAGATAACAGTTGTGTGAGGTGCTGATGAAATAGTTGAAAGGGCTCAATGTTGCATTCCATTTGCCTTGCATCATGTGTCATTAATAAGTGTGATTCATTGATATTTGACTCAGAATGTGAAGTTTCTTGATCATAATTTGCTGAATCAATCATGGTTAAACATTCTGAATAGCAAACAGTTTCTTTGTTATGTGAGGTATCATAGAGTTCAAGCACTTTGGAGATTAAAGGGTCAGTGATGTAAGACATTGTGTTGATGGATATTAGGCACAAGCTGCTTGCATCAATTCACCAAATCTCTAAATACCTTGAAGACAAGTCGTTACTTACCCAAGTTGCTATAAACCTTAAGAACAAGTCGCTAAGACACCAAGTCGCTAAGTAGTAACTTGCTAAAACCTCAAGTCGTTGTGAACCAAGTCGCTAGACACAAGTCGCTAAAGCAACAACTCGCTAAGCGGGCAAGTCGCTAAGGAACAACTCGCTAAGAATCCAAGTCGCTAAGGAGCAACTCGCTAGTCACAACAAAGACAAGTCGCTACGTCGAACAAGTCGCTAGCCGAAGTGGTGTCTCCACTACTTTGTACTATTTGCCGCCTTGTCTCAATAGACAAGTCGCTAGGGCTTAAGTCGCTACCTACTTCAACTACAAGTCGTTGCAAACTAACGAAGAAAGTTGCTACGAAGAAAAGTAATCCGAGAAGCAAGTCGCTAGGTAGAAAAACTTAAACACAACCCTTTTCAATCCAAAACAAGCCCAACCACAGTGATTCAAGCTTTCCAAATCAAAACCCAAGCACATGCAATGATTCTAAACACAAAAGTACAATCAAAATTCAACCATTAACACAAGAAATGATCCAAATGATGCAAAAACCACTAAACTTTTTCAAACCCAAAAACCATATAAAACAACTAGAAATCCAAGGATATGTAAGAGAGATGATCAAACCATGGCTCTGATACCATTTGTAACATTTGTAACATATTGGATTTCACAAACACACAAACAATCACTAATATGGGGCGTACAATATATGGTTTTAGAAAGAGAAAGTGGGATATTCTAGTGAGAGAAACTCATGGAAGGTTAGATTCCAAATGAACATCCAACCCTCTCCCTTGTGGGGAGAGGGTTATTTATACAAAGAAGCACGCCCTCCTTCGGGCTGTGGATCAGGCATACAATGGGTAAAGACCCGTCCTTCCTCCACGGTGTTGCACTAGACTAAACTACGCTAGTAACTAACTAACAAATAACGTGATAAAAGATATGTCTACGAGCTAACTTAAGCTAGAATATATTTGGGGTGACCGATGCTTTACAATGGAATTTCCAATTCCTAACAAATCAACTCGTTTTCATTATTTTCAACTACAGTAATGCCACCCTTTTTAGGCACGCAATGTACGGGGCTCACCCAAGGACTATCCGAGATAGGGTAAATCAATCCGGAATCGAGAAGTTTGAGAACCTCCGCTTTGATAACCTCATAGATTTTAGGATTCACCCTTATTTGATGTTGAACCGCCGGTTTAAAGTCTTCCTCCATTAAAATCTTATGTGTACAAAATTCTGGGTTAATACCCTTAATGTCGGAAATTTTCCAAATGATGGCTCTCTTGTGTGACTTTAAAACCTCTATGAGAGCGGCTTTCTCCTCATCATTCAAGTCTTTAGCAATTATGACAGGTAATTTATCGGTACCCTCCAAAAATGCATATTCAAGATGAGGTGGTAAGTCCTTAAGTTTGACCTTCGGAGGATCGTCATTTGATGTTTGTACTTCCTTAATTTCTTCAATCCTAATTTCTTTCGGAGGGATTGAAGGCGACGGGTCTACATTTAGTAATTGTTCAAGATAAAGAATATCTCCCTCTGAATTATAGATACCGTCATTAATTTTCGGTGAAATTGATTTGTGAGAAGCAAGAAACTCATGGACCTCTTCCAAGAAGAAATCACTTCCCTCATATCGAGTGAGAGAGGGGGAAGAGTTGGCAACGATTGGCTCGGAAGACGGTTCTGAAACCTCGGTAGAAGAAGAAGTAGCGGGATTGCCACTCTTAGATTTGTTCGAAAAACCAAGAATCTCTTGAGCGTACTCCTTCGCAACAACATTAATGACATCAACCCGCTTGACGGAAGTATCGTCATAGTTGGAGGACTATCTCGACGTTTGATTGATATTAAACGTGATGACTTCTTTGTTCACACGTAAAGTAATTTCCCCTTCGTAAACATCAATCAATGCCCGACCTGTCCTCAAGAAACACCTCCCAAGAGTGAGGGGAACTCGAGGATCGACATCAAAATTTACAACAACAAAGTCGGCGAGGAAATGGAAGTTCCCTACTTTGACAAAGACATCCTTGGCTATACCCATCAGAATAGTAGTAGAACGGTCAGCAAGCTCGAGGGTCATACATGTAGGGGTAAGCTCGGGTAATGAAATTTTTTTATATATTGAAATCGGCATTAAGTTAATACTCGCGCCATGATTGGCCAAAGCGGAGCATTGAACTATTCCTTGATGGTCTCACGGGATAAGGAACTTGTCGGGTCTCCTAACTTCTTGAAAAGTTTATTTAAGATGACTGCCGAGAAATGCTCATTTAAAGAAGTTTTTGCCAATTTAGAAAGTTTTTCCTTGTTGCTCAATAAACTCTTGATTGTTGGAACAAACTTGGGCATCAAAAGAAGAGCATCCGCAAAACTAATCTAAAAACGCAAAACTAATCTAAAAACGCAAATCTTGAAAGATTTCAAAGAACTTTTCCATTTGATGATTAGTCTTCTCACGGAGCTTCTGGTCATTCTTTGTGAAGGATAAGGAATTGTTGTTTTTGGGTTAGGCTTCAGAGCACTAATCGGAGCATCTTTTGACTCAGAATTCTTCAATCATGGAAATAATTTCAATCTTGATTTGGTGCAATCAAAATTTCCAAGCTCCTCCACCTCAAGTTGCACCAAATCAAGATTGAAATTATTTCCATGATTGAAATTAGCTCCACGGTTTTGATTAACATGTTGGATGGCATTGAACCGGTTATGGTTTTGATTGTTGGGTAGGTTGAAACCGGGTGGCCCAAGGTAATTGTTCGAATGATAGCTGAGGAGATTAATGTCTCCTTGTTGAAAGTTTCTTCCTCCCGTATTTGCAGCATATACGTCGGCTTGAGTGTAGCCACCGGCGGCTTGACACTCCGAGTAATGAGGGGGACCACCACAAGTTACACAACTTTGGTGACAGCATTTACTTGAGGATTTTGATTTGATTTGTACAATATGAACATAGCCGTGGACATATTATCAATTTTTTTTAGTGAAAGCTGTTATTTCGGAAGAAAGGGAAGAAGTGGTAGATCTAGTTTACTCGCCCCTCTCAGCGTAGGAATCCCAATAATTATGGTGGGTGGTCATATTCTCCATAAGATCATAACATTCTTTAGGTCGCCTTTTCATAAAGGTACCACCGGAAGCAGAATTGATCGTATCACGGTGTCTCAATGCTAACCCATTATAGAATGTATCTATTTGAGTAACGAGTAACATATTATGATTTGGACACTTATCAATCGAAAGCTTATAACATTCCCATGCTTCGAATAAGGACTCGTCGGGACGTTGTCGAAAATAAATGATATCATTTCTTAATTTCGTCACCATCGACGATGGAAAATGTTAATACAAATAAACAATAAAAACGTTTATTTGTATTTTACGATCTTCTAATGTTTTGTCGATAACAAACGTAAAATCATTTTGACGAAATAAATAAAATACGAAAAAGCTTGGAGCCATTAGTTTACTAACACACATTTACTAAACATATTAAAACCATCAAAACATGTTTAGTAAATAAAGTTATAAAAGCAAAGACATTTTTATAAAACACTAACAAGTAATATTGTTTACATCTTATAGAAATGTGTATATATAACAACTAGTTTACATTTTATAGAAATGTATATGTACTTTGTATATGTTATAACGGGTAAGTAATGGGTAAAAACCAAAGTCCATAACCCATGACCCATAACCAATGACCCATGACCCATTGAATACGTACAATGAATGTTGTTGGGTAAAAACCAAAGTCTATAATCCATACCTATTGAGCGTGATCCATAACCCATGTCCCAGTGCATGACATCAAGCATGAAGTCATGTTGGATATTATCCATGATCCATGACCCAAAGTCCATGACCCATGAACCAAGATCCATAACCCAATGACTAGGTACATTGAATCTTGTTGGATATTTGTAATCTAATACCCATAATCCATAACCCATAACCCGGTTTGCAACCCGAAATCTAGACTAAACTAACACAGTAGCCGGATCCCAGGATTTGCACTAGGCGGATCCCACTGGTGAGGGATCCGTGGGAACCGTGGGACAGTAGAAATGTTTTGTCTATAAATAGTTAGCCATTTATCCCTTGCTAACTACCACTCTTAGATATAATTTCTCTCAGTATTCTAACCTCACTAACCACAGATCCAGAGGATCATTCTATGTAGTTTTATGTTTGCGTGATTCTCTAGGTTCCTCTTAAAGGCGAGATCACCACCTCTTCAAGACGTCCAAGCTCTAGTCATGAGTTGCTAAGATTCGTCATCATCAAGACCATTGAAGTGCATCTTGTTGATAGTTCTTTCCTCCCTCCATAGAAGTGTCATGTTGAAGGCATTAGTGAAAGGTGCCGAAGGGTCGTGTTGAAGGCATTAGTGAATGGTGCCAAATTTGTACATTCGATATGGTGCATCGATGTACATGTTATGTAGTTTGGGTTAAAGGATGTTGATATCCTTCTAGTGTTGTAACAAGGAGTTTGTCTCATTTGGGATAGTTTTGTTGCGGTGTAGTGTTGGGTAGTAGTTCCTCCTTTGTAATGGAACTCGGTATCTAGCCTTGTACCGGATAAAGTGTAGGCGATGTTGTGATAGGTTTTGTTCTACCTCGTAGAAGAACTCTGTGTCTAGCCTTGTACTGGAGAAATACTAGGCGGCGTTGTGAAGGCTTCTCTACCACATTAATGAGCTTGTGTTGTGTAATGCTTACAAACTCTCGAGTGGGGTACTCGGGGAGTGGAGTAGGGCAAGGAAGGTGTCATTGTAGCCGAACCACTATAAATACTCGTTTCGTGGTTTTATGTTCCTTTATTCTTTATCTTTTGTATTACTTATTTATATGCTCATCTATCAATATCTAACACACATACTAAGTATACTGACATAAGTCGATCTAAATACTTTAAAACAAAGTTTTAATCGGTAAAACTATTGAAACCCCCCCCCCCTTCTAGTTTTCAACAATTGGCATCAGAGCTTCGTTACCAAGTTTTTTAGAGTATATTGTACTTTCAAAACTTGATACAATCCGTGTATGTTTGAAAACTACAGAGAAGAAAATTCTTAAAACAATAAATTCATGTTTTGGAAATTTTTATATCTTAATAAATGTTGGATATTGATAGATCATTCTAACATTTTTGTTTGAGAAATCTTCATGCTAGGATTCGTTCAATAACTTTGTTCTATCTAAGGAAAAATGAAGTCAACACGCAAAGAAGAATCTAAAATATTTACAAACTTTCTTTTACAAAATACGATTAAGTATTTTTAAAGCTCATGAAGTATTTCGCGTCTATGATTCTTCAAAAATCATAAAAAGAATATATAACAAAGGTAGGTTCTCCTAACTAAAATTAGTTAATCTAAAAATATACTAATTGCTTATAAATAAATTAATGATATATGCTTCTATTAGGTAGTATTATAATTTCCCTGCATATATTTAATACTATGTAAAGACTCGTAGATCTAATGCTTAAACTTCAATGTCATGAACTTTATAAAAAGTTGTCCTTCATATTAATCATATCATCAGGAATAGTATTCTTGATGGATTTCCCTAAACACTACAATAAACTAGTCAATACACATATTTACCTCGAAAAGTAAGTTTTGCTAACCAAAAGTTTTTATCCATTGTTCCCCACATAGAGATATTGATGTTGCATTAGTAATCTATATCAATGTCATCTATTCAAAATTATCTATATCATGTTAAAATAGAACTTGACATGATCCTTTCTCCCGGTTTATGGTTTACTCATAAAAAGGAACTTCGTCAAATGTGTTTAGTAAACACGAAGACTCGTCAAAACCTTGTATCACACCTAAAATAGATAAACCCTAAGATATAAAGCAAAACCATTGGCAAAAATTAAAATCAAAAACTCTCGCATCAAAATTATCAAACCCATTAAAATTATTTTCTTACTGAATAGTCGGATCCCTAAACTATAACTAGTCGGATCCCTTTTTCAAGGGATCCGTAGGAACCGGCTAATCAGCAAACAAAATAAGGTTTTGATAATTCACTGTGCACTTCTACTCCTCACTTTACTCTTTCATATACGACCATAAACACAACATTACTGTTCCCAGGAGCTCCTTCCTCATCATTCCAAGCAATTCAATCACTTGTGTAAGTCTTATCTTCACTACATTGTTATTTCCATTCTCTAGTTCCTAGTTGTACAATTTTTACGTCTTTAGAATGTTGATTCAAGTGGGTTTTTCACAGTTTGCTATCACATTGTTTTTAAATTAGCTATCTAAGATAACGAATAAAAGAACAAACATTGTTAATACAAATTAGAACTCATAATGAATTCGAAAGAGATGTTTTGAGCAAAAATTG
Source organism: Chrysanthemum makinoi (assembly GCA_910596185.1). Lineage (NCBI taxonomy): Eukaryota > Viridiplantae > Streptophyta > Magnoliopsida > Asterales > Asteraceae > Chrysanthemum > Chrysanthemum makinoi. The sequence goes on along the minus strand of OU343222.1, from coordinate 236,004,898 downwards.
TGATGAACCTCAAAAGGAACTATTCTCATAATTAACACCACATTGTGGTTTTATTGTTTAGGATCAATCATGCTTAGTTCCAAATAACAAGATTACCAAGACACCGTTCATTATATACCGATGCATCACCGAAAGGATGGTCTTGACCCCTAAAGATCGAAAAGCTTTAAAAATGCTACAAAAACTGTTTTTTCATGAAGGCCGTGTGGTTGATCAATCTTTTCTCAATAATACCGACATTCCCGAAGTCTTTTCTAGGATTAATTTTCAGTGTCTCCTCAATATCAACGAACAAATATGTCCCGGTTTTGTTCTCGAGTTTTACAAAAGCATTCGAATCATAAGAAATGATGATGGAACCATCTCCATTGCCTTCATCATCAACGAGCACAACTACACTTTAACCATTGCCGAGTTTACCCGGATTATCCAAATTCCTCACCATGGGGTGTGTACGTATTCCAATGATTGGTCACTCGCCAAGCTTCATGACATGGTTGATGATCACGAGGTTTATTTCACCCCCTTCATGAACCAGCCACGGTGAGAGATGCCGTATTCATATAAAGAACCTCTCAAACCCGAGTCACTAGGAACTCAAAAGTCATCTACCGAGATCCCTTTCAAATGGAGCTTTTCGAGATGTTCCCTCTCTACAAAAAATGGGAACAAATTCTTAGGGAAAATGTTCTTTGCTTGTTTGGAAACAAGGATCATCCGAATGCATGTCTTGTGTACATGATTTATTGCCTCGTCAACTAAACTCCCTTCAACCTTGCATATTACATGGTTAAAAGGATGGCTAGTGTTTTTAGGACGGAAAAAATGGTTCTATCATATGCTATGCTTCTATCTCGCCTTGCAAAATTTGTCTTTGCTTTAGAACCTCTCCCTATACAGATGATCATTTCTTTTGCAACCATGTGATGGTACCTCTAACCGAGGAAAGAACATCTAGGTTCATGGTTGACGGTAAAAGACCCCATCCACCAACGGACTCATCCGAGGAGACTGAAGGAGAAGGAATCAACCCCGTCGAAAACTACCATCTCGACCCGGTGTCCTGCATTGACCAATTTTCAGACATTCAAAGTCCTTACCAAGAGTTCCAACAAACAAAAGGAATGTTCAAATGCATTGCTCATTTCCTAATGGAGAAGAAGAAAAAGTGAGATGGAAGCTTGAGGGTGATTGGAGGTGATGTGCATGATCTTGAGTTGAACAATGTGGTGTATGCCTTAAACAATGTTGCTTTTATTTAGAACTCAATAGTATGTGGTGGTATGGCGAAAAACATGAACATGTTAACTTGGAACAACATCATAGGAATTTTATAACTTTTTGATATCATATCAAAAAGTTGGTGTTCATCCTAATTGCATGCTCATATATTGCTTTTACATGCCATGCTTGCTATGCTTTACTTACATATATGAATGCTTGATGTAGGAACCACTAGTTTCAAAATTTGATGCTTAGTGTAAATTCTTGCACGTGTTCTGTTAAGAAAAATGGTCCCAGATGCCGGATCCCTGGGCTATAATTAGCCGGATCCCTTACATGAAGGATCCGTAGGATCCGGGTGGACAGAAATGGAAATTTAGCATCTTCACATCAATTCAACCTTCCAGACCTTATTAGACTAGTTAAACATGATACATTAGGATCACTTAAGTTCCCCTTAGGCTCAGTTGATCCCACATTCACTCATGGATGACTTAAGATCGCATTCAAGGTGTTTTTGATTTATCACTACTTCAAAACTCACCATTTTTCCCACTCCAATGTTTACACATTGTCTCTATCATCTCAAAACACCTAGTTTGATATTTTCTCAATTTTAGCAAATTGATTTTAGTCATCTTTATCTCAAAATAGGCTAATTACTAGTTTTTCATTTCTTGTAATTTTTAAGGAATTTTCCAAATTTTCTTTAATTCACCATCAGATCTCTAGGATCATTTGACATCATTTGACACACTCAAATTCTTAGTATCATCCTTAACCACTCATGGGTATTCATGAAAACTCCATCCCTTAATAAAAGCTTTCATTAGATATCCTCACTCATTATGCTTGAATATTTAAGTCCCATACCATTTAAGACACCTTAGGGAACTTAAACACTCAAGATATCTAGGTACTAGACTTGGTAGAACATCATCACTACTTTTCTTTGTCTCCGAGAAACGGATCCCTGGAATTCCACTAGCCGGATCCCTAATGGTAGGGTTCTGTCGGAACCGGCTGTACAGAATGGTTGAATTTCACTTAACTCATCAATTTCAAACTCTCTTTGGTAATCTAAACACTCCATTTTTCCTTAAATGACTCCCTAGGACAGAACAACACTGTAGTTGACTTTAGTACATGCTTAAAACCTTAGTGGTCTAAACTTTAATTCACTAACCTAATCTCATCCTTTATAAACCAAGTGTGTTTGTGTTCTCAAACCACCATTCAAACCATTATTCAAACTCAGTAGCTAAAACACTCCTACTTTTCACCATGACTAAAGCATCTAGTACAACCTCATCAACTAAAGGTTCCTCCAAGAAAAATGCACGTGTTGTTCATGAAATTTCCTCAACCGAGTCATCACCCGTCAAAACTTCAAACACTAGAGTTACTCCCCAACAAACTCAACCAACCAAAGCTAGGAGAACCGCTCGAATTAGCATCCAACCTTGTGGGTTGTAAAGACTTTCACCAAACACTCCCATACCCTCTATACCAAACATACCTAGCTCCACTAAAACACCTAAACTCTCATTTCTAGAACCTAGATTGCACTCTTTCACCACACCTCTTTCACATCCAAACCTTTACCGCTTAAAAGACTTACCACCTAGGACTTCTCATCCACCACCTTTCTCATCAAATGAGGAACAACCTTCACACTAAAACCTTGATGTTGGAACATCACCAACACTTGTATTCCACTCGCCTTCACCATCAAATAGTCCATCTTTGAATACAAGGAATCACCAATCTCAAAACCCGGACCATATGGATACCTTTTTATCTCCACCACCGACCCATATGTCACCACCTTCACTCTTAGTTGAACCTCATTGTACTCCATTAAACTCACCTCCACAAATCCCTTCATCTTTTATGGAACCTCCTTCCTTCTCACCCAACGTTTCACTTCAAACCGAACCGTCTCCAATACCTCCATCTCCTAGTCATGACAACAATTTCTCTAATTGTCAACATACCCAAGGGTTAGTTTAAGAAGTACGAAATGAATTACGTTTCATGTTCCATCACCTTCTTGAATGATTTGATCAAATCAACAAATCTACTCATCCCTAAAACTTAGGAATACAAGCACAAATGGTGTTCTCCTCTAGTCTTAGGTACAACTTAGAAATTGTTAGGAAATTTACTACATGTTTGTATCATTTTCTTAGTTTTAGAGATATGTGTATTGTTTCTCTTGTTTTATTGAATGAAACTACATGTTGTATGATATATAGTTATGAGAATATATTCAGTGCAACAATACATAACTCATTCGGACGTTTACGTCACTACATTGCTACCAATAGAATGCAGGTACACGGTTCCTAGAAATTAGCCTAGACAGATCCCTAATTGGAAGGATCCGCTGGAACAGTCCAACAGAAGCATATTTTTTAACTAATGTGAATCTCATTTGCAGGAAACAATGCACCATATACTTGTTTTCTAACCTTTGTTTTGTAGATTTTCAAAATGCACATGGAGACTTTGACACCCTCAACAAAGGGGAGCTTTTCGTCAAAGCAAAGCATTGCAAAAAATATTGAAATACATTCACTTAGGTTTCCAAATTGCTTGAAGCCCTCATCAAAAGGGAGAACTCGTCAAGGGGTAGCATTTCGTCAAAGACGAAACCATTGCAAAAATACTTGCAACACACTCGTTAAGCCTTCCTAATTACTTGACGCCCTCAACAAAGGGGAGCATCCGTCAAGGGGGAGCTAAGACAAAAATCTTTTTCTCATCTTACTACGTCCATCTTACTTTTCTTTTTCTAAATATTTCTCATTTTGTTACTTTTCACAAGTTTTTCTCAAAACGTTTTTCACAATGTGTTAGTTTCTTTTCGACGCTCTTTCTGTTTCAACAAAAAGGGGGAGAAGAGAGTAAAAACTCCAATTCAAATTTTTACGAATTTTATTTTCTTTTTTAAATTAATGTTATGTTTTATCATCAACAAAAAAGGGGAGATTGTTAATACAAATAAACCATAAAAACAATTATTTATATTATACGATCTTCTAATGTTTTGTCAATAACAAATGATAAGGATTTAAAACGTACGCTTTTAGAGGGTCATTTAAGCCCTATTTTGACACATTTTATATCCATCACTATTTAATTTCGTTCCTTTTTACTTTTTAGGTCGTTTGGAAGAAAAATGCTCAAATGAAGCACATTTGGACGAAAAGGAGCAAATACATGAAGAAAATGGAAAAGTCAAGATCAAAGCCACTCAAGACTAATCAACAGTACCTGACGGCGTCCCAACCAAAGGGCGACGCCATCCCTCTATGAAGACTTGATCAAAACATGCACGCGACAACTAAGTGGAAATTCTGGTCACATAACCTGACAGCGTCACGCTTTAATAATGGAGGGCGTCACTCACAGTTTTCACCTCAGACGGCCCAGATCTAGAATCAAGACGACGTCTCAACTGAAGACCGACGATGTCACAACTATAAGGTGACATCGTCCCATCAATGACTTGGCCCAGACGAAACCCTAATGATGGCGAGCTGACGGCGTCCCATGCAAAAAGTGATGCCATCGCAGTTGTAAATCTATATATAGAATTCGATTTTTCAGTATTTTAAGAGGTAGACTTTTGGAGAAAAAACCCTAAATCATTTGTATTCCGAATTGGACAGTATCTTAGGGTCCCATACCCTATTTTACACATCGAGATAAGTTGTTTAATCCAAATTATCATTATGTCTATCTCATAATCGATTGATTGTGTGTATTCTTTCTTGTAAATCATGTCTAGCTAAATTTCTTTTGTGTTTGCTTAAATCTATGAAACCTAGTTATTGATTATTGTTAGATTGTTTCTTATCTTAATTGAAATTGGCTTAAGAGTGCAACTAGGCATCTTCGTTGTATTTAATGCTTGAGTATGCTTTATGATGATATGGTCTATGGATGAAATAGCTTAGGCTTGCCGATTCTGTAGGTTGTATATGAGAGATAACCTCAAAGAACTAGGGACTAAGCATACCCTATGACCTTTATGAATACAACGCGTTAAGATAGGACGTGAAAACTCAACCGACCAACAAAATATTACTAGGGTGTAATAGTATCTAGGTGAACACATCTTTAATCATCATAAGAGCACACCTCAATTAGACATAAGCTACCAGTAGTAACTAGATAATTAGGTAATTAGATAAGTAGAGTAATCGGTAGAAGTACCACCCCTAAACCAATTGCCCCAATATTTTACCTTAGCTTTCTAAAAAAATCATAAAAAGATAAAAAGAATCATCCTCAACCCCACCTTCTCGTCATATATTTCTTACTAGCATTCCTATTCCCCTAGAGAACGATATCAATCCCCGAGGCTTACCCCATACTACAATACAATGATTAGGTTCACTACCTAGGAGGTTGAAAAACTTGCACGAAGAAAAGGAAGTTTCCTTTGACCCCGAATGCGCCTTCCGCGCACATCAAGTTTTTGGCGCCGTTGTCAGGGAATAGAATAGCTAGTTAGATCTCTATCTCCTTTAGGTTCCCTTGCTTGATTCCTATCAAGTAAGATTTTTTTTTCTCATTTTCATTAGCTTCTTTGTAGTCTATCCCCTTCTTCGAGTTTTTGTTCATAACCTTATCACTTTTCATCATGGAAGGTGATAACCCACTAAATCAACCACTTCCAATCAACCCACCACCAATCGACCCACCAAGAGGCCGTACTCTTGGTGAATACTCTAGACCGAGCCATCAAGGCTATAGGAACACCATTGAGCTCCCCGATCAAGCTCAAACTATGGTCCTACGATCCGACACCATCCGGTTGATGTAAAACGTGCATTCCATGGAATTCGTTCCGAAGATCCTAATCATCATCTCAAGGGCTTCCTTAAAATCTTTGACTCTATCGACCTTGATGCTACCACGAGGGAGACCACACGCTTCCATCTCTTCCAATTTTCTCTACGAGACCAAGCTAGTAATTGGCTTGAGAGACTTCCCGTCGGATCCATATCAAGTTGGAATGATCTCACCACTCGTTTCCTTGCCTAATTTTCCCCACCTGGGAGAACTACCAAACTAAGGAACGATATCTTGATGTTCCAACAATGCCAAGGCGAAACTCTCTACGAGGCATGGACTCGATTCAAGGACTTGCTCCAAAAAGTCCCTCATCATGGCATCGATATTTAGCTTCAAGTCCAAATATTTTATGATCATGTCAATCCCTCCACTCAACAAAACATTGATTATGCCACCGGTGGAAGGGTAAGTAACCTCGATGTAGAATCATGTTGGGAAGTCATCGAAGAATTAACATAATACGAGGAAGAAGGATAGGAAGATCCGGTACTCCCTGAAGAAAATAGTTTGGAATCCCAAGAACAACTATTTAAGAGTATGGAGTCACAAGTGAATGAATTGATGGAAAGGACCACACGTGATTATAAGAAAGAATTTTTTGATCATGTGGACACGGTCAAGGAATTTTTGCTTCCAAGAAACTCGCGACAAGATGAATTCGAGGACATAATGTTGACTTTCCTCAACAACCAAGAGAAAGAAATACAACGCCTCGAAGCTCACATGAGAAAAACCCATGACACTTTCTTGGAGCTAGCTGACAACTTCATGATGAAACTCCGTGAAGAAATCGTAAGGACTGATGTACCTAGAAAGATCGAAAAGGTATACGCGATACCGGAGCTCGTGAACACAATTCCTGAACCTCCTTCAATTCCAATAAACGAGACAATCCCTCTTAAGGACTCACAAATTTACAAGAACTCGTGTCTTAATGCCCCTTGCATAAAAGAAACATTTCCTAGAGATGTGTTCATTGGAAGGGTGCAAGTCTCACTTCCCAACTTCCATGACATAAAGAAACGTTCCTTCGGTTTTAAACTAGGCCCGCAAGATAATCATACTCAACATCTTTATATTCCAAGAATTCCCGTTAAAAAACAAGTTAGCGTGATTTTTGCTTACCATTGTGTAGATTGCAAGTGGATTGACAAAATGGATTTTAAAATGCAACTCAAAATATGTTTCAAAAACAGCAACAAAATTTTTGATCCAGGCGGGTTCATTAAAACAGCCTCTATTGCAAAAATTTGGTCATGACGCCATCACCACGCAAAGGGTGACGTCGTCGCTAAGCCAGATCAGACAGATAAAAACACCAACCATCTCTTTCACTCTCTACCCTACACATTTTATCCGCCCCACACTTCACCAATACGAATTCTCCAAGTCAATTTCACCACTTTGCATCATCAATCTCTACAAGGTAAGTGATTTCATTGATCTTTGTCTGCTCAATTACTCTATTCCTTTTTCAGTTTTGATTTCCCCTTTGATCCGAAACTCTCCCAGTTAATTTGATTAATGCTAAATGTCGCCTATGAATCTTGTTAATTAGGCTATAGATTAGGCGAATGGTAGTGTTTTCATGTGGGTTTGATTTTGCGAGAAGCCTTAGAAGGCTTAGGGACTAAACCAGCTTGCCATTGCACCCTTTTTGTTGCAGCAGGGGTGTTTGGGTTAAGGGTTATGGTTAAAAATCTGGATTTTCCCTCGTAAATGTCAGATTTGAAAATTTCTGGTTAGCACGACGTCAGCCCGCTAGCGTGACGCTGTCAGAACCTTCTGATGTCGTTCAGCAGTTTGAATATTACTCATTTGTTCCTAATTTTTAATTCCCTATTTCATAAAATGAGCAAGAGGTCGAGGAGAACCAAGGACAATCTTCTGGCACACAAGAAAGTGTTGCCAACATCATGTTGGGTTGGGGAGTGTTTGATACGGAAGCACCCTAAAACCACTACAACGAATTGCTCCACCAAACTACTGACTCGGGGGCAGTTTTGGATTGAAATTTTCACAAAGAGCATGATCTTGCAAGGGATTTCAGAAACAGCATTAGGAGGGACAAATTTACTGACCCTCAATGGGAGAGATTGTTTTGCATTCGTGAGCCCGTTTACATTTTCACGCTTCTTATTCTATGAATGTTCTTGCTTGTCGGGGAAGTATAGATGCTCAAGGGATTCGGTTCAGATTGGGTGGAGTTTGGAGGAGTATGTCTGTTTTGGAGTTTGGTTGGAGAGTGGGTTTGTATTCTGAGAGGGACGATGAGAGCCCTGTGTTTAGAGCTAGCTTGGGCGCAGGATTGGCCACTAGGGAAGATATGTGGGGGGTTCAGTTCTGGAACACATTGGCTAACCGGGAGTACATGACTGGGAGTACCATAGCCTTACAGATCTGAGACCCACGAATGAGGCTCATGCACCGCTGCATTGCTTTCACCATAGCGAGGTGCAAGGACACGACTCATCGTGTCACTTTACCGGATATGTTCTATCTCTACTACATGTATGCTGATGATGTGTATTGCAACATCCCGTTCTGGTTGGTCGAGTATCTGAGGAGTGCTAGTGGTATGAGGCAGGCGGATAGGGTTTATAGTGGTATGTTCGTCACCAAGTTAGCTGAGTCCTATGACATTCTGAGAGGGGAGGTTCCTATGTACCTCAATGTTGTGGTAGAGCCCAAGGTTGTTAGAGCTAAATCCTTGAAGGCCATGGAGATCATCATAGACATAGGAGGCGCATATGCATGGTACCGCCCTCGGCCCGCAGCACATGATGATGATGATGATGATGATGATGATGATGAGCAGCCGATGCAGCAGTACCAGCTAGGGGATGGAGCAGGTAGCTCCGCTGACGCCTACAGGCACATGTCCAGTGGGGACTGGCAGGGCCACTATGGAGCGTGGATGGGCAGGATGGATACGTGGATGGCTTAGTAGGACCAGCGGGCCAACCAGACGTATGATCACACCGTTTGACAGATGCAGTACTTGTCCATGCGTGATCATCTCGAGCCACATCTGCATATCGATCCATTCCCCGGGCAAGAGGAGGATTACCCACCCTACGGGTACACTAGCCACATTCCCCCAGGCTATGACTACCGCTATGGACCCCCTGATCAGTGACTTGTGTGTTTGTTGATGGTTTGGTTATGAACAATTATGATTAGATGTTTGTTAAGACAATTTAAATTTGGGTTTGTAATATCTTAGTATTATCTTGACACAGCTGATGATGTGGTGACGTTGGACAATTTATTATGTATGTATATGTTTGTGGTGTGGTTTATTTATTTCTTGTTTGGTTGTTTTATTTCTATTTTTATTCGTATATCTTTTTCATTATTGTTTATTCTCATGTTAGACTTTGTGAAAATGCTTTATTTTGTCTTTAACCTTGTCTTAATTACATATAAAGGTATTTTACAAAAAGATAAGTGTATGGAAGATCACATACGTTTTTGAAGAACATGAACATGAGAATTGCAATTAGTGAAATTGATATATATGTGTGTTTGTTACAGTCAAATGCTTGTATCGAGTCATAATGGATGTTTTGCAGAAATTTTTCCAGGTTTTAAAGTTGTAATTTTTCTAGAATATTTCCAGAAAAACGCAGCAAACCACTTTCTGTCAGGACAACCTGACGGTGTCAGGATTAAATCCTGACGACGTTAGGCAATGTAGAAACAGATTATACAGTTTTTTGTTTTCTGTGCTACTTAAAAAAAATTGGAAATTTCCAGGTCTTAATTTTCTAAAAAAACTGCAAACATCCATTCGACAAGCATTATATCTAACTTACTTTCTAGTGTAGTTGTGTGTCATATATAGTTTTACCGTCGATTTTACGCAAAGGTTTCGTTTGTTTTCTTATGAGTGTGCAGGTTATATTGGGCAAGAAGAAGAAACACACATTGGATGAAGCTTATTACTTATGCATTCTTCTTGAAGGAGGATTTAACCGCAACTTCACACATATTCTACCGAGCTAATCAGGGGAGTACTAGTTTCTTTTCCTTACTTACCTTCCTTTATCATTACTTTGATGCTTTTGGGGAACATTGGGCATAATGTTCAGTTTAAGTGTAGGGAGGGAGAATTAAATGGGAACCTAGAAACTATTCACTCACTTGATCATTTGTCTTGTCCTTGGTAATTTTTGTAATAAACTATGAGAAATATTCGTTAGGGCAATTTTAGCACCAAATTTAAAAATTTTATGACATTTACGAGCTAAACTCTACTCTTGATAAAGCGTCTCATGGATAGGAATTATATGACTAGCACAAGAACCGTTTACCACTCAAATTTCACCCCAAAAATGCGAGGTTCGCCCCTAGATATTTAGGAATAAAAGCATTCATCTTTAATGCTTAAAGAGTGTACCGGTAGTATAATAGATTATAGAACTTGTTTTGTGATGCATTCCGAGATCGCTAGTGAGACTACACTTGTGTAGTTAGGAATAACTAAGTGAAAAGAGACATTAGGATAACCCTTGTTTCAAACATGTATTATAATTACATCTTCCACATCGGTTGACTAATTACCCCACACCCTTGCGATGTACTCATCTTTAGTACATGATACCCCTAGTTAACCCCTTAGATCCTATCCTTTTCACGATTCTGGTGATGTTTCGATTTTCTGGAATATCAATGAAGAACATTGTTTACAATCCACCCCTAGTTGTACACCCAAATCGCCTTAGCCTACCTTTTATGCACTCATCTTTAGTGCATTATTGTTATCATTACTAAACCCTTAGTTCAAATATCTAGTTACTTTCATGGTTGCTAAGTCGAGTCATATCTTTTTTACACAGTTTTGGGACGATTGGGACTCATGGGTAAAAAGTAATATTTTATGGAGTAACGGGAAAGAACGATAAATTCAAATTTCCTTTGTGTACGTAATTAAATACTCCAAGTTTTTTGATCTTTTCAAATCATGTCAATTAGTGTTAGAGAAATAAAAAATCAAGTGTAGGGATGCTCCTATAAATCCCCTATATTTTGATGTTATCGTAGAGGATGGTAGAGTAAAAAGGTATGAAAAAAATCGAAAAAAGAGAGTGTTCAAAAAAAATGAAAAATGAAGATATACATACGGGCTACCATCATACATCTATCTTTATGTTTATGTTTTTAAATTTATGTTTGTTTTGTTTCAATTTATCTAGAGTTATTGAGTCGTGTCTTGGCTTAGCAACGCCACGCTTTTCATGCTTGTAACATAACATTTTTGACTTCCACCACTAAATATCACCTATCCAACAAAACCATTTGTTTCCCTACCTTAAGCCTAACTTTACAACCCTTGTAAAGACCGCTTTGATAGTTGTTCCTAGGTGCTTACGCCAAAGCAGTGGAGGTTTGATCTAGTCTCTAGCTTATGGTAATCTATGTACTATGCCAGGTAATGAGTGTTTATCTTCCATTTCCATTCGTATTATATTTCATATAAACCCGAGAGATGAGAGAATCCAAACACCACTTGTGAGGTGCTAGTATATAATTTTCATGCTTGTTATGACTATTGTGGTACTTTTAATTGTTGTAAAGTATTTTAAACCAATGCTTCATGCCCCCTAACTTATAAATTGATAGCTCAAAAGCACATTTGCTTGAGGACAAGCAAATACCAAGTGTAGGGATATTTGATAATGATTTAAAACATACGCTTTTAGGGGGTCATTTAAGCCCTATTTCGACACATTTTATATCCGTTATTGCTTAATTTCGTTCCTTTTTACTTTTTAGGTCTTTTGGAAGCAAAATGCTGGAATGAAGCACATTTGGACGAAAATGAGAAAATACATGAAGAAAATAGCAAAGTCAAGATCAAAGCCACTCAAGACTGATCAACAGTACCTGACGGCATTACAACCAAAGGGCGACGCCGTCCCTCTATGAAGACTTGATCAAAACATGCATGCGACGGCCCAATGGAAATTCTGGTCACATAACCTGACGGAGTCACGGTTTAATAATGGAGGGCGTCACTCACAGTTTTCACCTCAGACAACCCAGATCTAGAAGACCAACGGTGTCACAACTCTAAGGTGACGTCGTCCTATTGATGACTTGGCCCAGACGAAACCCTAATGACGGCGAGCTGACGGCGTCCCATGTAAAAGGTGACGCCGTCACAGTTGTAAATCTATATATAGAATTTGATTCTGTATTTTAAGAGGAAGACTTTTGGAGAAAAACCCTAAATCGTTTGTAGTCCAAATTGGACAGTATCTTAGGGTCCCATACCCTATTTTACACATCGTAATCCAGATTAGCATTATGTCTATCTCATATTTGATTGATTATGTGTATGCTTGCTTGTCTTTCATGTCTAGCTAAATTTCTTGTGTGTTTGCTTAGATCTATGAAACCTAGTTATTGATTATTGTTAGGTTGTTTTTTATCTTAATTGAAATTGGCTAGGAGTGCAACTAGGCATCTTCGTTGTATTTAATGCTTGAGTATGCTTTATGTTGATATGGTCTATAGATGAAATAGCTTAGGCATGTCGATTCCGTAGGTTGTATACGAGAGATAACCTCAAAGAACTAGGGACTATGCATACCCTACGACCTTTAGGAATACAACGCGTTAAAATAAGACGTGACAACTCAATCGACCAATAAAAGATAACTAGGGAGTAATAGTATCTAGGTGAACACATCTTTAATCATCATACGAGCACACCTCAATTAGACATAAGCTACCCGTAGCAACTAGATGATTAGATAATTAGATAAGTAGAGTAACCGGTAGAAGTACCAACCCATAAACCAATTGCCCCGAGATTTTACCTTAGCTTTCTAAAAAACCATAAAAAGATAAAAAAAGAATCATCCTAAACCCCACCTTCTCGTCATATATTTCTTACTAGCATTCCTATTCCCCTAGAGAACGATATCAATCCCTGAGGCTTACCCCATACTACACTACAACGATTAGGTTCACTGCTTAGGAGGTTGAAAAACTTGCTCGAAGAAAAGGAAGTTTCCTTTGACCCCGAACGCGCCTTCCACGCGCATCAACAAACGTAAAATCATTTTGACGAAACAAATAAAATACGTAAAAGCTTTGAGCCAATAGTTTACTAACACACATTTACTAAACATATTAAAACCATCAAAACATGTTGTAAATAAAGTTATAAAACCAAAGACATTTTTATAAAACACTAACAAGTAATATTGTTTACATCTTATAGAAATGTGTATGTATAACAACTAGTGTTTACATTTTATAGAAATGTATATGTACTTTGTATATGTTGTAATGGGTAAGTAATGGGTAAAAACCAAAGTCCATAAGCCATGACCTATAACCTATGTCCCATGACCCATGACCCATTGACTAGGTACAATGAATGTTGTTGGGTAAAAACCAAAGTCCATAATCCATACCTATTGAGGATGATCCATAACCCATGACCCAGTGCATGACATCATGCATGAAGTTATGTTGGATATTATCCATGATCCATGACCCAAAGTCCATGACTCATGACCCAAGATCCATAACCCAATGACTAGGTACATTGCATCTTGTTGGGTATTCATAATCCAATACCCATAACCCAGAACCCATAACCCGGTTTGCAACCCGAAATCCAGACTAAACTGACCCAGTAGCCGGATCCCAGGATTTGCACTAGCCCTCTAGTGAGGGATCTGCGGGAACCATGGAACAGTAGACATGTTTTGTCCATTTCTCCCTTGCTCACTACCACTCTTAGATATACTTTCTCTTAGTATTCTAACCTCACTAACCATAGATCCAAAGGATCATTCTATGTAGTTTTATGTTTGTGTGATTCTTTAGGTTCCTCTTAAAGGCGAGATCACCACCTCTTGAAGACGGGCAAGCTCAAGTCATGAGTTGCTAAGCTTATTCATCATCAAGACCATTGAAGTGCATCTTGTTGATAGTTATTTCCTCCCTCCATAGAAGTGTCATGTTGAAGGCATTAGTGAAAGGTTCCAAAGGGTCGTGTTGAAGGCATTAGTGAATGGTGCCAAAGGTTTACATTCGATATGGTGCATCGATGTACAACTTATGTAGTTTGGGTTAAAGGTTGTTGATATCCTTCTAGTGTTGTAACAAGGAGTGTGTCTCCTTTGGGATAGTTGTGTTGTGGTGTAGTGTTGGGTAGTAGTTCCTCCTTTGTAAAGAAACTCGGTATCTAGCCTTGTACCGGATAAAGTGTAGGCGACGTTGTGATAGGTTTGATTCTACCTCGTGAAAGAACTAGGTGTGTAGCCTTGTACCAGATAAAGAGTAGGAGACGTTGTGAAGGCTTCTCCGCTACATTAAGGAGCTTGTGTTGTGTAGTGCTTACAAACTCGAAGTGGGTACTCGGGGGTGAGTAGGCAAGGAAGGTGTCCTTGTAGCCGAACCACTATAAATACTCGTATCGTGGTTTTGTGTTCCTTTACTCTTTATCTTTTGCATTACTTACTTATATGCTCATCTATGAATATCCAACATACATACTAAATAGATTGACATAAGTCGATCTAAATACTTTAAAACAAAGTTTTAATCGGTAAAACTACCCCCCCCCCTTCTAGTTTTCCAAAGAAATATATTGCCATAACTTTTGAAAAAATTTCATCGATATTGTGAATAGAATTCTTCGGAAGACGATCAAACCAAGTGGTGGCATGATGCGTCGAAAGAGATTTAAGCGAAGGGTGTCATCGGAGACCCCATTTTGCTTCATACTCATTGACGGTCAAAAATTTATCAAGATGCTTATTCGCATCGTCACCCGGTAATCCATTAAATTGACAACTATTTTGGACTTGTTGTATCATATGGTGCTTAAGTCCGAAATCCGTAGCTTGTATGTTAACGGGAGCGATTGGTCCGCCTCGTCCGTACATAGTCGGTTGGCATAGCTCCTCCATCGTCCGGAGACCGGGAGCCGCATTCGGAGGCGGATTTTGATGATCGGGGGATTATGAGGAATAGGACCTGCATGGGGTGGAATTTATGCCATATTTTGAACGGGTTTTTCAATATTAGGACGTATCTTGGGTACCTTTCTTTGATTACGATTCCGTTGAGAGCGAGTGCGCATGCACTTTGAAAAAACAACTTCAATTAAAACAAGACTGAATAAAAAACACAAAGAACTTAAACCAATAATCACAGGCGTACGGCGGCTCTCTAAAATAAAAACGCACAAAGGAACGGGGGAGCGGGAAAGCACGGAACTTTTATTAACCTTCTCCCTTCGGGTCGTAGTTCGTTGGAACAACCCTCCTTAAACCCCTCTTATAGTTTTTTTATCAATTAAAAGTTAGCCAATTTTTTGCAAGTGACACAAAGGCATGTTTTGGAAACTTATAATGATAACACTCCAGTTTAGAGTGTTATATTGATGATGTTTTTTATCTTTATTAATCACAATAAAAAAGGAAAATGTTTTTTGTTTTTTTTTTCATCTTTTATATATATATATAAAAAGAAAAGAAAATTATTTTTGTGTTTTATAAGGTTTTAATGAAAGCAATAACTTCACGAGGAAGGATCTTCAAGTCACTAATCGTCAAACCTTAACGATATTGACGCAACACAATCTCCTCGGTAGCAGAGCCAGAATTTGATTCGTTTCAAATAGTATATGTAATAAATATCAAATAAAATACTCGCGAGAATCCACCAATCAACCCTTTAGGAAAAATGTTAACATGCAAAGACTCATAAAATACAATATATTATACCAGGAAAGTGATACCCGGATCGTTTCCCAATGAGGATTGAATTGACGGTTATTGTTGGAATCACTCCTAAACTATATTTCAAGTGTTTGTAATCAATATGTAATAGGTTGCTTAATTAGGATTTTATATTAGTTTTAATGGCAAGGATTATGTGGATTGGCCCAAATCCAATAAGGAAATACAGGGACTTGTAGTGTTGCCCTAGTCCCTTATCCTATAAATAGTCTTGTAAACTTTCATTTGAAGGTTGGTTGTTCACTCTTAATACATTCATACGCATAAAATTTCTCTCATATATATTCGTGTGTGTGTTAGTGTGTTCATCGGATCATCTTATCTATATTTCTTACATATTGATGCTTGTGTTACAATATGGTGACCTAAAAGTTATGTTTGAGGTTTGGAAGTAAAGTGCTTGAAATGTGGATGATTTTTACGTTTTTGATTGTTTTCTAAAGTTTTAATGAACGGAAACGTAAATAAGGCAAGATATAACTAAGAAAGCATATAAAAGCATAAAAAGCAAGAAAACAAAGTACTAATAGGTCCTAACGCAACTTAAACTAAAAACGAGCCTTAACTACAACGTAAACGAGCTCTAAAAAACTAAATTCTACAATTTTGACTCTAGAAATACAAATCTAATTTTCCGAAGTTCTAAATGACTAAATGATATTATGACCATAGTAAAAATCTACAATTTTGAAAAATTTATGGAAAGTGCTTAATGATATTATGACCATAGGAAAAATTAAAAGGGAAACCACAACTTATTCAAATAAGTTGTGAAATAAGCTAAAATGAAGTAAAGCTTAAATTGAAAAATGTATTTAAGAAATTAAATGTGTAGGGCTATGAAAGGACAAGTCCCAAGGGAGATTTGGTTAAGGGTGTGTCTGTTGAGGCTTTGTGAAGGGTGAGGTCTCAGGTTCGACCCCTGAACCTCACTTTTTGTAATTTTTTTTTCTTTTTTTTTCTGCAAATTTGTAAAACAATGAAAAATAAGCAACTTTTAAAAATGAAAATATTTTTTATCTTAAAAATAAGCTTAGAATAAGCTTGAACAGCAGCAGAAGTACTAAGGGACTGTTTGGTTTATAAGGGCTGCCCAAGGTACTAATAAGCTACAATAAACTTCTAAAAAGCTAACTAATGGTTACTACCTAATCTAATGAAACTAATAAGCTAAAAGGTGCCTTAATAAGCAAAAACAAAAAGCTAAAAAGCTCTAAAACTAGTCTTAGGGTGCTGCTACTACCTGCTACTATGCTGTCAAAACAGCCTGTGGGGGCAAGTTCAAGGGCTACTAAAGTGGTAGTTCAGGCTGTTTGGAACTTTACATTAGATTCTGATGTCTGAGGTACTACTTTTAAGGCTAAGTAAAAGTTACTAAATGAACTTTAAAACCTAAAATAAGCTTAAACAGATAAGGATCACATACCAGAGACCATGTAAAACTACTTTTTCTGAATTTTGGAAAAGTTTAGAGTACTCAGTATTCAAAAGGAATGCCAAGCAGATTTGGTATTTTTGGACTCAAAAGCTTTAGAAATTACCCAATGCTATTAACACTTAACTCCCTGAGTTTGAAACATAATTTTGGACCAAAAACTTACAAGACTTAAGAGCTTTTGAATGGTTTCCAATATGGACTATTAACAAAAATTTTAAAAGCTAAAATTTTAAAAACTGCTTTAGAATTATTAAAACTTTTTAAAAATGACTTACTCTACTTAAAAATGACAAGACAAACTGATTTAAAGTTAAAATAAACTAGTTTTGAAGACTAAAATGGGTCAAGATAGATTTTGACCAATACTAAAGTACAAATCCCCAAACACCCCTTTAAAGGCTAAGGCTATGTTTGGCACACAAGATTTTGGAGAGATTATAATTATTATTTTTTTAAATAAGCTACTTAAAAAATAATCTTTGTTTGGCAGACATAACATATAAGAGATTATAAAAAAATAATCTTCCATAATCTCTGAAAAGAAAAGGTTACTTCATGTAGCTTATAAAAATAATCTTTTTCTTATAAACTTTTTAAGCAACAGCACCAGCACCAGCATCAGCAACAACACCAGCATAATCTACTTTTGCCAAACATACCCTAAGAAAGGTTATAAAAACTGATTTTTTGATTCAAGACCTATGAAATTTTTATGAAAACTAATTTTTAGGACTAAATGACTTGTAAAAAAAGCTATATTGATATTTTGATAAGCACTTTGTAATAAGCTACTACAATTTGCTGTTTGTACAATTTTTAGAGAAATGAGCACAAATGAGGCTCAAATCATGAAATAAGCTATCTATTTCCAGATACTAACTATATTAAGCATACTAAACATAAAATAAGCACAAGAACGGTAAATAAGCATTTGAACATTAAATAAGGAGAATTTGAACTTACAAAGAGCCTATGCTCAAAACAAGGCTATAAATGCTCTTAGAGCTTATCTACAAGCTCTAGCTTGTTAAAAACAAGCTTGTAAAGGTCCCATAAGCCCTTCCATATCCGACTTATCTTCCATTAGCTTTTTTGAGTGATATTTAAAAAAATGTTTAGGTAATACAAGCTATAGTAAAAGATTGTATAACTTAAGCATACAGTTTGAATGAGCTTATAAAAGCTTTATAAAACAAGTTTAAAGTAATGAAACACTTAAAAATGATTATGGCAGCTTAAACATAAAAAACTAAATTTTCATTAAACTTAAAAGAAGAGATTACAGGTTTTAAAAGTTAAAAGTTACAACTGAAATTACTTAACTAAATACTGAAAAACTTAAACTTAGCTTAAAAA
Source organism: Chrysanthemum makinoi (assembly GCA_910596185.1). NCBI lineage: Eukaryota > Viridiplantae > Streptophyta > Magnoliopsida > Asterales > Asteraceae > Chrysanthemum > Chrysanthemum makinoi. Next base: position 235,986,241 of record OU343222.1, on the reverse strand, counting down.
CTTAAAAGACTACTCAAAATGCTAACTGCCCCCAAATGGCTTACATTGTATCCCTATTTATACTAACACTAGCTAGGTTTCATCTTCACTTTGTGCTTGTTCTAAGAAAGTAAAGAGCACTTGTGTCCATTTGTGTTTCTTTAAATCCAATATGAGTCGTTTATTACTCCTTGGATCCCAATCTTGATAATCAATACCGTCCATCTCTTGTCTTCATCTTCTCAACAAATGGGTGAACTTAGGATTGCCAGCGTGGAGTTGTCCATGTGAAGTGGGGTATACATGTTCCTGGTTATCACTGTTGAGAGGGATAGGGAGAAGGAAAAGGGCTTGGCGCGTTTTTGGTGTTTATAAATATGAGATTTGAGTTTGATCAGGATAAAATGATTATTGGTTTGGGTCATAAGGGTTTTGACCTTGTATAATGGGTATCGGTTTATAGATTTAGGTGGATTGGATGGACTTTGGATTTTTATAAGGATGGGGCCGGTTGGAGTATAAAAGATGGTAATGGGCTTGATATAAATCTGGATATGATTGGATTGTTATAAGACTAGATTTGGACTTAAGTTGTATAATTGGTATTGGGCTCATGATGTAAATGATTTAAGTTGGCCCAATAAAATGTGATGACGGATTCAGGTCCGTTTTTCCATGCTCAGTGCAATGCTATGCTCCGGGGTTGACTTTGAATTCGTCTTCACTTGTTTAAATTCACAAACGTTGTCGAGTTGAACCGGAAATGTCCGTTATTGCTCCGTTTTCAATCCTTTGTACCTAAAACACATAAAAATACAATTCAAGGATATCTGCAATATAAATTGGTATATTTAAGTGTTTTATTCATTTTTGTGTAATTAATGGGTATAAAATGATGAGTAAATATGCACTTATCAGTCATCCTGACGAGTTGGGTCGAAAAAACGGGGAAAACTAAACCGGGTCAACCCGCCAGGTTTTAAGCGTCCTCGGGTCAACCCGGTATTCGATGTGTATTAATAGAAAACATTTCAACATTTCAATACTTTCCAAATGTATAGCTTAATTACAATACTTTCCAAATGTGCTAAAAGTTTGACATTTTTTAACATTTCAACATTTAAACATTGACGATTTTAACTTTACATGTAATATAAATAGGGAGTCTTAAAGGTTTAACTCATCTATCAAAATTATTTAGGCGTCAAAAGTGAAGTTCCATGTGAAGAGTCATGTTACTGCTTGTATACCCTTTCATTCGTTTCATCTCCATAAGTGGGCATTTAAGAGAACGTTTGCACAGCTTTGGAAGATCACAGTATAATTTGTATACTCTTTTTACCTATACTAGTTATAATACTCGTGCACACACGGGGTTTTGACAAAAAAATTATTCTGTATTAATACCAAATATTGTGTCTTTAAAGGTAATTGCATCTCCACACTATATAATAGAGGAGCCCATGACACATCATTTTTGCCACACGTCAATAATGACTCAATGATGACTCAACGATGACATGGCATTCTATAAATATTGTAAAATTCGTTCTGCAGAAAGTAAATAATAAAAATGAACTGCCAAGGCAGGGTTCGAACTTGGGTTCTTTACACATATTCACAACGAATGAAACAACTTAACCGCTGTACCATTACAAGATTTGTGATAAATGTTAACAATCAAAATTGATATACGAATCAACACTTCCATAATGTAAATATACGAGTATAGAAACTTTTCAGTATTTTAGCATTCAATAATTAAATTAAATGAAATCCCTATAAATTAGTGATTTGATTTTAAGTAAATTGATTTTTTTTAAAGGCATAATTTCATATATATCCTTGTAAATTTCAAAAATTACATATATATCCTTTTTACCAGTTTTTTATGCATAAAGTACAATGCTTTTAATGCATCAAAAGGATATATATGTAATTTTTGAATTTTGCAAGGATATATATGTAAATGCCCCTTTTTTAAATGTTAACACTTTAGTGATACAAGAACAATTCTTTAGAAACATTTTTTTCACCATGATCATTTGCAAAGTAAGTGGGTATGAGAAATCATGAGAAAGAAAAGACAAATAAAACACAACAAAACGTATGTCGTAATGAGTTTGATCAAAAACATAATGTTAGGATTTAGTAAATCCAGTTATTAAAGTGTCGGTCACCTCAAGTATATGTAATCGTTAGAAAGCTCGTAGTCGTAGTTATTTAAAGTTAAGTAGTATTTAGTTTAGTAACACCGTGGAGGACGGAAGGGTCTTTACCCACTGTATGCCTGATCCACAGCCCGTAGGTGGCGATTTGTGTAAGACTATAAATACTCTCTACCTCCCAAGATAGAGAGTTGGAGCTCATAATAAGATTTTCACTTTCTCTCACTAAGTTCCCAAACCTCTAACTATTTCTCTCTCTAAAACATCATTGTGTACGCCTCTTGTGATCATGGTTTGATGTGTTTGTGAAATCCAATACATTACAAATGGTATCAAGAGCCATGGTTTGATCATCTCTCTTACATATCCTTGGATTTCTAGTGGTTTTAGATTATTTTTGAGTTTGAAATAGTTTAGTGGTTTTCGCATCATTTGGATCATTTCTTGTGTTAAAGTTCGAATTTTGAGTGTACTTTAGTGTTTAGAATCAGTGTAAGTGCATGGGTTTTGATTTGGAAAGCTTGAATCACTGTGGTTGGGCTTGTTTTGGATTGAAAAGTGTGTTTTTGAAGTTTTTCAAGGTTGCGACTTGAGTCTCGTTGTGAATTTCTTCGTAGCGACTTGGTTCAGTAATTTCTAGCGAGTTGTAGTGTTAGTCGTAGCGACTTGAGCTTAGCGACTTGTCTATTGAGACAAGCCGATAAACAGTACAAGTTAGTGGATTCTCCACTACGGCTAGCGACTTGGTGGGGTTAGCGACTTGCTTTCATTTATTCTAGCGACTTGTACTTATTATTCTCAGCGACTTGACATTAGCGACTTGTCTGCTTAGCGATTTGGTGCTTTAGCGACTTGTGTTCAGCGACTTAGGTCTTAGCGACTTGTGCTTAGCGACTTGATTCACAGCGACTTGAGGTTTAACGAGTTGCTACTTAGCGACTTGGTGCTTAGCAACTTGGTTTAAGGATTCTTAGCGACTTGGTTGAACTTTTGTTTCTAATACGGTTTTCTCTTGATTTAGTAAAATCCCGTGAAAGAATCTATTTCCCAGTTGAATCATAGAGTTATAAAATCCCGTGAAATCTGTAAACATGTCTACCAACGTATCTACAATCATCTCCACTGTTGTTGAGGACGTTCAAGCAGCTGGTTCAGATACTCGTCCACCCATGCTTGACAGAACTGACTACGACTCTTGGGCTCAACGAATCAGATTGTACTATCTTCGAAAGGAAAATGGGGTCAACATTCTCAAATCCATTGATGAAGGACCGTATCAGATTGAGACTACAAGAGACATTATTGATACTGCAGTATATGGAACAATGATCTTTGGAATGGACAGACCAAAGATGTATGATGAGCTCAGTGATAAGGAGAAAAAGAGATTTGATGCTGATATCAGGGCTTCAAACATTATACTTCAGGGTCTTCCAAAAGATATCTACAAGCTTATCAATCACAACACTGAAGCCAAGGTTGTTTGGGATAATGTCAAGATGCTTCTCTCAGGTTCTGAATTAACTAATGAAGACAGAGAATCACAGCTGTATGATGAATTTGAGCACTTCAAGATGAAACCAGAAGAGAGTATCTATGAATATTATGTGAGATTCCACAAGCTTGTGAATGATATGAGAAAAATAAAAATGACCATGCCAAATATTCAGCTGAACTCAAAGTTTGTGAAAAACATGAATCCCGATTGGCACAAGTTTGTCACCTCTGTGAAGCTAACCAAAGGATTGAAGAACACAAACTATGAGCAACTATATGCCTTCCTTCTTCAGAATGAGAGACATGCTATGTTTGAGAAAAGGATTCTTGAACAGTTCAAAACCAACCAGGGAGAAACAAGTTCCTCAAATGACTCAACATCCTTTTACACAAATGTTGGAATTACGACCAAAGCTTCTCTAGTCGTACCCATGGGTAATGGTAATTACAAACTCATCCCTGATCCAACATATAAGCCTCCAGACCCAAACACATTCATGGAAAACTTCATCAATCAACTGTCTCTCATGGTCAGTCAAAATATGAACTCTCTCCCACACACCAACAATAACCTCAAAACAGCATCCAATCCACACAATCAAGCAACTGTCAGAGATGGGAAGGTTATGGTGCAACCAGTTCAAGAAAGGCAGTATGAACAGGGAAGAGGAGGAGTTGGTAGAGGATATGTGGTAAATCAGAATAGGGGAAGGAATGGAAATCAAGGACAAGCAAAGCCGATCAAGTGTTACAATTGTGGTGGTGATGGACATATAGCTAGAAACTACACATCTCCAAAACGCCCACAAAATGCAGAGTACTTCAGAGACAAGATGCTACTTGTACAAGCTCAAGATAATGGAGCTGTGTTGGATGAAGAGGAGCTGTTGTTTCTTGCTGAGGGCAATGCCAAGACATATGATGCAGATGTGGATGAGCAGCCAACTCAGGCGATAGGTCATAATCATCAGAATGCCTTTCAAGTCGCCGACTGTGATGCATACGACTCTGACGTCGATGATGAACCTACTGCACAGACATTTCATGGCTAGCATTTCTCCAATGGTCTCTCCAAAGGTCCCCTCACCACAGCAAGCTGGTCCATCCAAAGAAACAATCATCTCAGAGGTATTAAAACTATATGATAATGTTGATCAGCAAAAGATACATGATAAAGTTCAATTGCAGGAAACCAGTGACTCGGATATTGCTAATATGGGCAATGATAATATTGTCCCATATGATCAATATGTGACCCAATGTGAGAATGTGATTAAACCAAGTGATGTATCTAAAGCAGTCAATAATGACTATATCTTTGATGAATACACTGCTAGTGTTCCTAATGATTCTGCCATCTCTGAACTTAATGCCTATAAAGAACAAGTTGCCATCTATGAACAACGTGCTAAATTTGAGTTAACTACCCGTGAGCAGGAAATCGATGACAAAATGCGTACAATCATTAGAAAAAGTAATTTTAGGGAAGAAATACTTAAACAAGAGTTAGATTCCTTAAAAGAAAAGCTTAACAAAATGGCTAAGCAGAAACAAGAACTTCAGAAAAATGTAAAAGTGCTTAAACAGGAATTTAATGCCAAGGAATCAAAACTCTTAAATGAATTTTCCAACCTAAAAACTTTGAAAAACAAACTTGAAAAAAAGTTGTACGTACAAGGAAACACCATTCAGACTGCTCACATGATCACTAAGCATAGAGTTCTAAGTGACAAACACAGTGTTGCGTTAGTTGATGAACCAAACCCTAAGGCGTGTCTGAAAGCTAGAGAAGCACAGAAGGTAATCTATGAGGGCAATGAAATCCTTAAGCCTAGACAGAAACCTAGTTGCGCTGAGAATACTGAGGAAGATAAACAGTTAGAAGAAGTAACTAGAAAGAAATTGGATGAAATGCTTAAGAGCCCTTTATGCATAGAAAAGAAAATCAGCTATAAAACACCCAACTATGCTAAGGATAACTGGATTGCCTTTAACAAGTTTAGACCTCAAACACAGCTGACCCCTGAACAAGTGTTTTTGAAAAAGGATATGGACATGAAAAAAGCTGATGAGTTTGTTGAAAAAAATCCCCCATGTAGGAGAATGCTTACTGCCACTGTTTATCCCCCCAATACCCCAATGAATTTAGTTCCTAGATCTATTCCCACTAAAAGCAAGACCTTAATCAGTCAATATGTAATTTTTCAATTATTTGTTGATTTTGAGAAAACTTGTAAGAAAAGGATCACACCCACTGGGATAACTGAAGGGGAAAGGGGTTTTGAGCAAACTAAAGAATGCTATTTAACTGAGGTCATGCCTTTCTTTAAACAATTAAAAGGTCAATTTGAGAGTCTTAAAAAGGGGATGGATTCCGATACTAAAGAAATGAAAAAGGAATTTGATGCAATGATTGTCGAGGTTAGTGACTATGAGCGAGAATTAAAATATAATGAGATTGAGAGGAAGAACTTGCATACCTTGAATGAGAATCTTATTTCAGAATGTATTACTCAAGATGTGTTTTTCACTGCTACGAATTGTTCCATAAATGCTTCTCAATTTCATGAATTATATGTTTCTCTGAAAGTCTCCCATGATCGTGTCATTGAGCTTGCAAAAACTAATTCTAAATTGAATGAGAAAATTGAACAGGATGATCATGATAACCTGGTGAAGTAGTTTTCTAAATTGGAAGTTGAGCATCTTGCTTTGCAATTAAAATATCAACATCTAAAAGAAAATGTTAAAACCTCAAATATCAAGACATCCTTGGATGCTCCTGAATTTGATGCAGTTTTTGAAATTAGCAAACGTGATGAACAGATTCGAGCTCATTGTAACACGATCAAAAAATTGAGAACCCAAATTTCACAATTAAAAGGTGAAAAGAACAATGTGACAGGCTCCCAAATGCCTCCTCTTTTAGATTCTCAGAGTTCTTAGACTTTTCATCTTCAAAACTTGGTTAATGTTTTACAAAAGGAAAATGAGAGTTTTCTAGAAAAAAATGAAAAGGTTAAACAACACTTTAAAGAGTTATATGATTCAATGAAAGGCACTCGTGACAAGAACAACAAAAAAATAACGTCTTTACAAAAGGAAATTGAGAATCTGAAGAGTCAGGAAAAAGGGAAAATGCCACTTGTCTTTAATGAGAATGTTGCATCAAAGTCATCTGCAGACTGCAAATATACTGTGACTGTTAAATATATTCCTCCTCATCTTAGGAATAACGAACTTGTATTTCATAATTATCTTGCTCGTCTTAAGGATAGTCTTGAATGTCTTCGTGAGATTGTAGAAGAGGACTTCATAAATAAGCCACTTGATAGTGAAATTAGGTTTGCTTGCATTCAGGCCAAACGATCTCAAGAGATGTTAGAATGTTTAATAGCAACATGTCCTAAATCCTTAAGTGCGAAAGGTAAAGCTGTGATGCCTTGTTCTATGCCTTGTGCCAAGTATACAAACCATTCCATGCCCAGTATTCAGCAAGTAAACTCTAGAGTACCTTCAAATAGTTCAGATCCCTGCACCTCTAGTTCAGGAATGCAAAAAGTAGCAAAACCAACTAATGTTCCAATTCCCTCTACAGGAGTAAGAAGTGACACCAAAGCACGCGGGTCAAAGCCTCAAGGCAACACAAAGAATGATAGGACCTTGCATGCTAGGAATGGTCAATGGAAGAAAGTAGAAGATCACCTTAGGGAGAATTTGAATAAAACGAATCGTGTTGATTCTAGTGTTAGCTCTAAGCGTACTATAATTAATGCGAATTCTGCTACTTTTGACAAAACATGTAATGATGATTGCGTGGTTTCTGTTACTAATCTTGAATGTGGTGTGAATGATTTGTCTAATGTTGTTAAATGCCCAGTTAAAATTGTTAATGTTAAAAATCAAGCTAAGAAGGCAAAAAGGCAAAGGCGAAAGAAAGTTAGAAAATAGTGGAAACCCACAAGAAGGAAATTTAGTAATATAGGTTATCAATGGATACCTACTGGCCGTAAGATTAATGAGTTGTGCCCTAAATTTGCTAAGTCAATGCCCACTAGAAAATGGATGCCTACAGGTAGAACTATTCCCTTAAGAAGTGAACATACTTTGAATAGGTCAAATACGGACACTAGCACTACATCTATTTCTGATGAGTCCATTGTTTCTACTTCTGATGTGGGTGTTCCAATCAATGTTACTAACCAAGTGGAACCCATTCTTGCATGGGGATCCCAATTATCCAGTTATCCATTCTTGTCTGTGTTCAACTGCAGATCGTTCAAATCGTTCTGTGGTACCTGGACTCAAGCTGTTCCAAGCATATGACTGGAGACCGGTCGCGGCTCATGAACTTCGTGAGTAAATTCATCAGAACTGTGAGATTCGGAAATGATCATTTTGGTGCTATTATGGGTTATGGAGATTACGTGGTTGGAGATAGTGTGATTTCCAGGGTATATTATGTTGAAGGTCTTGGACATAATCTATTTTCTGTCGGACAATTTTGTGACTCAGATTTAGAAGTGGCCTTCAGAAAACATACTTGCTTTGTTAGAGATCTTGATGGTGTGGAACTTCTCAAAGGAACTCGTGGTTCAAACCTATACACCATCTCTATCGAAGATATGATGAAATCTTCACCCATCTACTTGCTGTCAAAGGCTTCCAAAACTAAGTCATGGCTATGGCACCATCGTCTCAATCACTTGAACTTTGGTACCATAAACAATCTTTCCAGAAAGGACTTCGTAAGAGGATTACCCAGATTAAAGTATGAAAAAGATCATCTTTGTTCAGCTTGCTAATTGGGAAAAAGCACAAAATATGCCCATAAACCAAAACCCACAAACTCAGTAATGGCAGTTCTTCATACCCTTCATATGGATTTGTGCGGACCAATGAGAGTGCAAACGATAAATGGGAAGAAATACATTCTAGTCGTTGTTGATGACTACTCTCGATTTACTTGGGTAAAGTTTTTGAGGACAAAGGATGAAACTCCATATGTCATCATCAAACTTATCAAACAGCTTCAAGTTCGACTCAACAATACTGTTAGAATTGTTCAAACAGACAATGGCACAGAGTTTGTTAACAAAGACTTAATTCAGTTTTATGAAAAGTGTTGGAATCAGTCATCAAAGAAGTGTTCCACGAACTCCTCAACAGAATGGTGTAGTTGAAATACGAAATCGAACTCTTGTGGAAGCCGCAAGAACAATGCTAATTTATTAAAAGGTTCCAATGTTTTTATGGGCTGAAGCCATTGCCACTCCTTGCTACACCCAAAATCGTTTCCTTATTCATACCTCTCATGGAAACACTCCATATGAACTTGTTCATAAACGAAAACCTGATCTCTCCTACCTTCGTGTGTTTGGTGCTTTGTGCTACCCAACGAATGACAGTCAAGATTTAGGCAAATTAAGAGCAAAGGCAGATATTGGAGTTTTTGTTGGTTATGCACCAAACAAGAAGGGTTACCGAATCTACAACAAAAGAACTCGATACATCATGGAAACTATTCACGTCATGTTCGATGAGCTGTCCGGTCAAATGGCTCCAGGACAATCCAGTTCTGGACCCGCATTTCAACCTTCATCATGTAGTCCTATCGGTTCTACTCTAGTTTCTAATCCCACACCAGCAACTCCTTACGTACCTCCTTCAAAAGATGATTTGAAGAAATTATTTGATCCAATGTTTGATGAACACTATGAGTCAAGTGCTAATGATCTGTCAATTCCATCAACAGAGGCTGCTCCTATCCCTGTCAATGAAGTTAACCCTTCAGTATCAATGTCATTAAGTCAAGAAGCGCCTGCTGCTGATCACTCTGTCTCATCAACAAATCATCAATCATCGAGTGTACATCATGGTATTGTTTCTGGTACCAATGATGGAGATAATCCCTTTGCTACTCCTGAAGATGCCCCATTTGAAAACATATTTGCTCCTGAATCATCATCAGAACCATCTTCATCAGGAGATATCGACTCTGCTATTTATGTTCCTCAACAAGAACCACATGAACACCTTAGAAAATGGAAACATGATCACCCATTGGACAACATCATTGGAAACCCTTCTCGTTCAGTATCCACTCGTCGACAACTTGCAACCGATGCCTTATGGTGCTTCTTCAACTCTGTACTCTCAAAGATCGAACCAAAAGACGTTAAAACTGCTATGAATGAAGACAGCTGGTTTAATGCCATGCAAGAAGAAATTCATGAGTTTGATCGACTAGATGTATGGGAACTAGTACCTGCTCCTGACTGTGCTATGATCATTGCTCTAAAGTGGATCTTCAAAGTAAAACTTGATGAGCATGGTGACGTTTTAAAGAACAAGGCTCGATTGGTTGCAAAAGGATACCGTCAAGAGGAAGGTATTGACTTTGAAGAATCATTTGCTCCAGTTGCTCGTATCGAGGAAATCAGAATCTTCTTGGCTAATGCTGCAAGTAAGAACATGGTAGTCTATCAGATGGATGTAAAAATGGCTTTTCTTAACGGTGACCTTAAAGAAGTCGTATACGTCAGCCAACCTGAAGGCTTTGTGAATCCAGAGCATCCTACTCACGTCTATCGTTTGAAGAAGGCTCTTTATGGTTTGAAGCAAGCTCCAAGGGCATGGTATGATACGCTATCAAAGTTTCTTCTATCTACTGGATTCACCAAAGGAGCAGTTGATCCGACATTGTTCACCAGAAAGTCAGGAAAACACTTAATTCACGTTCAAATCTATGTTGATGATATTATCTTTGCCTCGACTGACCCCAATGAATGTGACCGTGTTTCAAATGAAATGGGTTCTAAATTTCAAATGTCAATGATGGGAAAAATGTCATTTTTCTTGGGATTACAAATTTCACAAAGTCCCGGAGGCATTTTTATAAATCAATCTAAATATGCAAATGAGATTTTAAAGAAATTTGGATTTGATTCTTGTGACCCTGTTGACACTCCCATGATAGAGCGTACCAAACTGGATGAGGACCAGTCAGGGATCATGGTAGACCAAACGAAATATCGTAGTATGATTGGATCCCTGATGTACCTCACAGCCAATAGACCAAACATTCTATTCGCTATTTGCATGTGTGCTAGATATCAGGCTAAGCCTAGCAAAAAGCACCTTGAAGCGGTTAAACGGGTCTTTCGGTATCTTCAAGGAACCATCAATATGGGAATTTGGTACCCGAAGGACACCGGTATGTCACTAACGGCCTATGCAGATGCTGATCATGCAGGATGTCAAGATACACGTCGAAGTACGTCTGGAGGTGCTCAGTTTTTGGGTGATAAGCTTGTGAGCTGGTCTTCAAAGAAACAAATGAGTACTTCTATTTCCTCTACAGAGGCTGAATACATAGCCATGTCATCTTGTTGTGCTCAAAACCTATGGATGAGATCCCAATTATCTGACTATGGCTTTGAATTCAACAAAATCCCTCTGTACTATGATAATAAAAGTGCTACTGCTCTCTCATCCAATAATGTTCAACATTCAAGAGCAAAGCACATCAACATTCGACATCATTTCATCAGGGAGCAAGAAGAGAACGGTGTGGTGGAACTCTATTTTGTGAGGACAAAATATCAATTAGTAGACATCTTCACTAAAGCTCTTCCTAGAGAACGTTTTGAGTTTATCCTTCCACGACTTGGTTTAAAGAGTCTACAACCGAAAACACTCAAACGTCTTCAAGAGGAAGATGAGGAGTAAAGGTCTTTCTTCATCCATATCTTGTAAATAGTTATTCGAAAATCAAATAGAAATTTATAAAACTTTCAAAAATCCATAAAAACTTGAAAATCTTGAAAAATTTCAAAAAATATTGTCTTTTTGTCATATTTTTCTCGATTCGATAATATCTACGGTCTTTGTGATGTCATTCAAAGAATGACACGGGTCTTTAGATGTTGTTCGAATGTTCAATATATATATATATATATATATTTGGGAGAAATGGTTTATTGTCATTTCAGGCAGTAACCCGCTTTTCAAAGAAAGAACAAAGCCATGCTTTATCTTAAATCTTCAAATCTCATGCTCTGATTCTGAAAAAAAATGTTTGTCGTCATAAAGACAAATGTTTCCTTTCAAATATTTTTCCTTCAAATGATTCTTCTGAAAAATATTTGTCATCTAATGAAAACAAAATTGCTTTGAAAATACTTCAGACTCTACTTTTGAAAATCATCCGGGCTTTTCATGTGTCAAAATCTCTATCCTTCAATCAACAACATATGTCATTGATTGAGGGGGAGAATGATTTCAATCAAAAAGAGTATTTTTCAAACAATTAGCACGTAATCGAGAAAGGTCTACTCTTGCATAATCAAAAAGAATAATGTTTTACAATATTGTATACAATTGGTACAAGACCTTTGTTATTATTATGTTTTCAAAAGATAGTCAAGCATGTTTAATCTTTGGAGTCTAAAGTCTCAAACTTGATCCTTATCGGTTAAATATTTCTCATAATCAAGTCACATCTTCCCTCAAAAGCTTTCAAAATCAATTTAAATCTACAGAGATTACAAATCTCAAATGATTTGAAAATTGTGATCGGGGGAGAATTTGTGATTGAAATTGGATTTAAAGTGATAATTCGATAAATGGTTTCACAAGTGTTTAGCAAGCTTTCCTCCCCACATGTGCCAAACGATTTCAAATTTTTCATGCACATGTTGAGGGGGAGCATCCTTTTAAACTACAAAGAATTGAAACTTGATTGATTTGTATCTAAGTGCAGGTTCCTTCTAATATGAGCAAAACTCTTTCAAACCTCGAGGCACATATTGAGGGGGAGCAAATTTATGAAAACCTCGTCCTTCCTCAATATGCTTTATCTACTTGATTTGATCAGGGAAGTGATGTTGATATCTTTTAGAAAATGGTAATCAAAGAAGTTAATTCTTCCTCTTGCCTCCTTGTGCCAAAATGATTTCAAATACATGATGCACATGTTGAGGGGGAGCTCTGTTTCTAAAAATATCAAAAGCAATTCAGGTACAAAATGCTTTGATAATATATCACAAGTATCTGAATTGATTTTCAAATGGTTTTCAATTGGTTCCAATGGCAGATGAACAATACCAAATAGACCGACCAAAATTACTTTATGAATGGTGATATAAGGATGATAAGGTTAGGTATTTGTTCCCATGATCCGCCAGAACCGGAGGGATCTAACCAGGGACAATTCACTAGATAGTGTAGAACTCCATAGGTATGATGAAAAAAGGAGAAAAATGAGAATAAGGGAAGAGTGCAGACTGAGACAGAGCTAGTACTGGAATAAACCCAACAAGGTTCTAGTTATGAAGTCTCGGTAAGCACTGAAGGGGTTGAAGAATGAAAAAGAAATGAAATGAGAAAAGGGTGAAAAGAAATAGCCCTCCATTAATTCAACCTTAGGGCAGAAACCGGGTTCAATACATATGCTACTGGTGGTTACCAAGGTAACGCCGGTATTGAAGACAAGACATCATGGACCCAGTGACGAACTACACTACAACTTCTCAAGCTACTCAAGTTCCTCTTAAAAGGACTTGTTTCATTCTCACGGGGAACCGACATTATCTATCGACTGTCTCCTAGAGATTGTTGATATTGAAGAAGGAGACCCTCTCCCTAGTCTCCGGCATAGGAACCAAATGTGCACTATTGAGTCTAGAGCCACGAGATCATCAAATAAATCTCATTAAGACACTGAATATGAAGACTCACTGTTCCACACAATGTGGAAAGAGAGATTATATCTTATGAGTCCTACGCATTATCCTTGTGGTATTGCCAGAACATCTGAGTGATATGCAAACATATTCACAATGAAGATGGAAAGCCTTCTGGAGCCAACATCAAACAAGCTCCTGGTGGGTGGCATGTGAGATCTATCCAATAGATCAACCATGTGACAACTGAACAGAGACAATGGGGCTAGTCATAATTATGATTCAATCCTGGTTCAGGTTATGGATTGACGGATACCTTTGAAAAACCGGTCATTGTGCTTTAAACTCTTTTCTTTAGCACATCGGTTGTGTACTCATATTTCAAAATAAAAGGTGTTTATGATTGATGATTGATTTTCATTAACACCTTCGTTGTATTGCAAAAACAATCTCTATTGAGCGGTACACGATTGTTTTTCAAATCTATTTTCATCAATCAGTGAATCTCAATTCGCTGGTTCACTCACTCCGTGTTGTCTTCTTTGAGACGTTCCGGTTTGAGAACAGCTAGAGCAGCTGCGAAACCCTGTCAAGGAAATTCTTCGGAATTATACATGATCACAGGCAGTACATGTACTGATCAACGGGAACCGTGGGCGTGTACCTCAATTCAACGAAAGTGATCAAAGACACTTTCGTACGCTTTATTGCTAACTGTTTTATACAGGTACACCCTGACGTTTGCAGCTGATCAGAATGGAGAGGTCAATCCATAGCCGCATGCTCACACAACACATTCATTTCCAAAGAAATCATGATTAGTGCATCAATGACTCTGATATTTTCCACTCCATGCTTCTGCTACGCTGCTGCCAATATCATGAATCAACGAAAGCTTCCGCTACTCTGATGAGAAGAAATCATGATCCAGAATGTAAGCATGTCGGTCCAAAAAGTCACAACATCACATAATACCAACACTACAAAGGATGAGTCAGAGATTTATGGTAGCTGATGATCTCAAAGCTGGCTTAAAACTCATTATCATGTGGATCAGTTAAAGACCTCCACTATAATTATCCAAACATGCGGAAAATGAAGAATCAAAGACTACGAGCTACTAAGCAAAGAACTTAATCGAGAATCCAAGAATAATCTAATGTAACATCTGTTTTGTATTCATTGTAATTTGAGGAGACCTCCCTTAGGGGGAGATTGTTAGGATTTAGTAAATCCAGTTATTAAAGTGTCGGTCACCTCAAGTATATGTAATCATTAGAAAGCTCGTAGTCGTAGTTATTTAAAGTTAAGTAGTATTTAGTTTAGTAACACCGTGGAGGACGGACGGGTCTTTACCCACTGTATGCCTGATCCATAGCCCGTAGGTGGCGATTTGTGTAAGACTATAAATACTCTCCACCTCCCAAGGTAGAGAGTTGGAGCTCATGATAAGATTTTCACTTTCTCTTACTAAGTTCCCAAACCTCTAACTATTTCTCTCTCTAAAACATCATTGTGTACGCCTCTTGTGATCATGGTTTGATGTGTTTGTGAAATCCAATATGTTACACATAATACGACAATTAGGTATGTCTATGATCAACTTTAATCTTCCTTTATGTCATTTGTTCATGATTTTATCATGTTTGGTTACTTCATTGTTTTATATGATAGGTTACAATCACAACCTTGAAAAATTCATTAACAAAGAGGAAAGCGGATAACAACATGTTAAGCAATATTGCAAAACAAGTCATGGTCGTAAGAAGTCTACATACGGTAATGAATCGTATCCTATTCTTTATGACATATATGAATCAATACTTATTAGGAACAAGTAACATTATTTTATTAAATTATTTGTGTTTTTTCTATAGCTAATGATACGAGCATCGATTTACGTCATTCTCGATGGCCATCATATATACATATATACATATATATATATATATATATATATATATATATATATATATATATATATATATATATATATATATATATATATATATATATATATATATATATATATATATATATAGGCTTCGGTTCCATTGAGAAGGTTTTTATTTTGAGAAGATTGAGAAATCTTCGTTTGAGCAAATTGATTCATGTTTTTTATTTGATTCACAAGTAAACATCATTTTATAGTGAATCGAATCTACAAATCAAAAAATTGATTCACAAATCATTGTTAAAATCGAGTTATGATGATGATTCATTAAATTTGTACAGATGATTCAGTATTCTTCATTTATCGCAAAATCGAGAGATTTTTAACATTGATTCAAATTTTTTTACACATTTTGAATTTAATCACATTAAAATGAGTTTTAAGCTTGGAAAACATGAATCAAAGTTAAAAATCAATCATTTTTGAAAACCTTCTCAATCTTCTTGTAACAACGCACATTTTTCGGGTTACTTTTCATATTTATTCACTTTTACTATTCACTTTCACTATTCATCCCATAAAATTTTATTTCATATTCTCGTAAGTTAACTTATTTTAGTAATAACCTGAGAGTTTGACAATCGTTAGATCATCTTCGCAAAAGTTATTAAGAAAACATCGTCTTAAAGTTTCGTTTTGGTCGGAACACCATTTAAACATCACGCACATAACGAAAACCAAATCTGACAATTTTCCTCACATCAGATTAATTTTTAGATCACTCATAATAAATTAGAAGAATTTTTAAGATTTCTTTTAAATGTTACCAAATAAACCCTGAGCCGTACGAGATTAAACTTACGTTTTAAACAATTCTACTTAGACCCAGACTTAACCATTCCTGCACTGTGTTTTCTAAGATGTTTTGAAACTTTTACATTTTTTGGAAAAGTCAAACATATTTCCCTCCTCCTTTGACCATAAAGAAATTAACGTTGTACATTCTACATTTTTCTTAAATCTCGTAACTTTTAGACTTCACGTATAACTGTTAAGTTATCCCACGTATGACAAAAACCAAAGTTTGACATCTCATATCACTTATAGACTAATTTTAGTCTACTCTAAATAAATTCACGGTCATTTCCCTGAAATTTCGTTCTTTTATGATAAATTGCGAATTACGCGTTTTTGACCCCGTGTTTACAGCTTTAAGCAGCGTTTTTGCACCTAATGAGACTTATCACTCATTTTATATTTTTAGATGGAGTATAATGATGATTTTCATCATTCCTACAAGTTTCGTATTTTTACGATACTCGATTCTACGTTTTATGGCTTAACAACTTACGGTTGGCATTTAACGGAACCAAATCTTACTCTAAACTCAAGATATTATCAAGACTTATCATCTAAGCCTTGTCACACTATGTGCCAACCTCTTGGGGGGTGATTCACCCTTCATGTGGCTTAATCCTAACCATGGTTCATTTAGATCATTACATGTGTCCTAACTTAACCATGGTTAACATTTAACCCAATATATGGTTAACCAAACTTACCCTCCTATAAATAGCAAGTGAAAGACTTCCTAAAAACCCTCATACCCTTCCTTTGGTCGTTCATAGCATAAATCAATCATATCTTCCATAATTTGATCTATAAACTCCAAGTTTATGCAAAGAAGTTTCAAGTATCAAGTTACTACATCAAATCTCTAGCAAGTTTAAGTGATCTTCTTAAGTTTAGATCCACTCAAGTCACTTAGTACTTCATTGCCAACTCTTCAAGATTGCAAGGGTGCCAAGGTGTAGAAAGCTAGCTCAATCCAAAGTCTTAAGGGTTCAATCAAAGTCCTATCCTTACTAAGTTACTCCTTTCTTAATTGAAAGCTGAAAGTTGTAAGCAATTAATCACCACCATCATCTCATCTTTATTATTCTTAATCTTAACAATTTCATGCTATATATATAGTTACTATGTTGATTCATGATGTACATATACTCAATCACATGTTTTAATTCACATATTGTCGTAAAAGTAACAAACTAGTAGTCATATTTTACACATTTGAGACCATTAAAACCAGTCACATATGGACTTTCTAACTTACACACTATGGTAGACAAGATAAAAAGGTAAACATAGCAACTTGAATCACCCAAAACGGACAAACGAGTCAAAGGATACGGCCAAAAAAAGTTAGCGAAACCAAAACACCAAAACTGCCTAAACACAAGCTATTAAGCAGCTGTCCGTTTTGAAAGTGGTACTTCTGGTCCGAATCATCAAAACGTTAAAAAACGAAAGTTTTCCGGAACGACGTTTTCCTTCCGTTGTAAAGAAGCTCGGACCTTGAAAACGCCCTATATATAGTTTCACGACTATACTTTTGTCACAACTAAAAGCAAACCAAGAGACCTAATGGCCATAAGCCAAGACTAGGGCCACGGCTAAGGTCAAAGCTGAGTCTCAAGACCATGGTAGTCAAGACCAAAGCCACGGCAAGGCCATGGCTAAAGCCTCAAGGCTTATTTACCCAAGACCGTTAACTAAGGTGTTAACCTTGGCGAATCAATACCAACACAAACCAAACGACATAACTTTATATACTTACATTATCTAATGATCATATTTATGAAACGCCGAGAACTTGTAAAAACTAGATATTTACTAAAAACATGATAAACTTTATGATATAACAATCTTCATTCAAAATCTATGTTTTATCTACTAAGTGCTACGAAACTAGGGAGCTTCATGTGAGGGGTTTCATTTGAGTAAAATGCATCGACGAGTTGCTGAATTTACGATTTAAAGTGTCCTAGCTCCTCGAACGTTTACTACATGACCTCTGAATTGTGATGGCCCGAACGGTAGTACGATATATATAAACTAAACACGTTTTCACAACTAGACCATTTCTATAAACGACATACACAAAAACCACGTACTACATCATGATCAACATAGAGACGTATATAGGTTTGTTATTTCTTTCGCATCATTATTTCAAACCTAAGTCGCAACATCCTATTCTAGGTTGCTCGTAGAGGTTCTCACGGCATATCCATCATTCCCATTATACATTTGATATCATTTACTCTCGGTGAGTTCATAGCCCCACTTTTTACTACTTAATTGTTTTACAAACCCTTGGGGGAAATACATGCTTTATTTTAAATCGAACACATTGCTTTGAAATTATACTTGAATATATTAGTTGCACTAAGTACACTATTGCCAAAGTCCCTATTATCATGAACCATTAATCACTTGCGAGTGAACGCGAATAATGTGGATAGATCTATCGGGAATGACAAATCCCGTTTGTGTTGACCGGGTAGGCAAACAAACGCACTCTATTTGAAGATCCATAGGTTTAATGGCAAATTACCTATTAGGGAAACGGTTAGTATTATATGATAGCTGTTAACGTTTTGATATCATGAGCTTAGTGCAATAATATCTGTTTTGTTTTCTAAACCATAAATGTGAGACTAATTACCTCACGTTATGAATATTGTGTTCTACCATCAAACAAAATCTATGAATTTCACTCAACCTTTGTGTTGACAGTTTTAAGCATGTATTTCAAGTCCATAATGTCGGAAGCTGGCACGGAAGGGCAAGGACAAGATCATGAAGGCTATAAATAATTTATCATTCACAAAACATCAAAAACTTTATATTGATGTATTTTGTAAACAATGGAACCATCTGGGACCTATTTTGTAAACTCTGATATATTTGAATGATAAATCCTTTTTAAAATGACTCCTTTAGAGATCGTTTTCTATTATTATGACTGTTGTGCCATCAAGTAATACCCAGTTTGAATTCCGTTGCATATCACGAAATTGGGGGTGTTACAGATTGGTATCAGAGCCTTAATTATAGAGAAACGGGTCTAATTGTGACCTAAACTATAACTACTTTTACAAACAAAAACATTTGATAGCCTTCCGTTCTCCGTGCCTTCCATCCTCCAGACGATTATGTGACTTTTAGGCATTTCAAGCTATACAAACAAACTTGTATATTGATATATACATTCGACATAATTTCAATCATAAACAATGTACTAAACATGCCTGCGTATGCCTATTCTAAGGCATTACGGCACAATCATATTTTTCCAATCTCCCAATCATGCATCTACTCGTGCATTTTAGGATTACGAAACTTTATCCAAGACATTGTAACTGATTACAATGGTCTTTCCTATTTCCTAGACATTGTGAGTACACAATGATCTCTCCATCATTTCTCAAGACATTGTGAGTTACACAATGATCTCTCCATCATTTCTCAAGACATTGTGAGTACACAATGATCTCTCCATCATTTCTCAAGACATTGTGAGTTACACAATGACCTCTCTATCATTTCTCAAGACATTGTGAGTTACACAATGGTTTAATTTACTTCACTGATATTGTAAGTTATACAATAGTATCTAGAAATTATCTTATAAAACCTTATTTGATATTCTTTTACTTGAAACCCGTCACAGTCTATCAATTTTTCAAATGGAAATACAAGAAATAGGATTTCTAAAGGACAAACTAATTCATCATCTACAAAAGCTGAAGTTCAGCAACTTTCTCTACATTCATCAAAATTCTCTTTTGAAACCTTCATTGTTAAATGTCAGTGATACTAGCCAAGTATGGACTATTTTAGAATTACTTAAGATTTCCTTTCCACACGTATCTACCCATACTATCTTCTATGCAGTGGAATGTGAAAACATAGGTTACAAGTCTTTTATGGCCAGGACTTGCAACTGAATGGTTTGATATCGCCTTTGCTTAGTGGACAAATTCTCAAAAGCTATGGACATATCACAAGTATACCTAATTTAGGTATTTGGAAAATTTATCGAACCTCGGCTAAATATAGCCTAATCACCTATATTTAACCTAGGGATAGTGGAACATAGTCTGATTAACTATGTTCGACTTAAATTTTTCAAACACTGAGAACAGTTATACAAGGGTTATATTCAGGTTAATTTCCTACTTAAACTCGATAAACCACCAGAATTCATTAAAAAGATCTAGAGACACGATAGTGTCTTACCACTCAGCAAAATCTTAACATCTTATTTATACTACCTAATTTCATTCTTGAAATTTTCATACATGAGATAATCCGAACTACTATCAGGGGATAGTCATCAAATCTTCTCGTCATTTCTTAGAAGTACTAGCCTGATTAGGTTTCAAGGATATCATTCCGCCATATTCCTTTAAAATTCACTTTTGATTTTAAAACAAACTTGACATCTCTACCTAAGAATAATGGTAAACATACACTACACTCTCCTAATAATCAACATATAACTTCATTATCTAAAACCCATTATAAGTCAGTATGTAAAACTTCATAGTAACACGTTTCTTTCAAACACTAGTTGACATAAACACTATAAGATATGACCTTCATCCCGAAATCATCTAAGACATGATCAACTTTGGAAATGGTTTGGATAACCACTTGCCACTAGCAAGACTTTCCTACAACATCATTACAAACCATTTCACATCAACAATATCTTACACCTTTGATTAACAACAGAAGAAAGTGTCAGTCAACCATTTGCTGGACTAAGGTGTTCAGAGATCAGCCATGCAACAACTAAGGAAATCACACAAATACAAATTTGGCTGCATGCTGCACACTATCACCAGAAACAAAAATTACATAGATGTAAGGCGTTAAAATTTAACAAAAACTCCATGTTAGAAATTATGGTTTTGTTGAAAGCCTTGATACAATAAGATATGATTCGTTTTGAGAATCAGGAAAAGCCAAACTTGAGGTATATTAGACTCAATAAGATTTTAACAAAACCCTTTAGATTATCAACTTAAGCCACGTGGTACATAATACATTCTATGACTAGAAACTTGAGAACGCAAAGATTAGAATTCGGCGCATATAACCATATTTTCCTAGACAGTTCAACATCAGTAACACACATTGAATTCTGGGACGGAATTCCCATTAAGGTGGTGAGACTGTAACAACGCGCATTTTTCGGGTTACTTTTCATATTTTTGAAAAGTTACTATTCACTTTTACTATTCACTTTCACTATTTATCCCGTAAAATTTTATTTCATATTCTCGTAAGTTAATTTATTTTAGTAATAACCTGAGAGTTTGACAATCGTTAGATCATCTTCGCAAAAGTTATTAAGAAAACAACGTCTTAAAGTTTCGTTTTGGTCGGAACACCATTTAAACATCACGCGCATAACGAAAACCAAATCTGGCAATTTTCCTCACATCAGATTAATTTTTAGATCACTCATAATAAATTAGAAGAATTTTTAACATTTCTTTTAAATGTTACCAAATAAACCCAGAGCCGTACGAGACTAAACTTACGTTTTAAACAATTCTACTTAGACCCAGACTTAACCATTCCTGAACTGTGTTTTCTAAGATGTTTTTAAACTTTTACATTTTTTGGAAAAGTCAAACATATTTCCCTCCTCCTTTGACTATAAAGAAATTAACCTTGTACGTTCTACATTTTGCTTAAATCACGTAACTTTTAGACTTCACGTATAACTGTTAAGTTATCCCACGTATGACGAAAACCAAAGTTTGACATCTCATATCACTTATAGACTAATTTTAGTCTACTCTAAATAAATTCACGGTCATTTCCCTGAAATTTCGTTCTTTTCTGATAAATTGCGAATTACGCGTTTTTTACCCGTGTTTTCAGCTTTAAGCAGCGTTTTTGCACCCAATGAGACTTATCACTCATTTTATATTTTTAGATGGAGTATAATGATGAGTTTCATCATTCCTGCAAGTTTGGTATTTTTACGATACCCGGTTTTACGTTTTATGGCTTAACAACTTACGGTTGGCATTTAACGGAACCAAATCTTACTCTAAACTCAAGATATTATCAAGACTTATCATCTAAGCCTTGTCACACTATGTGACCGCCTCTTGGGGGGTGATAAACCCTTCATGTGGCTTAATCCTAACCATGGTTCATTTAGATCATTACATGTGTCCTAACTTAACCATGGTTAACATTTAACCCAATATATGGTTAACCAAACTTACCCTCCTATAAATAGCAAGTGAAAGACTTCCTAAAAACCCTCATACCCTTCCTTTGGTCGTTCATAGCATAAATCAATCATATCTTCCATAATTTGATCTATAAACTCCAAGTTTATGCAAAGAAATTTCAAGTATCAAGTTACTACATCAAATCTCTAGCAAGTTTAAGTGATCTTCTTAAGTTTAGATCCACTCAAGTCACTTAGTACTTCATCACCAACTCTTCAAGATTGCAAGGGTGCCAAGTTGTAGAAAGCTAGCTCAATCCAAAGTCTTAAGGGTTCAATCAAAGTCCTATCCTTACTAAGTTACTCCTTTCTTAATTGAAAGCCAAAAGTTGTAAGCAACTAATCAACACCATCATCTCATCTTTATTATTCATAATCTTAAAAATTTCATTATATATATATAGTTACTATGTTGATTCATGATGTACATATACTCTATCACATGTTTAATTCACATATTGTCGTAAAACTAACAAACTAGTAAACTAGTCATATTTTACACATTTGAGACCATTAAAACCAGTCACATATGGACTTTATAACTAACACACTATGGTAGACAAGATGAAAAGGTAAACATAGCAACTTAAACACCCAAAATGGACAAACGAGTCAAAAGATACGGCCAAAAGAAGTTAGCGAAACCAAAACACCGAAATTGCCTAAACACAAGCTGTTAAGCAGCTGTCCATTTTGAAAGTGGTACTTCTGGTCCGAATCATCAAAACGTTAAAACACGAAAGTTGTCCGGAACGACGTTTTCCTTCAGTTACAAAGAAGCTCGGACCTTGAAAAAGCTTAAATAGGCCATTATCATTCAAAAACTGAAACTGCCCTATATATAGTTTCACGACTATACTTTTGTCACAACTAAAGGTAAACCAAGAGGCCTAATGGCCATAAGCCAAGACCACGGCCATGGCTAAGGTCAAATCTGAGTCTCAAGACCATGGTAGTCAAGACCAAAGCCACGGCAAGGCCATGGCTAAAGCCTCAAGGCTTATTTACCCAAGACCGTTAACTAAGGTGTTAACCTTGGCAAATCAATACCAACATTAACCAAACGACATAACTTTATATACTTACATTATCTAATGATCATATTTATGAAACGACAAGAACTTGTAAAAACTAGATATTTACTAAAAACATGATAAACTTTATGATATAACAATCTTCATTCAAAATCTATGTTTTATCTACTAAGTGCTACAAAACTAGGGAGCTTCATGTGAGGGGTTTCATTTGAGTAAAATGTATCGATGAGTTGCTGGATTTACGATTTAAAGTGTCCTAGCTCCTCGAACGTTTACTACATGACCTCTGAATTGTGATGGCCCGAACGGTAGTACGATATATATAAACTAAACACATTTTCACAACTAGACCATTTATATAAACGACATACACAAAAACCATGTACTACATCGTGATCAACATAGAGACTTATATAGGTTTGTTATTTCTTTCGCATCATTATTTCAAACCTATGTCGCAACATCCTATTCTAGGTTGCTCGTAGAGGTTCTCACGGAATATCCATCATTCCCATTATACATTTGATATCATTTACTCTCGGTGAGTTCATAGCCCCACTTTTTACTACTTAATTGTTTTACAAACCCTTGGAGGAAATACATGCTTTATTTTAAATAGAACACATTGCTATGAAATTATACTTGAATATATTAGTTGCACTAAGTACACTATTGCCAAAGTCCCTATTATCATGAACCATTAATCACTTGCGAGTGAACGCGAATAATGTGGATAGATCTATCTGGAATGACAAATCCCGTTTGTGTTGACCGGGTAGGCAAACAAATGCACTCTATTTGAAGATCCATACGTTTAATGGTAAATTACCTATTAGGGCAACGGTTACTATTATATGACAACTGTTAACGTTTCGGTATCATGAGCTTAGTGCAATAATATTTGTTTTGTTTTCTAAACCATAAATGTGAGACTAATTACCTCACGTTATGAATATTGTGTTCAACCATCAAACAAACTCTATGAATTTCACTCAACCTTTGTGTTGACAGTTTTAAGCATGTATTTCATGTCCAAAATGTCGGAAGCTGGCACAGAAGGGCAAGGATAAGATCATGAAGGCTATAAATAATTTATCATTCACAAAACATCAAAAACTTTATATTGATGTATTTTGTAAACAATGGAACCATCTGGAACCTATTTTGTAAACTCTAATATATTTGAATGATAAATCCTTTTTAAAACGACTCCTTTAGAGATCGTTTTCTATTATTATGACTGTTGTGCCATCAAGTAATACCCAGTTTGAATTCCGCTGCATATCACGAAATTGGGGGGTGTTACACTTCTCAAAATAAAAACCTTCTCAATCGATCCGGATTATATATATATATATATATATATATATATATATATATATATATATATTATGAATTTATGCACAACAAATTAGTGTTATCATCTATATCATTATAGGTAAACATATATGTGAAATAGAGCATTTTTTCCTTTTTTTGAAGCTAATGATAGGAGCATTTGATTAATTCCACCTGGTCGGCGTCCTAATACAAAAACTACATCAAGTATGCATCATTTGTTTTTTTTTCAATTACGATATTATTTTCATCAAGTTATTGTTAAGGGTATTTGTTCATTATACGTACGCCTGAGTATTTAGCAATACGTAGACCTAGAAGACCTCAACTTAGTGATAACAAATACTAACCATTCTAATATACAACTTAGTACTGCTGATAGTTTGAAACATGTCTCAGATCACCCTACTATTTTATCTCTTTAAGGTTATACAACCCCAAGTAAGTTAGACAACTTAACCAATTTACTATTTATTTAAATAGCTTTCAATTTTATATACACAAGCCTTAACAATACATTTTTTACAAGTAACTGACTGTTTTAATTTTTTGTGACAGGAACAACCACATTAACACTAAATAACCATTCATGTTGTTCTTCAAACAACGACCATTTTAGGTCCAATGTGAATGAAAACATATTCGCAACAAGTGGCCACTTTTCTTTATGCAAGCAAACAACATGTACACGTCCGGTGTATGGTGGTGCTATTATTGCTTTCACGGTTACTAGAAAAGTTACTTATCCTCACTAGAACAAAAAGTGGATTTGGCTACAACGAATATGCGTGACGATATACATATAGTCACACATGATTTTTCGAGCGTGTGTGAATAAAGGTCGCGCTTCGGTCACATGTTTGACTTTTTTTTAGTCTCTATTACAAAACAGTAACCAAAACCTTAACATATGTGACTAATTAGGTACAAATTTTATTGGATTAATCCGTATTAGTGACCATAAACACTGTATAGTCACACAAAGCATGTTTCTTTTGGGTATTTAGTCACATACAATTAAGCATAAAGTGGCCAAAAGTGTTAATAAGTGTGACCATATGGTGTTTAAGGTTTGTGTGGCCTTTTGTAACATTTAATCACACAAAGCATGTTTGTTTTGTGTATTTAGTCACATACAATTAATCATAAAGTGGCCAAAAGTGTTAATAAGTGTGACCATATGGTGTTAAAGTGAAGAAATGTGTGTTTTGTGTGACTATTGATCATCCAATGGCCACATGAAGTTTATGCTTGTGTGGCCTTTTCTAACATTTAGTCACACAAAGCATGTTTTTTTTGGGTATTTAGTCACATACAAATAATCATAAAGTGTCTAAAAATGTTAATAAGTGTGACCATATGGTGTTTTAAGTGAAGGAATGTGTGTTTTGTGTGACTATTGATCATCCAATGGCCACGTGAATTTTATGTTTGTGTGGCCTTTTCTTACATTTAGTCACACAAAGCATGTTTCTTTTGGGTATTTAGTCACATACAATAAAGCATAAAGTGGCCAAAAGTGTTAATAAGTGTGACCATATGGTGTTTTAAGTGAAGAAATGTGTGTTTTGTGTCACTATTGATCATCCAATGGCCACTTGAATTTTATTTTTGTGTGGCCTTTTGTAACATTTATTCACACAAAGCATGTTTCTTTTGTGTATTTAGTCACATACAATTAATCATAAAGTGGCCAAAGGTGTTAATAAGTGTGACCATATGGTGTTTTAAGTGAAAATGTGTGTTTTGGTGACTATTGATCTTCCAATGGCCACTTGAGTTTTATGTTTGTGTGGCTTTTTCTAACATTTGGTCACACAAAGCATGTTTCTTTTGGGGATTTAGTCACATACAATTAATCATAAAGTGGCCAAAAGTGTTAATAAGTGTGACCTTATGGTGTTTACAGTGAAGAAATGTGTGTTTTTTTGTGACTATTAATCATCCAATGGCCACTTGAATTTTATGTTTGTGTGTCCGTTTCTAACATTTAGTCACACAAAGCATGTTTCTTTTGGGTATTTAGTCACATACAATTAAGCATAAAGTGGCCAAAAGTGTTAATAAGTGTGACCATATGGTGTTTAAGGTGAAGAAATATGTCTTTTGTGAGACTATTGATCATCCAATGGCCACTTGAATTTTATGTTTGTGTGGCCTTTTGTAACATTTAATCACACAAAGCACATTTTTTTTGTGTATTTAGTCACATACAATTAATCATAAAGTGGCCAAAAGTGTTAATAAGTGTGACCATATGGTGTTAAAGTGAAGAAATGTGTGTTTTGTGTGACTATTGATCATCCAATGGCCACATTAATTTTATGTTTGTGTGGCCTTTTCAAACATTTAGTCACACAAAGCATGTTTCTTTTGGGTATTTAGTCACATACAATTAATCATAAAGTGGCCAAAAGTGTAATAAGTGTGACCATATGGTGTTTTAAGTGAAGAAATGTGTGTTTTGTATGACTATTGATCATCCAATGGCCACATTAATTTTATGTTTGTGTGGCCTTTTCTAACATTTAGTCACACAAAGCGTATTTAGTCACATACAATTAATCATAAAGTGGCCAAAAGTGTTAATAAGTGTGACCATATGGTGTTTAAAGTGAAGAAATGTGTGTTTTGTGTGACTATTGATCATCCAATGGCCACATGAATTTTATGCTTGTGTGGCCTTTTCTAACATTTAGTCACACAAAGCATGTTTGTTTTGTGTATTTAGTCACATACAATTAATCATAAAGTGGCCAAAAGTGTTAATAAGTGTGACCATATGGTGTTAAAGTGAAGAAATGTGTGTTTTGTGTGACTATTGATCATCCAATGGCCACATGAATTTTATGCTTGTGTGGCCTTTACTAACATTTAGTCACACAAAGCATGTTTTTTTAGGTATTTAGTCACATACAAATAATCATAAAGTGGCTAAAAATGTTAATAAGTGTGACCATATGGTGTTTTAAGTGAAGGAATGTGTGTTTTATGTGACTATTGATCATCCAATGGCCACGTGAATTTTATGTTTGTGTGGCCTTTTCTAACATTTAATCACACAAAGCATGTTTCTTTTGGGTATTTAGTCACATACAATAAAGCATAAAGTGGCCAAAAGTGTTAATAAGTGTGACCATATGGTGTTTTAAGTGAAGAAATGTGTGTTTTGTGTGACTATTGATCATCCAATGGCCACTTGAATTTTATTTTTGTGTGGCCTTTTGTAACATTTATTCACACAAAGCATGTTTCTTTTGTGTATTTAGTAACATACAATTAATCATAAAGTGGCCAAAGGTGTTAATAAGTGTGACCATATGGTGTTTTAAGTGAAAATGTTTGTTTGTGTGACTATTGATCATCCAATGGCCACATGAATTTTATGTTTGTGTGGCTTTTTCTAATATTTAGTCACACAAAGCATGTTTCTTTTGGGTATTTAGTCACATACAATTAATTATAAAGTGGCCAAAAGTGTTAATAAGTGTGACCTTATGGTGTTTACAATGAAGAAATGTGTGTTTTGTGTGACTATTGATCATCCAATGGCCACGTGAATTTTATGTTTGTGTGGCCTTTTCTAACATTTAGTCACACAAAGCATGTTTCTTTTGGGTATTTAGTCACATACAATAAAGCATAAAGTGGCCAAAAGTGTTAATAAGTGTGACCATATGGTGTTTTAAGTGAAGAAATGTGTGTTTTGTGAGACTATTGATCATCCAATGGCCACTTGAATTTTATGTTTGTGTGGCCTTTTGTAACATTTAATCACACAAAGCACATTTTTTTTGTGTATTTAGTCACATACAATTAATCATAAAGTGGCCAAAAGTGTTAATAAGTGTGACCATATGGTGTTAAAGTGAAGAAATGTGTGTTTTGTGTGACTATTGATCATCCAATGGCCACATTAATTTTATGTTTGTGTGGCCTTTTCAAACATTTAGTCACACAAAGCATGTTTCTTTTGGGTTAAATAGTCACATACAATTAATCATAAAGTGGCCAAAAGTGTAATAAGTGTGACCATATGGTGTTTTAAGTGAAGAAATGTGTGTTTTGTGTGACTATTGATCATCCAATGGCCACATTAATTTTATGTTTGTGTGGCCTTTTCTAACATTTAGTCACACAAAGCGTATTTAGTCACATACAATTAATCATAAAGTGGCCAAAAGTGTTAATAAGTGTGACCATATGGTGTTTAAAGTGAAGAAATGTGTGTTTTGTGTGACTATTGATCATCCAATGGTCACTTGAATTTTATGTTTGTGTGGTCTTTTCTAACATTTAGTCACACATCGAATTAAGCAAACTGTGACCTAAAAGTGTTAATAATTGTGACTATATGCATCTTTAGTCACATATAAGAAATCAATATATATAAAAAAAATCAAATATATATATATATATATATATATATATATATATATATATATATATATATATATAAAATAGATTCAAATACAATAAAATTGGAATGTATATAAAGTTGTAATGTCGTACATAATAAAATTCTCAAATATTAACGACTTCTGACTCTTGATCTTCTTAGCTTCCTTTTGCATGGTATCACTAGAGACGTAGCGCTTCGTTTGTAATTTAGGTGCAGTTTTGTTCTCACCAATCAGTTTTATGGTACTTGGTGGTGTTACCTGTAGGAAACAAAAGCCGGGTGTATCAAACACTGAATTAAATATGAAGAATGATATATGTAGGTTTATAAAACACATGCATGTATGTACCTTTTCATCGAAAACCACTTGATCCTTTGGCAATGCATAAAAACCACCTACTGCATCCTTAACTGTTTTGAAACCGTTACTTCCTACATCTGGTATGCATGCTGCATCCACTAAAGATTTATCAATAGACACTCTGTAGCAATCCTTTGGGTGTGGTTTGTTATGAAGCATTTGTTTTCCATCAGTTTTGTACACGGTTCCCTCCGCAATAATACTTGATTTCTTTAAGTTCCACAGTATGCACTTAATTACCTAAAAAGATAATTTCTTGCATGTATATATGTATCAGTAATTAATTAAACTAAAGAACATATGAAAATGTTTAAATACATACTTGTGGTAGTACTATTAATGGAGACTCATGTTCTTGTGATTCGGAAAGTTGACGTGAAGAATCCTTTCGTTTTGATCTAGTCGCTTTCTTAGATGCGACAGATTTAACAGTTTCCTATATATATAAAACACGGTAAATAATACATGTATGTACAATTCAAAAATCCCAGGGGGATGATTTATTACTTACACTTATTTCCATTTTCTTTTCCAAAGTTGCAAGTCCATTAGACTTCTCAATGCTCGCAATTTTCTCACGTCCAGCAACACGTGTTCCGGCATCCTCATCAGCACTGCTATTTATAAGATTAATGTTCACCGGAGACACCTGAAATATAAATTGTTTAAGAAGACTGCAGCAGTATTTAAAAGGGTAAAAAAAAGATGGAATGTTACTTTCTTATGTCTTACTTCCGTTTGTGTCAATGGAGTTGAAGTTGACTGCAACTGCCCCCTTTGCGCAGCCAATTGTTTCATCAAATCCTGTATTACCTCCTCTTTTTCTTGACGTTGGCGCCTCTCATTATCAAGTTCACTTTGAAGTAACACCACTCTTTCATCAGATGTTTGTCTGATTCGAGGCAGATCAAAATACCTCTTGTAGGTTACTCTACCTCCCACTCCTCTCGCATATCCTCCCTTTTCCTTACCTAATACAACTGTCATGGCATCAGTGCCATGATCAAGCTTCAAGGTTCCTTTTTTGATCTTGTCGTCCGTTTCTTTCTGCACACACAATATGGGAAATAGGTTATTTAATTCTACCAGTATTAACTTGCAACTAACAGTATTAACTAATACACTACCTGTATTAACTTATAACTAACAGTTTTAACTAATACAGTAGCAGTATTAACTTTTAACTAAACATAATAATAAAATTTGCAGTCAAACTTACAAATTTTTCTCCCACTGATCTGATATCATCATCGTGATATTCTCCGTCTTTAGTCACCCTTCCTTTCAACCACAGCGTACCACGCGGTGGTTCTTCATCTCGTTCAATTTCTTTACTCTCGATCTTATAAAAATAAAATACATACAAATGTAAGATAAAAGAATATAAACGAAAGTATGATGCTATTAAATGTAAATGTGCAAATGTTTACTGTTACCATTTTTTCTATCACACGGGCGTATCCACCTCGTCCCATTGTATGATGATAAACAGACTTGGAACACGCCACTTTAGCTTTTGCTGATCTCACCTTGTAACACAAAATCATACGACGTTTAGATGTAGTAATGCTAATAGCATATAACTAATATATATGGAAACATATGAAAAGGTGAAAGATATTTGAACTTGGATAAAAATGACTAATTAACACCTTGTATTCCTCGCTGGCTATGCAGTTTACAAAATTAACCCAATCTTCGGCTTTTATAATTGCACTATACTTCGTCGGGACTTCATTTAGTTTTGAAAGGGTATTTTGGTTGGGCAATATGTAGTTTTGTGTCAATTTCATTCTGAAATTCCTTAGAAGTTGACCAAGACGATTCATTATCAGCTTTCTGACCGTCAAGTCAACATCAAAATATCGCTGCAAAGATTAACAAAATGTTGTTAATTAGTTGCACATAATGTAAATGCAGAGATAAACTTATTAACACCTTGTACCTACGACAGCCAAGCCACTACTAGTTAAAAAAAGTATATGTGTACCGTGATTTCGTCCCACATTTTATCTCTTGCTTCTGAATCAACCTTCCTCCAGGATAGAATCCTGACACCTATATGCTCACGAACCAAATCACCCAAAAAACTCGAAAACAATGCTCTGTTTTTTCCTGATAACCTATCCAGTGCATCGAAGGTTACACTGACCTTTATTCCGTCTGTTTTTCCATATTCCTTGCGAAACTTAGCTAACCTAGTTATACCCCTCTTAACAACATTCGCATTTGAATTGTTGTTTTCAGCATTCTCACCCTCATCTAAATATGTCTCTGATTCATTGATGAGTGTCTAAATACTCATCATTTTTGTACCATTTAAACTGCAAAAACATCTTAAAACACTCAGAAATACATCAAAATAATAAAAATATCACAAATAAGTGTTTTATGTGTTTTAAATGCAAAAATATCAAAATCAGATGAAAAACGTATAAAGTTTGCAAAATTGGCAGTTTTAGTCCCCCAAGTTTCAAAATTTGTCAAAACTAGTCCCTGGTAATTCAAAAAACTTGTAAAATATCATTCAAGGTCCTTGAAATATTCTAAATTGTCAAAAATGGTCCTTGAATGAATCTTTGGGCAAATGACAGAAAAGGTCCCTCAACTTTGGAAAAATGTCAAAAATAGTCCCTGGGTGTTCAAAAATGGAAATTATTCAAACAACACCCTTGTACTATTAAAATGTGGCATAATTGGTCCTTATGGTGAACTTTGGAGAAATTACATGTTTGGTCCCTCAAGTTTCAAAAATGACATAAATTACCCTTGGACATTTAAAATTGGAAAATTAACATTTATGGTCCTTTGGTAAAAGAAACTTGGCAAGTTTGACCCTTATATTAACTTTGGAATAAGTGGCAGGTTCAGTCCTTTAAGTTTGCAAAAATTACATGAAAGGTCCTTGTGTTATTAAAGCTACAAAACCAAATGGACCCTTTTAATTATCC
Source organism: Chrysanthemum makinoi (assembly GCA_910596185.1). Lineage (NCBI taxonomy): Eukaryota > Viridiplantae > Streptophyta > Magnoliopsida > Asterales > Asteraceae > Chrysanthemum > Chrysanthemum makinoi. Next base: position 235,953,823 of record OU343222.1, on the reverse strand, counting down.
AAACCCAAATCAACAAACCCACCCAGCTGGCCCAATATCCAACCCGGCCCACGATTTAAAATTATAAAACCGCTCGCCACTGTTCATCCCTCTCACTCTCACCTGCAAACTAGAAACCACCATGGTTTCTTCCACCTTGCCTGTTTTCACCTTTCCACCTCAACTCCTAACAGCTGTTTAACAACCCCCTAACACCTCCACAAACACCAAGAAGCATTAAATGAAAGAAACCTGCTTTAAGACTTTTCCCGCCAAAATTCCAAGTGTACGAATAAGATGATATCAAGGCCTATCTAATGGTGGGATTTACTCAGAGGTGTCGACAGAGATGAAAAAGATCAATAAAAAGAAAGATGGAGCAATGTAAAAAAAAGTAGTGTAATTTTAGTTTAGGTAATGTCGATTAGTTAAATTTTCAAATTTCAGTGTATCTTTAAGCTTTCCAATACTTTGTTAACATATTTCAGTGTAATAAAAATTTGTTTTCAGTTTCAATTTCAGTGTATGTACACGAATTCAGTTTAAGCAAGTTTCTTAGCTTAAATTATCAAAATATTCGAATGTGTTATTAGTTGATGCTAAGGAATCTTATGCTCATATAAGTTCCTATATAAGCTCTTATAAGCTCTCCTATAGCTTATTGATTGCTTATATTAATCTCTAGTCAGCTTTTACTCTCAAAACAATACCAGTCAACGAAAGTCAACTGTGGTTCAAATTGGTGTTGAAATAGAAAAAGGGTTGATATTAAAGCTGGATTTGGGTTTGATTTGATGTTTGAGTTGGTTTCCTATTGTTATAATGCTAAAAAGATAGGCTGGACTGTTGTAAGTTTCTAATTTACTTCATGTCATTGTGAGCTAAAATTTGTAATATCTAGTTCTTATTAATTCTGTGTTAAGTGCTTGTTTAAATCTTTGCATTTTGATTCACTTAGGTTAGTTGCAGTTAGATTGAGCATTGGTTTACACTAGTTAAGTAGTTTGTAGGTTAAATTCTGTATAGTAGTTTCTAATCTAGTGTTTGGAACAGGTTTGTAATCTGTGTCTGAGGTCTGTGTAGTGATAGAGTTTTATTGCTTTAGGCTCTTATAGGATTAAATTACTCAATTCAGTCATTACTTTTCACTTAAGTTTAGTATAAGTCAAAATTATATTAAACTTGCTATTATAAGTTCATCTGTTAGATTGAGTAGGTATAATCTTGCATTTTAGGTATAAAATCATCATAGATAGCTTCTTTAGGTCATATTTCATCTTTAAACAACATTTACAATCTGATTTGCATGATCAAAATTCAATTTAGTCAACTTTGCAAAATATAATAAAAAGTCAAAAGTGAAAAATCTAGTTTTTGCTAATCTTTATGGAATTTTCATGGTTTTGTTTCTGAACCAAAATTAATGAAAATGGGATATGTCCTAGTTCAGTTGGTCAAGAACTTAAATCTGATTTTTGTGTAATTTTTACAAGTCTCTAAAAGCTCTTAATCAGCTGTCCATTAAGCTGGTTTGTGCCCTGTGTCAAACTCAGTATTAGCTGAGTCATTTCAAGCTTTTTATAAGCCTTGCACAGGATTCAAATAAGCTTGTAAGGAGCTGAAACTTGGTCTAAGTGTAGTCTCGTTGGTGAAATAAAGATCTCCATTTCTGGTTTCCATTTTGGTTCTCTCTAGAAGCTTGTGCTTAAGCTTAAAAGTACCCCTTAGAGGCTGATTGGATAAAAATAAGTGATAAGCTCATATCTTGATTAGTGCATCATTAGTGGTTAGGATTAGTTATAATCAGCTTATTTAAGTTAGTTTTAGCATATAATAGCTGTATTAATAAATTGGTAGCCTCTAGATAGCTTTTGCTTATTCAAAGTAGCTTATTAGTATCCTATTTACATTGCAGCTCCTTATTACCCAACATAAGATTATGTTTTCTTATTTTTTATAGATTAAGAATATAAATTTAGACTTTTCCTGAATTTTTCATAATTTTTCATAACTGTTTGCTATTTTTCTTATTTTAAATCAGTTTTTAAGACTTTTTAATTAGCTTTTATTACAAATAAATCAGAAAAAGTTTAAAAAAATATGTTTTCAATTTTCCTAGATTAAGATAAATATAAAAAGCCAAAAAAATATTTTTCCATAATTTTCTTAGTTTAAATAGTATTTTCTAGCATTTTAATTAGTTTTAAATAGTTTCTAATTAATAATAAATACATAAAAAGTCTAAAAAATATATTTTTAGTTTTAAAATTAGTTTTATCATATTTTAGATTTTTCTAAGTCATAATTTCACTTTTCTAGCTTTATTTCATATTTTCTTATATTTTAGGGTATTATTAAATAGTTAAAAATAGTTTTTAATTAATAATAATTAGATAAATAGTTATAAAAATAATTTTCTTTTTCCAATAATTTTCTAGTATAATTAGGATTGTAAAAATGTATTTTTAATATCCGTAGGTATTTTCCTTCTTTATTTTCACGTTTTATTTCGTACGTTACGTAGTTTTTAATTTAAACGTAAGTTTTAGATTATAAACGTTAATCAATTTTAAAAATTGTGATAGCGTTTATTTAATATAATTTATCATTTTAATTTTCTTTAATTTGCATTTAAGCCCCTGTAATTTACAAACTTTTTCTTTAAGTATAATTATTCAAAATCCACAAACCTTTTCTGTTCAATATTCACCCGATCACGAATTCGTTGTATTACAGTTTACACACCTCGTTGGGACTTAACGACCTGAGGTAAAACTATACTCCTCTAGATCTTCATTGCATTGGTTTTAGACTGTTTTAATTTTATTACGGTTGACCATTCACAAGTGGTTGACTTGTGTAATAAACTTGACAGTCTGGACCCAATCAAATTTTGGCGCCGCTGCCGGGGAGGTGTGCTGCGTTGCTACGAATTTGAAGCATCAGTGTTGTTGAATATACATCCATTGTATATTTACCATCCTTGTTCATATTTTCTTATTAGTATCTTATGTAAACAAAACGTTTCCCAAAAACATTTTAAAATCAGTTTTCAACAAACACAAAAACCCAAAAAGATTTTCTTTCTTATTTTTACAAAATGTTTTTCAAAAATACCAAAAATATACCTCTTTACCCTCTTACCCTTTTTGATTCTTTATCCCTTTACCCTCTATCCATTTGATTCTAACTTCTTCTATTCTCATGGAATCTCTCGACTATGATAAATTCTGGAACGAAGTTGAAAAACTTCATACTTTATCACAAATGTCAAGAATTCGTGTTGTTCGTGATGATCCATTAATTCTGCATTGGGAAATGGAACGAGAAACCGGGGTGACAAAGGACCAGGTACTTCCCTCTGATAATGGAGGTGCTAAATACGTCCAACCTACGGTTATCCAAAGATCTAACCCTCAATTGCTCCTAAGCCGTCTAAAATTGATCCTAAACTTTCACAATTTACGGTTAAAAGCAAGCATGCAGAATTTAGACCGGTGACTAGCAAGAATGACTTGCCAAATCTTCACGTTTCTCAAAAACCGAACAGAGACCATAACGCGAAGTGGTGGAAATTGCTAGCTCTAAGAGCACACCACTTGTCCCACCTCCGGATTTTTCAAAATGTTCTTGAGAGACTTAATAGTCATTCGGATCACCATGTTGGTTTTGTTGATTCTTTGAATGAACCGATTCCTTCTCATAACTCTCAAATGGAATCGTTTATTCCTTGTGTCGGTTGTGGTGAGCCTATTTTTGGTTCACCCTTCCTGGTGTATGCGTGTATGCGGTGGTAATGATATTCGTAACGGGAGTTGTTTGTTTTGTGGTTCGAGGAATTCATTTGATTACGATCCTAATCCGAACTCATTTAACGACCCTTCAAACTTTTCCAATTACCCACCACAACCCGACTTATCTTCATATAATCAACATAACTGCTGTGAATTTTGTGGAGATCCTCACCAAGGATTTGAGTGTCAATCCGGAAACACGTTTGTCTATGAACAGTTTTTCGGTGATGCTCGAACTTTGGTTATGACCAATATCCATATAATTCAGATCCAGACTCAACAATTTCTGTTGTGAGAACTGTGGAGGTCCCCATTTCAGCTCTGATTGTCAAACAGGGAATCCATTTCCTTGTATCAATTACGACTATCCATATCACGACCAACCTCCACGGTGCCAAATGACTCAAACTCCTCAGCAAACCCAACAAGACACTTATCTAGAGCTTCGAGTCAGAAAAGAACGAGGAGTTGAGTAAAACAGCATTTCAAAATGCTCCCAGTTTTTCTTGTGTATATTATGGGGGTCCTCATGATGATTATCAATGTCAACCTTCTGGTTTTGACAAATCTCCACTCCCACAATGTCCCGTCATTCAAAATTCACATGAGAAATCTATGGCAGAATTGCTAGCTGAAGAGCGGCGCTAAAATAAATTCCCAAATTGCCTTTGAAAAATCTATTAGGGAATCAATTGCAAAAGCCAGCCAGATCTAGCTCTCAATTTTGTTTTATTCCTGATGACAGTGATGATGAGGATGCACTTGGTATCCTACAATTTTATAAAGATTCATCAAGTTCATCAGTTGATATCCCAGCAGTTGAGATTCATTCTCAAACAACTACTATCACACCCGATATTCCCACTCACTCTCTAAACATGGGGGATGAGCATCTTGACACTGTTCCTAAAAAGGAATCGGACAAATTCATAAAGTCTAGTGTTGAGGACCTTGTCCCAATCCCGAGAGAGTCACAGGGAACTTTTGACCATATGTGTGATATCCCTTCCCCTCTTAAGTGTTCAAAAGATCATTTTGAGACTTTCTCCGATTTTAGCGATGATTGTAAATCTTATGGGGACATTGAGAATGTTGAGGCATCACTTTCACATTTTGATGTTGATCCTCTTCTTGAGGAGTTCACCGATGAACTCACTCACATCATTCCACTTTCATCGGAAAGTGATGATGATCTCTTTGATTTCAAAGCCAACCTAGGAGAAATTGAAAGTCTCCTTTGTAATGATCGTTCACTCACTTCTCACCCTAACAGTCTAATAGAGAATGTTAATCACTTTGTTCTGGCGTTCAAAACAACTCACTAATCCTCTATTTGAATTCGACTCGAATTCACTTTAATTTCTGAGAATCCACTCTTTGATACTCAGATTGAGGATAGTGATGAGTCTACAATGGAACAAGAGTTCACAGACTTACATTACGTGAATGATTCTCTTTACGAGGAGTTCTCCTTTGAACTCAATCATATCATATCTCCACCAGAGTATGATAACTTCCACTTTGATCTAGACAAAAATGATTTTTGTGTTTCGGAGGGAAATGTTCTCAACCATGAGAACTTGCTTGATATCAAAATCCCATCCCTCCCACCCCGAATATGTCTTGATCAAATGAGCTTAAATAATGAGATTCATGATCCAGAAATCATTAATTCTCCTTCTGATAATGATGAGTTAGTCATGATTTTTATCATGATTTTCTTTCTCTTCTTCACCTATCCCGTGGCTTCTCCTGTTCTTCACTCCTTCGGGAATGAAGACATTATTTTTGATCCTGGCATTTTCATTTATCATTTTTGAGCCGGTTCTATCTATATCTCATCGGTGTGGAACTTTCACGTACTTCAATGTTTATACAAACATCTTGAATGAAAGTCCGATGGAGATTGTCTCTTCCACTTACTTCCCCATGAACAAATTAATTTGGGGTCGAGTCAAGCTAGCGACTCGGTTATCAAAAAAACAGTAGTTAAACATGGGTTTTCACCCGTGTGTACCACCCTAGTGTGGGGGAGATGCCCCACATGTTGTATATAGATCTAAAAAATGAATGAAATTTGTAAATATTAAAAAAGAGAATAATTGTTGTGTTTCCACACTTAGCTAGTAATGTTATCTTTTTAAGTTCTAAGTTTCGGCATAACATCCGGTACTTTGAATATTGAGGACAATATTCATTTCTAAGTGTGGGGAAATGAAGCGAATTTGATCATAAATGTACCCTTTTAGTCCTTTTTTCCCCCAAAATGGCCAAATTTAAATTATTTTTTTTTAGTGGAAGTACTATGTACTAAACACAAAAAATGGTAATCAGTCCACCATGTCTAACCCACATAAGGATTGGCTAATCCATGAGAAAACGGCTCTTGGTAAAGATATCTCAAATCCGTTTATGGCTTGCAATTTGCCCAAAATTGTATGGTGTTCAGCTCACCATATCTTTAATTAGTGAAGAGTTGGCTAGCCCGCAAGTTTATGGCTTGTGGTAAAGGCAGTGGGAAAACCATAATTGGTAATCGACTCACCAAAGATAATATTGATAACTTATCTAAGAGTTGGCTAGTCCAGAAGCAAACGGCTTCTGGTAAAGACAAATCAAAACCGTTGAAAATTGGTGATTTGCTCAAAATCATTTGGTTATCATTGTACCAAGGTTCTTACTTGAACTGAAACAATTGGCTACTCCATAAGTAATGGCTTTTGGTAAAGAGATGAAATCCATTAATTTTTCATAAAAGATTGCTAGGGACTAGCAATATCTTAGTGTGGGGGATTGATGAGTGTCTAAATACTCATCATTTTTGTACCATTTAAACTGCAAAAACATCTGAAAACACTCAGAAATACATCAAAATAATAAAAATATCACAAATAAGTGTTTTATGTGTTTTAAATGCAAAAATATCAAAATCGGATGAAAATTATCAAGTTTGCAAAATTGGCAGTTTTAGTCCCCCAAGTTTCAAAAGTTGTCAAAACTAGTCCCTGGTAATTCAAAAAACTTGTAAAATATCATTCAAGGTCCTTGAAATATTCTAAATTGTCAAAAATGGTCCTTGAATGAATCTTTGGGCAAATGATGACGAAAAGGTCCCTCAACTTTAGAAAAATGTCAAAAATAGTCCCTGGGTGTTCAAAAATGGAAATTATTCAAACAACACCCTTGTACTATTAAAATGTGGCATAATTGGTCCTTATGGTGAACTTTGGAGAAATTACATGTTTGGTCCCTCAAGTTTCAAAAATGACATAAATTACCCTTGGACATTTAAAATTGGAAAATTAACATTTATGGTCCTTTGGTAAAAGAAACTTGGCAAGTTTGACCCTTATATTAACTTTGGAATAAGTGGCAGGTTCAGTCCTTTAAGTTTGCAAAAATTACATGAAAGGTCCTTGTGTTATTAAAGCTACAAAACCAAATGGACCCTTTTAATTATCCAAACCCAAATCAACAAACCCACCCCAGTGGCCCAATATCCAACCCGATACGATTTAAAATTATAAAACCGCTCGCCACTGTTCATCCCTCTCACTCTCACTTGCAAACTAGAAACCACCATGGTTTCTTCCACCTTACTGTTTTCACCTTTCCACCTCAACTCCTAACAGTTTGTTTAACAACCCCAACACCTCCACAAACACCAAGAAGCATTAAATGAAAGAAACACCTTTAAGACTTTTCCGCCAAAATTCCAAGTGTACGAATAAGATGATATCAAGGCCTATCTAATGGTGGGATTTACTCAGAGGTGTCGACAGAGATGAAAAGATCAATAAAAAGAAAGATGGAGCAATGTAAAAAAAAAGTAGTGTAATTTTAGTTTAGGTAATGTCGATTAGTTAAATTTTCAAATTTCAGTGTATCTTTAAGCTTTCCAATACTTTGTTAACATATTTCAGTGTAATAAAAATTTGTTTTCAGTTTCAATTTCAGTGTATGTACGCGAATTCAGTTTAAGCAAGTTTCTTAGCTTAAATTATCAAAATATTCGAATGTGTTATTAGTTGATGCTAAGGAATATTATGCTCATATAAGTTCCTATATAAGCTCTTATAAGCTCTCCTATAGCTTATTGATTGCTTATATAAATCTCTACTCAACTTTTACTCTCAAAACAATACCGGTCAAGCTGTGGTTCAAATTGGTGTTGAAATAGAAAAAGGGTTGATATTAAAGCTGGATTTGGGTTTGATTGGATGTTTGAGTTGGTTTCCTCTTTTAATGTTATAATGCTAAAAAGATAGAACGGATGTTGTAAGTTTCTAATTTACTTCATGTCATTGTGAGCTAAAATTTGTAATATCTAGTTCTTATTAATTCTGTGTTAAGTGCTTGTTTAAATCTTAGCACTTTGATTCACTTAGGTTAGTTGCAGTTAGATTGAGCATTGGTTTACACTAGTTAAGTAGTTTGTAGGTTAAATTCTGTATAGTAGTTTCTAATCTAGTGTTTGGAACATGTTTTTGTAATCAGTATGCAGTGCAGTGTAGTGATAGAGTTTTATTGCTTTAGGCTCTTATAGGATTAAATTACTCAATTCAGTTATTACTTTTCACTTAAGTTTAGTATAAGTCAAAATTATATTAAACTTGCTATTATAAGTTCATCTGTTAGATTGAGTAGGTATAATCTTGCATTTTAGGTATAAAATCATCATAGATAGCTTCTTTAGGTCATATTTCATCTTTAAACAACATTTACAATCTGATTTGCATGATTAAAATTCAATTTAGTCAACTTTGCAAAATATAATAAAAAGTCAAAAGTGAAAAATCTAGTTTTTGCTAATCTTTATGGAATTTTCATGGTTTTGTTTCTGAACCAAAATTAATGAAAATGGGATATGTCCTAGTTCAGTTGGTCAAGAACTTAAATCTGATTTTGTGTAATTTTACAAGTCTCTAAAAGCTCTTAATCAGTTGTCCATTAAGCTGGTTTGTGCCCTGTGTCAAACTCAGTATTAGCTGAGTCATTTCAAGCTTTTTATAAGCCTTGCACAGGATTCAAATAAGCTTGTAAGGAGCTGAAACTTGGTCTAAGTGTAGTCTTGTTGGTGAAATAAAGATCTCCATTTCTGGTTTCCATTTTGGTTCTCTCTAGAAGCTTGTGCTTAAGCTTAAAAGTACCCCTTAGAGGCTGATTGGATAAAAATAAGTGATAAGCTCATATCTTGATTAGTGCATCATTAGTGGTTAGGATTAGTTATAATTAGCTTATTTAAGTTATTTTTAGCATATAATAGTTGTATTAATAAATTGGTAGCCTCTAGATAGCTTTTGCTTATTCAAAGTAGCTTATTAGTATCCTATTTACATTGCAGCTCCTTATTACCCAACATAAGATTATGTTTTCTTATTTTTTATAGATTCAGAATATAAATTTAGACTTTTCCTGAATTTTTCATAATTTTTCATAACTGTTTGCTATTTTTCTTATTTTAAATCAGTTTTAAGACTTTTAATTAGCTTTTTATTACAAATAAATCTAAAAGTTTAAAAATATGTTTTCAATTTTACTAGATTAAGATAAATATAAAAAGCCAAAAAATATTTTTCCATAATTTTCTTAGTTTAAATAGTATTTTCTAGCATTTTAATTAGTTTTAAATAGTTTCTAATTAATACTAAATACATAAAAAGTATAAAAAATATATTTTTAGTTTTAAAATTAGTTTTATCATATTTTAGATTTTTCTAAGTCATAATTTCACTTTTCTAGCTTTATTTCATATTTTCTTATATTTTAGGGTTTTATTAAATAGTTAAAAATAGTTTTTAATTAATAATAATTAGATAAATAGTTATAAAAATAATTTTCTTTTTCCAATAATTTTCTAGTATAATTAGGATTGTAAAAATGTATTTTTCATATCCGTAGGTATTTTCCTTCTTTATTTTCACGTTTTATTTCGTACGTTACGTAGTTTTTAATTTAAAACGTAAGTTTTAGATTATAAACGTTAATCAATTTTAAAAATAGTGATAGCGTTTATTTAATATAATTTATCATTTTAATTTTCTTTAATTTGCATTTAAGCCCCTGTAATTTACAAACTTTTTCTTTAAGTATAATTATTCAAAATCCACAAACCTTTTCTGTTCAATATTCACCCGATCACGAATTCGTTGTATTACAGTTTACACACCTCGTTGGGACTTAATGACCTGAGGTAAAACTATACTCCTCTAGATCTTCATTGCATTGGTTTTAGACTGTTTTAATTTTATTACGGTTGACCATTCACAAGTGGTTGACTTGTGTAATAAACTTGACAGTCTGGACCCAATCATTCATATCCTAAAAGGTTTTCATTTTCACGATCAGAATAAACCAAATCATCCGGATAATTGGTTTGCGTTGCCATGATTCGTCAGAAGTAATGTGTTAAAGAAAATTAGTAAACTTAATTGGTAAATAATGGTGTAAAAATTGAAGTTCTGGTTGTTTTGCATGAAGCCTGATTTATTGGAGTAAAATTAGAGCTAATGATGGGGCAGTTTTTCAATTAAGGAAACCATAATTTCCAGGGTAATTTTAAAAATTTTGGCTGAAATTTGGCTCCAAATTTGATAATTTTAAAATGTGGCTCCAAATTGATAATATAGCATTTAAATATTTAATTTTTGGCTGCAATTTAAATATGAATTAGAAAATCTAGTTTTTGAAAAATCAAACAATTTTTGAAACCAAAAACACCCCTTACTGACCGAAATAATGCTTACTTACCACAGTCCCAAACACCCATATAACTTCAAACCCGCTGTGTCAAAGACACATATAACTGAAGAAGTTACACTAAAATCACCACATAGGCATACAAATGAACAAACAAAGCTAAAAATGGACTTAAAGCAACTAATTAAGCAACTATAACTAATAAGCGATTCGGATAAACAATTAAGCACAAAAGTAGGCAAATCAAACCAAGAACTGTCGATACAACAAACAGCCCTCAGACCATACTTTAAGCCTATAAATAAGCTATTTATAAGCACTTAAATAAGCTCTAACATCCTCAAGTAGTCAAAAAAATCAAAAAATCATGTAAATGCAATTAACTTAAAGCAAAAACAACAACAAAAATACCCTAAATCTAGTGGTTCAATCAAAAATAATTGTCATGAACAAACGCTCCACTTCTAAACTTCATAATCAGTCATAAAAATTTGACAACAACCTAAAAATTGAACATCCTAATCCTACAATAACACATTCTACCAGCGCGAATATGAACTTAAACACCACAACCAATTCCTAAATTCAAAACAACATTAAAAAAAATATGAAACAAACTAGCGAACACATTACTTATATTAACAAACATATTTAGCATTCGTATGGATAAACCATCAAAAGATCCATACATATTCCATTGTTAATATATCTACATACCATCCCATTAAACCAAGACGTTAGACATTAGACATTAGACATAAACCGATGACACTAGAGCAAAAGAAAACATCCCATTCCATAGCGAGAAACCCTTCAACCATTCATCGCCTGAATTTGTTCTTCCTTGGTATCGATTTCCTCCTAAGATTGAGTAATGAGATCATTCAACCCCTGCAGCTTATACCTCGCAGCCTCCCTGTCATCCTTAAGATCCATCAAAGTGTAAAGACCTAATGTTTAAAAACGGCAAACTAAGTCCTCCTCCTCCTACTTTTAAACTATGACTATAAATTAGGGGTGTTGATCCGCTCTCATATCTAAGTTTGGTTTCATTAAATCTAAGTTATATTTTTATTTTGGTCAACACGGAAACCTAAACGAACCGAACTATAATTAAACCAAAGCCTAACCTAAAACCGAATATGAATTAAGTTCGCTTTGGTTGAAACCATATGAATTAAGTCAGTTTTGGGTTGAAACATATGGTGTTTAAACCGAATATGAATTAAGTTCGCTTCTTGGGTTGACACAAAATTATTAATAGTATAAGCCATGGCTTCCATAATTAGCAACCTACAAACATAATGTTTGAGTAAATCGGATGAAAACGTGCAAAACATTTGAACGGGACAGCATTACAAAACTTATAACAACGGGTAAAAGATAAAAAACCGTAGCGTGTAAACACGTGAAAACGTAAACAAAAGCGAGGCATATAAAACAGTTAAAGGGACAAAGGCGTATGAAAACGGACCAAAATTATTAAAGCAGTGGCATAATATAAACGAAACGAATGTGTGTAAAGTGTAAGAAAACATGAAAACGGTTGAAAATTTCTTAAAGCGTGAAAATGGGTACAAACGGATGAAAACGGACAAAAACGAGAGTAAATCGGACAGCAAAACGCAAATTTGAAACGGACGAAGCGTACAAAACATACAAGCGGGTAAAAGATGAAAAACCAGCGAAAACGTGTAACAGAACGAAGACTGTAAACAAAACGGAAATGTATAAAACATATTAAAAGGGACAAAGATGTATGAAAACGGACCAAGCGTATTAAAGCAGAATGGCGATGTAAAAGCGATGCGAATGTGTAAAGTGTAAGCGTGTAACGGTTGAAAAATTCTTAAAACATATGAAAATGGGTAAGCGGATGAAAGCGGACAAAAGCGAATAAATCGGACAAACGTGCAAAGCAATTTGGAAGCGGACAGCGTGCAAAAACTTATACAGCGGACTAAAAGATGAAAAACGGTAGCGATGCTGTGACGAAAACACGGTAAACAAAAGCGAGAAACGTGTAAAACATATTAAAAGGGACAAAGGCGTATGAAAGCGGTTCGAAAATGTGTAAAAGCGTACGAATGTGTGTAAAAGTGTAAGAAAAAAAGAAAGCGGTTGAAAAATTCAAAAACAAGCGAAAAAGGGTAAAAACGGACAAAAGCGAATTAATCGGACAAAAAGCGTGCAAAATAGGAAGCGGACTTTCGTGCAAAAAACATACAAATGGACTAAAAGATGAAACGGTAGCGATGTAAACGGTAACCTGTAAACAAAAACAAAACGTATAAAAACATAATAAAAGGGACAAAGATGTATGAAAGCGGTTGCGTATTATTAAAACAAACAGCGTGTAAAGCGTCTGCGAAGGTGTGTAAAGTGTAAGGAAACATATAAACAGGTTGAAAACTTCTTAAACATATGAAAATGGGTAAAAACGGATGAAAACGGACAAAAGCGGAGTAAATTGGTAAAACGTAAAAGCATTTGAAACGGACGAAATCGTACAAAAACTTATACAAATGGACTAAAAGATGAAAAACCAGCAGCGTGTAAACAGGACGAAAACACGTAAACAAAAATGGAAACGATATAAAAACAGTTAAAGGGACAAAGACGTATTAAAGCGGACGAAAACATGTAAGCGTCACGAATGTGTGTAAAATGTAAGAAAACGTATGAAAGCGGTTGAAAAATTCTTAAAACATATGAAAAAGGGTAAAACGGATGAAAACGGACAAAAAGCGAGTAAATCGAGAAAACGTGCAAAACAGCTAGAAGCGGGGAAAACGTTCAAAAAATTATACAACGGAGTAAAAGATGAAAAAACCAGCGAAAACGTGTAAACGGTGGCTTGTAAACAAAAGCGAGGAACGAATATAAGCAGTTAAAGGGACAAAGACGTATGAAAGCGGACCAAAACGTATTAAAGCAGACGAAAAAGTGTAAAACGCGAATGTGTGTAAAGTGTAAGAAATATGAAAGCGGTTGAAAAAATCTTAAAACATATGAAAAAGGGTAAAAAGCGGATGAAAGCGGACAAAAGCGGAGTAATCGGTGGCGTGCAAAACAATTTGAAACGGACCAATCGTACAAAACTTATAAAGCGGACTAAAAGATGAAAAAACCAGCAAAGCGTGTAAACACGGACGAAAACGTAAAACAAAAGCGAGCGTATAAAAACATATTAAAAGGGACAAAGGCGTATGAAAGCGGATGGCGATATTAAAACGGTGGCGATGTAAGCGTATGAAGGTGTGTAAAAGTGTAAGAGCGTATAGCGAGTGAGAAAGTCTTGAAATTTATGAAAATGGGTAAAACGGATGAAAGCGGACAACGGGTAAATATGACAGCGTGTAACAATGTAAGAAAATGTATGAAACTTTTGAAAATGCGTTTATATATACAAGCGATGAAAACGTATGCAAGCGGACGGCGTACAAAACTTATACAAGCGGACTAAAATATGAAAAAACCAACACGGACGAAAACACCTTAAACAAAGCGAGAACGAATAAAAACATATTAAAGGGGCAAAGCGTACAGCGAGCGGCGTATTTAAACATACAGCGTGTATAAACGTGCGAATGTGTGTAAAGTGTAAGATGTATGAAAACAGTGAAAAATTCTTATAAACATATGAAAATGGGTAAAAATGGATGGCGGATTAAATCGGACGAAGCGATGTAACAACGTAAGAAAATGTATGAAATGTTTGAAAATGCGTTAATATGTAGCAGAGAAAGCGTCATAAGCGGACGAAAACATGAAAAAACGGTAGCGATGTAAACACGGCGAAAACCTGTAAACAAAAGCGGAAACGTAAAAAGCGCGAATAAAATGGACAAAGGCGTACGAAAATGGAATGACGTATTAAAACAGATGAAATCGTGTAAGCGTATTAATGTGTGTGGCGTGTAAGAAAAGCGTAAGTAGCGGGCAAAAAGTCTTGAAAAAAGTAAACAACCCCTAACTCATATAGTATAGCTAAACATATGTGTCAGCATCCTATTGGGGACAACAGGAGGACCCACTTCTTCACATCTATGCTACATATAAAGACAACATAATCCAAAATATAAAATAATTAAACACACTAATTAATATTATTTTAAAACACCCTAAAATGAAAAGTACATGTTATTATACACATTATACAAATTGATAAAACACACAAAGCTTCATACAAGCTACCAAGTTGATAGTATATATAGTTTTGAAAACCGGACCGGACCAACAGATTCAACCTAAAAAGTAAAAAGTTACACGGTTTAATTTGACCCGTTTTCGATCCAACCCATCCGGTTGACGCGGTTTAAATCAATCCGTTTTTGACGGAGCAGTTCAATGGTTGAACCACCCGGGTCGAACGGTTCAAAACATTATGTTTAATCCCCAAATCTTCAAACTTCTATTATTTTTGGTTTATAACCCATAAACCCTTTTTTATCTCTAAACAATTTCTCAATATAAAATCCCGTTGCTATGCATGCAGTACTGCGTCTAGTATATATATGTATTCGTTTTGCTTAATTTTTAGAAGTTGGAGGGAATGATGTTTTCATTTTACTACCATTTTCATAATTGTCAAATGTACAGGGTTGGTTATGTTATATTGCCAAATTCATGTATACATTTTGTAAATTATTTTATCAATCTTGAAGCGTTTTATGTGTTACTACAAAGCTTCTATTCTCCAAGAAGTATTTGTTATTTTTCTTGGAAAACAAAAATGTGAATTAATAGTCTAATTAACATTTGCAATGATGAAACCTACTGGGTTCCTTAGCAGTTTAGTTAGAGTGTGGTTTAATTACATTTATTTACAATATATACTTCATTCTTATCTCTTAATCCGAATATCAACCGTCAAACTTTCACCCACCACCAATAATTACAATGGCGAACACTCCATTCATCAATGGGTTGAAAGACATGTCCGGATCAGAAAAACAACATCAAAGTTTCAAGTTCCTTTTCATTCAAGATCACACAGAAGATGAAGCGTTTCTGAGGTTTCTTGGGGAGCGATGCAATGAGTTGTAGAGGAAGATACAAGTCGCAGGCTGAAAGGATGGTGAGGTGTGGTCTCTTAACCATGATGATGAAGAAGCTGGTGGGGATGTCTATGAGTGCTTGAGGTTGCAGATGATAAGGATGCGCAGGAGGCTAGAGGTTTTGAGGGGCTTGTTGGTTGAAGTCCGTGCAGGTTTACATGAGAAAGAGGAGCATATGGACATCATGGATTTTTATGATTAGGTCATATGTTTATGTGTGTGTTTTGTGTTTTGTCATCTTGGTGATCTGTATATGGTTGTATTTTGGGGGTAGATGGTGCATATGATTTATGTTGGTGATGTTAGATTGATGTAGGTATTAACAATGACAATGAATGTGATGCTAATTATATATAATAGTTTAGCATATGTTAATATGCTTTTATTTATGCAATTTTTCCTTTTATAGTTTAAACTATATAATGATATTTAGTTTTCTCTCACACATACATGGGTCAAACACACGAGTCAACTTGCAAAAACAAAATATGGTTTCAGTTGAAATTAGGGGTTTCTAATATACAACATATTTATCAAATTAAAACATATATTTAAGACATCTTGTGTTTGTGTATTCAAATTGATGATTCAATTTTGATGAAATGATCATATATAGTTGATCATCGTATGGTTGTATTGGGGTTGAAAGCGATGAATACATGTTCATCAAAGAATTATAAAGGTATATATCTAATTTTTATGTTTCATTTTGATAAATTTATAATTGTTTGAGCAATATTTGATGTTTTAATGACGACCTACTTGTCAAAATATAAGCTTGTTGCAATTTGGGAATTGGGTTCTTGATTATGATGAATGAATGACCCAGTTAGGAAATGTGTTATATGATGATTTTATCGTGATTTGGTGAAGGTTATGTGATTAGATGGACAATTAGTTTGCACATCTTGACTTTGGTTCAGTTTTAATGTTAAAATTGATTATTTCCTTTTTGCTTTAAGCGCGGTGTAAGCTTACCAACAAAATCAAGGATATGATGAATTCTGACGGGTATTTTACAAAATGATAATGCCCATATATTGGCTTGGCATGTTGAGGTTGCGACCATGGTGGGCAATCCAATTTTTTCAAACTGCTACCCTATCTGAGCTTGTATTTTGTGACTAATGGATTATCTGTATGTTAAGCTTACCATGAGATCAATTATGACGGGTAGTTTTAAACTTGAGATGGCCCATATCTTGACCTGGTTTATAGCAATGTATAGACGATTATGTCGCATGTTTGTGACCGTTTTATTTTATATGCATAATATTATCACAACCTTGTACTTTAATGAAGTTGGTAAATTTCTTCAGGTCAATCTTGTTTCATTGTGGATGGCGTCCGTTGGCGTCACGTGTATATATAGTTTCTGTTAGAAGCTATATATAATCATTGGTCCCTATCATACGCCCGTCCCAATGAATCATGATTGGCTCGAAGATGTTAAGCATATGTGTATATAGTTGTAGTAGAATAGGCTGGAATTTGACATCGAATAATAATACTTTGATTGAAAGTGCCACGAAGATGCAATTATTTTATGCTAGGTCCAATCAGATATTGCACCTAAACAAGCATTGTAAGTGCAATGGTCTGAAGCACACATTTTGCTAGACAGATGAACAAATAGTGTTTGTTACTTTGAAAATTTAGATTCTTATATGGAAATTTTACTCATCCTTTAATTGCGACAAGGTAAATGAGACTCCATAAAGGTAGGCATTTCAACATATTAATCTGAACCGTGATGAGGATGTTGTTTCAGACTGGATCATGGAATGCAAACACAATAAAAGGTAAGCATCGTAAAATTAGTTAACACAAACACTGGCTTTTATTTGATAATATATCTTACAACCACACACCAAAGGCTAAAACCAAATATTACAACAACATTCAAAATAAAATTCAAGACAAGTACATATAGCGCAAATGCAAAGACCGCATAAACAAGACATCATGACCAACAACACTTCCCCGACTATGCAAACACACTTACCAATCCATTAAGCCCTTAAGTTTCTGAATGAACACATCATGATTGCGAAAATTTATCTCCAATCCAGTACGCCAAAATCGCATTTGCATGAGCTTTTCTTCATCTCTTGCACGAACTTCTCTTAGATATTCTACGATTTTAAGGCATAAATGTTCCCAACATTTCTAACTCTTGAATAAAAGTAAGCCTCTCACGAGTAACACTAACCAAGCTAGCGCATAGGACATTCATTTGTTGTAACATTTGAATGTCACGACTGCTGCAAGTGACGGTCAACACTAGCATCTCGGACCGGTTATTGAATTGGCTTACGCTCAAAGTGATCACACTTAGGGTCTAGACATTGTGTTTTCTTCCTTCTTTATTACAAGTTATGAAAAGTAAGGTTATATGTTTTGCATAGTGATAGACCCTCTTAAATAAGAAAAGTAAGGCTATATATTTTGCATAGTGATAGGCACATGTATAACATATAATTACACATTGAATACTATTTGCATGAAAACAAAATAGCAGAATCACTCTTGTTCTGCAGATTTCATATTGATTCGCTTGGAAGGTATCTAACACAAATAGCATGCAAATAAAAGCCAAATTTATTACTATTTGCATACGTCCTTTTAGTTCACTCCAAACACTGCACCATGTTTCCATATATCTTTACATATATTCATTTTTTGTTTCTTACTACTATTATGATAACACAACCAGTCATACATGTGTCGTTATGGGCTTTTTCTACTTTGTTGGTTGAACGTGTAATGTACTAAAATGGAAATTCAATCCTTAGGATATTTTCGTTTATGCACATGTTTTCTTTGATGTTTGATTTTCATGCAAAGGAAGTGAACTAAATTTGGGGAGGATTGTTGGAAATTTTAGTCCACTTGTAGGATTAGTTCACACCTGGTAATGGGTCGGGGAGTGCAGTGTACACCCATAAGGTCCCTGAACATCCCGACTCTTAGTGGAGAGATTCAGAAGTTAGTACGGGTAGTGCTAAGTTAGTACTGGTAGTGCCAAGTTAATACTGGTAGTGCTAAGTTAGTACTAGTAGTGTTAAGTTGAATGACCCTTTACGTTATGGGCTTTTTCTACTTTGTTGGTTAAACACTTACATTTACTATATTTAACTAACTGTCTCTCTAAAACTGATTGTCCCGTTCTTTGTTGTCACATTCAAGTTCGAAGTTTCCATTTAAATGACCCTTTACATTTAAACTAAAATTTCAATTATCATATTGATAAAACCTTTAAGAGCTTTTTTGGTTCTTATATACTATGATTACCTTATTGTAACAGGTATCACATTAACCTAGCACTAAAGTCAACCACTAATGGAACAACAACACCATCATACCAACCTGGCATACTACAACATATATGAAAACACAAGTATGTTCCAACAAGATTAATTAGACATCATGAATCTAAAATTCATTTCTTTGCTAAAACATAAATAGAAAAGAGCATATATTAAAAGATCCATACACATAACCATTACTAAGTCTTAGCCAACATATTCCCATAACCCCACCCATTTACAACATACCTTAAACCCAAAATATATTTCACAAACACCAAAATAAACCGTCGATTACACCATAGACTTAAACTTCTCAATGAACGGAAGCTCCCCATTTGCTACGCTTCTTCATGACATTCACCAAAATCGATTGCGACTACGTAGTCTTCGTTTTGCAAATTATTCAACTGTGAAATGCTTTGCACACAAGAATCAAAAGTAAACAAAATCTCCAACTCTCCAATCACACAATCCCTCTCAGCAACACGAGCCCTTATATCTTGGGCTTTTTCATTATTCTGCTTCATCCAACACGGTGGCTGATGAACCCCTAAATCTGTCGGACAACCATCATATCCCTAACCTAACTAAAACCGGCAGCTGACCTAACTCTTTGCAAAAGGCATTGGTGTAGTCATCTTGTGTGTGTGTGTGTGTGTGTTTGGTTTTAGAACACCTAATTTCTGGTATGTGTGTGTGTTTAAAGTGAAAATTATTTGTTTGTTATGATTTGATAAACACTAATTGTATATGACTTATAAGCCATTTGATTTGATTGCCACCCTAGAATTGCCTTCCCCATGAAGAATCATTAATTATCCAACCTTACATACTTGGCCTTTTTTTTCAAGTGTACTCCCCAAAAAAAACATATGATATTATTAAAAGTATGTTTCTTATTTAAAAAGTACCTACAATTATATACTTTATTTCAACGTTTAACTTTTTTTACTTTGATTCCACAGGGTTTTATCATCACATTGAGCGTGACATTCAAGGATGGGAAACATCGTATAAAAACATTGCAAAGCGATGTTACCTTGGCGATAATCAGTAGCTACATTGTATATTCGATTAACCAATATTGTATTCGACATATGTATTTATTTGCGAGAATACTAGTTACGGTTTACACAATAATGTATTAGGTCTTTATCTTTAAAGTGTTGATTACGCTTTGATTTATTAAATGGGTAACTTGTATATTTATGCGTGTCTTAAAATTTATATTTATGTTCGGGATTGTTTAAAGGAGATACATTGTTATGTCAATATTACGTTGTTATTCAAATTACCAGTTACGACATCTCGTATGGTTGTGATTTAGGTTACACATTGATACAATTTACGACATCTCGTATGTTAGTGTAATATTTTTTATTTGTATGTTAAGATACTTAATTTTTAAGGTGATTCTACCAAATATTTTGTATGTATATAATCAAAGGTTTAGGTCATAAAATAGCTGCGTACTTTTTCAAATGTACCATTTTGGTATGTAATTGTTCCACTAAAACTTACATATTTGCATATATACCCAAAACATGCTTAAGTTGCATTGTACATCATGCATTAAAAACTTGTATTATGGGGAAATATGCAACTTTTTGAGTTTTAGTGGGTATATATGCAATGCTCCCATAATACAAACTAAAAAAATAAAACAAAAAATCCTTCTCTTAATTAATAGTAATCATTGCAGTTTTGAGAACCGTGATATATTACGGCTACACTTAATCACATAGTCTACGCAAAATATTCAAGTCTATCTTCTTCAACACAACAACCGCATCATCAGGTAATGTTACACATTTTTTTTTAAACCATGAACTGCAAATGTAAAGTGATTGATATGCATGTTTATGATATGTTGATTGTTACAAATGCATGTTTGATATTTTTTTTGCAATGTTTAACATATCCTAAAGAATATAGTATCCTTTTATCATAATGTAACAGTCGTTTTATTAGAAATATATGCGATTTGATTCTTTAGAATATTGTGTGACATGTAAATATAGGATGATTTGAATAAAAAGAATCCTGGATATATGTAGATTGTGGAATACGTAGCAGCTACTTGTTAAATAGCTAATTAGACAACTTGTAAACATATGTTTAATCTAGGTTAGTATAGCTTTTATATGATTTGGTTAAGCACTACACCTTATGTAATTAATTATCTGAGCTTAGGTTTAAACATTGGATGAAGCAATGGCGTATAGTATGGTATGTTGGGTAGATTATGGATTTGTTACTAGATTTTAACAAACGTATGGGGTAAGATGATTAAACGTAAAAAAATACAGATTTTTACTTTAAAAGGACTATATGATTATTGATTTTTG
Source organism: Chrysanthemum makinoi (assembly GCA_910596185.1). NCBI lineage: Eukaryota > Viridiplantae > Streptophyta > Magnoliopsida > Asterales > Asteraceae > Chrysanthemum > Chrysanthemum makinoi. Next base: position 235,932,632 of record OU343222.1, on the reverse strand, counting down.
AAACATAGTTAAATATGTAGTAATACACCTTCAATCATTTTTTGTTTGACACCTTAATGATAAAGATGTATTGATCATCTAAGACTTGTATTAGTTGGTGGAAATGTTATGCATATGTGATAACCTTATTGACCATTAAGACGATTGTGGTTTTAAAATAGAATGAGCATCCAATTGTTGGTGGAGGCAAACCGCACAATCATTAGGACATTGTAGGTAAGTTGTACTTAAAATACTTACTTAAGGTTATAAATTTATCAATGTAACCATCAAATTGATATATCGTGCTTTTATTTAAATTTAAGATGCTTCTGCTTTGTTTACTTGAATTTGTACCCAAGCTGGATATACCTAATCCACAATAGGAAACCAAACATAAGGTTTCTTGGAAATTGGTTGTGGTCGCATTACTTTGCATGGGTCCAAGTGGCGAGCTTTTATTGATCACAGCCAATACATCAATGTGGCCACATTCCATTTAATTAAATCGAGGAAGAAGACATTATTATGTAACGGTACAACGATGTAGGCCACGAATGCCACGGATACGATCGGATCTTCTAGGTTAAACAAGCGTAGATGCACGGTTACGTTGGATGAATATCCTGCGCAACCTCTGGTTAGAAAAAAATGTTAATCAATACATTGTATAAGTTTGTTTATAATGGGGATTATTTTAATTGTTTGACCACTTAATGTTTTCTTTAAACTAAAAGCATTACGTAGGTCATTCTTTGCAATTTCAGGAAAATATAACAATAACCAATTTGACGTTCTTGTTCTTTGGCGTGTCCGTAGCAGCTATCACTCACCGTCAAATTGAAATATTGGAGGAAAACAGACACGTGCATGAGTTTGGTGGGCACGGATGGAATGTATTGTGTTGGGAATAATACTAACAGTTACCACTGATAGGCTTGTTGAACACACTGCTGAAGAATGCACTAGCAGTGGAAACTCATTACCACTGCTAGTACATATTATTACCACTGCTATTAGGATAATTGTTATGTAGTCATATATAGATAAGTATAGAAAAGATCTTGTGTATATTCTATATAGTTAGCATTATACTTATCTTGTAAAGGACTCCTTGTGCTATAAAAGGAGATCCTAGGTCATTGTTCTTTGTACGTATGCTTCAAGGTGTAACCCTAGTGATAAGCAAGATCACTCGTATTATTCATAATATTATTGAAGCTTTGTGTTACATTGTTCTCACTTACAATACATCATACAATCCATATTACAGTATTACTAAGTATATTCCGCGTACTTATTAATATAAATCAAAGTATCACTAACACAAGGTGTGTGTTTAGATCCATCAAGTGGTATCAGAGCTTTGAGTCAGAAGATCCAAGGAATAAGCTTAACCAACTCACTCAAATCAATGGTGATGGAAAACAACCAGTCAACTACTCCAAGGCTTCTAAGCTCAAACTCAATGAGTTTGAGATGTGGAGGATAATGATTGAGCAATACTTTCTCATACAAGACTATGCTCTTGGGAGATCATCTTAGCGGTGATTCCTTCAAGTCTCAAGAAGTGAGAAAGTTGGTGACACAGAAGTTGTAACAGTTTCTGTACCTGAGACTAATGATGAAAGAGAATAAAGAAGAAGAATGACCTAAAGGCCAGAAGTTTGTTACTAATGACTCTTCCTAAAGATCAGATCATTCCTATCAGCAAGTTCAAGATAGCAAAAGAACTTTTTGAAGAGATGCCTTTCGTGTTTGGTGGCAATGATGCTACTAAGAAGACTCAAAAGACATTGTTGAAGCAAAGTTATAAAAACTTCTCTGCTTCAAGCAATGAATCACTTGACAACATCTTCACCAAACTCAGAAGATTGTCACACAATTGATTCTGTTTGGAATTGAGGTAGATAAGGAAGACCTCAATCTAAAGTTTCTAAGAAGTTTGCTTGATGAGTTTCACACAAATGTTACAGTCACGGGAAAATAAACCGAGATTGAAACTATGAAGCTCAATGATCTTTACAACAACTTCAAACTCATTGAACAAAGATTGAAGAAGGCAGGGAAACTTGGTACAAGCTCTAGCAGATTGGCATTGTTGTCAACCTCTGTTGGCGGTGATGATTCGAAGATGACAATGATGATGATTTTGCCACTTCTTTGGTTCTACAATTTCCACTGGTAATGCTAGTGTTACCAGCGGTTCAATGAAGAAGGTTCTTTGGTATTAGAGATCCTACCTTTTATTCTTTTATCTCCACTCAAGTTAATGGCTCTATATTAACTCATGAAGACATAGAGCAAATTGATGAAGATGACTTGGAGGAGATGGATATAAAGTGGCAAATAGCTCTTCTTAGTATGAGGGCTAGGATATTCTACAAGAAGACTGGCAAGCCAATACACATCAATAGCAATGAAACTACAGGGTTCGATAAAAAGAAAGTAGAGTGTTTCAATTGTCACAAGTTGAGGCATTTTGCTAGAGAATGCAGACGACCAAGGAAGCAGGACAACAGGTCTACTTGGTACAACCAAAATTAAAGAAAGAACCAAAGGCAATGCTGGAAATTGATGGTTTGAGCTATGATTGGAGTTTCATGGCTGATGGACAAGAGGAACAACCTTCATATGCTGCTCTTGTGTCTAAGAAATGCTCTGGCTTTCTCGACTCGAGGTACAAAACTTTGAAAGTTGTTCTAAAACATGTAGGGCTTCTAGAGAATATGAAAGGCTTAATAAAGAATATGATAATCAAAAACGAGTTGTTCTTTGCTAATTATCTTGTGTCAAACCTTAGAAGAGGCATATATGTATTAGAGAAACAACTAGAGCATTATAGTGAAAATGAGTCAAAATACAATGATGATATGATTGTTCTTAGAAGAGAGTTAGATCATAAGATAGCAGTGAATGAGGCATTAAAAGAGAGTTAGATCATAAGTTAAGTCTGGTATGGGATACAATATTGTTCCTCCACCACTAAGGGGTGTTCCATCACCTCCTGGCATAGATTTAGCTCATACAAGTCTAGAAGAATTTCAGGATCTGAATCTTGAATATGGTCCTCCCAAATTTGTGAAAAGTGGGGAAGAGGTTAAGCATGAATCTGATGTTTTTGAAAGTGCATGTGACAACTGGCAATTTAGGGAGTCTATTTTAGGTAACCGCATTACGTTAAATTAAACGGAGTTTTGCCTTTAACACTATTTTATAAACCGTGACTTGATTTTATATCGTTGATTGGTTTTTACTGTTTATTTCATTATTAAATGAGTGATCGTATGCGTTTTAATTCTATTTGGAAGGCACTATTCGATTCGGCACTAGAAAAGCCTAAAACAAGAGTTATTGTAACTTTTAGATTGTAACTCGAAAATTGACAAATAAATAGTCAAAACTCGTGGAAAAACGTAAGTAATGATGTTGGGAAGTAAAATAAATGTAGTGGGACACTTTCGGGGGCGATATGTGAGCTCGGAATGGGTAGCGAGATAGATCGAAAGTTACAACACGAACCCTCCCCTTTTAGTTGAAGTCGGCCCCCCTCCCCCTCTTTTTTTTATTTTGAGGTCCCTAGCTCATGAATATAAATACCACACTCAAGCCTCACTTCCACCTTTCATTTCTCTCTCTATAAAACACACACACTACTTTATCTCTCTAGTTTTCTCTCACTAAAAACCCTAAACCACCACTAAGTGGCCGCCGGCCATATTCCGGCCACCGCCGCCGCCACTCCGGCGCGTCCACCACCACCTCTACCACCAAAAGCAAGATCTATTTCTCCTCTTTCCAACCATATATCATACACTCAATTTGGACTTCATTAACACCTCCAAATTCAAGAATTAAAATTCGTACTTTTAGGGTTTCAAAAGATTTCAAAGGGCTTTTCCAATTGGTGATTAGATAAGGTAAAGGGAACATGTATTGAGCTTGATTAGGCTATAAAAACCACAATTGAATTCTAGGGTTTCGACCATGAACAATTTTGGGGCTTTTGGGTGGCTATGAAATTAAAGCTAATTAGTGTTGAAATATACAAGTAATTAGTGTTTGGTACATGTGTGGTGCATTAATTTTATGGGTTTTGCATTTTAGGGTTTAGTTGCATGTTCTTGATTAAAAATAGTTGATGGGTTTTGTGTTTGGTTAGTATTTGGAGCTTGAATGATTGGATTGGAGTGTTGTAGAATTGGTTTGGTGATGTTTGGTTGAGACACATGGGACGTACGAACCATAGGGCTCGCCGTGGCTCTTGAGTGGCGTCTGAGACCCACTTGGGTCTTAATTCGAGTGGTCGATTTGGTAGCTTATTGATTGGTTTAGTTGAGGTTTGGATGAGGCAGCGTGGAGCCAAAAGCTTTTAGAAGCTTGTTTGGTTCACGTGGTCTTGACTGCAACTCTGTCATGACCATTAGGGTCATAACATTGGTTTCGAGTATAATTGGTTGATTGATTGGTTGGCGAGATTGTTTTGAGTTAGTTTGGGATTGAATTGCGTTATGACTATTAATTATGGACTTGATATATATATTGTTGACTTTGACCTACGTCGACGTCACTTTGACTTTTTAGTCAATAGTTGACTCCGACAAAGCCGTAACATGGACTTTAGTATAATTTGGACAATTGATTGATATGAGATTAATAATGGAATTTGACGAAATATATATATATATATATATATATATATATATATATATATATATATATATATATATATATATATATATATATATATATATGAAAATGCTAATAAAGCTATGAAATGTAAATAATAATGGGCTTTTGTACCAAAATATCAATAACAAGATTTATCTTGTTATTTACTAGTTTTAAACGAAACTGACTAAATTGGAAAGGTTTTGTAATAAATAAGTAAGTAATGTTTCGAGTACACGTTTATCAATAAATGTCAATTTTAGACATTTAATATTGGATAAGTAATTATTTATTTGCGTTATGTGTGCATGGGTTACGGATAACCTAGCATTAATAGTGTTGATCCCCGTGGGTAGCGGACTTATTAGGTTGACGAATCTAATAAGAGCCCGCTAGGTACGTTGGGTAACCCTATTAATGGGTGACTTATCCTTATGACTCTTTATTATACGAATGATTTATGGGATAATAAGCGACACGAATAAATGAATGAGTTTATCGAGTTGGCAATTCGATAAGGTCTAATATCTATTCCAAAAGTTATTGAACTATGGAGCTTATCGTTTAGAGGTCTCATTGTGTCGCATTGAGTTATATATTGGTTGTTTGAGAGTATTCATGGCATCATATTGGTCGACCCACATGAGGATACCAAACACTAGGATTAATGGTGAAGCGAGGCGATTTTGGAAATAAAGAAATGGAATATATTGGGGTAGATAACGTTAATTTTGAGGAATATGTGTATTAAAGTTGGTCTACATTAATAGGTTGTGCTGAGTCGATAGTTGTTGTGTTGTGATTTACATCTTACTGAGTGATATTTGTGCTGTTGATTTTGCGTTGATTGCTTGAGGTGAGTTTCATAGCCCCCTTTTATATACGTTTAACTACGTTTTGAACTATTTGGGGTGAGAATCATCTTTGTGTTGTTTTTAAACCGTGAAAACTATTTTGGATTTGCTTATATGCTTGAATGTTTAGATAGATGTGTGGTAGTTGTTGCCTTAGTTTAGGTTAGTCGTGCCTAACTTAGAATAGACTTCTACATCGACCTAGTCCGGGGTTGGCAATTGTTCTAGATTTTGCCGGCAGTCTTTGGACTAGAGTCGCGAGCTTCAGTTATCCACGGATCGGGGCGTGTGTTATGATTGGTGATCCGGCATGGATCGGTGTGAAAATGGTGTTTATCTATCTTAGGTCTTGCATAGCAAATCAACTCTTATTGGTCCACTATGATTTTGTTGAACTTAAACCTATGAACTCACCGGCTGATAAGGCTTTTATATGATTTCAATTATTTGAGAGATGTTTAGATTACTTGATGTGTGGAAGCTTGGCATGGAGGCGTGGTTCAAGGATCATTTTCGACTCGATAAATAATGGGGACCTATTTTGTTAAACTATGTTTTGGGCCTAAAATTTATATCTTCGGATTAAATGTTTGAATAATTGATTTGGGATTGGTTTTAAATGGTTAAATGGTTATCTTTTATTTTACTTGTGTGCGGTACCAATCCAATAGTAACGCCCCGAAAACTTGATTAAGTCTTCATTTGTCACAGAGATTTGGGGGTGTTACAGATGGTATCAGAGCTCAGGTTATAGAGAACTAGGTATTTTATAAACCCTAAACTATAACCGCTTTTAAGAAAAATTGATCCTCGACCGACGCACGCCCGCTTGCCAAGCCGAAGCTTCTTATTTGATTATGGTATGAATTATGATTTGAATTATGAGATGATATGTTATGGGATTTTGTCACTATGGAGAGTGATGGATGATGTTTGGAAATCATTTAGGAGTGCTCGTAATCGTAGCTAGATAGTATTAGATCTATGGTTTTGTACCATCTTGAAACTAAGTAGTACTTAGTTCGAGATGTAGGATTATCCTAGTTGTTTATAGTTATCGTTGTTAGGATCGTTTTTTATTTCTTCGAATCCTTCCATGTATTCCCACTTTTGAAAACTTATGAGTTATGGTTATGGGAACGTGCATCTTTAGTTATGATGCGGTAGTTGATTGTTTTGATTTGGTATATCGTTATCCCTATTGGCCTTGATTATGTATTCAGGCGTTATTGAGTGACCCTTGGAACCCAACTCTATTTTAGAGCGTAATTTGTGAACTTATGAATTCCTTCTTGCCTATAGAATGATGGCAACAAGACGAAACCCGCGTAGGAACAACCGAAGCGACTCTGGCATTGTTTCCTCAGTGCGTCGAGGTCGTCGTCCGACCCGAACCATACCACATGTTGAGAACCGAACATTGATAACCCGGTTGGAAACCCGAATGTGAATGACCGTCTTTGAGAATGGTCTCGTTCCACAAAACCCTCCACTCGTGAACCCGACCCATATTGACCAGCTAATTAATGCAGCGTGTCATTTGAGCGCTAGTGAGGCTAATCTTTCTAACACTTCTAGTGGAACCCGATCTTTGAATCGAACTTCGAGGTTGTACCTATAAGGAGTTCGATTACGTGGTCCTATAGATTTTGGAGGAGGCTGAGGGAGTGGTTTACCTAACTAGGTGGTTAGAAGCTGAATCTGTGTTTCGTGAGTAAGTGTGATGAGGATTGTAAGGTTAAGTATGCAACCTTCACTTTGAAGGACGAGGCGTTGACACGGTGGAACAATTACCGAAGCATTAGGAATTGATGTAGCTTATAGTATGACTTGGACTCAATTTAAGGCTCTCCTAATTAAGACTTACTATCCTAGGAATGAAGTTAAGAAGTTAGAAGTGAGTTGGAACCACAAAGTTAAGAATACCGACATGGTGACTTATACCGTCGTTTCCAAGAGTTATCCTTGCTTTGCCCACGAGATGGTTCGCCTTTGAAGAACTTAAGATAGAGAGGTATCTTGATGGATTGCCTTTGGCTACTCGAAATGATGTCATTTGCAAACCGGTCAATTTGCAAGAGGCAATTGCGTGGCTCTGAGTTTGATGGACTCATATGTGCTAGAAGTAGGAACTAAGAGTAAGAGTGATAGGAGTGATAAGAGGAAGAGAGCGAAGTTGCTAAAGGAAATGGAAACAAACGGCAAGAATCGGCGGGTGTTCGCCATAGGAAATGGAGGTAGGAATGATTATGAAGGTAGTAAACCCGTATGTGGTCGTTGTAACCGACACCACCATGGACCATTCCCGAATGTGTGTTGGAAGTGCTCTAAGGTAGGACATATGGCCAAAGGCGTAAGTCAGACCACTTGCTGCAGACTCAAAGCTGCGAGGAATTTGGAAGGCCTGTCTTTTTGTTTGGGCGTGGAAAGAAGGGACACTTAAGGAATGAGTCAGAGCCGGTGGATGAGAGGAAATCCCGGTAATGTAGGAGGTGACCGAGGGTGTAGGAGGTAATGGCTTAAACCCCGTGAGCGTGAGGTTGTAGGAAACAGGAAACCATGGTGCTAGGAATCGATGAGAGACATTGGAGCAGTGGCGTGTTTACGCTATTGGGAAGGAAGTTGGTGAGGACCTAACGTAGTTCGAGTGCGTTCATCTCAATAACCGCTATGCTATACTATTTGATACTTTGAATGCGGATATGAGTTTCGTGTCCACCAATTTTATGCCATTACTAGGAATCTCCCAAACACCTCTAGGGTTTAGTTACGATGTGGAATTAGATAATGGGAATAGAGAAGATAGGCGCCATAGTTCGAGGTTGTACCTTAAGTTTCCTAGACCGCCCGTTTAGTATAGATCATTTGCTAGTTACCTTAGGAAGTTTAGGCGTCATTATCGAATGGATTGGTTATCGAAGATTACTTACACATCATCGTGATGAAAAGGTTGTCGCGTTTACCGTATGGCGAAAAGTTCGAGCATACAAGGAGATCGAGGACGGCTGTGGAAGTCCTTCCTGGTTGAGCATCATCTCTTGTATTAAGGCCCAGAGATACATCGATAGAGGAGGTTGTCTTTTCTTGGCTCGAATTTCTGAAAAGAAAAGCGAGGAGAAGAGTGAAAAACCTCAACGATGTACGGCGTTAGAAAATTTCGGATGTGTTTCCGACGATCGCGGGGATTCCACCTTCGACAAGTGGAATTTCAAATAGATTTGATACCGGTCGGCGGCCGTAGCCAGGGGCACCTTATCGACTTGCTCCAAAGAGGTGGAGGCTGTCTAACAGTTAATTTGAATTGTCGGAGAAGGGATTCATTCGACCAAGTTCTTCTTCAGTGGGGAGCACCGGTGTTGTTTGTGAAGAAGAAGGATGGATCGTTTAGGATGTGTATTGATTATAGGGAATTGAATAAGTTGACCGTGAAGAACCGATATCCGTTACCTAGAATAGATGATCTATTCAACCAACTCCAAGGAGCTAGTGTTTTTTCTAAGATAGATTTACGATCTGGTTACCACCAGCTTAGAGTTTGAGAAGAGGATATCCCTAAGACTACGTTTAGGACTCGTTATGGACACTATGAATTCCAAGTGATGTCGTTTGGTTTGACCAACGCGCCAGCGGTTTTCATGGATCTCATGAACCGAGTATGTAAGCCGTACCTATATAAGTTTGTGATAGTATTCATAGACGACATCTTGATATACTCTAAGAGTAGTGAGGAGCACGAAGAGCATTTGAGGCTCATTTCAGGATTGCTAAGAGAGAGAAGCATGCCAAATTCTCTAAGTGTGAATTTTGGATTCCGTCCGTGAAATTTTTAGGCCATGTGATAGATAGTCGAGGTGTTCATGTTGACCCAACTAAGATTAAGGCCATTAAGGAATGGGTAGCTCCTAAGAACCCATAAATCCGGCGGTTTCTAGGTTTAGCGAGGCTATTATAGGAGATTCATTGAGGGATTCTCTAAGATAGCTAAGTCGTGACCAAATTAACCTGAAGGATATTAAGTATGAATGGGGAGAAAAGGAAGAAGAAGCATTTCAACTTAAGAAGTTGTGTAGTCGCCCATCCTAGCTACTGAAGGAAGTGAAGATTTTGTCGGTGTCTTTGCGACGCTTCACATAAAGGCTTAGGTCTTTGTTTACGTGAGAAGTTGATTGCTTATGCATCCCGACAACTTAAGAAGCATGAGAAAACTACACCACCCATGACCTTGAGTTAGGTCTTTGTGGTGTTGTTTTTTTGGTTCATTTACTGTATGGAACCAAGTGTGGTATGCGACCATAAGGAAGCAGCATATCTTAGATCAGGGGCGGCCACATGAGACAAGCGTCTTTGGTTGTGAGAATTGCTTTCGATTATGGTGAGGATTCGTTATCATCTGGTGGCTAATGTTGTGGTGGCAAGGGGACATTCCACCTACTACGTTAGATCTTTAGGAATGACCATTGTTTCACCCACCATCCAGTTTTAGCCATAGCGAGAGGAATTGATGGAAGAAATCATCCTTATGAGAATCTTAATGGAATGGTAGAAAGTGAAAAGCGGCTTGAAGCGTTCTAATGGAACATTATGCTTGAGAGCAAGAGGCTGGATACCATTTCATGGTGGAATCCGTGAGTTGATTATGCACGAGTCGCATAAATCAAGATACTCTATTCATCCCGGGCGATAAGATGTATCGGATCTTAAAACTTTATTGGTGGCCCAATATGAAAGTGATATAGCTCGGTATGTTAGTAGGTGCGACTTGTTCTAAAGTTAAGGCCGAACATCGAAACCATCAGGACTTTTAGTTCAACGAACTCCCGGAATGGAAATGGGGCGAATAACCATGGACTTTATCACTAAATTACGAAACGAGTTAGCGGCAATGCGTTATCGGGTAATAGTTGATCATTTAACTAAGTACGCTTACTTCTTAGCTATTAGTGAAACCGATAGCCTTGATAAGCTTGCTCGATTATATCTTAAGGAGATAGTATCGCGTCATGGAGTACCGATATCTATCATTTCTGATAGGGATAGTTGTTTTACATCCCACTTTTGGAGGTCGATTCTGACGGCATTAGGAGCGAGTTTGGATATGAGTATCGCTTACCATCCACAGACCGATGGTCAGCGAAGAACTATTCAGACTTTAGAGGATATGCTTAGAGCATGTGTTATTGATTTCGGCAAAGGCTGGGAGAGACATCTCCCATTGGCGATCTCCTATACTAACAATTATCACTTTCACTCTAGTATTAAGGCCGTTTGAGGCCTTTGTATGGCGAAAATGTGCGTTCTCTGTTTGTTGAAGTTGGCGAAGTCAACTTACAGTCCCGAACTTGTCCTAGAAACCAGAAGATAGTTCATATTAAATGCAGGTTAAACCGCTCGTGGTAGACAAAAAGAGTTATGCCGATAAGAGACGTAAACCTTTAGAATTTCAGGTTGGAGATCGTGTTATGTTAAAAGTTTCTCCTTGGAAATGAGTGATTCGTTTTGAAGCGTGGAAAACTCAATCCCGATATATTGGTCCTTTCCATCACGGAAAGAATCGGACGGTAGCATACCGCTTGGAGCTACCATCGGGCCGGTAGTGTACACAATGTTTTTCATGTTAGTAATCTTAAGAAATGTCTTTGGGAGGAAAACATAGTTGTGCCTTTAAGAGATATTCGTATTGATGAGAAATAGAATTTTGTTGAGGAACCGATTGAGATTATGGATAGTGAGATTAAGAGGTGAAGAATAGCCGTATTCGATTGTTATGGTTCGTTGGAACTCCCGGCATGGACCGGAGTTCACTGGAGCGTGAGGGCGTTTTTAAGTAGGAAGTATCCTAAAGCTTTTATGACACCAAGCAACTTCGGAGTGAAACCGGAAGGGTTTCTTGAGGCTGGGAGGCTGTGACAAGCTGTAATTTAGGAGCCTATTTTAGGTAACATATTACGTTAAATTAAGAGTTTGCCTTTAACACTATTTTATAAACCGTGACTTGATTTTATATCGTTAATTGGTTTTTACGATTTATTTCAATATTAAATGAGTTATCGTATGCGTTTTAACTCTATTTGGTAGGCACTATTCGATTGACACTAGAAAAGCCTAAAACAAGAGTTATTGTAACTTTTAGATCGTACTTCGAAAATTGACAAATAAATAGTCAAAACTCGAGGAAAAACGTAAGTAATGATGTTGGGAAGTAAAATAAATGTAGTGGGACACTTCGGGACGATGTGAGCTCGGAATGGGTAAACGAGATAGATACGAAAAGTTACAACCCGAACCCTCCCCTTTTTATTTGAAGTGGTAGCCCCTCCTTTTATTTATTTTGAGGTCCCTAGCTCATGAATATAAATACCACACGCAAGCCTCACTTCCACCTTTCATTTATCTCTCTAGAAAACACACACACTACTTTATCTCTATAGTTTTCTCTCACTAAAAACCCTAAACCACCACTAAGTGGCCGCCGGCCATATTCTGGCCATCACCGCCGCCACTCCGGCGTGTCCACCCCCACCTCCACCACCAAAAGCAATATCTCTTTCTCCTCTTTCCAACCATATATCATACACTCAATTTGGACTTCATTAACACCTCCAAATTCAAGAATTAAAATTCGTACTTTTAGGGTTTCAAAAGATTTCAAAGGGCTTTTGCAATTGGTAATTAGATAAGGTAAAAGGAACATGTATTGAGCTTGATTAGGCTATAAAAAGCCACGAATTGAATTCTAGGGTTTTGACCCATGAATAATTTTTGGGGCTTTTGGGTGGAACATGAAATTAAAGCTAATTAGTGTGGAAATAAACAAGTAATTAGTGTTTGGTACATGTGTGGTGCATTAATTTGATGGGTTTTGCATTTTAGGGTTTAGTTGCATGTTCTTGATTAAAAATAATTGATGGGTTTTGTGTTTGGTTAGTGTTTGGAGCTTGAATGATTGGATTGGAGTGTTGTAGAATTGGTTTGGTGATGTTTGGTTGAGACATATGGGACGTACGAACCACATAGGGCTCGTATGTGGCTCTTGAGTGGCGTACGAGACCCACTTGGGTCTTAGGTCCGATTCGTCGATTGGTAGCTTATTGATTGGTTTAGTTGAGGTTTGGATGAGGCGCGTGGAGCCGAAAAGCTTTTAGAAGCTTGTTTGGTTCACGTGGTCTTGATCGCGACCGTGTCATGACCATTAGGGTCATAACATTGGTTTCGAGTATAATTGGTTGATTGATTGGTTGGTGAGATTGTTTTGAGTTAGTTTGGGATTGAATTGCGTTATGACTATTAATTATGGACTTGATATGTAACACCCCAACCCGACAAGGGTAAAGATATCACAATATGGTTTCATATCAGAACTCTAAATAATATACAATAGCGAAAGCCTTAAAAAAATACTCAAAAGAAAACATGAATAACTAAACTTCAAAATAAATCTAAGATCTCTATAACGAATCTTGCTCTGCGTCTACTCTCAACCGTCGGCTATCCCATAAGCTCATCTTGAATGCTTAAAATACACTTACAGGGAAAAGAAAATGCGGTGAGCTTACAAAGCTTCGGTGAGCAGATATAGAAACAAAAGCTAAACAAAACAAAATATACAAATGATGAAATCAAAATAAAATGATAATGAGGAATCTTTTAGGATTCTACGGAAGCACAAATATACAGAAATCCAAACAACCACGTAACAATTTAAAACCTCTCATAGCACACAAATGACACAAACACAAACACAACAGATCAACCAAACACTTAGCATATCAAAAGCAAATAGATTGCATATAAACCAAACGAAAAGTCTAAGGCTAACGGAAACACTTTCTAGAAAATAAACATGACATTCAACAAATTAATTAACCTTCACTTAACACACTTAAAACATTAAAGCGGTAGCGGTCAAAACATGGCGGTCACATGAAACAAAAAGAACATAGTATACAAACTATATTTAAATAGACCAAACAAAACATAGCATATCCATTAGCGATTATCAAAACAACTATCATAAGCTAAACCAGTTCTAAGATCAAATCCTAACATCAGCAGAGTTCAAACATGGCAGGTCACATAGGCAATAAACACCAATGTATAAGCAAAGTTCACAAAATTAACTAATCAAACTATACATATTAAGTTTATAGAATACTAACTATCACACTAACATATTCATCCCAGGTTCAAAGAATTCACAGCGACTTCAATCATGTATGAATATGACATACAAAACCCATTTAAACATATTAATCATAACCTAGCATAGTAAACGACAATCACATAAGCATACAAAAGCATACACATGTATAAGAACATATAACAAACCCATCACTTAATCATAAGCATTTGAACATACCAAATAAAAATCAGAATACTTAACATAGTAATAACAATTAAAGATTTAGTTAACTACCACGAGCCCAGAACATATCATATCAAAACATCGTAACTATATAAAAATAATCTTAGAAGATAATTTGAAGTAGCTAGCTCCACGAAGTTGGGAAGGCGTACACCGACATCATTCACCTAAACAAATCATATCGGATAACAGTCGGATCTAGGATGCATCCATACGCCCCAGGACATACATTGATAATATAATATAACTTGAGCTCATAACATATAAGCAGATAAGGGCGTGGCAGAACTTCCTTTCTCTACGCCTAGAGAGTCATGTCGAGAGGTGCATCGACAGGACATGGAACCCCATGACTAGGTATTACTTGGCTCGGTGTCAAACTATCTTAGGTCAAATAGAATGTCATAGCGACATAGATCATGTTTTATCAAATATTTAATCATGTTTTCAAAATCAAAGTCTTCATATCATATAGTTCAAAATCAATGTTTTATGATTCAAAATCAAAGTTAGGATAAGCAGCAGCTCAAATAGACATTAGGGTTCATAAAGGCTTAGAAATCCTAATATGGCGAAAAGAAAACATTATCTGAAACCTTCTTGAAAAGGTCGAATATACATGCGATAACACAAGTGTCTTAAAGTAAGACGAATATCCGTTACCTTAAAGCAATTGAGAGGAAAGCAAGCGAATGTAGGAATGTGAAGATGTAACGTCGCGTCTCCTTCAACAAATCTACGGATTATGATTTATTTAATACTTATTAGCATCATTAATGTTATAACGGATTTATCGCATTAATACTTTTAGATTTGTCAGGATATACCCATTTTAGTGATGACGGAATTACAACATTTTAGAGTATTCCTCATTAATTAACCAACTTCCTATTTAGGTTCTAGGGTTTCCCATACTCTTTAAATATTACTAAATACGCATTAAATTCACATGTTACTTCTTTTAATGATTTTCACTTTGACCTAAACGTAAATGATAACAAACCGAAGTTATCTCAAACTCATGCGTGTCTCTACAAAATCAACTCACACTTGTCGAACCATAATTACTCAATTACAAATTACACCCTTGACATCTTTAATTTCACAATCTAACCTTACTTTATCAGATTTTACTATTTTGGCCCAAAGGTTTTAGAATTTACAAAACATACCCTTTTAAGTTAAATACAATTTGAATGGCCCTCTAAATATCCAAAATTACATGTTTAACCCCCACACTTATTTTTATACGTTTAGTACCTTTATTTTACTATTTACAAAAATAACCTTTAAGTTTCATAATTTACAAAACCAACCCAAAACTTTTATGTAAAACCGAATAATGCATAATTCAAGTATAAACCCTAAACCTAAGTTTAACCCATCATTAACTCATCATTGTTACTTCATTTATTACCCTTAATGATAACAAGCAAACCCTAGTTTATAAAAACCCTAATCGTCCCTTTTTATTTCTTTCCTTTTTATGGTTATCGAACAATAAAACTCAAGACAATTCACACAAGCTTCGAATTCACAATCATGTATTTTATTCAGGTTGTATAACATGTAAGAGCTTCTGGAAAAATCAAATCATGGTCTTAAAAATTATCATAAGCTCATTCGCTAGTTTATTTGTTTTAGGGTTTTAATCCAAAACAATTTCGTGTGACTTGTTAATTATGCATGGCCAATTTTTACATGTTCTATATGACTTGTAGGACTGAATGTAACATTAGAAACATACCCTTGATGAGCTTGGGTCGTTAGAACAAAAGAAACACAAAAACTCCACTTTCGCGAAACCTAATCAACCTAAAAACTAACCACGATTACCTTCTTCACCTTCAAACTCGTCCAAGAAAAATAGCTTCGGGCCTTGGGAAGTCTAATTTTGTAGGGTTTGGAGTCGGTTTAGGTATAATCGAGTATTAGGAATGGAATAAACCGTATATTATGTATATATATAATTGTCCAATTTTCTTGTGGGCTTCATAATGTATTGGACTTAAATTAAATGGAATCTAACTTTTATAAATTTTTATTGGGCTTTTATTAATTATACTCTTTTAAAATATATTCGGCTATTATATATAAAATACATAAATGATTTTATAAAATTATAAAATATAAAATTAACTTTACAAAGTCATTCAAAATTTATTTGGATCATACGTGATGTTTCTTAAAAATTTTAAATTTACATAGCTTATTTGGTATCCTTTTTAAATTAATTATTCTTACTTTTGATCATAAGGGTATTTTGGTCTTTTTGTGAATTTTAGAAATTCAGGTATTACATGATATATATATTGTTGACTTTGACCTACGTCGGCGTCACTTTGACTTTTTAGTCAATAGTTGACTCCGACAAAAGCATGTATGGACTTTAGTATAATTTGGACAATTGATTGATTAAAAGGAATTTATGACCGTGCTTGTGGACTCGAAAACGATTAGATATGAGATTAATAATGGAATTTGGAGAAATATATATATATATATATATATATATATATATATATATATATATATATATATATATATATATATATATATATATATATATATATATATATATATATATATATATATATGAAAATGCTAATAAAGCTATGAAATGTAAATAATAATGGGCTTTTGTACCAAAAATATCAATAACAAGATTTATCTTGACTTTTACTAGTTTTAGCGAAACTAACGACTAAATTGGAAGGTTTTGTAATAAATAAGTAAGTAATGTTTGATACTGCGTTTATCAATAAATGTCAATTTTGGACATTTAATATTGTATAAGTAATTATTTATTTGCGTTATGTGTGCATGGGTTCTGAGATAACCTAGCCTTAATAGTGTTGATCCACGTGGGTAGCGGACTTATTAGGTTGACGAGTCTAATAAGAGCGCTAGTGCGTTAGGTAACCCTAATGTGGGTGACTTATCCTTATGACTCTTTAGGATCTGAATGATTTATGGGATAATAGCGACACGAATAAATGAATGAGTTTATCGAGTTGATAATTCGATAAGGTCTAATATTTATTCTGAAACTTATTGAACTATGGAGCTTATCGTTTAGAGGTCTCATTGTAATGCATGAGTTATGTATTGGTTGTTTGAGTGCATTCATGGTATCATATTGAGTCGATACACCCACATGAGGATACCAAACACTAGGATTAATGGTGAAACGAGATGATTTTGGAAATAAAGAAATGGAATATATTGGGGTAGATAACGTTAATTTTGAGGAATATGTGTATTAAATTTGGTCTACATTAATAGGTTGTGTCGATGTTGGAATCACTCCTAAACAGTATTTCAAGTATTTATATTTCATATGTAATAGGTAGCTTTATTATGGCCTTTATGTTTGTTTAAGGTCAAGCTTATGTAGAAGGCCCATAAGCTTAGGCCCAAGCCTAATAAGGAATAGGGAAGGAGAGGGAGGGTTGCCCTAGCTCCTTGCCTATATAAACCATGTAATAACCTTCATTTGAAGGTTGGTTGTTCAAGTTTTCTTTTTACACATACTCTCATAGCTTAGGTCTTTCATATTAACGTGTGTGTGTGTGTGATACTTGTTCAATCGCCTCATCTCCTTTCTTATAAGCTTGTGTTGTAAAACTAGTGACCTAACAGTGGTATCAATCGCCAAATAGTTGGGTGTACTAGTTTGTTTTTGAAGTTTTGATTTTGTGTCTTAGCGTAAGATACTTGTCGTTGGTTATCTTAAAACTTCGTTTTACACTTTTTAATCAAGATTGTACTTCAATGTTTTGAGTGTTAAAATACTTGTTTTGGCAAAAAGTTTCAAACTTTACTGCATTAGTTTACGCTTTTAAGCTTGTTTTTGTTCGTGGGTGTGGATTACAGTAACGTTTAGCGATTTTGGTACATCAAAATTCTGCGTTTGTGTTCTTTTGGTACTATTGAAGCTATTCCATAACAAAAATCTGGTTTAGAAACACTTTTGGGCAAAATCAAAAGTTGGTAATCCTCTGACGTATCAAAACCCTAAAATTCAGCGTAAGATTTTCCTTGGTTTGATCTTCATTTTTCACAGTTTATTAGTGTTTTCTTTTTTTTTTGGGTAAAAGGGTTAAATCACCATTAAATGCATTACACCAAAAAGCGTTGTGAAGTACAAAGGATGAGGGTGATTTCCTCATCTCACCAATTCCATAGGACACTTCTGTTCGAATATAGAATAACAACCATTCCTATAACTAACAAATAAAATGAACCTACAATAATGACACAAGTACATAAAAATTAACAATACTACTCAAGAAAATACTTGAGCCTTCTATATCACTATTGTATTCCACTTGCTTCATGAAGAATCACGTAAACATCCAAGCATTCTTCAACATGTCAAAACACCAATGTAATCACCATGAAAAGTGACGACAACTTGCACTCATCAGTAATAAGTCAATATCAACAGCCTTTGATTATGAATTAAAACAGCTGCAAAAGACCTAATTAACCAATGAATAAACATAGGGTTATTCCGTGTTTTCTTACTTGGATAAGTCTGAAAATACGTCGACTTTGGATATCTTTTGCACTGTGAAGTGTAAAAGATCATTTGGGCAAAAACCCTAAAATTACGCATAAGCATAAGCTTACGGGTAGAAATCCTACGCATAAGATTCACTTTCGCGCGTAAACTTAGGTCTCGCATAAGGTAATCCTACGCCTAACTTTCTACGCCTAACTTGCGCAACTTTAGTGCTTTTATCCTACTACTGCGTAAGCTAAAACCTCGCGTAACTCCTCATTGTTAAACTTTTTGTTTTTTACGCATAAGTGCTACTTGGTTCTTGTCTTTTCTAAGCCTAAGGACACTTCATCAACAAAGGTTCATTCGACTACAAAGATCCATTTTACCACACAAGTTTTTCAACATGTCACAACCACCATACTCTAACTATTTCCCCACTTATCCTCAAGCGACAACAACAACTAAGTCCACAACATCGACAATGGAATCAACAACAAGCAATTTATCAACAACAATTTAATCAACAACATACTCCACAACTTGCTAAAATCCACAACCTCAAATGGTTCAACCACCACCAAGTCCTCAAGTTCAACCGTACACAAATGAATTCAATCAACATCCATCAAGGAACACTATGAAGGAACCCACTTGGTTTGCAAAGATGTGTGAAGCTTTAAGCAGCCAACAATCAATTCATGAGGTTGGATCACTTGATAGACCTCCATGCTCACTCGAGGAAACTATGATCAATGGGTGATAAGGTTCTTTAGGTTTTGTGATCTGAAGAAGCCACATGGAAAGTTCTTAAAGAAGGTGATCTTAGAAGGTCCATTTGAGATGCCTACTATCATTGTACCGGAGATCCAAATGCCATTCCACCAAGAGATGAACAAACCAACATTGCTTTATTTGATTTAAATCCTGGAACTTCTACATTATGAAGCTGATGAACTTGCAATGGAATACATCCTTTTAGGATTACCAAACCCAATTCTTCGTAGTGTTGATGCTCAAAGCTGCAAAGATGTGGGATCATATTAGTCTTCTTATGGAAGGATCATACTCAATCAGGGAGGATTTGGAATCCAAAATTTACTTGGCTTATGAACACTTCATGATTGAACACGGAGACACTAGAGTCCTATCATCATAGATTTTCAGACATCATCAATGATTTGGATAAACACAACATCATCATGCCAAGAATTGCGGTGAATACTAAGTTCTTGAGTAGTCTTGGTTCTGAATGGGAGAAGTATGTCATTTTTCTCCGTCAAGCAAAGAACATGCATCATTCTACCTACGGATTGTTGTGCGATTACTTGAAACCTCATGAAAAGGAAGTTGATCGGGAAAGGATTCTCCGTGCTCAAATTGCTCCACCAACACATCCGGAAAATCAACAACAACTTGCCTTATATGCTCAAAACCGTTATTCTCCTCAACCAACAACTCAACCAAATGCTTCAAACACACCTTCACAACAACAACCTCAACAAAATCAATTGGTTCCATACAACAACATTGCTCAAGCATATGTCGATTGAAGCGGCGAGAATCCGATCCGTTGAAGCATTGCAACAAGGATTTGCTATGATTGCTAATGCCTTTAGGCGTTATACCAACAAATCCAACAATCGTATTCGTTCCTCATCTAACACACGGACTCAATTTGTGAACAATGGGCGTGTTGAAGTTGAATCGTGATTATGGTCGTGAGATGGGCGGTGGTCAAGGGTTTAATGCTGTGGGTAGGAATAACAATCGAGCTCAAGTGGTGGAGCAGGAAATGCTCGGCATGGGTTGAATGGTCTTGATGCTACAAGCTGCAATGAGAAGGACACACGGCTAATGCATGCCCAAAGCCAAGGACTAAGGCGTGCTTATTTCAAAGAGCTCTTCTTTTGGCTCTTAAGGATGAAGGTGGAACTCTCACGGACAAAACGAGCTTTATGGCAAATCGACTCGGATGATATGGAGGACTTGCGGGCCAATGCATTATATGTTAATGGCTAATATGCAGGCGTTACATATGGTGACAGGGCCCGATGTATGACAGCGATGGCTTGTCTCAGTACCGAACAAACCATATTTATCTCGATCTCATATCTCCGCCAACATCGCATCGGCAAGGCTCAGAATGTTCAAAATGAGTCATCCACATCTCATTCGACGATTTTTAACTAGACCGTGGTTATATTTGCGATCAAGATGACCAACGGTTCCCTTGATAATCAAATTGACTCGGTGGTCATACTTGAGGATCTAAATAATGATCATGTTGTGACTCACGTTGAACAAGATGAACCTTGCCCCATCAGATCTTGTTACATTTACTTCAAGACCAACAATCCCAAATTCTTTGCATGTGTTGCATTAAATCGGACTTGAAAAGTAAAATGCAACATTAACAAAGGATTTTGAATGTTTACAAAAGCAACTCAACTTTTCAAAACTCAAGAAACGAAAGCGGTTTTGAAGCATTGCTTGCCAAATCTTATCAAGCGAAAAATATTTAGAGCGACGGATGCGTGATCTAGCAGCGAAGAATGCTTTGTTGTGCGAAATAGAACAAGCGAAACATGAACATAAAAAGCAAATTAACGCTCTCACCTTGGAAAATCAAAAAGCTAAGGGTGAGTTGTTAACTTGTCAAAAACAGTTCTCTGCATACAAAAAGCATTCAACGAAGCGAATAGATGATCATCTTGAAGAAATCATCGGCTTGCAAAACAAACTTAAAGAGTTTAAAGCGTTGTTTACAAACATGGCGAGTCGGTCACAACCATTGAAAAGTTTACTTTAAAGCCAAATCCAAATGGATATGGACGAATCTTGCGATTACAAACCTAAGCTTTCAACCAAACATTCAAACCAAATCACGAAGTTTCGGTCGCGGAATATAAAATTGATAATTACATTATGAATGTTGTTGAATATCATCGTCAAGAGGAATTAGATCACGAGAAAACGAGTCGATCAAAATTAAAGCTGTTGTTTACAACAAACCTTTTAATTATTCTAAACGGTCACTTCGTCACACCAGCAGTTCTTCCAACACACCAAGAGTTATCATCGAACACAGAGTCTTATTGTTAATCCCAGCAGACTTTGCACAAACTTATGGTCCTTTACCTTCCATTAGTGAAGTAAACTCACTTTGAAAATCGAAAAATTCTTCGATATTTTGACATTTTCATGGCTGACCTCAAATTTTACAACATGAGATAGAATATCGATCTGAAATCAAAGTTGAACATTTTCAATCGCTCGGCGAGAACAAAGAGACATTTTTCGAAAAATCTTTTTAATGTTAAAAACTTGAAAAGTTGTGCAATTGCACGGGAAAAGGATTTTCATAAGGAACTTGGTCATGAAAAGCGTTTGAAAACGAAACATCTATTTCAAACACTAAGCGTAAAAAGAAAATGTTAAGAAAAGATGTTGATCGACTCTTGGAAGATGTTATCATAAGTGCGGATCTGTTGTGTTATTGAATTGGTGTCATATGCATTTGATAATATCTCTCTTGTTAGATGCGTTGGTAAATGTTGAGAACACCGATAATGTGCTTGGTCGAGTCCTTAAGCGTTGAAAACAAGCGATTGTCAAGCGAACTTTCAAATGCAATTCGTCGTCTTAATTGGTGTCAAAAAGATATTCACGATCAACAAATTGTTTTCAAAACAAAATCAACGATTCGTGCAAAACCGATTCTAAAATTGAGCAAGCGGATGATCAAAACGTGTCTTCTAAGTGTCAAATCTCAAAATATGAACAAGAACTTGTAAAAGTTAAAAAGGGATACGGTGTCATATTTGATTTACTTAAAAGACTTCGTGATGAAGCATCAAATGAACTTGATAATTATCTTGCACACACTAAAGAAGTTATGCATTTTCTTTGGAAATGTTGGTGCGAAAATCAAGATCGATTCACACTATCATCAAGTTAAGAGAAATGTTAGGAAAGTATGAACAACTTCTGCCAACAATCATTAAGAGATTAGCCCCCGTAACACTTAGTACTCATGCACCTAGAATCTCTACTGCCAAATCACAAGTATCTAACGTGCTTCCTTAGAAGCAGGGAAGTTGAGCCTTTTCCAAGCGTCGCACTTCACGGCCTAAGAGCACTCAATCGAAGAATAGGAAGTTGCGACCTAAGAAAAGATCAATCAAGAATGCTAAAGTAGAAGAACACCCTAGGACTCTGAATAAGACACGCGTTGCCTCCACTATAGATATTGCGTCTAGCAAATGTAATAGAAATAGTGATGTAACGAATGCTAAACCGTTAAAGTACTTTTGATATTGTCGATGCACCTTGTGTTATTTGTGGTAAAAGTATGAATTCCGATTGCCATGATAAATGTGTTGCTAAAGCTATAATCTCTCGTTTAAGGAATCCTAAGAACCGGAATACCTCTAGGCCAAATAATCTTTCTAAGTGCATTGCGGTAGACCGCCATCTTTAGATTCTAAGAAACGCATTCTTTGTCTGTAGCTCGGTTTCACCTCCTAGGAATGTAGTACCACCTAGTGAATTCACTAAGACTAAAGCAAAAAGTAGTTATAGATGGCAGAAATGGATATATAACACACTAGGATTTAAATGGATACCTATAGCTATTGATGTGTGTATATCTACTATAGCGCTATGGAACCCTCTAACATTTGGGTTCCACATCTACTTCTATTCCATCACGTGTCGTGCATTGTAATGCGGTGATGCAGATCATTCTAGATTGTTGATAGCGGATGTTCCGACACATGACGGGCAATCTTAAATGTTATCAAACTTTATTGCAAAGTTCATTGGCCTTTGTCGGGTTAGGAATGATCACTTCGCAGCTATCATGGGCTACGGAGATTATGTCAATGGGAACATCGAAATTAGCTGGGTTTACTATGTGGAAGGCCTCGGTCACATCTGTTTTGATGGGTCAATTTTGTGATGGAGATTTGGAGGTTGCTTCGAGGAGAAAACTTGTTTCATTAAGTGATCTACAAGGAAATGACCTTATGTGCTTTCGTAATTCTAGTCTCTACACTATCTCTATGCAAGACATGGTTGCTTCCTCTCCCATTTGCTTACTTTCTAAGGCAACATCAACAAAATCCTGGCTATGGCACCGTCGTCTCTCACATCTAAACTTTCAAACCATCACCAACCTTGCTCGACACAAACTAGTTGAAGGACTCCCACGATTCTGTTATTCAAAAGATCACTTTTGCTCGGCTTGTGACAGGGAAAAGCACTCGTGCTCATTTTCCTTCAAAGGTGGAACCGACTCTCGGCATGTGCTTCATCTTCTTCACATGGATTTGTGTGGCCCGATCGGCGTGCAAGCGATCAATGGCAGCGCTACATTTTAGTAATTGTTGATGACTACTCTCGATGGACTTGGGTCTACTTTCTTAGTAGCAAAGACCAAGCTCCACAAATGATCATCACCTTTCTCACAAATAGAGGTTCACTCCTTAACACCGTCGAGAATCATCGAGAGACAAAGGCCTGAATTTGTTAACAAAACCCTTCGAGAATTCTATGAGAAAGTGGTAATTCAGCATCAAACATCTATTGCGTACACACGAACAAAGCGGAGTTGTTGAAAGACGAAACCGAGCGTTAGTGGAAGCTGCAAGAACAATGTTAATAAATTCTAAACTTCCAGATTACTTATGGGCGAAGTTGTATCTTGCATGCTATACTCAAACCGGTCTATGATCACAAGCATACAACAAAACACCTTCGAGCTTGTCCATAACTGAAAACCGAATCTAAAACACTTTCATGTATTTGGATCTCTTTGCTATCCGAATAATGATCGTGATGACTTTGGAAAGCTAAAAGCCAAAGCTGACATTGGAGTCTTTATGGGATCTTGTGATAATTCCAAAGGTTTCGAATCTGAATCGTCATTAAGGTGATGGAAGCGATTCATGCTCATTTCGATGAACTTCGGAAATGGCACGAGTATAACGAGCTTAGAAGTCACAACCGTTTAAACTTCCCCCCACATCATCGGTGAAGAGCCCTCGACTTACTGCGTCAACAAATGGAAAGGTTATTTGCTCCGTGCGTTGTGGCGATATTGATGAGCAGAGCGTCGAGGGTATATTTGTTTCGCACAACGATAATATTCCTATACACGATACACACTGCAACAACTACTTGTTGAAGAAGCACCTACACCGGTTGACTCCAACACAACAGTTGAACACACCGCTTCCAACAATGATGAACCGGTATGATGATATTGATGAAATACCCCCACTGCGAGATTTTGATCCAAATCGTTCTTCAACCCGTTTGCTAATGAGGCTGCTGCACCCGGATGTCGCGAATCTTCCACAAACCATTTGAATCCTCGGTCGCACAATGTATACCAACATCAACCCTCCACACATAGATGGACAAAAGACCATCCTATGGAAAACATTATTGGCAACGAATCAACCCGTCGTTGCGAGACAGCGTCTTCACACGGGCGGTGAACATTGCATTTATGCACTCAGCGTCATATCGAACCTAAAACATCAAAGGCGCGAATGACAAAAGACAACTGGATTGAATCCATGCAAGAAGAACTCAACCAATTGCAACGTCTTGAAGTATGGGGCGGTTGAAAGACCAACGAGGTCGTCATTGGTCTAAAATGGATTTGGAAAAACAAATTGGATCTTTGAAGGGCGTCATCGAAACAAGTCACGTCACGGTTGCTAAGGGTTATCGTCGGGAAGAGGGATTAGACTTTGAAGAATCTTTTGCTCTGGTTGCTCGTCTTGAGTCATTGGGATATTTCTAGCGTTCGCGTCTCATATGAATATAGCGGTCTATCGAATGGATGTCAAAGCTGCGTTTCTCAATGGACAACTTAAAGAAGCGGTTTATGTCGACCAACCGGATGGATTCGTTGATCACGAGTTTCGAATCATGTCTACAAACCGAACAAAGCTCTGTATGGTCTCAAACAAGCTCCTCGGGCATGGTACGATAAGCTATCATCCTTCCTCATTGCTAATAATTTCACCAAAGGTTCGGTTGACCCAACTCTTTTTATACAATATCACGAGGAACATATCTTAATTGTTCAAATTTACGTGGATGACATCATTTTTGGGTCTACACATAAAAAGTTTTCAATCGCTTTTGCAAAACTAATGAAGAAAAATTTTGAAATGTCCATGATGGGTGAACTTACATTCTTTCTCGGACTGCAAGTTCATCAATCAACCCGTGGTATTTTCTTGAGTCAATCCAAATATGCCCTTGAATTGTTAAACAAATTTGGAATGAAAACATGTGACACCTATGCCACACCGATGGCTCATACCAAGTTAGGCGATTTACATGGGAAATGGTGGACCCTACAAAATACAGTATTATTGGGTCTCTCATGTATCTAACAGACTAGCGGACACGATATTGTCTTTTGGTTTATCTATGCTCCCGTTATCGATGCGACCAACTGAAAACCTCTAGGCTAAAAGAATCTCCGATACATAAAGGGAACCATTAACTTGGGGATCACGGTATCCAGAAGGATTACGGTTTTGAACTAATCGCTGGCCCGACCAGGGATGCTTAGACTCACGGAAAAAGCCGGGGAGCTTTACAATTTCTTGGTGATAGCGGTGTCTGGCAATGAAGAAGCGAGGATTGTACATTTGTCATCAACGGCGAATAGCCATAATCCGCATGTTGTGCTCAAGTCATATGGATGAGAACACAACTCAAAGTCTATGGTTACGTATTTGAGAATCGATGTATTGCGACAATCGGAGTGCAATTGCAATCTCGTGCAACTTCGGTTACACTTTCGAAATCAAAGCACATCGATCTTGATATCATTTCATCAAGGATCACGTGGAGCAGAGTGCTGTTGAATTATATTTTGTGGAGTGAGAATACCAATTGGCGATCTTCTCACCAAAGCCTTGCCTCCGGGTTTAATGAGTTGGTCCACGGATTGGTATGAGGTGTTTGACTCAAGAGGAATGGATGATCTCTAAAGCAGTCTTAAAAACATCAAACACCAAATTCTCTTTTGTAAATAGCTTTTCAAAACAAAATACAAAATTATAAAACCTGATAAAAACAACAAAAATATTCTTCTAATCTACTTTTTTTTCAACATTGCAAGTACATTTCTTCCGTCAACACTTTAATCTTTCAAAATTCAGTATTTTTCTGATCAAGTGTTGAGGGGAGAAAAAATATCCTTTAAGCGCTTCAAAACATCATTGTACTTGCATGTTATCATATCTCGGTTGATTTTTTACAAATGGTGGTACATTTTCCGGTTCAAAGACACTCCTCGGACTTAAATTAATAACCTTTCATTATTTTTTTTCTCAAGTCGAGGGGAGTAATGTCAAGCTTCTTTCTAAAATCTTCGTTTGGTAACCAAATGGAAGTTAAATGGCTTGGTTTGAAAAAAGGTGGAGAAGGGACAAAGCTGTCAAAACCTTAAAGTTATTTTTAATAACACCCCCACCTAACTTTCACTTCTCATTTATTACTCAAAATACCTAAAACCATCCTAACTTAAAACTTCACTCAAGAAAACCGGGGTTTTGATCTCCATCTTGTAAGTGTTTTTGTGATCACAACATGTTTTTATCATAAGGCTTTGAATTTCATGAAAAATCTAACGCTAAAACGTTTTCTAAGCGTGATTAGGTGTTCTTTGCTTATGTAAGAACACATCAACATATTGTATGTTTGTGGTGTAAATGGTTTCGTCAAAGCGTTCAAAATACATCAATGATACCATTTTTACCATCAAAATCCACGAAACAATTGATGATTCTTGAAAATTAGGGTTTATGAGTCGAATTGGGTATTTTAAGTGAAGTGTTTGGTCAAAAGATTGTTGTGTTATGCTCTTGTATTATTGAATTGATGATTTCGAAGGTCTATAACCACCAGTGGTTAACAATTTGAAATTAGGGTTTAAGGTTCTTGAGATTGGGTATTTTTGATTCACTGAAAATTAATTGTTAAAACTTGGTCATTATGCTCTCACAACATCTAAGATAAACTAGAAAAACTTTGGTGCATATTCCATGGCTAGATCTCATGCGTAGCGTGAATTTAGGGTTTAGACTTCTGGCGTATCTGATTCTACGTATGCTTTTAACTGTCCAAATGTGTTTTGATCTGTCATAATATGAATGTTTATGTGTTTTAACATTGATGATATGATGCTTTATTCGGGCTTGCAACACTAAATATTCAGAATCAAGGTTAATATCGCCTCGCGCATAAGGATCACCTGGCGTAGCTTGTTATCGTAAGATTTGTCTTACGGCGTCGCATAAGGTTCTACATATGGGACTACGCATATCTGTGAAGGATATCGTAGCGATGACCTCTATATAAGGTCAACTCTTACGGTAGCCTTACGTAAGGTTAATATATACCTACGCATAAGCTCTACGCATAAGGTCTCTTTGTCTTACAGTAACACTTCTACGGCGTAAGTTAAGACCCTCAGCGTAAGTTCGCCTCACGCATATATCATTCCTGTCTACGCATAACTCTACCAATCACATAAGCCGAGATCATACCTTTGTTATGAATTGTTACGTGTACAAACTTGTAAATAAACTAATCATATCATTACGAATCCTAAAATGTCACTAATAAACTGAAATCGTTTGATATGTTGTGAACAATAAGTGATAAAATAAACTTTAAAACTTAAAGTTAACTAACTTACGAAACATTTCACGGCGTCATTGGACTATTGAATATACAAGTGACTTAGGACTCGTAACAATCATTGACATTGTACATTCAATAACTAGACAATAAGACCTTCTGTTGACTAACATTATGTCTCTCGATATGTTGGTTCTTTTGGCTAATGTTACTTCAGATCACGACATGGTGAACAAATGAATATGGATGCACTGAAGTTCTCTCCATTCTTTGATATCTATCCTCATGGCTATCCAATGAAGATAGGAAAGAATAATCTCCGTGTTGACTTTGACACCCTCACTTGCTCAGAATCTTAGGTGTTTAATTGCTATTGACATTAGAGGACTCATCCGTGTCGAACATGCTTTCACACACTGCAGCTGCACGAGATCTACATCCAGATTCACGGAACACTATGGAAAGGGTCAAAGGACAAGCTGCTGTGGCGGTGACTCACGAATCACAAACAAGTCACCATTACACCCAGACTTAAGAACGTTCTCCTAATTCGATGTCGATCCAACCAACCAAACTATATGCCACACCCGCTGAAGAGCTCACTCTCCAATTCTTAATCAATATCGGTTATGACGAGGCTACGGGAGTAATCACCAAGCATTCTCACGTAGAGCTTAAGAGTATTCCTCAACCACGGAGAACTCTCTACATGATCATCACCAAGATGCTTTACGGTGGTGCGTGCTATGAGCACCCTAAGCTCATGGAACGCAAATATTCGGGCATTGGTCAACAAGAAACACATCGCTATCGGCTCGATTTGGGATGACATGATGTCATTTCTCAACAAACTTGGCTCAAAGATTCCCTACATCGGATATACAAAATTGTTGATCCAGAGAGCACTTGGACTTCATCCCGACATTCCCAAGAGGCTCAATGACCCCAACAATCACGACATGTTGACGGAACCCATTCTATCTGTTAGAATCAAGGAAGCGTCTACAAAGAAACAAGGTGATGCTGCAGTTTCCTTCTAGCGAAGATGTCGAAAGCTCGAAGCGTGCAAAAGGTATCCGGAAGCGGTTAGACAAGGCAAAGTTGGTCATCTCGACGAAAAATCTTCGGAACTGTAAGGAGAACCAAAAGAGGAATGCGGGGAAATGCGGCAAGTCTTGTGAGTCAAAGGAAGTTCCCAAGAGGAACCCTCCTTCAAAGAGGATTGTTCCATCTAAAGGCTTCTCCCATCCCAATTCCCAAACCGAACCGCAAAAAGCTTGGGACGAAAGCTCGATGAATGCTTGGCCGAGATGAAGAGATTACCTTCTCGAATGCAACATCCTCCTCCTTGACTAAATCTACAAGTCCAATAGCGAACATGGAAAAGAAAGACTCGTGTACTTGAGTCTTATGATGGCTTCTGAAGAAGAAGAAGAGCTACCGGATCAATCCTACAGGAAGAAGTTTAAATTAGTTAGACAAATTCAAAAAGTTGAAGAATTTGCAAAAGATCAAATGGGTGGCCCCGGGCGGTCAGTGGTGCATCCACTCTTCACGAGTCCGATGCGGTTAATCAACCGATAAGGGATGCGGTGCCACCACTCTGTGCAACAACAAGCGCTTGTGAAGGAGTCTACTGATCTTAACATTGAGGAACGAAAATATGGTGAGAAAGAGAAAGCGATGAAGAAGCTAAGGAGCAGAGCGGAAGAAAAGGCTAAAGCGGACATGATGTGAAGATTATGATGACTTTCTTCTCAACAGTCCAACTCGTTCCAAGGATACTTGCACCTCAAAAGGACCGAATCTCCTCATGTCCCCTCCTCATCAGATTCTTCATCTCACTCATCACCACCACCATCAAAAGATCAACAAAATCATCATCCAAATCTGTGAAGAAACCACCTCGATCTTGGATTTCTCAAGCTCATAAGCGGATTCGTCAAACAAGTCGGAAGAAGCGTGCTCTACAAAAGCTAAATTTCTTTCGCGATCACATACACGCATATGTATATGAGCATGACAAGATGGAGAAAGAAAGGGAATTTGTTCAGAATTTCATGAAGAGTCATCGTAAAGAGGCTGAGCGAAATGATCGGAAGGTTTACACAACAACCTTAGGGATATCGTTCCTAAAGTCCTAAAGGAAGGCGGAAAGAGGAGATCATACTCACAAGTTTCTTCTCGACCTTGTCCCGGTGTGACTAGAAATATTTTCGGACAACTCACCCCTAACATCGTAGCATTGGTTAAAAATACAATGGCCAAAAGAAGTCTCTCTGAATGCGAGTTAATCGCTAAACTTGTGATACAAATGTCAAGCGATGCAGGCGTTTACTTTGGATGAAGCTAAATTTTTGAAAATCTACTTGATTTTCAACTTCGGATCATCATGCAAGGAGTCACCCGATCAACCCAACGATCAAGAGATGGCGATGATAAGGATAAGGATTACGCACCTAAGCGTCGAAGCGATGCGGTAAATCTACCTCTATGCCACTCTCCACCACGAACTTCTTCTCAACAAAGTCTCTCCTCCACTCGGCTTCTCTTGAAAACCTGGGACGCGATTCGAGTTACCACCTGACTCATAAAATAGGTGTGATTACTTTGAGTATACGGGTGGTGGCGATGAAGAGTCCTTGAGCCCACAACAACCCACCCACCCAAACAAGTGAAACATTATCATCATCAAGGCCTTCCAAAAAGAAGAAGAAGGCGACGCGGAGTTGTCTCATGGCTAGATGACGATAAAACGAAAGAGTTTGAATGGTTCTCCACACTTGTCAATCAAACTCCCTACCGATGAAGGTCAAGGTGGTGAGCGGTTCTACATTGGAGCACGCAAAACTTTTGCAAGAAAAGTTCCATGTGAAGAAAATGGCGAAATCTGAATTGAAGCGAATCAAGAATGAAGCATTCCAACTTCTTAAAGACGACTCTGGCGTGGGAGGTCGAATATCATCTTGAGAACATCGCTCGAGCTATGTCTAACGACATGGATTGGCTCAATCAGGAAGCAAACATTGACTTCACACAAAGGGACAACCCTCCATACTACACCGATTGGACCAAACCCCTACCGACCATTGGCCAATAGGCGAACCACGGATTCCCTTCCGATACTTCTTTAACAGACACATTTTCTTTCACACGGTAGCGATGGTTCGCGAAAATACGCTACATCATTGACTCTTCCATTCCAGTGACTATTTACTCAAAGCGCATAGCTATCGAGGCGTGCAAATCACTTGTTTTCGACAGCGTGCAAGCATGCGACCAAGATGCATTGTATGGGATTCATCATTGGCACGAGCGCCGAAGAATCTACTCTGAGGCGCATGGTTCGAAGTCTCAACATGCGTGTATAGTTCTAAGGACATCGTGGCCATCAAACACATTGATCTCAAGTCTAAGTGGGACTACACATTCTTAAAGAATATCATAGTCAAGCGACAAGATGAACAGGACTATGGATTCTCAGGGTGACTTTGAGAACTTGTCCCTCAGCGACATCAAGACATGTACCTTGCCAAGTGCAGTGCATTATATGAGACAATTCGGCGAAGTTCAGCGTGAATTTATCAAGTCGGTTCTCATCTTCATTAGGCGCATAGTGATCAAAGACCGTGTTGAAGATATCCGGATGGTATTTGAATCTTATCGAGGCGGCGTGTCAACCTCTCCTCCTCAATGCTTACTCTTCAGATCTCAATCGGCTACCTCAATATACTGCGCTCATCGGCAAACCTTTCGGAGTTGTTTACCGGTGAACTTCAAAGCGCTTATGGCGTGTGTAGTGATCTTCAGTCGAGGATCATACTTTGGGCGGTTAGGGGCGGATTAGCGTCACGAGGTTGAAGGATATACGCTGAAAGTGGGATCGTAGCGTGAATTCTCGGAAAGGAGGATGTGAGAAGGATAAATCTCACCATGATTGAA
>OU343222.1:235628068-235900539 GCA_910596185.1 Chrysanthemum makinoi | reverse complement strand
TTCAAAGCAGTTCACGAGGTATATATATTGTTTATTTCTATTAATAATAACAATGTTCATAAATATATTTACCAACAAATGTATGTGTAAATGTTTACATGAGTAAACATACATGAACAACAAATAACTCCTTTAGAGAATGTTGACCCCATGATTACTAACATGGTAATAAAAGGGATATGTATATCTATTTGGCATTCTCACAAGTTGAATGAAGAACATGATCTATATAGTTTGGATTTTGTTTTGCAAGATGAGGGGTAATTTGAATTTATCGGCATAATTTATACATATTGAAAAGTATTGATCATAGAATCTAACATTTGTAACCGTATAAACAGTCTAATCGAATCCAAGTCTACATAAAAAAGATGTTGTGTTAAATTTGAACCACTTTTACAAGAGGGCCAATGTTATATCATCTCAAAATTTGGAGTGGCCGAAAATGGTGGTAGATTACCGTTGTTATCACAAGTACAAAATTTGTTTCTACAAAGGGAAGTGATGACGAGTTGAGCAAATAGACGATAATTACGTTGGTTTTATTAATGAGCCATTCACTCATATCTTGAACACAGATAACGAGTATCATGAACATGATTGTGTAGGTATGTGTTGTTTGCTATAAAAATTTGTAATTTTATATTCAAAATGTGATGTTTTAATCTTCTTTATTTTTCGTTATTGTTGGCAGATGTTATAGGACGATAGTAGCTATTGGGAAAATTGTATCGGTCAATAACCATGGTGGCCGGAAGATCCAGGGAGTGTTGTGATTGAAGATGTTCAGTATGCATTATTCATATTTATTTACACAAAATATTATATTAATGGTGCTGTTATAATTTAAATAAACACATACCCTTTTTCAATCCATAATAGTGTCTCTCAGGATTGATTTTACATTTTGGGATAAATGGGCATTATTGTGGAATGATTACGAAGAGAAACTTGATCAACTTGGACATATAGACTTTCTATTGGTGTTGGGGAAAGTCAAATATTGGGATAGTAAGTTTTTTTTAATTGTTTTATAAATTTAGCGCACCATACCCGCCATTAAAATAAGTATGTTTTTTCATTCATATGATTTAATTAAACTTACACATAACACAAATACGCCATCTATACATAACGCTTTATTTGGCACAAATATTTTCATTAACAGGGATCTGCCGCCGTTGGTTTCATTCCGGAAAAGGTAACGTGAATAATACAAGTTTTTATAAATAAGTACGTACTTTGTTAAAAGTTAATAAAATTCATACATAATACATCTACGAATCGCAAGAGGGATATGACCCTAGGTAATTCAAGATTGAATCATACGACCAGGTCAGCCATGTAGTTACACCAGCTGAATTCATGCAAGGATGTGTGAAAAGATTGGTAGGCATGATTCGCAATATTGAACCGGTAACTTTGCAAATTTTACTCTGATTATTGATTTAGGTATTTCTGACTGAAATGTGTCATTGTTTAAACATCATCAAATTTTACCTAACATTAATAACAAAAACAGGATACATGTTGCGTTGTTTACGCGACAGTTCACAGCATACAGTATGAGAGTGGTTGGACTTACATTGGTTGCAAAGTATGCAATACAAAAGTAACACCAATAACAGGAAAAGGAAGCTCCAGTTCAAAGAATAAGAATCAGTTATGGCATTGCAGAACCCACGGAGAAACATACGCAGTTGCATCCATGTACGGAATACAGTGTGTTGAAATATATTGTTGACGCTGTAAGATGTTTTCAATTATCGTATTTTAAAAACAAAACAACTTAATCATTAATATATGTGCAGGTTCAAAATCATTGTTCAAATATTCGATGAAAGTGGATTCGCACAAGTGATTATATTTGACAAGAATATCCATAGGATGATTGGGTTTTCAGCGTGGGAGATAATGGAGAAACAAGGCATGGATACAGATGAATATTTTCCGAATGAGCTCAATGCAATAATAGGGAAACCGTATTTGTTCAAAATCAAATACACCGAATTTAACCACAGCAATAACATGCACATATATCGAAGTGAGAAAGTCACGGAAGACGCAGAAATAATCAATCACTTCAAAGATGGTTTCCTAATTGATGAGGTTTAACATATTCTTTGTAAAATAAACTGAATGAAATGGTTATAATTACAATATAATCGTCACTTTAGGAATATTATTTAAAAAATAACATTCTATTATATTTTACAAAACAAGATTCTGACGATGAGTTGCAAAGAGCTGAAAATGAATTAGAAGATTTAGAATCACACAATGAAGATGCAACAGAAGACGCACATATTAGTGAAGAAAAGTCCGCATGTGAAGAAGATGTAGTAGATGAATATGAAATTGCTAATAAAAATGTGGATTACAACAACGAAGAAGCATTAGATGGTTTATATGATTTTCAAAGTGACGTGGATACACACGAGTTTGCGACAAAAAGAAACGTAGGTGAATTTACAACAACGATTTTGAATGAAAATGAGGTATGATACATTATGTTTTTTTTTTTAAAACTATGACACAAAGAATTACCATGAGTTTAAATCTAAATATGTGAATCTGTTGACTAATATTTTTACAGGATGGGAAAAATCATAATGCAACTCCTGTTAAGAAAAGATCTCACTCTCAGAATAGATCTATTAGAAAGTAGAATAGAAGATGAGAATGAAGAAAACAATTTAGCAAAAAGAATTGTACCAAACATTTTGGAGTGGTGTATTTAATTATCTTCACCAAAACTTGTTTTGAATATTGTTTAAACGATTTTCTTATGGATTATTTTTAAATATTGGATATTGTTTGCTTCTGGATTTACGTTGAAAACATGTGTTAAAATTTTATTTCATATATATTGATTGTTGGTGTTGATGGTGTTGTTGTGTTACTCCAACAATATTGGCAGTTGTATTTACAATTCCGCTATATCAAATGTTGACATAAGATTAACCAAAACATATTTAAGTTGCATAATATCAAAAACAACCTTAAATTGTCACCATTCATAAGAATATACACACCAACTACTAAAAGTTTCATCATGTCAACAAATATAAACATCTAACCAAAAAAAACAACATTAAAATGTCATTCATGAAACGTATCCTTTTTCCTAACAAACATGGAAAAACAGATACTCTAAATCATCTTTTAATTTATACACATGAACTTAAATCTTATCATCTTTCCATACCAAACAATCTTCAAAAAGTGGCTCTAGTCACCTAATGCATTCACATGATTAACTCTCGGATGGATTTTCTCCATGATAATCAATCTTAATTGCATCATGTATTCTAATCGCATCATTCCTAAACAAGCAAGTGTACTTGAAAAAAATGCAAAGGATGATTAACAAGAAAATCACCGAATAGCCCCTGTTGTTTAACAATTACCAAAAAAAAAAAAAAAAACTCATACTTAAGCCTTAGAGAGAACGTAATTTCGTAAGATCTTTTGTAAAAGACATCAGTTGTCCCACCAAAATGATCAATGTGACCAAACCATTGGCAAATGTGATGTACCGCCAAATATATCAAAGTAAATATTAAAGATATATGTTAAAACATATTATACCTTACAATTAATGATATCAATCGAATAAGATTATGAGATTATCAATAACAAACAAAACACATAAACTCGCTAGATATACAACCCGATCCGATTATCAAGATCATGTTGTGGAAAAACAATCTGGTAACACCTGTAAACCGCCTCGTGATCTTTGCTCTACCATCAACACCAAACATGGTTATATTCAAGTCTGATTTCCAATTTAGTAAAAACAATAACATCTCCAAACTTAATATTGGAATATTGAAGAGCAAATAATCCATTTCTTCCATAACAT
This sequence comes from Chrysanthemum makinoi, assembly GCA_910596185.1. NCBI lineage: Eukaryota > Viridiplantae > Streptophyta > Magnoliopsida > Asterales > Asteraceae > Chrysanthemum > Chrysanthemum makinoi. The sequence goes on along the minus strand of OU343222.1, from coordinate 235,896,671 downwards.
ACACAACATTATCAACATGACCTCCTTCATCTACAAAATTTACATCCACATTAAACTCTATTCCTTCAACAACAACAACAATGGTAGATTCCAACCCAATAACAAATAGAAAATTTGCGGTGAAATGTCTCGAGACAACAACGGATTCACAATTATGACAAATAATAACACTTATTGGTAAAAAAACGAAAAATATGTAATTTTATAAATATCTAAATCAAATCACCTGTGGAATATGAGGGTATGGCACTTATAACTCAGAAACCTTATATGACTCGACTCTCACATCAACATATTCCTCAACTTCCAACCCATGGGAATCATAGCCAAGAACGTAAAAGAGTCATCACCTTCTTGAACAAAGTGTAACATGTGAACATCCGTATACAAATTTTCATGAACAAATTCTACCCATTTGTTACCTAGAACCTAATGGGACCTCCAATCAGGGCAACAATCCTTAATTTTTTCCTGTCTTTGAACCCCGCTTAAATATAAATGCCATTCCCATTAAAGGCAAGTTCAAAATACTTGAGAAGATCAAGAAACCTAGGGTACAATGATATGTTTGGTCGCACCACAAACTCAATTGACATGATTACCTTATAAACGCTTACAAAAATATTATAACTCTACTAATTTTATAAATAAGAAAGAACATTAAAAAAGAAACGCGAACAAACATGTAAAAGTTATATGCAAAAAATAAATATATACCAACAATGGTAAATCAAAACAAATATGTCCAAATAACAACATTTCAAAGGTGAATATAGTAACAAATTATAGGAAACAACCAAAGGAGTATAAATCATTGTGCAATTAAACTTAGGGTTGAATTCCTACTAAACCGCAATTTCAAAGGGTAATATGATAACCAAGACCTAATACTACCTAATTGAAAAACTCAGAATGCTCACAAAAGACCAATAATATTTGGTCCAATCAAACTTAACACAATAACATTTTATCAATAGAATAATAAAACAAAAACAACACCAATCATAAACAAAATGATAGAACTATAACTATAGAATATGGAACAATCATGAAGAACCAGCTACATTACATGTTTTAAGTAGATGATCGGAAAAAAACAAGCCTCAAATTAATGTTGATGCTTCAGATAAATAGACAAGTTGGCCACTATTAAGTACATTAACTTATGTATTATTTGATATGTGTGTAGTGTGAGCTACTAAAAAGTGTATAGAATAAGTTATGTATTATTTAATATGTTTTTATTGTTGGTTATTACAAAGTGAAAAAAAATCCCATATAGATTTTGGACTATTATATAATCAAATAAATAAAACATAAACTAAACAAAGTCCAATACATGTTAAATATTACAATCCATTGAGCCAAGTTTTATAGTTATATATCTTACAAATAGCCCAAATGACATTTACAAAACTGATTCATCACACTCAAACAATTATAGCCCAAACAGCAACCAAGCTACTTACATGGAAAACATAACATTTGAATATACAATGTAATGACATGCAACAAACAAAATTGATTATTAACAACAAAATAACCAACAAATTAGGCAGCAGAATGCGAAAACATATTACCTAAAAATATCATTTAGTAATCTACCATAGTTGGAAGCATATACACTCCTAAAGATACTAATTCGATTCAAGTAAGTTAGTTACTCATATGTAATAGGTAGCTTATTATGGCCTTTATGTTTGTTATTAGCCTTAGGCTTATGTAGGCCCATGCCTAGGCCTAAAGCCCAATAAGGAAAAGGAAGGGAACTAGGAGTGTTGCCTAGCTTCCCTCCTATAAATACTCATGTAAACCTTCATTTGAAGGTTGGTTGTTCAAGTTATTTCTTTCACATACATCTACCGAACCGCCTTTTATTATCGCTGTGTGTGTTTGTTTACTTGTTCAATAGCCTCTCTATCTTTCTATTAAGCTTGTGTTGTAAATCTAGTGACCTAACAATGGTATCAATCGCCAAATAGTTGGGTTAAAACTTGTTTTTGAAGTTTTTTGTTTCGGTCTTACCGTAAACGGTTACCACTTTGGTTTGCTTAAAATTGTTTTACACTTTTTAAATCCAAGATTCTTGTACTTTCAACGTTTTAAGGTGTTAAAATACTTGTTTTTGGAAAAAGTTTCAACCTTTACGCGTGGATCTAAGTTTTTGCTGTTTTTGTTCGTGGGTGTCGCTCTACGCGCGAACCCGCTTAGTAAGCTTTTGGTTCATCAAGTGTCACACTTTTGTGTTATTTTGGTGATATTGAAGCTATTCCATAACAAAATCTGGTTTAGAAACAAATTTGGGCAAATCATCATTTTTAATGTAAGCTACGTAAGTGAAACCCTAATCTTACGCCGTAACTTTATCCTCGTGGTTTGATCTTCGTTTTGGGTTTACTCCGTGGTTTCTTGCTTGGATAAGCTCGAAAAACACGTCGACTTTGGATATCTTTTGCACCGTGATAGTGTAAAAGATCATTTGGGATAAAACCCTAAACTTACGCATAAGCATAAAGCTTACGCCAGTAGAATCCTACGCTTAAGATTCATTCTACGCCTAAGCCTAGTCTTACGCATAAGGTAATCCTACGATAAGTTTCTACGCCTAACTTGTGTTCACGCATAACTTTAGTGTCTTTTCCCTACTTACACGAAGCTAAAACTACGCTGTAACTCCTCATTGTTACGCTGCGTAACTTTGGTGTTTTTACGCATAAGTCCTACTTGGTTTCTTGTGATTTCTACACCTAAGGACACTTCATCAACAAAGGTTCATTCGACTACAAAGATCCATTTTACCAACACAAGTTTTCAACATGTCACAACCACCATACTCTAACTATTTCCCTTACACTTATTCTCAACGTCAACAACAACTAACTCCACAACATCAACAATGGAATCAACAACAAGCAATTTATCAACAACATACTCCACAACTTGCTGCAATCCCACAACCTCAAATGGTTCAACCACCACCAAGTCTTCAAGTTCAACCCTACACAAATGATTTCAATCAACATCCATCAAGGAACACTATGAAGGAACCCACTTGGTTTGCAAAGATGTGTGAAGCTTTAAGTAGCCAACAATCAATTCATGAGGTGGATCACTGATAGACCTCCAATGCTCACCTCAGAAACTACGATCAATAGGTAATAAGGTTCTTTAGATTTTGTGATCTAAAGAAGCCACATGGAAAGTTCTTAAAGAAGGTTATCTTGAAAGGTCCATTTCAGATGCCTACTGTTATCGTAGACCAGATCCAAATGCTAATCCACCAACCACATCAAGGTCGACCAATGCAGAGGAACTTATACACTATGAAGCTGATGAACTTGCAATGCAATATATCCTCTTAGGATTACCTAACCCAATTCTTCAAAGTGTTGATGCTCAAAAGACTGCAAAGGAAATGTGGATCATATTCATCTTCTTATGGAAGGATTCACTCAATCGAGGATTTGGAATCCAAAATTTACTTGGCTTATGAACACTTCATGATTGAACCTCGAGAGACACTAGAGTCTTATCATCATCGATTTTCAGACATCATCAATGATTTGGATAAACACAACATCATCATGCCAAGAATTGCAGGAATACTAAGTTCCCGAAGTAGTCTTGGTCCGAATGGGAGAAGTATGTCATTTTTCTCCGTCAAGCGAAGAACATGCATCATTCTACATATGGATTGTTGTACGATTACTTGAAGCCTCATGAAAAGGAAGTTGATAGGAAAGGATTCTCCGTGCTCAAATTGCTCCACCCACACATCCGGAAAATCAACAACTTGCCTTATATGCTCAAAACAATATTCTCCTCAACCAAGAACTCAACCAACTGCTAGAATCACACCATATGATCCTTCACAGCATCAATCTCAACAAACTCAATTGGTTCCATACAACAACAACAATGCTCAAGCACTTGTCGATGAAGCTAATGAGGAATCGATCCGCTCAAGCATTGCAACAAGTATTTGCTATGATTGCTAATGCCTTTAGCCGTTATACCAACAAATCCAACAACCGTATTCGCTCCTCATCTAACACAAGGAATCAAGTCGTTGTGAACAATGGACGAGTTGAAGTTCGAATCGCGGGTTATGGTCGTCGGATGGGCGGTGGTCAAGGGTTTAATGTTGTGGGTAGGAATAACAATCGAGCTCAAGTGGTGGAACAGGAAATGCTCAAAATGGGTTGAATGGTCTTCGATGCTACAACTGCAATGAGAAGGGACACTGGCTAATGCATGCCCAAAGCCGAGGACAAGGGGCGTTTTTATCAAAAGAGGCTCTTCTTTGGCTCTTAAGGATGAAGCCGGTGGAACTCTCACGCACAAAGAACGAGCTTTATGGCAAATGCACGCATCGATGATGATATGGAGGACTTGCGTGCCAATGCACCAAGTTATGTTGATGGCTAATATGCATGAGTTACACATGAGTGACACAGGCCCGTGTATGACACTGATGGCTTGTCTCGTGTAACGAACAAACCATATTTATCTCGATCTCATATCTCCGCCAACATCCGAATCCGGAAGGCTCGAATGTTCAAAATGAGTCGCCCACATCTCATTCGACGATTTTCAACTAGACCCCGTAGTTATATTTGACGATCAAGATGACCTTATGGTTAATATTGATAATCAAATTGACTCCGTGGTTATACTTGAGGATCTAAGTAATGATCATGTTGTGACTCACGTTGAACACACCAAACCTTTGCCTCATCCAAATTTTGCTCGTTTAATACAAGACCAACAAACCATAGTGGAAAAATGTCATGCCATTAATCGTGACTTGAAAAGCAAATATGCACTGTTAACCAAGGATTTTGAATGTTTACAAAAGCAACTCAACTTTTTCAAAACTCAAGAAAATCGTGAAAACGGTTTTGAAGCAGCCTTTGCCAAATCTCATCAAAACGAAAAATATTTAGAAAGACACATGCGTGATCTAGCCGCTTCAAAGAATGCTTTGTTGTCCGAAATAGAACAAATGAAACATGAACATAAAAAGCAAATTAACGCTCTCACCTTGGAAAATCAAAAAGCTAAGGCTGAGTTGTTAACTTGTCAAAACAGCTTCTCTCATACAAAAAGCATTCGACGAAACGAATAGATGATCATCTTGAAGAAATCATCGGCTTGCAAAACAAACTTAAAGAGTTTAAAACGGTTGTTTACAAACATGGCGAGTCGGTCACACCCATTGAAAAGTTTACTTTAAAACCCAATCCAAATGGATATGGACCAATCTTGCGACACAAACCTAAGCTTTCAACCAAAGCATTCAAACCAAATCCCGAAGTTTCCAGTACAGAATATAAAATTGATAATTTCATATGAGTGTTGTTGATTATAATCGTCAAGAGGAATTAGATGCAGAAGACGAGAGTCGATCAAAATTAGAAAAGTTGTTTACAACAAACCTTTTAACTATTCAAAAGCGTCACTTTCACACACCAACGGATTCTTCTAACACACCAAGGATTATCATAAAACGTCTGAGTCTTCTAATGTTAATCCCAAACCTGATTATGCACAAACTTATGGTCCTTTACCTTCCATCAGTGAAGTAAACTCAAACCCTGAAAATCGCAAAATTCTTCGATATTTTGACCTTTTCATGGTTGACCTCAAAACTTTACAACATGAGATAGAATATCATTCTAAAATCAAAGTTCAACATTTTCAATCGCCTCTCGCGCGAGAACAAAGAGACATTTTTCGAAAAATTTTTACCAAATGTTTAAAAATTTGAAAAGTTGTGCATTGTCTTGGGAAAGGGACTTTCATAAGGAACTTGATTGATGAAGGTCGCTGAAAAACGAAACATCTATTTCTATAACTAAACGTAAAAAGAAAATGTTGAGAAAAGATGTTGATCGACTCTTGGAAGATGTCATCCGCGGCCGATGTCCATAATGCTATGTTATTGAATTCTTTGTCATATGCATTTGATTATATCTCTGCCGATATCGTTGATTCTCGTGGTAAATGTTGAGAACACTGATAATGTGCTTCAGATCGAGTCCTTAAAAGTTGAAAATAAACGATTGTCAAACGAACTTTCAAATGCAATACGCCGCCTTAATTGGTGTCAAAAAGATATTCATGATCAACAACTTGTTTTTCAACACAAAATCGCCCAGCCATGCACAAATCTTCCGATCCTAAAATTGAGCAACTGGATGATCAAAACGTGTCTTTTAAGTGTCAAATCTCAAAATATGAACAAGAACTTGTAAAAGTTAAAAGGAATATGGTGTCATATTTGATTTACTCAAAAAGACTCGTGATGAAGCATCAAATGAACTTGATCATTATCTTGCACACACTAAAGAAGTTATGAATTTTTGCTGGAAATATTCGGTCCGAAAATCAAGATCTGATTCACACTATCTTCAAGTTAAGAGAAATGTTAGGAAAGTATGAACAACTTCCACCTACCGTGATTAAGAGAATAGCCCCAATAACACTTAGTAATCATGAACCTAGAATCACTACTGCCAAATCACAAGTTGCTAACGTGCTTCCTTCTATGAAACAGAATAGTTGCGTTTTTTCCAAACGTCCGCACTTCACAACCTAGGAGCACTACATCGAAGAATAGGAAGTTGCGACCTAAGAAAAGATCAATAAGGAATGCTAAAGTAGAAGAACACCCTAGGACTATGAATAAGACTCACGTTGCTTCCACTATAGATATTAAGGCCCGCAAATGTAATAGAAATAGTGATGTAACTAATGCTAAACCATTAAGCTTTTGATATTCACTCTGATGCACCTTGTGTTATTTGTCGTAAAAGTATGAATTCTGATTGTCATGATAAATGTGTTGCTAAAGCTATCATCTCTCGCTTAAGGAATCCTAAGAACCGGAATACCTCTAGGCCCACTAATCTTTCTAAGTCTCAGGCTTGGTAGACCGCCTCTTTAGATTCTAAGAAACGCTTGTTGCCCCTCAGAACTCCAGTTTCACCTCCAATGAATGTAGTACCACCTAGTGCATTCACTAAGACTAAAGCAAAGACTAGTTGGAGATGGCGGAAATGGATATATAACACACTAGGATTTAAATGGATACCTAAAGCTATTGATGTGTATGTCTACTATAATCGCCCGAACCCTCTAACATTTCGGGTTCCACATCTACTTCTATTCCATCCGTCGCCTCAGGTGTAATGCGTGATATGATCATTCTCTGATTGTTGATAGCGGATGTTCCCACACATGACAGCAACCTTAAACTGTTATCAAACTTTATTGCAAAGTTCATTGGCACCGCCGATTCGGGAATGATCACTTCGCAACTATCATGGGCAACGGAGACTATGTCAATGGGAACATCGAAATTAGGTGGTTTATTATGTGGAAGGCCTCCTCACACATCTCTTCAGTGAGGCAGCTTTGTGATGGAGATTTATAAGTTGCTTTTCGGGAGAAAACTTGTTTCATTCGTGATCTACAAGGAAATGACCTTATGTCCGCTCGTAATTCAAGTCTTTACACTATCTCTATGCAAGACATGGTTGCTTCTTCTCCCATCTGCTAACTTTCAAAGGCAACATCAACAAAATCCTGGCTATGGCACCGCCGTATCTCACATCTAAACTTTCAAACCATCACCAACCTTGCTCGACACAAACTAGTTGAAGGACTCCACGCCGTATTCTAAAGATCATATTTGCTCAGCTTGTGAACAAGGCAAAAGCACTCGTGCTCATTTTCCTTCAAAGGTGGAACATAGCTCAAAGATGTGCTTCATCTTCTTCACATGGATTTGTGTGGCCCGATGCGTGCAAACGATCAATGGCAAACGCTACATCTTAGTAATTGTTGATGACTATTCACGCTGGACTTGGGTCTACTTTCTTCAAGCAAAGATCAAGCTCCACGATGATCATCACCTTTCACGAAAATACAAGTTCACTACGAAAACCGTCGACAAATCAACGCATGAGGCAACCAATTTGTTAACCAAACTCTTCGTGAATTTTATGAGAAAGTGGGAATTCAAAGATCGACATCTATTGCACGCATACCGTAACAAAACGGAGTTGTCGAAAGACGAAACCGAACGTTAGTGGAAGCCGCAAGAACAATGTTAATCAATGCTAAACTTCCAGATTACTTATGGGCGTAAGTCAGATTCATCGTGATGCTATACTCAAAACCGATCTATGATTACAAAATGCCACAACAAAACACCTTTTGAGCTTGTCCACAAAAGAAAACCGAATCTCAAACACTTTCATGTATTTGGATCTCTTTGCTATCCGAATAATGATCGTGATGACTTTGGAAAGCTCAAAGCCAAAGCTGACATTGGAGTCTTTATAGATATTGTGATAATTCTAAAGGTTTCCGACCGAATCGTCGAACAAAGGAGGTGATGGAAACGATTCATGCTCATTTTGATGAACTTACGGAAATGGCTTCGGAGTATAACAGCTTGGAACCCGGTCACAACCGCTTAAACTTCCCCAAACCATCATCATCACCGAACAAAGCCCCCAGCTTACTCGCCAACAAATGGAAAGGTTATTTGCTCACTGCTCGCTGACGATATTGATGAACGTGCTCCGTGTGTATCCGCTGCTTCTCGCCGCTCAACCCGATAATACTCTTATACCCGATACACCGCTACAACAACTACGGGAAGCACCACCGCTGACTCAACACAACATTGAACAAACCGCCCAACAATGATGAACCGGCCGATGATTCTCAATGAAGTACCCCCACCCGCAGATTTTGATCCAAATGCGTTTTAACCCGTTTTGCTAATGAGATACTGCCTGCACCAGATGTCGCATAATCTTCAACAAGCCATTTGAATCCTCAGAATCTGCACAATGTATACCAACATCAACCCTCCACACATAGATGGACAAAAGACCATCCTCTGAAAATATTATTGGCAACCCAATCAACCCGGTCGCATAAAGACAACGTCTTCACTCAGATGGTGAACATTGCATTTATGCACTCACCGCCTCGCCAATCTGAACCTAAAACATCAAAGACGAATGAAAAAGACAACTGGATTGAATCCATGCAAGAAGAACTCAACCAATTCAAACGCCTCGAAGTATGGGAACTGGTTGAAAGACCAACAGGGGTCTACGTCATTGGTCTCAAATGGATTTGGAAAACAAATTGGATGTGAAGGAAACGTTATCAGAAACAAGTCACGCCTCGGTGGCTAAGGGTTATCGCCGGAAGAGGTATTGACTTTGAAGAATCTTGCTCCGGTTGCTCGCCTTGAGGTCGTTCGATTTTTCTCGGCATTTGCGGCTCATATGAATATCACGGTCTTTCGATGGATGTCAAAACTGCTTTTCTCAATGGACAACTGAAAGAAACGGTTTATGTCAATCAGCCAGAAGGATTCATTGATCCAGAGTTCCCTAATCATGTCTATAAACTGAAGAAAGCTCTCTACGGTCTCAAACAAGCCCCTCGGGCGTGGTACGATAATTTATCATCTTTCCTCATTGCCAATAACTTTACCAAAGGTTCGATCGACCCAACTCTTTTCATACAATATCACGGGGAACATATTTTTATTGTTCAAATTTATATGGATGACATCATTTTTGGGTCAACTCATAAAAAGTACTCAATCGCTTTTGCAAAACTAATGAAGAAACATTTTGAAATGTCCATGATGGGTGAACTTACGTTCTTTCTAGGACTACAAGTTCATCAATCACCCCGTGGTATTTTCTTGAGTCAGTCCAAATATGCCCTTGAATTGTTAAACAAATTTGGAATGCAAACCTGTGACACCTATGCCACACCAATGGCTCATACCAAGAAGCTAGACGCTGATTTACATGGGAAATTGGTGGACCCTACAAAATACCGTAGTATTATTGGGTCTCTCATGTATCTAACAGCTAGTAGACCTGATATTGTCTTTGCCGTATATCTTTGCTCTCGTTCTCATCGGCCGACCAATCTGAAACCCACCCTCTCGAGGCTAAAAGAATCCTCCGATACATCAAGGGAACCATTAATTTGGGGATCCGTATCCGAAGCGATTCTCGGTTTTGAACTAATCGCTTTTTCAGACGCTGACCACGCAGGATGCTTAGACTCACGAAAAGCACTTCCGAGCTTTACAATTTCTTGGTGATAAAATGTGTCATGGCAATCGAAGAAGCCGTGGATTGTACATCACGCCTGTCCTCAACCGGCGTAATATGTAGCCATGTCAATGTGTTGTGCTCAAGTCATTTGGATGAGAACACAACTCAAAGACTATGGTTACGTATTTGATGTAATCCCGATGTAATGCGACAATCGGAGTGCCATTGCGATCTCGTGCAAATCAGTTCCAAGACTCGAAATCAAAGCACATCGATCTTCGATATCATTTCATCAAGGATCACGTGGAACAGTGGTAATCCGTTGAATTATATTTTGTGGGTACAGAATACCAATTGGCGATCTTCTCACCAAAGCCTTGCCTCCCGCTAGGTTTAATGAGTTGGTCCACCGGATTGGTATGAGGTGTTTGACTCAAGAGGAATTGATGACCTCCTAAAACAGCCTTTTAAAAACTCAAACACCAAAATCTTTCTTGTGTAAATATTATTTTAAAAAACAAAATACAAAAATATAAAATCAGAAAATCTCAAAAACATTCTTCTATCTAAATTCTTTCAAACATCGCAAGTACAATTTCCCAGTCAACACTTTGTTTTATAAAATCTTTCACTATTTTTCCCGAACAAGTGTTGAGGGGGAGAAAGTAAATATTTTTCGGTTTCATAAAACCTTGTACTTCCATGTTTTCAAAATTATGTTGTTTCTTCTAAAATGGTGGATACGTTTCTTGTCATATACTCCCATCGGACTCAAATGTTTTAACCATTTCATTATTTCAAAAGTCAAGGGGGAGTATCGTGAAGTTTCTTGCCTTACAAATGTTTTGTCTTACCTAAACGGAAGTTAAAGGATCTTGGTTGGGACTGAATGTGTCAACTTTGCAAATTAATTCATTTACTCCTAAACCACCAAGATCAAACGGCCCAAATCAAATCTTCTAAACTGCTCAAGTTTTTCATAATATATAAGTTCTAAACTGTTTTTAATCAAGATGATAAACAAGGATTTCTAAAATTCTTTCAAATCCAACGGTTAAAACTCTTTAAACTGATTTTGGAAAATTGTTCACTTCGAACTAATTGGGTGTTTATGCATAAAAGTGTTTGGATTGAAATGAGTTGTGTTAAAGCCTTTCTTAGTGTCTATTAAAATTGTTTCAATCGTCCAAAACCATCCTGAATCTTAAATTTCATTAATTTGAATTCTAGGGTTCTTGCGCCATCTAGGATTTTTCTTTTCTGTGATATGTTATTAGGTAGTCAAGAAAGTGTTAGAATAAGTTTATATGCATGTTTTTGAACCTTTAAATTAGCCCGGAAACATCTAAACTGTATGAACTTAAGTTTTAAGGTTTTTAGGGTTCATCTCCAATAAATCTTTTGATTCTGTGGTGGAAATGTGTTAAATCTTGTTCCATTGCACTCATATGACATCTAGACACCTTAAACATTCTTGTTTGACTTGTGTAGCTATATCCCTTACACGTAGATTAAGGGTTTAGGGTTTAAGTAATTTTACTCCTAAGTCTTTCTGTGTGTATCCGATATGTTCTTATGCTTGTTTTGTGATCTAAAAGATGTTTGGAGTTAACTGCAATCAAGTTTTCATGTTTATATTTAACAGGTTAATTATTCGTAATGTCAGAATCTTTAGGTGTTCAAACTGTTACGCTTAAGGAATACTTTATGCGTAAAGGTCACGGCTAAGAGTAATCTTACGCGTAGCTCTTACGCATAAGGGGTCTACAGTGGATTACGTGTATCTGGGAAAGATATTCTATCACAATTCTCAATTTTTTGTCATTTCTCAAACTCAACATTCATCATACTAGTTCATGCATGGTTTTGCATTTCACATTAAACGCATTATTTCTTATTAAATAAACGTTATCGCATAAACATTATTTTGAACATTTGATCCGATACTTCCAAAAATCATCCCGATATATTTTTGTACTCATATTAAGTTTATAAAAATAATATTATGAGTTTACCCGATGTTTTTAATTTATTTTGTATATAAATTGTTAAGTTTATATAATTACGACGGTTTTCTTAAATTCAACCCGATAAATATTTATTCAGTCAAATCTTTCAAGAAATGTATTTTTATAATTTTTATGACCTTAAAATATTTTATCTTGACCCGTTAAAAGTTATTTTTATCTAACGCTACTCTAAATACTCAAATGTGTATTTAATTTACCACATATCCTCAAGTTTCTTACACTAAACTACTCTTGTACTTAATTAAAAAAAAAAAAAACATAAAAGTGGATGACTAACACCCCCTTGTCGACAAGGGGGGTGAGTCATTTGGTGTTTACAAAATATCTATTCTTGTTAATGTATTATACTAATTAAATCAAACACATACACAATTATTTTGCAAAGTGAAAAAGATCAACCATTTCTTTCCTCTCCTCTTGCTAGAACCGGCAACCACATAGACCAAGGAGGGTTTCATCCAAATTTTCAAGACAAGGTTTTATTACACTCTAGTATCACTTGTTGTATAGGTTTTGCAATAAAAACCTCAAGTGATTAGGAAAAACCATTGTCCTTAAACCTCATCATATTACTTGTAAGCATTCATATTCATGTGTTTATTTCATATTCATTGTTATGATCATATCATTTTATTTGAGAAACATGCAAGTCTTATGGAGGTTTATACCACTTTTTCATTGTTATTAAGTGTTATATATATATTTCATCCTATAATTACTCCTTGAAACATATCACTTTTGGTGATGCCTAGGAACCCATGACACCCTAAGAAGGTGTATGGTAGGATTAAAATAACTTCGGAGTTGTTTTGAATTGGTTAGAATAGGTTTTGCTCGTGAAAAACTCATTTCGACAAGTTTAATTAAGGGTCTGATCTTATTTTTAAATCTGGGAAAATTCGTCAGTTGGTAAAATATTTTGGGCTAGATATTTGGAAAATATACTTTAAAACGAAAACGTGGCCGCTTGAACGGTTTAAAACGGAGTTATAACGAAGAAGTTATGAATTTTTGAAGTTTGAAACGAAAAAACTAATAATTCCAGAAATTTCAGCATGAAAATGTCACTCTTTACGGGTAAAAAATGAGTCTTAAGCGTTATAAAATGTGTCGACTTATAAAAAATATATTAGTATACTTTAACACGAGTCTAAGGATGTAGAAAACGTAGAAAACGGACTTGTAACGATTAAATGATACACGTTTACACAAAGTTGCCGTAACTTTATTCTATTAGCAAAATTAATATATTTTCTATTAAACACATACTACGGCAACAAGTGACCATGTTGAGGGTCGTTTTAACAAGGATGTAATACTTTTTATAACGTGATGTCTTCTAGTAAAAGTAAGTTCGCCAAGCATATTTTCCAAAATGTCCAACCGACGTCAAGCTGCGGAGTTGTAACGTAATAAAATACGGTCACTTAAACTTTGCCGGAAAACCACCCTTAAACAATATTTTTGGACACAAGTACCATACTTTACCTATATTTTTCTCCATGATTGGAACCTCTATGATAAAAACTTAAATGCTAAAACTTTGAGATAATGATACAAGCTTCCCAAAACCGTTGAGTTTGTTTACTAACATTCGACGTGCACCATTTTACGATTAGCTTTTTGAGGCCGTTTAGTCACTTCCATGAAATTGTCAAGTAACACTATTTTACGACGAAAAGTTATAATTTCATAATAAATCACAAAACGATTATCATAGAATGTTGATTCAACGTATATACTTGTAAAGTATTTATAAACATGACGAGATGTCATAAACCTATATTTCGACGATAAATTCTATTTTCAAAAACGTACAAGGGGTATAGATTACATATGGATTTGCATGCACAACATTGTTTCATGACTTATATTAGAGCACATCATTCATTTTAGGTCGCGGATAGTTTCCGAGCCTCATTTTCGCACTTCACTTTGTTAGCATATCAATCATACCAGGTGAGTTCATACCCCGCTTTTACTCGTTTAAATTCTTACAAACTCTTTGGGGGAGATACATGCTTAAATACTTGTTTTTACTCTTGCGGATACTCAAACCATTTATACAATTGTGTTACACTATACTTCTTATACTCTTTGGACATTATGTGTGGTTTATTGCGATATGTGCCTTAATGTGCTAAACTTGTTTTCAAACATGCATCAACATACATACATTAGCAACTGGTTAACTCCTGCGGGAGCCGGCAGAGAGGTATTGATAGTACTATCGGGCTGACGCCCCCACCCTTGTGTCCCTGGATACTTGACCTGGGGTGAATATAATCTGTTATTCAATGAGACACAACAAACAATTTAGACTTGTCAAGAGGTTCAGTTGGCTGTGATTCTTTGCATTAAGTACATGTATATATCGTATGCACTTATGTCCTACTTACAAACAAGATTGACAATTCTATTTTAGGCAATGGGTTGTGAACACACAGGTTGCAAGATTTGTATGGGCGGAACTTGGAACTGAGTGGATTTACAATGCCTTTGCTGCATCAACATTCTTTAGAGACTTTTTCATATCATTTTCAACAAACTTATGAACTCACCAACCATTGTGTTGACACTTTTTAGCATGTTTATCTCAGGTCGTAAGGCGATAGCATTTCATGGAGCTTTTGGGTCACATGGCATACATTGGAGTCTTGTGTTTTTATCAATTACCATTTGACATGTTTTGTAAACCCTTTATGTATTATCAAACTTTGGGATCTCATGTTGTGTAAACTTTAACTTTATTTAATCGAATGGTAAACCTTTCAAAACGTCTCATTTTAGAGGTCGTTTTCTGTATCCATACTTTGTGCTATGAAGTCATACCCCAAAGACACTATCGTTCCGCTGCGATATTTTGGGGGTGTGACATATTCGTAAACAAGGCTTGTTACGCATAAGCTTTGCTCTTACGAGTAAACTGTACGCGTAACATCTAGCTTTTCCCTACGCGTAAGCTTAAAGCCTTTGAACTTGTCTTACGCGTAAGTAACTCTTTCGCCTAAGCTTGGTCTTACGCTTTAGCTTACTCTTACGCATAAGCTCCTTTCTTACGCATAAGGATCCTTGTCACACATAAACCACTGTGCACTACATTTTGGCCTATTATGCATATGTTACTTGTTAAATGTTACTCATAAGTCACTATTATCTAATGTTATGCTTAAGCTTACAAATGTTAATATGTGGTGTGTTAATTGAAAAAATTGGACTTTGAAATTTCAACACGTTCATGTAACTTATCACATCAACTTCAAACAATTGGACAAATGTGACTTAGGACTTGTAACTAACATAAACATGTTACCATCAAACAAGAAATTAGATAATAAATCAGACTAAAACAAACACATTGTGTTTCCATATGTCTGTCTTTTTGTCTAATGTCTTTCAGATCATAAAATGGCTGCAAATCAAGCAAACATCAATGCCCCAGCTGAGCTCTCGATGGCAAACACATTCCTAGCTGGATACGACAAAACAATTGGCAAGAACAATCTCCGGGTCGTCTTTAACAACTTCATATGCTTTGAATCATCTTGTAGAATTGTTGTGGACATCCTTCTGCAACATCCATTCAAATTCATGCTCACAAAGTAATCCTGATGATGAGTAAGATTCAATGGAAGAGGAAATACAATTTCATAAGACATTTAAGCATAAAAAGGATGGAACACCATGCTTCAACCTTTCCGGTTAATCAACCCGGTGGGGCAGGAGGGTCAAGTAGTAGTCCTCCACTTATGGAAGATCCATTGCAAACATCTCTTACCCCATCCGATCCGGTTAATCAACCCGGTAAGGATCAGGGTGTCACTGTCACTACAACTGTTGAAATGAAGCAACCACAACAAAACAACCGCAAAAAGAAAAGCATGGTGAAGATGTGGAAATATCTGACGAAGGAGATTACGATCATGATAAGGATGAAAGAGTCATTAAGGATGATAATTTGGTGGCTAAAGTGGAAATGATTTGAAATGAGGTCAAGAAGTGCTAGAAGAGCTGAAGAGGAAAAGTTAAAGAAGAATCGACAAACTACATAGTTGGCAATCCAATACACAAACTCAACAGTCTTCTGAAACACCTATTGACACTTCCACCAAATCCAAATCATCATCTCAATCATCACCTCCATCCACATAAGAAACACCTATGTCAACAACAAAATCGGTAGAAGGCAACTCCATCTAATGATTCGACAAATGGTTAAGTAGGTTATCACCACTACACAACAAGCTACACGGCCACCACCATCTGATCAACCAAAGGGATTCAGAAACCACACCACCAATGGATAAAACCGTTGATTACTTTACATACACTGGTGGTGAGGATCACGACATACCTGAGCCCCAACCAGAACCTCAACCAAAATTTAGATCAAGTACATTACTGCACTCCTTGTTTTCATACGCTTCAAATCAAAGAGCGTGTTGAAAGTTCTCCACCTCGGGGTCGAATATTACCTAAATTCTACACTTCATCGGAATCAATCAAGAACCTCAGTACAAAATCGTTCATAAACAAAAGTTTGGGTTTGTCTGCCAAAGTGAAAATCATCATACTTGCTTCATGGCTTTCGATGAAATTCACTAAGTTCTATGACGCCACCCCGGAGATGGTTCGAGATGGATTGGCATATCGATTGAAGGACATTGAGTTGGGTATAATTCAGACTAAGAGAAGGAATTCAAAGGATCGCATGGATGTTCGTTGATTTATCACTAGGATTGATGAATGTTTGATTCATCGGGATCAGATGCAACGGTTGGAGAGCTATGTGGAAGGATGACCAAACTTTCCGATTCGACTTTCCAACGTCCCTCGTAAAGTAGCCGATCGTCTGTAATCATTGGGTACTCTCTTGACTGTGATTTTGTTTGTTTGATTATCTGTCAATGGCTTGTGCACACATTACAGTATACAACCCGTACTTGTAAATAAAGGACCCTGTGGTACGCTTCAGTGCCACAATCCTTATAAAAGGAGCGAAAGCTTCTTACTTTTGAGTAAAACCTATCAAACCTTTCATTTTTCAAGGTTTTGCTCAAAAGAACAAGTACTTTCCCTTATGATTTTCAAAACATCAACCGTTTATATCACTCGTTGAGGGGGAGTACTTGACTTAAAACTTTGTTCAAAAATTGTTCACAATGGTCATTCTTCCCGCAACACTCGAAATGGTCATATTTATTCTCAACTTTTCAAAAATAACATTTTATATGCCATTTTTGAGGGGGAGAAAATACGTGATAAGAAATATGTTGTGTAAATGCAAATGAATCTTTGTGCTATAGACTTAACCCATGAATTGACGAGATCTTAACTGTTAGTAACTCGAAAAGACTTTTCCAGGATGGGTAATAATTTCAAGCTAGTTCGCTAGTGATGTAAACGTGTCTCGCAAAGGACTTGTCTGAGTAGAATGTACCATTCGAGAAACTCTTGGTAGACATGAACTCGACGGGTTTGACAACCTTTCAAGGATTGTCTACACCTTCAAAGTAGTTATTAGAGCTAGTTGTCACCTAAAAGCTTACAATGCAACTCTTTAACTATGCCACGTAACCGTGTCTCGCGGGGGAATGTCTATCTTGAGTCGATCAATTCAAAAGTGCGCGCTCTTTCCTCACTGTGCAGTTTTCCATCAAAACTCTAAAGCACATGTGGAGGGGGAGTATTTCTGCTAAAAAATAAAACTCTCACAGTGGTTCAAACATGTTTTTCATTTACAAACCCTTTGAGAGATTTTCTTCAAAATGGTTTTATGGCAACATACATTAGTCATGGAGTTATAAGGTGACTAAGGTTAGGAATAACCGTCCTATGATCCGCCAGAGCCGGAGGGATCTACCCAAGGACACTACCAATAGTTAGAATTTAGAAGTCCTTAGGTATGATTGTAAAAAGGAGAGAATGAGAATCGGAGAAAGAAGGAGTTGAAGAATTAAAAAGAAATGCAAAGAAAAGGGTGAAAAGAAATAGCCCTCCAGATTATTCAACTTAGGCGCATACCGGGTTCAATACATACGCTACTGGTTGTCACTAGATGACACCGGTATTGAAGATTAAAAGTCGTCATGGACCCAGTGGCGCATGCAATAAACCTTCTTCGCCACTCAAGTTTCTCTCAGCAGAAGCTTGTTTCATTCTCACAGGGAACCCTACGTAAACTGTCGGCTTTCTCTTAGAGATTGCTGGTATTGAAGAAGGAGACCCTCTCCCTAGTCTCCGCCCAAGAAAACCAAAACGCACTATTGAGTCTAGAGCCACGAGATTCATCAAAAGATCTCTTAGGTACACTTGACATTTCATCACTTGACATTCAACAATAAGAATTTCAGTGGTACATTATCGAGTCCTTCACGAGATCTTAGCAATGTCGAGAACATTTATGAAAGGTTCACAATTGTGATCCTTAGTGATTGAATGGAAACTCCTGCCAGGGTCAACATCAAAGCCCACAGGTCGCTTCGGCAACTCCCGTGGATTGCGCTTAGTGGTCTCAAACGGTCTACGATCGTGAGGTGATGCTTGGTGTACCTCGGCGACTCATCTGAATCGCAGTGTACTTCGGTACATCGTGTTATCTCACTTGTGGGACTCAGATTCAGGAACGGCCTTTGTAAGAATTAGAGTTGTGTTTTCACACTATGCTGTCAACACTCTCGAAGTTCAAACTTGTAAGTGCCGGAATCCGCTTATTACTAACCGTTTTTATGTTTACTTCTTATTGAAGCTTTGGAGCGGAATGATCGTGCAGATTCCCCACTTGTTCACACCAACAACGTCATCAAAGAAGTTCTATCTTAAAGCAACACAAAAGTAAGAATGATTCTTCGTCAAATCAAAGAATCTACAAAGTTAAAGACTTAAAGAACTTCATCAGTACCGTAATCAAACGTTAAAGAGTGTGTGAGCATGTTGGAGAAAGACGTGGAGACACTGAAGTAGTGAAGCGGACTGAGGCAGACTTGATGCGGACAACATCAACATACTATCACTTTCATCACAAAGAACAATGATCAAAGAACAAAGTTTAGGATGACATCAAAGCATAACTGTTCAAAGAAAACTATCTCGCTACACTGGGGAGATGGTTCAAATCAAGGCAATTCTTCTCACAAGAAAGAAGAATGTCAGAAGACGTCAAAGCTACTATTACATCAACGCCTTCACCGTTTTTCATCACCAACACTTGAGGGGGAGATTGTTGGAATCACTCCTAAACCTTTATTCAAGTGTTAGTTACTCATATGTAATAGTTAGTTTAATTATGGCCTTTATGTTTGTTATTAGCCTTAGGCTTATGTAGAAGGCCCATAAGCCTAGGCCTAGCCCAATAAGGAAAAGGAAGGGAACTAGGAGTGTTGCCCTAGCTTCCCTCCTATAAATACTCTTGTAAACCTTCATTTGAAGGTTGGTTGTTCAAGTTATTTCTTTCACATACATCTACGCCTAAACCGTCTTTATTATCGTGTGTGTGTGTTTGTTTACTTGTTCAATCGCCTCTCTATCTTTCTATTAAGATTGTGTTGTAAATCTAGTGACCTAACACTACCATAGAAGCATATACAAAAGATACTAATTCAGATACATTATAAATACATGGAATAGTTAGTCATATAAACAAAAAGCATACCAAATGTAAACCCATAATAACCCACAAGTAATTGTTTTAAGTTAAACAGACATTAGAAAATGGCAATATCATTCAACTTTCATAACAACAACCCCTATGTTTTTCAATACTTCAACATCTAATGTAAACTTGAGAATCTGGTTCTCATCAACCCCCAGTTCCTTCAAGATCGATTTCCATTCTCCAAGCATAATAACATGGTCATCAAACTCCTTGACTCTTAATTTGTCAATATACTTCCAAAAGACAACGTCCTTCTCAAATGAGGAATTCAGATGACACAATCTGGCCTTTGTTGTATTGTCTGGTCCAGAAAAGTTGTACAGCTTATGTCGGCGAACAAAACCAGCTGGAACTGTCTGTTCAAATGTATAAAACACACAATCATAAATTTAAACAAAACAAAAAGATATATAAAAACAATATACTCATCAAGTATAAACTTACAACATAACCCTTCAAACCAGTTGAACCAATCTTCTTAAAAAAACAGCACCCATCATCATCAAAGTTGTTTGATAAACATGTATTTCCTTTGCTTGAACTCTCGTGCTCCTAAAAATATATAAATAACTGATATAACAAAACACATATATAAATAAAAAAAACAAACTTTTAAATACCTTCAAGAAACTCTTGCCAACATGAGTTTTTCTTGTCCTTTTAGAAGATGGAACACCCTGCTCATGCTCAACATACTTCTCAGAAACATAGGCAACATCATCTTCCACTTTTACAGGCAATTCACGAATCGGACCCTACAATAATTTAGCATGCGAATATAATGATTATAAAAACACTATGACAAATAAACTATATGAAAAAATAAAAATATCTAAATATACTAACCAGCTCAAAAACAGGGGCATTGAAAGCAGAACTTTGATTCCTAGCAGCCTTAACACGCGCTTTATTCTAAAACTCAGAATCTAATACACAATTATATATCAAAATAAAAAAAAATACATGTACACACTAGAAAATAAAATATTTCATAAAAAATATGGTTGACTTTGTTCCTGGTAGTGCGGTGATTGAGGCTGCGCAACGTAAACGGGTCAAGTATGAGGCTAAATGCACAGATATTGGATATGGGTTTCTCCCTTTCTCATTCTCTTCCTTTGGGGAACTCGAGAAGGATGCAGTAAGCCTACTGAAGCGGATCCGAAAGTACTCTGTGACTCAAGACATTGGGGCGCGTGCTGTTAAACATATTTTTAGTAGGATTTGTTTTGCTATAGCTAGAGGAGTGGGGGCCCAAATCGTATCTCGGCTTCCCACTAATTTCTTGTAAATCCTATTAATTTCTAATAAAGTGATGTTGCAAAAAATAAATAAATAAATAATAATAATAATACTAACAATGAAACTAAAAAAAATAATAATAATAAAAAGGCCGGGAAAACAACTTACGTTCAAATAGGGGATCTTCACAAAAGCCATTAGCATCATGGATAGTAAGAATAAAATTATGACCTGCAAGAAAATACAGAACAAACGTTTGAGTGCCATCGATCATATGTTTTTAAAGAACTGTTCCCATTGAAACCCAAAAAAACCACATGCTTCATCACTATCAAATTCCTACAAAACCCTCATCCAACCATCACAAGTCCTAACACTATACAAAGTCTTATTCTTAAAGACATACTCTTTAAATAAACTTTTTGGCACCGACTGCAAACAGAAAACCAATAGATTATATATTTAGATTAACAAGAATTGCAAAAACAAAATATAACAACCATTCAACAAAACTAAACCAAATACATAATGTACCTTTCTGGACAAACTCATTTCCGTACTCTTTGTAACACAACTACCCAATTTATGACCACCTTCTATGTTAAGGAAACCATAACCATTATTACCATACTCGTCAAAATGACTCAATAGAACATACTGAGCATTTCTTACATCGAATAAAACAATCCAACCATTCTTAAGATTATTTTCTTCAACATATTTTTCCCATTGATCACCATATATCATGCCAAAAAACCATCCACATAACGAATCTTAAAATCATAAACATTATTCACAAACTTTGCAAACAACCATTCGCAGCTTCTACGATCAGTTAGCTCAAACAACTTTAGTGGCACTTTGATACCATTTTCCTCACCATTTTTAAATGTAACTAAAAACGACATCTGTAACGTTTAAGAAACATATTATTATTCGTACTACATGAACACAAAAACCAAACTCAACTACATTATTCAGCATATATCATGCCCAAATCACCATCAACATTACGAATCTTAAAATCATAAACGTTATTCACAAACTTTGCTTAGCTCAAACAACTTTAGTGGGACTTTGATACCATTCTCATCACCATTTTTAAATATAACTAAACACGACATATGTAACGTTTAACAAACATAAAATTATTCACACGAATATAAATAAAACTGTCAATTACAGTTAGTACACAATTCATAATAACTTTGATACCATTCACAACAACGTCGGCAAACTCTATTTAAAAATCATCTGTATGTTTAACAAAACAACCGAAAACCATAATATGTACATAAACACAACCACCAGACACAAACGCAATAAAAAACTTCATAAAAATAACATAAATAAACTTACATAACAAAAAACACACAATAACACAAGCTAAAAAATAAAACATCACTCACGCGCTTCATCACATGCTATTTAACAAGTGTAGTTAAAACTTAAATCTGATATTAAATACATAATAAATAGATCAAACACAATACAAAAAACGCAGGGGAACACAGAATAAAAAGTATATATAAACTACAAACACATAAAATACTTTTACATTAATACTCTGATTTCAATAATCTAGCACAAATAAGGCACAATAATTGGGGGTTTTATAAATTAACAATAATAAACTATGCAATAATTAACACACAATAAAAGAAAACATAATAAAAAACAAATTTCAGCTTTAATTAAACTAATGCAGACTAATCAAAATCAATCTTGGTAAAGAAACTAACATTGTATATTGACAAAAATAACAACTGGATTCGTGGAGTTGTTTTGCAGTAAATAAGACACAATAATTGAGGGTTTTACAAATTAGCAACAATAAACCATGCAATAACAAACAAAATATATACATCAAACAACATATACCAAGAAACACATACATAATATTAAATCAAAACATGCAGTCTAAAAAGTTCGTTTTTAACACAAAAAAAAGGAAACATAATAAAAAACAAATTTCAACTTTAATTAGACAAATGCAGACTAATCAAAATCAATCTTGGTAAAGAAACTAACATTGTATATTGGCGAAAATAACAACTGGATTCGTGGAGTTGTTTTACACTTCGTGATCCTAGGAAGTTCAATAGTTTAGAACTGAATATAATACTTATCAGGAGTACAAGTATAATAATATCTTAATACAAATTAGGTGTACACAATATAATAATAACTAAATATAAAAACACTACAATATTACTTAAACAATAAAACACTATAAACCAAAAAAATAACAACAATTCATTAAAAAAATAAATTGATATTAAAATATCTTAATACAAAACTGAAAAATAATTATTTAAAAAAAAACATACATTAATCATCCGGAAAAATATCTAAATCAATCATATAGTCATCATCAATATCATGCCCCGAAGCCTGCATCTGCTAAACTAATGTTGTTACTTTAGCCAATTTTGATAAAAGTTTTTTCATGTCACGAACGCTGATTAGCCGATTGCCAAAATAAGACTTTAACCAATCAACAAATAATTACTTAGAAACAAAACGATAATATTAAAAAACATACACAAAAAAATACCTTCATTATTTGGTTCTTTACTTTCACTATTTTTGGAAACAATTTCGTTTGATGAAGATTTATCATCCATACCTAAAAGTTATAAAAAAATACGACACAAAGTAATAAATGTTAATATTTATAACAAATAAAATCAAAAACCCTATAAACAAAAACCAGGCTTGGGCCTTTTAACCTAACCTATTTTAAAACAAAAATACAATACGGAAATTAAATTAAGAATGTAAGATATTGGATTTCACAATCACACTAAACCATAACCATATGAGGCGTTCAATATGTTTAGAGAGAGAAATGGAGGAGAGTTGGGAACTATGTGAAACAAAGAAAAATGGTATTGAAGTTCCAACCCTCTTCCTTGGGAGGTAGAGGGTATTTATAGTATCTTACAAATAAACGCCACCTACGGGCCGTGGATCAGGCATACAGTGGGTAAAGACCCGTCCATCCTCCATGGTGTTACTTAACAAACTACTTTCTAACATAACACGACTACGACTACGAGCTTTCTATCGAATACATATACTTGAGGTGACCGACTCTTTAACCACTGAATTTTCTAATTCCTAACAATCTCCCCCTAAGGGAGGTCACCTCAATTTACAATGAATACAAACAGATATTACATTAGATTGTTCTAGGATTCTTGATTAAGTTCTTTGCTCAGAAGCTCGTAGTTTTTGATTCTTCATGTTCCGCATGTTTCGATAATTTCAAGTGGAGGTCTTTAACTGATCCACATGATGATGAGTTTTGAGCCAGCATTGAGATCATCAGCAAACATCAATCTCTGACTCTTCCTTTGTGGTGTAGGTATTATGTGATGTTGTGACTTTTGGACTGACATGCTCACATTCTAGATCATGATATTTTCTCATCAGAGTAGCGGAAGCTTTTACTGGTTCATGATATTTGCAACAGCATAGTAGAAGCATGGAGTGAAAGTATCAGAGTCGTTGAAGCACTTATCATAATTTCTTTTGAGATGAATGTTTAGTGTGAGCACGTGGCTATGGATTGACCGCTACATTCTGATCAGCTGCAAACGTCAGGCGTACCTGCATACAACAGTTAGCAATAAAGTGCACGAAAATGTCTTTGATCACTTTCGTTGAATTGAGGTACACGGCCCACGGTTCCCCGTTGATCAGTACAAGTACTGCCTGTGATCAGGTATAATTCTGAAGAATTTCCTTGACAGGGTTTCGCAGCTGCTCTAGCTGTTCTCAAACTGGAACGTCTCAAAGAAGACAACACGGAGTGAGTGAACCAGCAAATTGAGATTCACTGATTGATGAAAAGAGATTTGAAAAACAATCGTGCACTTGCT
The DNA here is from genome assembly GCA_910596185.1 of Chrysanthemum makinoi. Classification (NCBI taxonomy): domain Eukaryota; kingdom Viridiplantae; phylum Streptophyta; class Magnoliopsida; order Asterales; family Asteraceae; genus Chrysanthemum; species Chrysanthemum makinoi. The sequence continues at coordinate 235,871,752 of OU343222.1, read as the reverse complement.
CAATAGAAATTGTTTTTGCAATACAACGAAGGTTTTAATGAAAATCAATTATCAATCATAAACACCTTTTATTTTGAAATATGAGTACACAGTCGATGTGCTAAAGAAAAGAGTTTTTAAGCACAACGACCGGTTTTTCAAAAGTATCCGTCAATCCATAACCTAAACCAGGATTGATTCAAAAGATTGAATCGCCTGCCCTATTGTTTTTGTTCAGATGTCACATGGTTGATCTATTGGATAGATCTCACATGCCACCCACCAGGAGTTTGTTTGATGTTGGCTCCAGAAGGCTTTCCATCTTCATTGTGAATATGATGGCATATCACTCAGATGTTCTGGCAATACCACAAGGATAATGCGTAGGACTCATAAGATATAATCTCTTTTTCCACATTGTGTGAAACAGAGAGTCTTCATTGAAAGTGCCCGAATGAGATTTATAGATGATCTCGTGGCTCTAGACTCAATTGTGCATATTTAGTTCCTATGCCGGAGACTAGGGAGAGGGTCTCCTTCTTCAATATCAACAATCTCTAAGAGAAAGTCGATAGATAATGTCGGCTCCCCGTGAGAATGAAACAAGTCCTTTTAAGAGGAACTTGAGTGGTTTGGGAAGTTGTAGTGCAGTGCGTCACTGGGTCCATGACGTCTTGTCTTCAATACCAGTGTTACCTTAGTAACCACCAGTAGTATATGAATTGAACCCGGTATCTGCTCTAAGGTTGAATAATCGGAGGGCTATTTATTTTCACCCTTTTCACATTCAATTCTTTTTCATTCTTCAACCCCTTCAGTGCTTACCGAGACTTCATAACTAGAACCTTGTTGGGTTTATTCCAGTACTAGCTCTGTCTCAGTCCGCACTCTTCCCATATCTCACATTTCTCCTTTTTTCATCATACCTAAGGACTTCTACACTATCTAGTGGATTGTCCCTGGGTAGATCCCTCCGGTTCTGGCGAATCATGGGAACAAATACCTAACCTTATCATCCTTATATCACCATACATAAAATAAAGTTGGTCGGTCTATTTGGTATTGTTCATCTGCCATTGGAACCAATTGAAAACCATTTTAAAATCAATCAAGATACTTGTGATATATTATCAAAGAATTTTGTACCTGAATTGTTTTTGATATTTTTAGAACAAGAGCTCCTCCTCAACATGTGCATTAATCATCATTTTGTAATGGAAATAATTTTTATCTTTGAGGGATTGGCTTGCATCTAAGAGTAGTTATATAAAGAATGTGGTTTTCAAAATAGTTGCTCCCCCTCAATATGTGCATAGAAATTTGAAAATGTTTTGCACATATTAGGAAAAGACAACACATTGAAATAAATTGATCACATTTCAAGTCTTTGTGGTTTAAGATAGATGCTCCCCCTCAACATGTGCATGGAAAATTTGAAATAGTTTGGCACATGTGGGAAGGAGAGCTTGTACATCCTTATAAAACCATGTATCGAATTATCAGTTTAAATCCAATTTAAATCACAAATTCTCCCCCGATCACATTTTTCAACTCCTTTGAGAGTTGTGATCTCTATTGATTTAAATTCAATTTTGAAAGCTTTTTGAGGAGAATAGTGACTTGCTTTTTTTTTTTTTTTTTTTTAACTTTTTAACTGAAAAGGATCAGATTTTCAGACTTTAAACTCCATTGATTAAACATGCAAGATTGTCTTTTGAAAACATAACATTAGCAAAGGTTTTGATTTTTCAACAGTAAACCTTGCTCATTTACGTGCCAATTGTTTGAAAAATGACCTTTCAAAATAACCTTTTTAATTCGAATAAAATCATTCTCCCCCTCAATCAATGACACAAGTTGTTGATTGAGAGATAGAGATTTTTACAGATGATAAGCACAAATGATTTACACGAATAATAGAGTACAAGGTATTTTCAAAGCAATTTAGTTTTCATTAGATGGCAAATATTTTTCAGAAGAATCATTAGACGGAAAAATATTTGGAAAGAAAACATTTGTCTTTTGATGACAAACATTTTAAGAATCGAGCATGAGATTTGAAGAATAAGATAAAGCATGGCTCTGTTCTTTACTTTTAAAACGGGTTACTGCCTGAAATGACAATAAACCACCATTTTTCTCCGCCTCATTTAAAAAAAAAAAAACAATTTATGTACATTCGAAGAACATCTAAAGACCCGTGACATTCTTTGAATGTCAACACAAAATCCGTAGATGATATCGAATAAAAAAATGACAAAATAACAATATTTTTAGAATTTTTCAAGATTTTCTAATTTTTATGGATTTTTGAAAGTTTTATATTTTTCTCTTTGCTTTTTGTTGATTTTATAATTTTGTATTTTGGTTTTAGAATAAATATATACAAAGATATGGATGAAGAAAGACCTTTACTCCTTGTCTTCCTCTTGAAGACGTTTGAGTGTTTTCGGTTGTAGACTCTTTAGACCAAGTCGTGGGAGGATAAACTCAAAACGTTCTCTAGGAAGAGCTTTGGTGAAGATGTCTGCTAACTGGTATTCAGTCCTCACAAAATAAAGTTCCACCACACCATTTACTACTTGCTCCCTGACGAAATGATGTCGAATGTCGATGTGCTTTGCTCTTGAGTGTTGTACATTGTTGCATGAGAGAGCAATAGCACTTTTATTATCACAATACAGAGGGATTTTGTTGAATTCAAAGCCATAGTCAGATAATTAGGATCTCATCCATAGGATTTGAGCACAACAAGATGACATGGCTATGTATTCTGCCTCTGTAGAGGAAATAGAAGTACTCATTTGCTTCTTTGAAGACCAGCTCACAAGCTTATCACCCAAGAACTGAGCACCTCGGGCGTACTTCAACGAGTATCTTGACACCTGCATGATCGCATCTGCATAGGTGTTAGTGACATACCTTTGTCCTTCGGGTACCAAAGTCCCATATTGATGGTTCCTTGGAGATACCGAAAGACCCGTTTAACCGCTTCAAGGTGCTTTTTGGTAGGCTTAGCCTAATATCTAGCACACATGCAAACAACGAACAAAATGTCTGGTCTACTGGCTGTGAGGTACATCAGGAATCCAATCATACTACGATATTTCGTTTGGTCTACCATGATCCCTGAGTGGTCCTCATCCAGTTTAGTACGCTCTATCATGGGAGTGTCAACAGGGTCACTAGAATCAAATCCAAATTTCTTTAAAATCTCATTAGCATATTTAGATTGATTTATAAAAATGCCTCCGGGACTTTGTGATATTTGTAATCCCAAGAAAAATGACATTTGTCCCATCATTGACATTTGAAATTTGGAACCCATTTCATTTGAAAAACGATCACATTCATTGGGGTCAGTCGAGGAAAAGATTATATCATCAACATATATTTGAACGTGAATTAAATGTTTGCCTGACTTCCTGGTGAACAATGTTGGATCAACTGCTCCTTTGCTTAATCCAGTAGATAGAAGAAACATAGATAGCGTATCATACCATTCCCTTGGAGCTTGTTTTAAACCATAAAGAGCCTTCTTTAAACGATAGACGTGAGTAGGATGTTCAGGATTCAAAAAGCCTTCAGGTTGGCTTACGTATACGACTTCTTTAAGATCTCCGTTAAGAAACGCCGTCTTTACATCCATCTGATAAACCACCATGTTCTTACTTGCAGCATTAGCCAAGAAGATTCTGATTGCCTCAATACGAGAAACTAGAGCAAATGACTCTTCAAAGTCAATACCCTCCTCTTGACGGTATCCTTTTGCAACTAATCGAGCCTTGTTCTTTAAAACATCACCATGCTCATCAAGTTTCACTTTGAAGATCCACTTTAGAGCAATGATCATAGCACAATCTGGAGCAGGTACTAATTCCCATACATCAAGTCCATCAAACTCATGAATTTCTTCTTGCATGGCATTGAACCAGCTATCTTCATTCATGGCAGTTTTAATATCTTTTGGTTCGACCTTAGAGAGTACAGAGTTGAAGAAGCACCATAAGGCATCGGTTGCAAGTTGTTTCCGTGTGGATCTTTGGACGAGAGAGGTTTCCAATGAGGTTATGCAATGGATGATCATGTGTCCACTTTCTAAGGTGTTCATGTGGTTGTTGTTGAGGGACTGAAGTAGCAGAGTCTATATCTCATGATGAAGATGGTTCTGATGATGATTCAAGAGCAAATATGTTTTCGAATGGAGCATCTTCGGGAGTCGCAAAGGGATTAACTTCATCATGGGTGCCAGAAACAATTCCATGATGTACATTCTATGATTGATGATTTGTTGATAAGACAGAGTGATCAGCAGCAGGCGCTTCTTGACTTAGTGTCATAGAAATTGAAGGGTTAACTTCATTGACAGGAATAGTAGCAGCCTCCGATGATGGAATTGATAGATCATTAGCAGTTGGCTCATAGTGTTCATCAAACATTGGATCAAACAGTTTCTTCAAGTCATCTTCCGAAGGAGGTACATAAGGAGTTCCTGGTGAAGAATCGTATACAAGAGTAGAACTGATGGGACTACTTGAAGATGCGGGTCCGAACTGGGTTGTCCTGGAGCCATTGGACCGGTCACTCATCGAGCGTAACATAAATTGTTTCCATGATATTTCGGGTTCTTTTGTTGTAGATTCGGTATCCCTTTTTGTTTGGTGCATATCCTACAAATACTCCAATGTCCTCTTTAGCTTTAAGTTTGCCTAAGTCTTGACCCTCATTAGTTGGATAACACAATGCACCAAACACACGAAGGAATGAGAGATTGGGTTTTCTATTGTGGACAAGTTCATATGGAGTTTTTCCATGAGCGGTGTGAATTAGGGATCGATTTTGAGTGTAGCATGCAGTGGCAATGGCTTCAGCCCAGAGAAACATTGGAACCTTTGAGTAAATCAGCATTGTTCTTGCGGCTACCACAAGAGGTCGATTTCGTCTTTCAACTACACCCTTCTGTTGAGGAGTTCGTGGAACAATTCTTTGATGACTGATTCCAACACTTTCATAAAACTCACTAAGTTGTTTATTGACAAACTCAGTTCCATTGTCTGTTCGGATGATTCTGACAGTTTTGTTAAGTCGAACCTGCAGCTGTTTGATAAGTTTGATGATGATATCTGGATTTTCATCCTTTGTCCTTAGGAACTTAACCTAGGTGAATCGAGAGTAATCATCAACCACAACTAACACATATTTCTTCCCAAAGATATTCTGCACTCTCATGGGTCCACATAAATCTATGTGAATTGTATGAAGAACTTCTGTAACTGAGTTTGTAGGCTTGGGTTTATGGGCATATTTCTTGCTTTTTCCCAATTGGCATGCTGAACAAAGATGATCCTTTTCATACTTAAGTCTAGGTAGACCTACAACTAAGTCCTTTCTGGAGAGATCATTTATGGTGCCGAAGTTCAAGTGATTGAGACGACGATGCTATAACCATGACTTTGTTTTTGAAGCCTTTGACAACAAGCAAATTGGAGAAGACTTCATCATATCTTCGATAGAGATAGTGTATAGATTTGAACCATGTGTTCCTCTTAAAAGTTCCTTACCATCAAGTTCTCTAATGAAACAAGTATGTTTTCTGAAGGCCACTTCAAGATCAGAATCACAGAATTGACCGACATAGAATAAGTTATGACCAAGACCTTCTACGTAATATACCCTGGAGATAACACTATCACCGACAACATAATCTCGATAACCCATAATTGCACCAAAATGATCATTCCCGAATCTAACAGTCTCGATGAATTTACTCAAGAAGTTCATGAGCCGCGACCGGTCTCCAGTCATATGCTTGGAACGGCTGAGTCCGGTACCACATAACGATTTGAACGATTTGCAGTTGAACACAGACAAGAATGGATAACTGGATAATTGGGATCCCCATGCAAGAATGGGTTCCACTTGGTTAGTAACAGTGATTGGAACACCCACATCAGAGGTTGAAACAATGGACTCATTAGAAATAGATGCAGTGCTAGTGTCCGTATTTGACCTATTCAAAGTATGTTCGCTTCTTAAGGGAATAGTTCTACCATTAGGCATCCATTTTCTAGTGGGCATTGATTTAGCAACTTTAGGGTAAAGCTCATTAATCTTACGACCAGTAGGTATCCATTGATAACCTATATTACTAAATTTCCTTCCTGTGGGTTTCCACTTTTTTCTAACTTTCTTTCGCCTTTGCCTTTTAGCCTTCTTAGCTTGAATTTTAACATTAACAGTTTTATCGGGCGTTTAACAGGCATTAGACAAATCATGCATACCACATTCAAGATTAGTAACAGAAACCACGCAATCATCATTACATGTTTTGCCAAAAGTAGCAGAATTCGCATTAATTACAGTACGCTTAAAGCTAACACTAGAATCAACACGATTCGTTTTATCTTGCTTGGTATTGCCTGGAGGCTTTGACCCGCTTGCTTTAATGTCATTGATTACTCCTATAGAGGGAATTATGGGAACATTAGTTGGTTGATCTACTTTTTGCATTCCTGAACTAGATATGCAGGGATCTGAACTACTTGAAGGCACATTAGTGTTCACTTTCTTAAAACTGGGCATAGAATGAGTTGAATGCTTGGCACTAGGCATAGAACAAGCCACAATAAATCTCTGAATCATCCTTTGTTTTATCTCCTCTATGTGATATTTGTGACTTCTGGACCAACATGCTCACACTTTGTTGGATCATGATATTCTGCACCAGAGTAGCAGAAGCATTGCTTAATGGTATCAGAGCGTATCATGATTTCTTTAAACGTGAGTGTGATGTGTGATCATGTGGTTATGGATTGAATTCTTAAATTTAGTCAGCTGCAACCATCATATGTTCCAACAAACAATAGTTAGCAATAAAACACACAAAAGTGTCTTTATTCACTTTCGTTGAATAGGGTTGCAAGAACCAGGGTTCCTCGTTGATCAGTATAAATACTACCTGTGATCATGTAGAATTCCTAAGAGTCTTCTTGACAGGGTTTCGTAGCTTGATCTAGCCGTTCTCAAACCGGAGCGTCCCAAAGTAGACAACACGGAGTGAGTGAACCATCAAATTGAGATTCAGTAATTGATGAAAAATTGATTTGAAAAACAATTGCGAATTGCTGAAGAGAGAGTTTTGCAATACTATGAAAGTTTTATGAGAAAAATCAAGTTTCAATCATAAATGTTTTTATTTCAGAAATTAAGGCACAGTCGATGTGCTAGAGAAAAGAATTGTAGAGCACATCGAAAGTTTTTCAAAAGCATTCGTCAATCCATTTCATGGCACAAGTTTGATTCAAGAGTGAATTGCCCCATCGTTTCTTTCTAGTTGTCACAAGTTTGATCCATGAAGGATATCACATGTCACCCACCAAGATCTTGTTTGATGTTGGCTCTAGAAGGATTTCCATCTTCATAGTGACTACTTTAAGTATCACTCGGATGTTCTGGCAATACCACAAAGATAACTCGTAAGATTCTCAATATATATTCTTACTTTCCACATTGTGTGAAACAACAAGTCTTCATGAATTGTGTGTCCTAATGAGATTTATTGTGATGATCTCTTGGCTCTAGACACAATAGTACATTTTGGCTTCCTATGCGGAGACTAGGGAGAGGGTCTCCTTCTTCAATATCAACTATCTCTAAGAGAAAGTCGATAGATTATGTGGGTTCCCCATGAGAATGAAACAAGTCCATTTAACCCGGTTTCTGCCCTAAGGTTGAATTATTGGAGGGCTATTTCTTTTCACCCTTTCACTTTACATTTCTTTTTCATTCTTCAACCCCTTCAGTGCTTACCGAGATTTCACCACTAGTACCTTGTTGGGTTTGTTCCAGCACTAGCTCCGCCTCAGTCGGCACTCTTTCCGTATTCTTACTTTTCTCTTTTTTTCATCATACCTATTGTTAGGATTTAGAAAATCCAGTTATTAAAGTGTCGGTCACCTCAAGTATATGTAATCGTTAGAAAGCTCGTAGTCGTAGTTATTTAATGTTAGTTAGTATTTAGTTAAGTAACACCGTGGAGGACGGATGGGTCTTTACCCACTATATGCCTGATTCACAGCCCGTAGGTGACGAGTCTTATATGAAAACTATAAATACCCTCTACCTCCCAAGGTAGAGGGTTGGAGCTTCAATACCATTTTTCTTTATTTCACATAGTTCCCAACTCTCTTCCCTTTCTCTCTCTAGAACTTCTCTCTCTAAACCTTGTATACGCCCTATATGATTATGGTTTGATGTGTTTGTGAAATCCTATATGTTACAATTGGTATCAAGAGCCATGGTTTGATCACTCATCTTTCATGCTCTTTGTTTTGGTGGATTTCATAAGGTTTTTAGGGTTATAAGCGTTTAGAAGAGTTTGAATCATTTGGTCAATTTCTAGTGTTAAAGTTTGAATTTTGATTGTACTTTTGTGTTTAGGATCATCATATGTGTTTAGGTTTTGAATTGGAAAGCTTGAATCATCGTGGTTGGGTTGTTTTTGATTGATAAAGTGGTTGTTTTTTAATATTGTACGAAGCGAGTTGAGCCACGGTATTGCGTTTCTAGGAGGCGAGTTGCTTTGTTATTGGAAGCGAGTTGGTTTATGCGACTTGGCTATTAAGCGAGTTGTCTGTTTCTGCGAGTTGATACTTAAGCGAGTTTTCTTGGAAGCGATTTGGGTTATGCGACTTGGCTATTAAGCGATTTGATTCTTTAAGCGACTTGGGTTTTAAAGCGACTTGTCCATTAAGCGAGTTGTATCTTTATGCGACTTGGGTTTTAAGCGACTTGTCTATTAAGCGAGTTGGTTTATGCGACTTGGCTATTAAGCGAGTTGTCCATTTATGCGACTTGTCTACTAAGCGAGTTGGTTAGGGTGCGACTTGTCAAGTTTACTACTTATCTATTGAGACTTGTCACTTCTTCGTGCTACGTTTTACGGTTGTTCTTTTGATTTTGAAAAATCCCGTGAAAGAATCAATTTCCCGGTTTAATCAAAGAATAGTAAAATCCTGTAGAATCTGGAATCATGTCTAGCAACGTACCTACTATCGTTTCTACTGTAGCTGAGGACGTTCAAGCAGCTGGATCAAATACTCGTCCACCTATGCTTGACAGAAATGACTATGAATCATGGGCTCAACGAATTAGGTTGTACTGTTTGGGAAAGGAAAATGGGGTTAACATTCTCAAATCAATTGATGAAGGACCTTATCAGATTGAGACTACAAGAGACACACTTGAAACTGCTGCGGATGGTACATTGACCTTAGGATTGGACAGACCTAAGACGTATGATGAGCTCAGTGATAAGGAGAAAAAGAGATATGATGCAGATATCAGGGCTTCAAATATTGTACTTCAGGGTCTTCCAAAGGACATCTACAAACTAATCAATCACAACACTGAAGCCAAAGCAGTTTGGGACAATTTCAAGATGCTTCTATCTGGTTCTGAATTAACTAAAGAAGTCAGAGAATCTCAACTGTATGATGACTTTGAGCACTTTAAGATGAAACCAGGGGAAAGTGTCACTGAATATTACGTGAGGTTCCACAAGCTTGTGAATGACATGAGGAATATCAAAATGACTATGCCAAATATTCAGCTAAATTCAAAGTTTGTGAACAACATGAATCCCGAATGGCAGAAATTTGCCACTTCAGTCAAGTTAACAAAAGGTTTGAGGAACACCAACTATGAGCAATTGTATGCGTACTTGCTTCAGAATGAGAGACATGCTATGTTTGAACGAATGATCTTGGAAAAATTAAATTCAAATTCTAGTAATGCAAGTTCGTCAAATGATTCAACAGCCTTTTACACCAATGTAGGAATAACCACCAAAGCTTCTCAAGTCATACCAACGGGTAATGGTAACTACAAGTTCATTCCAGATCCAGCATATAAGCCTCCAGATCCAAACACACTCATGGAAAACTTCATCAATCAATTGTCTCTCATGGTTAGTCAAAATATGAATTCCACTCCACACACCAACAATAACCTCAGAACAGCATCCAATCCACACAATCAAGCTATTGTCAGAGATGGTAAGGTAGTGGTGCAGAATGTGCAAGGAAGACGGTATGAACAAGGAATGACTGGAGCAGGTTATGGTAATACTGGAGCAGGTGGAGGATATGTGACTAGTCAGAACCGTGGAAGGAATGCAAATCAAGGACAAGTAAAGCCAATCAAGTGCTACAACTGTGGTGGTGATGGACACATTGCAAGGAACTGCACATCTCCAAAATGCCCTCAAAATGCAGAGTACTTCAGTGTCAAGATGCTGCTGGTGCAAGCTCAGGACAATGGAGCAGTTTTGGATGAAGAAGAGTTGTTGTTTCTTGCTGAGGGAAATGCCAAAACCTATGATGCTGATGTGGATGAGCAGCCAATTCAGGAAATAGGTCACAATCATCAAAATGCCTTTCAAGTTGCTGACTGTGATGCATTTGACTCTGATGTCGATGATGAACCTACTGCCCATACAATCTTCATGGCTAGCATTTCACCAATGGTCTCTCCAAAGGTTTCATCACCACAGCAGACTGGTCCATCCAAAGATTCAATCATCTCAGAGGTATTAAAACTATACGATGAAGTTGATGAGCAAGAGATGCATAACAAAGTACAATCACATGAAACTAATGAATCAGATATTGATAATGTGGGTAACAGTAATGTTGTTCCATATGATCAATATGTGATACAAAGTGAAAGTGAGATTGTACCAAGTGATGCATCTTCAGCAGTCAATGATGACTATGTTTTTGATGAATACACTACATGTGCCCCTGATGATTCTGTTATCTCTAAACTGAATGCCTATAAAGAACAAGTTGCCATTTATGAACAATGTGCTAAGTTTGAGTTAACTACCTGTAAGTAGGAAATGGATGACCAAATGCGTACAATTATTAGAAAAAGTAATTTTAGAGAAGAAATATTAAAACAAGAGCTAGATTCCTTAAAAGACAAACTAAACAAAACTGCTAAGCAAAAGCAAGAACTTCAAGAAAATGTTAAAGTGCTTAAACAGGAATTTAATGCTAAGGAATCAAAACTTTTAACTGATTTTTCCAACCTAAAAACTTTGAAAAACAAGCTTGAAAACAAGTTGTACGTACAAGGGAATACCATTCAGACTGCTCACATGATCACTAAGCACAAAGTCTTAAGCGATAAGCATTGTATTCCCCTAGTAGAGGAACCGAATCCCGAGTATTGCAAAAAAGCTAAAGCTTTCCATACGATTGTTTATGATGGTAATGAGATCCTCAAACCTAGGCAAACACCATCATGTATTAGAAGCACGGAGGAGGATAAAAAATTTGAAGATACCTCTAGGGAGAAAATAGATATGAAGCCAAATGATCCTGAGTGTAAAAAGCAAAACATAACGTTCAAACCCCATGATTACACTAAAGAGAATTGGATTTCCCTGAACATGTTTAAGCATCAAACTCAGTTAACCTCAACGTTTTTTGGAGTAATACATTTTACCGGGGTGAATTAACCCTTTTACCCAAAAAAAAAGTTTTTTGGAAAAAGGACATAGATATGCAAAAAGCTAATGCATTTGTTAAAACAAACACTCCCCTTAGGAAAATGCCTCCAGCTACTGTGTATCCTCCGAATACACCAATGCATTTAGTTCCTAGATCTATTTCCACTAAGAGCAAGACCTTAATCAGCCTGTATGTTGTTTATCAACTATTCGTTGACTTTGAGAAGACATGTAAGAAAAGAATCACACCTACTGGGATAACTGAAGGGGAGAGGGGTTTTGAGCAAACTAAAGAATGCTATTTAACTGAGGTCATACCTTTCTTTAAACAATTAAAAGGTCAATTTGAGAGTCTTCAAAAAGGGATAGACTCAGATATTAAAGAAATGGAAAAGGAATTTGATACAATGATAGTTGAGGTCAATGATTATGAACGGGAACTCATATATAATGAAATTGAAAGGAAGAATCTGCATATCTTAAATGAGAACTTAGTATTGAGTTGTGTGGCTCAAGATGTGTTTTATACTGTTACTAAGCATTCTATTACTGCTTCTCAATTTCATGAATTATCTATTGCTTTGAAAGTTTCCTATGATCGTGTCATTAAGCTTGAAAACAAAAACTCAAAACTAAATGAGAAAATTGATCAGGATGATCACGATAATTTGGTAAAACATTTTTCTAAGCTAGAAGTTGAACATTTTGAGTTGCAACTAAAATATCAACATCTCAAAGAAAATGTCAAAACCTCAAGCATCAAGACATCCTCAAATGTTCCAGAGTTTGATGCAGTTTTTGAAATAAACAAACGTGACGAACAAATTCAAGCTCACTGTAACACGATCAGAAAGTTGAAAGCCCAAATTTCACAATTAAAGGGCGAAAAGAACAATGTGACTGGCTCTCAAATGCCTCCTCCTTTAGATTCTCAATTTTTTCAAAACTTTCATCTTCAAAACACCATTAACGTGTTAGAACAAGAAAATGAGAGTTTTCTAGAAGAAAATGAAAAGGTCAAATGACACTTCAAAGTGTTATATGATTCAATGAAAGTCACTCGTGACAAAAATAATGAAAGAATAACTTCGTTACAAAAGGAAATTGAGAATCTGAAGAGTCAGGTAAAAGGGAAAATGCCACTTGTCTTTAATGAGAATGTTGAATCAAAGTCATCTGCTGATTGTAAATATACGGTGACTGTTAAATACATTCCTCCTCATCTTAGAAATAACGAATTTGGGTTTCATGAATATTTTTCATACCTTAAGGATAGTCTAGAATGTCTCCGTGAGATTGTCGAAGAGGATTGCATAAACAAACCACTTGATAGTGAAGTTAAGTATGCATGCTTATATGCCAAACGATCTTAAGAACTTTTAGAATGCTTAAGAGGAACATGCCCTAAATCCTTTTGTAAGAAAGATATAGTTGTGATGCCTTGCTCTATGCCTAGTGTCAAGCATGTGAGATTTAATGTGCCTTCAAGTAGTTCAGATCCCAGCACTTCTAAGCCTGAAATACTAAAAGTAGCTAAATCAACTAATGTTCCCATTCCCTCTACAGGAGTAAAAAGTGACACCAAAGCGAGCGGGTCAAAGCCTCAAGGCAACACAAAGAATGATAGGACCTTGCAAGCTAGGAATGTTCAGTGGAAGAAAGTAGAAGATCACCTTAGGAAGAATGAAACTATGTTGAATAAAACGAATCGTGTTAATTCTAGTGTTAGCTCTAAGCATGCTGTAATTAATGCGAATTCTGCTACTTTTGGGAAAACAAGTAATGATGATTGCTTGGTTTTTGTTACTAATCATGCATGTGGTATGAATGATTTCATTAATGCTGTTAAATATCCAGTTAAAATTGTTAATGCCAACAATCAAGTTAAGAAGGCTAGAAAACAAAGGCGGAAGAAGGTTAGAAAACATTGGAAACCCACATGAAGAAAATTTAGTAATGTAGGCTATCAGTGGATACCTACTGGCCACAAATTTAATCTTAATAAGTTGTGCCCTAAATTATCTAAGTCAATGCCCATTAGGAAATGGATGCCCACTGGTAGAACTATACCTTTAATAAGTGAACATACTTTGAACAGATCTACTGTTTCTACTAGCCCAACATCTACCACGAATGATTTTATTCACTATGCTTCTGATGTGGATGTTCCAATAACTTTGTCTAACCAAGTGGAAGCCATTATTGCACAGGGATCCCAATTATCCAGTTATCCATTCTTGTCTATGTTCAACTGCAAGTCGTTCATATCATTTTGTGGTACCTGGACTCAGGCTGTTCCAAGCATATGACTGGAGATCGGTCGCGGCTCATGAACTTCGTGAGTAAATTCATCGGGACTGTTAGATTCGGGAACGACCATTTCAGTGCGATTATGGGTTATGGAGATTATGTTGTTGGTGATAGTGTAATCTCCAGGGTATATTATGTTGAAGGTCTTGGTCATAACTTATTTTCTGTCGATCAATTCTGTGATTCTGATCTAGAAATGGCCTTCCGAAAACATACTTGTTTCATTAGAGAACTTGATGGTGTGGAACTTTTAAGAGGAACACGTGGTTCAAACCTATGCACCATCTCTATCGAAGATATGATGAAGTCTTCTCCAATATGCTTGTTGTCAAAGGCTTCGAAGACAAAGTCATGGTTATGGCATCGTTGTCTCAATCACTTGAACTTCGGCACCATAGATGATCTTTCTAGAAAGGACTTAGTAAGAGGCTTACCTAGACTAAAGTATGAAAAGGATCATCTTTGCTCAGCATGCCAATTGGGAAAAAGCAAAAAGTATGCCCACAAACCCAAACCTACAAACTCAATTATGGAAGTTCTTCATACCATTCACATGGATTTAAGTGGACCCATGAGAGTGCAGACTATTAACGGGAAGAAATATGTGTTAGTTGTGGTTGATGATTACTCTCGATTTACCTGGGTTAAGTTCTTGAGGACAAAGGATGAAACTCCAGATGTCATCATTAAACTTATCAAACAGCTGCAGGTTCGACTTAACAAGATTGTTAGAATCATCCGAACTAACAATGGAACTGAGTATGTTAATAAAGAACTTAGTGAGTTTTATGAAAGTGTTGGAATCAGTCATCAAAGAAGTGTTCCACGAACTCCTCAACAAAACGGTGTAGTTGAAAGACGAAATCGAACTCTTGTGGAAGCCGCTAGAACAATGCTGATCTATTCAAAGGTTCCAACATTTCTCTGGGCCGAAGCCATTGCCACTGCATGCTACACCTAAAATCGATCCCTAATTCACACAACTCATGGAAAAAGTCCATATGAACTTGTTCACAATCGAAAACCTGAACTATCCTTCCTTCGCGTATTCGGTGCTTTGTGTTACCCAACTAATGAAGGTCAAGATTTAGGTAAACTGAAAGCTAAAGCGAACATTGGAGTATTTGTAGGATATGCACAAAACAGAAAAGGATACCAAATCTACAACAAAAGAACCTGAAATATCATGGAAACAATTCACGTTACGTTCAATGAGCTGACCGGTCAAATGGCTCCAGGACAATCCAGTTCCAGACCCGCCTCACAACATTCATCAAGTAGTCCTATTAGTTCCTCTCTTGTACAAAATCCCTCACCAGGAACTCCATATGTACCTCCCTCTGAAGATGATTTGAAGAAATTGTTTGATCCAATGTTTGATGAACACTATGAGCCAACTGCTAATGATATATCAAATCCATCAACAGAGGCTACTCCTATACCTGTCAACGTAGATAACCCTTCAGTTTCTATGTCATTGAGTCAAGAAGCGCCTACTACTGATCACTCAGTCTCATCATCAATTCCTCAATCCTCAAGTGTACATCATGGAATTGTTTCTGGAACCTATGATGGAGATAACCCCTTTGCTACTCCCGAAGATTCTCCATTTGTGAACATATTTGCTCCTGAATCATCATCAGAACCATGTTCATTAGGAGAAAACGAATCTGCCACTTCAGTTCCTCAACAACAACCATACGAACACCTTAGAAAATGGACACATGACCATCCATTGGACAACATCATTGGAAATCCCTCTCATCCAGTATCCACTCGTAAACAACTTGCAACTGATGCCTTATGGTTCTTCTTCAACTCCGTACTATCCAAGGTCGAACCAAAAGACGTTAAAACTGCCATGAATGAAGACAGCTGGTTCAATGCCATGCAAGAAGAAATTCATGAGTTTGATCGACTAGATGTATGGGAATTAGTACCTGATCCTGACTGTGCTATGATCATTGCTCTAAAGTGTATCTTCAAAGTAAAATTTGATGAGCATGGTGATGTGTTAAAGAACAAGGCTCGATTGGTTGCAAAAGGATACCGTCAAGAGGAGGGAATTGACTTTGAAGAATCATTTTCTCCAGTTGCATGTATCGAGGCAATCAGAATATTCCTGGCTAACGCTGCAAGTAAGAACATGGTAGTCTATCAGATGGATGTAAAGACGGCTTTTCTTAACGGAGATCTTAAAGAAGTCGTATACGTCACCCAACCTGATTGATTTGTTAAGGGGGAGCATCTATATCAAACCAATGAGGATTGAATCGTGATTGATTTGTCTCTAAGTGCAGGTTTTCTCTAATATGTGCAAAACACTTTCGAATCTCGATGCACATATTGAGGGGGAGAAAATGTTTGAAAACCACATCCTTTCCCAAAAATATCTTTAACTGTATTTGAAACACTAATTTTGATCGGGAAGGTGATGTCGATATTTTTAGAAAATATTGAACAAAGAAGTGAATTCTTCCTCTTGCCTCCATGAGCCAAAATGATTTCAAACATACGTTGCACATGTTGAGGGGGAGCCTGTTTCTAAAGTATCAAAAACAATTCAGGTACAAAATGATTTGATAATATATCACAAGTACCTGGATTTATTTTCAAATGGTTTTCATTTGGTTTCAATGGAATATGAACAATACCAAAAAGACCGACCAAATTTACTTTATGTATGATGATATAAGGATGGTTAGGTTAGGTATTCGTTCCCACAATCCCGCCAGAGCCGAAGGGATCTACCCAGGGACAATCCACTAGATAGTGTAGAGTCCTAATGTATGATGAAAAAAAGGAGAAAAGCAAGAAATGGGAAGAGTGAGGACTGAGATAGAGCTAGAACTGGAATAAACCCAACAAGGTTCTAGTAATGAAGTCTCGGTAAGCACTGAAGGGGTTGAAGAATGAAAAAGAAATGAATGTGAAAAGGGTGAAAATAAATAGCCCTCCATTATTTCAACCTTAGGGCAGAAACCGGGTTCAATTCATATGCTACTGGCTATTACCTAGGTAACACCGGTATTGAAGACAAGACGTCATGGACCCAGTGACGCACTACACTACATCTTCCCAAGCTACTCAAGTTCCTCTTAAAAGGACTTGTTTCATTCTCACGGGGAACCTACATTATCTATCGACTTTCTCTTAGAGATGGTTGATATTGAAGAAGGAGACCCTCTCCCTAGTCTCCGGCATAGGAACCAAATGTGCACTATTGAGTCTAGAGCCACAAGATCATCTAACAAATCTCATTAGGACACAATCAATGAAGACTCACTGTTTCACACAATGTGGAAAGTGAGAATATATCTCATGAGTCCTACGCATTATCCTTGTGGTATTGCCAGAACATCTGAGTGATATGCGAACATACTCACAATGAAGATGGAAATCCTTCTAGAGCAAACATCAAACAAGCTCTTGGTAGGTGGCATGTGAGATCTATCCAATAGATCAACCATGTGACAACTGAACAGAAATAATAGGGCGATTCAAAATTATGAATCAATCCTGGTTCAGGTAATGGATTGACGGATACCTTTGAAAAACCGGTCATTGTGCTTAAAACTCTTTTCTCTAGCACATCGACTGTGTATTAATATTTCAAAATTAAAAGGTGTTTATGATTGATAATTGATTTTCCTTAAAACCTTCGTTGTATTGCAAAAACACTTTATTTTGAGCAGTACACGATTGTTTTTCAAATCTCTTTTCATCAATCAGTGAATCTCAAATTCTTTGGTTCACTCACTCTGTGTTGTCTTCTTTGAGACGTTTCGGTTTGAGAACAGCTAGAGCATCTGCGAAACCCTGTCAAGGAGATTCTTCGAAATTATACCTGATCAAAGGCAGTACTTGTACTGATCAACGGGGAACCGTGGGCCGTGTACCTTGATTCGACGAAAGTGATCAAAGACACTTTTCGTGCGCTTTATTCTTAACTGTTGTGTGCAGGTACACCCGACGTTTGCAGCTGATCAAAATTGAGAGGTCAATCCATAGCCGCATGCTCACACAATACATTAATCTCTAAAGAAATCATGATAAGTGCATCAACGACTCTGATATTTTCACTCCATGCTTCTGCTACGCTGCTGCAAATATCATGAATTAATTAAAGCTTCCGCTACTCTGATGAGAAGAAATCATGATCTAGAATGTGAGCATGTCGATCCACTGTCACAACATCACATAATGTCAACACTACAATTGAAGAGTCAGAGATTTATGTAAGCTGATGATCTCAAAGCTGGCTCAAAACTCATCAACACGTGGATCAGTTAAAGACCTCCACTTGAATTATCCAAACATGCTAAACATGAAGAATCAAAGACTACGGGCCACAGAGCAATGAACTTAAACAAGAATCCAAGAACAATCTTAATGTAATATTTGTTTGTATTCTGTGTAATTTGAGGTGACCTCCCTTCGGGGGAGATTGTGAGGATTTAGAAAATCCAGTCGTTAAAGTGTCAGTCACCTCAAGTATATGTAATAGTTAGAAAGCTCGTAGTCGTATTCATTTAATGTTAGTTAGTATTTAGTTAAGTAACACCCTGGAGGACGGACGGGTCTTTACCCACTGTATGCCTGATCCACAACCCGTAGGTGGCGAGTCTTGTATGAAAACTATAAATACCCTCTACCTCCCAAGGTAGAGGGTTGGAGCTTCAATACCATTTTTCTTTGTTTCACATAGTTCCCAACTCTCTTCCCTTTCTCTCTCTAGAACTTTCTCTCTCTAGACCTTGTATACGCCCCATATGATTATGGTTTGATGTGTTTGCGAAATCCTATATGTTACACCTAAGGACTTCTACACTATCTAGTAGATTATCCCTGGGTAGATCCCTCCGACTCTGGTGGGATCATGGGAACTAATACCTAACCTTACCATCCTTATAACTCTAATGCATAAAGTAAAATGGTCGGTCTTATGGTACAGTTCTTTCTTCCTTGAAACCAAATGAAAATCAATTTGAAAAATCAATCAAGGTACTTGTGATATCAAATCAAAGCATTTTGTACCTCAATTGTTTTTTATTCATTTATAAATGCTCCCCTTCAACATGTGCATGGGTTTTTGAAATTATTTAGCACATGAAGAAAGCATTTATAGCAAAAACATACAATCGTGCATAGACATATGCATACCGACATAGAAACATGAGAGCATGCAAGCACATATAAGGAAAATATGGCCCTACGAGCACACATTCATATTAGATTACAAAATGGCAACATATAAGATAAAGCAATACAATAAAAAATACAAACATTCTATGGGATACAATCATTCAAACATATAGATAATATAGCTATATGAAAGTACATAAGCCATAAAGGCATAAAAGCATGCAATCCTACCGGCATGAACTCCTATAAGGCTAAATGGGCCTATGCACAATATACAAGCTATGAATAGCGGGTGCTGCGAGACATGAAGGCATATAAATGTGTCTATACCTAGCGGTGATCAACCAATATCACGAAGCTACCATGCATCTCGACACCTATGTGCCCTACTTAAACAATAAAAGCTCCTTGAGGTCAAGCTTCAATCTATCCTCCCACCTCCTCCCACCTAAGCTATGGTCTACCCCTTCTCCTCAAGCTATCACCAGTAATAGACTTTAGTCTCATAAGTGGGGACTCCTTTTAACATGCCCAAAGCATCTCAATCGTCCTCTCATCTTGTTGATTATAGTCGTAACTCGAGTTCTATTTAGAAAACTCCATTCGGGATCATATCTAACATAATTTTACCACAAGTCCTCCTTATCATCCTCATTTTCGCCACTTCCATTTGAATCTTCGTTAACGGCCAACACTACAACATAGTTGGTCGAATCCCTGCCCTATAAAATTTTCCTTTCACCTTAAGGGAACATTCTTGTCACAAAGGATTCATGTGGCCGCTCTCCGCTTCAACAGCCTGCTATACGGTGTGTGACATTATCCTCTATCATTCCGGATTTGTGAATCACAAATCTGAGATATCTAAAGGACTCATTCGGTTGTACAATATGTTCACCAATGCGGATTTCCGCCACCATACACGTAGGCCATTATCTTCTAGCGTTTCCCTTCTACTGCTCCAATCTACCATTTAGCCCCTCTGGTGTTGCCTAAACTAATACAATGTCATCAGCGAATATCAAGCACCAGGGGTATCCCTCGTGACAACTCATCGAGAATCAAGGCAAAAAGCTACTTCTAATTAGTACTTATCTTAATCCTTATATCCTATCTTATACTTGTAGCTACAGCCTTGAAATAACCAATTGGTCCATATGGAAAATAACCAATTGGTCCATATTGGATGAATACTAATATGTCAATTACAAACCACCAATTCATTTTGAGGAAAAAACTAGTTTGTACCACAAATAAATTCTTGTTTTCTTGTGCATTTTTAAACTTGGCACCTATGCAAACTTTGGTGATATCTTTAGTTTATATTTGTATGTATCCATTACATATTGGTCTAAAAGATTAAATAGATCATCATGATATAAGCACCCTTGGATCACATCCCACATGAATACAACCCTTAGATGAAAACGAAAATCAATGAGATGTGGGTGTGGTTAATTTAATTTACATGGGTAATTTAGGTTCATCCTGTTAATTTGGGCAAAACTTTGGAGTGGTTTTTTAATGTATTTTGATGTTTGATTAGTAAGGGTGAGGATTAACCCTAATATAAGTAATTAACCTCTCCCATTCTACACCAGCTACAAAATATTAGAGCAAGTCTAGTTCAAACCTGGTGATTCCAGGCAGCCTCAACAAGATGAGTACCATAATCTTCAAGCATTTCATATAAATTGAAAAATGCACCCCATTTTGACTTGAATTTGAATCAACTAAATCATACAGGCTCTCAATACCAAGAGATTTGGCTTCCTTGTTAGCCCATCGTTCCCTTTTTGTCAAACCAATGGAGTTGGAACTTGACTCACTGGGTATTGTCTCCAAAATACTAGGTTTTCATTTTCCCTTACTGTTCATAGCCGTACTCTTTAAAATATGGACTGATTGTTTCCTCACTATGCTTTCCTTGTCAACCTGTTATAAATTAGCGGTGTTAGAAAAACTACCCAATATTTTTTAGGAAGTTTTTGGATTTGCGTTTTGAAGATGAATATCAGATTATTGCAACTTGTAGTGGTAATAATCAGTTTTTGAAGTTTCGATAAACATATTTTGCTTATGATTATCAGATTATTTGTTCAGTTTTGTATACTAACTTCAGTACTATCTGCAACAAAACTCATTTTGCAAAGTTATAAGAAAATGACCTAATTACCAATATTGTCACATATCTTGAAAACCTTTTACACCCATTTTACAAGACGTGTCTCCTTTTTTGACAAAATGCCCTTTGTTCATTATATGTACTAACTCCTCAATAATCAAAAGTTGGCAGACACTTTAATAGCTAATTATCTGATTAATACAAGTACCTTACAAAACACAAATCCCCCCCCTCACAAACACCCCATAGTATTCTAAACCTGGAAGCATGACTGAATATAATGAAACAAGGATCTAACAAGCCTTTCTTCATCTCATCCCAAAACTCCTTCTCAGTCCTTAAGTCAAATATTTCATCTACACTTAATAATTCATCATCACATCCGTCATTCTTAGAGAAATAAGATATATACAAAGAGAGTACAGTGTAAGCATCTCTTTTCTTTGAGGGGCCCAGTAAAAATAAGCTCTTGCAGCATTTCCAAATTTTAGTAATAAATGTCTTCCTGAAAGGAAAACATAAACATGGATATACACATTCATTGTAATACGTCATCTAAAACACAAAATATTTATGAAGAATTGAATGTCTACCTGGATAATATAAATTCCTGCCCATGAACTGAGATCTCAAGCACCTTTTCAGATACAAAGGCTTTCAAAAGCTGTGGTGATTTATTGTGATGATCTCTTGGCTCTAGACTCAATAGTACATTTTGGTTTCCTATGCGGAGACTAGGGAGAGGGTCTCCTTCTTCAATATCAACTATCTCTAAGAGAAAGTCGATAGATTATGTGGATTCCCCATGAGAATGAAACAAGTCCTTTTAACCCAGTTTCTGCCCTAAGGTTGAATTATTGGAGGGCTATTTCTTTTCACCCTTTCACTTTACATTTCTTTTTCATTCTTCAACCCCTTCAGTGCTTACCGAGACTTCACCACTAGTACCTTGTTGGGTTTGTTCCAGCACTAGCTCCGCCTCAGTCGGCACTCTTTCCTTATTCTTACTTTTCTATTTTTTTCATCATACCTATTGTTAGGATTTAGAAAATCCATCGTTAAAGTGTCGGTCACCTCAAGTATATGTAATCGTTAGAAAGCTCGTAGTCGTAGTCATTTAATGTTAGTTAGTATTTAGTTAAGTAACACCGTGGAGGACGGATGGGTCTTTACCCACTATATGCCTGATCCACAACCCGTAGGTGACGAGTCTTATATGAAAACTATAAATACCCTCTACCTCTCAAGGTAGAGGGTTGGAGCTTCAATACCATTTTTCTTTATTTCACATAGTTCCCAACTCTCTTCCCTTTCTCTCTCTAGAACTTCTCTCTCTAAACCTTGTATACGCCCCATATGATTATGGTTTGATGTGTTTGTGAAATCCTATATGTTACAATTGGTATCAAGAGCCATGGTTTGATCACTCATCTTTCATGCTCTTTGTTTTGGTGGATTTCATAAGGTATTTGGGGTTATAAGCGTTTAGAAGAGTTTGAATCATTTGGTCAATTTCTAGTGTTAAAGTTTGAATTTTGATTGTACTTTTGTGTTTAGGATCATCATATGTGTTTAGGTTTTGAATTCGAAAGCTTGAATCATCGCGGTTGGGTTGTTTTGATTGATAAAGTGGTTGTTTTTAATATTACGAAGCGAGTTGAGCCACGGTATTGCTTTTCTAGGAAGCGAGTTGCTTTGTTATTGGAAGCGAGTTGGTTTATGCGACTTGGCTATTAAGCGAGTTGTCTGTTTCTGCGAGTTGATACTTAAGCGAGTTTTCTTGGAAGCGAGTTGGTTTATGCGACTTGGCTATTAAGTGAGTTGATTCTTTAAGCGACTTGGGTTTTAAAGCGACTTGTCTATTAAGCGAGTTGTATCTTTATGCGACTTGGGTTTTAAGCGACTTGTCTATTAAGCGAGTTGGTTTATGCGACTTGGCTATTAAGCGAGTTGTCCATTTATGCGACTTGTCTACTAAGCGAGTTGATCTTTAAGCGAGTTGGTTAGGGTGCGACTTGTCAAGTTTACTACTTATCTATTGAGACTTGTCACTTCTTCGTGCTACGTTTTACTGTTGTTCTTTTGATTTTGAAAAATCCCGTGAAAGAATCAATTTCCCGGTTTAATCAAAGAATAGTAAAATCCTGTAGAATCTGGAATCATGTCTAACAACATACCTACTATCGTTTCTACTGTAGCTGAGGATGTTCAAGCATGGATCGATACTCGTCCACCTATGTTTGTGGGCTGACTATGACTCATTGGCTCAACGAATTAGGTTGTACTGTTTGGGAAAGGAAAATGGGGTTAACATTCTCAAATCAATTGATGAAGGACCTTATCGGATTGAGACTACAAGAGACACACTTGAAACTGCTGCGGATGGTACAATGACCTTAGGATTGGACAGACCTAAGACGTATGATGAGCTCAGTGATAAGGAGAAAAAGAGATATGATGCAGATATCAGGGCTTCAAACATTGTACTTCAGGGTCTTCCAAAGGACATCTACAAACTAATCAATCACAACACTGAAGCCAAAGCAGTTTGGGACAATGTCAAGATGCTTCTCTCTGGTTCTGAATTAACTAAAGAAGACAGAGAATCTCAACTGTATGATGAGTTTGAGCACTTTAAGATGAAACCAGGGGAAAGTGTCACTGAATATTACGTGAGTTTTTTTTTTTTTGGGTAAAAGGCTTAATTCACCCCGGTAAATTTATTACGCCAAAAACATTGAAGTACAAAGGATGAGGGTGTATCCCTCATCTCAGTCCCATAGGACACTTACATGCAAAAAACAACTAACCAAACCAACTATATATGAATGACAGGCCATTCTTATAACAAACACAATAAAATAAAACTACCTATGACGGCCCTTTGGGCGACTCTCAAAGCCATGTGCAGGAAAATCATAATCATAACCATCATAAGACTTCAAATCATCCAAAAAACCAGCTCCCGGCATGACCTCAGGCATAAACACTTCATATTCATCCAACGAACCAGCTAATGACAAGGATGAATTTTCCTTCCTAGTAGACACCTTGTAGGTCTTAGAGAATTGATCCCACAAACTTCCATTGCCACTTTTCGCAGGTACATCACTAGTAGAGACTTGACAGACGGTATCCGTCTTGTCACTATCATGTGGTACCCCCACCACCACCTTGCTCGGACCAATATCACCCTTTAACACTCCCGAAATAGCACCAACAGAATCATCCTTTGAAAGCTGATCCAACGGAACGGCGTCCAAACTATGTTTAGTATCATTGGCATTCTTCTTCGTAGTAGGTTTAGAAACAGGTTTATATTCAAAATTAGACTTTGGTTTGAAATACCGAGGCCTTTGGTTAACTTTGGTAGCCTTATTTCCAACCTTATCCAGGTGAACACCCCTATTAACACGAACATCTTTATGAGCCGAATCTGAACCCTTAGTAGCTGGCATTCTCCTATGAGGGCAATTAACGTCCTCATGGTTAAAAACCTTACATTTTGAACACCAATCTGGCCACCATTCATATTCAACTTCAAGAACTTCCATATAATGACCTTTACCCTCCGGCAAAGGTATAGCCACTTCAATTGATTCCAAAACAGAATTTTCAGCAGATAACTCAACTAGGACCCGTGCATAAGAATAACGACCCCAAGGATTACTACACATAGCTCTAGTACCTGCATCCATATGTATAACACGACCAATCTGTTGCGCAATCAAACCAATACCGACTTGAAATATGTAATCGCGGTACATTATGAATGAGAATCCATACCGGTACCATTGTAATCTTTTCCCTCTCCATCCTCGTATTAGGATCCCAAATATTAAGGAACATGGGACTCGATTTGACAAACCAAGGACCACACTTAAGAACCTTACGCATACCATCTTGAGTCTTGAATTTGAAAAGGTAGAAATCATTACGCATCATAACACATTCGAAGCCAAACTTAGCCCATGTATGCTTAACATAATCATTAACAATAGGAAAAGCTAAACGTTTCCCAAGGAAATAGCCGCATAGAGTATGATCGAATTTAGAACGCATATCATCAATAACGGCTAACGGGATAACAACTTTAGCACCACAAATATTACACCCATCTACTGGCCTTTTACCCTTATCCTTAGACGTACCAATATTAGCAGCCCCCAACGAATCAGGTTTAACAACATTAGTATCCTTAGGAATATCAGAATTAGGACCAATGGAACTTACAACATCACGTTCAGTAGGAACAGGTTCAGGCACAACGGGAGGTATAATTGGTACCATTGAAACAGAACCAACATCATTAGGAAGTGTGAAACTACCCGTTTTTCCAACCAAACCTGCACTTTTAAGTATAGACTTTAATGGCTTACCCTCGTTAACAAGAATCTTGCCATCGATATTGTTAATCTTAGTAGCCAACCCATTCGTCTTGTTAGACTTCATTCCATTAAGAAAACCAGCTTCCATCTCTCCAAACCCACTTAAACAAATAAACCTTACAGCGGAAAAACCAAAACGCACTTACAAAATCGAAAACCCTAGATCGGGCTACTTGCACTTAGAAAGAAAAAAACCTTAAACGAGGTTAGTGAATTAACCCTAACCTAGAGTTAAGGTTTCTCGTTAAGCTTTTGATGAAACCCACACTCGACAAACAAACCAGAAAGATATGAATATTCGCCCAGGCCAATAGCACAACCAATGATCGATTAATTAATAAAGGATATTAGTAATATTGATAATCAATCAATAGCAAAAAACGCAAGATCTCCAATCAACCTAATATATATTAAATCAACGTTTGGAGTAAGGAGATCACCATGCACATGCAACAAAAAAGAAGTTAAATCTGCGATTGAATAATATAGACAATAAGTAACCGACCCACGATTGAATAGCAGCCAATGAATTGTAACCCACCCACTAATGTGATAAAGAAACAATTAAGGAGTTAATTCGTATGTAATTAAATCGTAAGGAAGATGTACGAAGATTTACTCTTTGTCGCCACCAAGAGAGAGAGAATTATTTAGGGTTTTTTTTGTTAATATTACGTGACGTTCCACAAGCTTGTGAATGACATGAGGAATATCAAAATGACTATGCAAAATATTCAGCTAAATTCAAAGTTTGTGAACAACATGAATCCCGAATGGCACAAATTTGCCACTTCAATCAAGTTAACAAAAGTTTTGAGGAACACCAAATATGAGCAATTGTATGCGTACTTGTTTCAGAATGAGAGACATGCTATGTTTGAACGAATGATCTTGGAAAAATTAAATTCAAATTCTGGTAATGCAAGTTCGTCAAATGATTCAATAGGCTTTTACACCAATGTAGGAATAACCACCAAAGCTTCTCAAGTCATACCAACGGGTAATGGTAACTACAAGCTCATTCCAGATCCAGCATATAAGCCTCCAGATCCAAACACACTCATGGAAAACTTCATCAATCAATTGTCTCTCATGGTTAGTCAAAATCTGAATTCCACTCCACACACCAACAATAACCTCAGAACAGCATCCAATCCACACAATCAAGCTATTGTCAGAGATGGTAAGGTAGTGGTGAAGAATGTGTAAGGAAGACGGTATGAACAAGGAATGACTGGAGCAGGTTATGGTAATACTGGAGCAGGTGGAGGATATGTGACTAATCAGAACCGTGGAAGGAATGCAAATCAAGGACAAGTAAAGCCAATCAAGTGCTACAACTGTGGTGGTGATGGACACATTGCAAGGAACTGCACATCTCCAAAATGCCCTCAAAATGCATAGTACTTCAGGGTCAAGATGCTGCTGGTGCAAGCTCAGGACAATGGAACGGTTTTGGATGAAGAAGAGTTGTTGTTTCTTGCTGAGGGAAATGCCAAAACCTATGATGCTGATGTGGATGAGCAGCCAATTCAGGAAATAGGTCACAATCATCAAAATGCCTTTCAAGTTGCTGACTGTGATGCATTTGACTCTATTGTCGATGATGAACCTACTGCCCAAACAATCTTCATGGCTAGCATTTCACCAATGGTCTCTCCAAAGGTTTCATCACCACAGCAGACTAGTCCATCCAAAGATTCAATCATCTCAGAGGTATTAAAACTATACGATGAAGTTGATGAGCAAGAGATGCATACCAAAGTACAATCACATGAAACTAATGAATCAGATATTGATAATGTGGGTAACAGTAATGTTGTTCCATATGATCAATATGTTATACAAAGTGAAAGTGAGATTTTACCAAGTGATGCATCTTCAGCAGTCAATGATGACTATGTTTTTGATGAATACACTGCATGTGCCCCTGATGATTCTGTTATCTCTAAACTGAATGCCTATAAAGAACAAGTTGCCATTTATGAACAATGTGCTAAGTTTGAGTTAACTACCTATAAGTAGGAAATGGATGACCAAATGCGTACAATTATTAGAAAAAGTAATTTTAGGGAAGAAATATTAAAACAAGAGCTAGATTCCTTAAAAGACAAACTAAACAAAACTGCTAAGCAAAAGCAAGAACTTCAAGAAAATGTTAAAGTGCTTAAACAGGAATTTAATGCTAAGGAATCAAAACTTTTAACTGATTTTTCCAACCTAAAAACTTTGAAAAACAATCTTGAAAACAAGTTGTACGTACAAGGGAATACCATTCAGACTGCTCACATGATCACTAAGCACTAAGTCTTAAGCGATAAGCATAGTATTCCCCTAGTAGAGGAACCGAATCCCGAGTATTGAAAAAAGGTTAAAGCTTTCCATACGATTGTTTATGATGGTAATGAGATCCTCAAACCTAGGCAAACACCATCATGTATTGGAAGCACGGAAGAGGATAAAAAATTTGAAGATACCTCTAGGGAGAAAATAGATATGAAGCTAAATGATCCTGAGTGTAAAAAGCAAAACATAACGTTCAGACCCCATGATCACACTAAAGAGAATTGGATTTCCCTGAACATGTTTAAGCATCAAACTCAATTAACCCCAGAACAAGTTTTTTGGAAAAAGGACATAGATATGCAAAAAACTAATGCATTTGTTAAAACAAACACTCCCCTTAGGAAAATGCCTCCAGCTACTGTGTATCCTCCGAATACACCAATGCATTTAGTTCCTTGATCTATTCCCACTAAGAGCAAGACCTTAATCAGCCTGTATGTTGTTTATCAACTATTCGTTGACTTTGAGAAGACATGTAAGAAAAGAATCACACCTACTGGGATAACTGAAGGGGAGAGAGGTTTTGAGCAAACTAAAGAATGCTATTTAACTGAGGTCATACCTTTCTTTAAACAATTAAAATGTCAATTTGAGAGTCTTCAAAAGGGGATAGACTTAGATATTAAAGAAATGGAAAAGGAATTTGATACAATGATAGTTGAGGTCAATGATTATGAACGGGAACTCATATATAATGAAATTGAAAGGAAGAATCTGCATATCTTAAATGAGAACTTAGTATTGAGTTGTGTGGCTCAAGATGTGTTTTATATTGTTACTAAGCATTCTATTACTGCTTCTCAATTTCATGAATTATCTATTGCTTTGAAAGTTTCCTATGATCGTGTCATTAAGCTTGAAAACAAAAACTCAAAACTAAATGAGAAAATTGATCAGGATGATCACGATAATTTGGTAAAAGATTTTTCTAAGCTAGAAGTTGAACATTTTGAGTTGCAACTAAAATATCAACATCTCAAAGAAAATGTCAAAACCTCAAACATCAAGACATCCTCAAATGTTCCAGAGTTTGATGCACTTTTTGAAATAAACAAACGTGACGAACAAATTCAAGCTCACTATAACACGATCAGAAAGTTGAAAGCCCAAATTTCACAATTAAAGGGCAAAAAGAACAATGTGACTGGCTCTCAAATGCCTCCTCCTTTAGATTCTCAATTTTTTCAAAACTTTCATCTTCAAAACACCATTAACGTGTTACAACAAGAAAATGAGAGTTTTCTAGAAGAAAATGAAAAGGTCAAACGACACTTCAAAGAGTTATACGATTCAATGAAAGTCACTCGTGATAAAAATAATGAAAAAATAACTTCGTTACAAAAGGAAATTGAGAATCTGAAGAGTCAGGTAAAAGGGAAAATGCCACTTGTCTTTAATGAGAATGTTGCATCAAAGTCATCTGCTGATTGTAAATATACGGTGACTGTTAAATACATTCCTCCTCATCTTAGAAATAACTAATTTGGGTTTCATGAATATTTTTCATACCTTAAGGATAGTCTAGAATGTCTCCGTGAGATTGTCGAAGAGGATTTCATAAACAAACCACTTGATAGTGAAGTTAAGTATGCATGCTTATATGCCAAACGATCTTAAGAACTTTTAGAATGCTTAAGAGCAACATGCCCTAAATCCTTTTGTAAGAAAGATATAGTTGTGATGCCTTGCTCTATGCCTAGTGTCAAGCATGTGAGATTTAATGTGCCTTGAAGTAGTTCAGATCCCAGCACTTCTAAGCCTGAAATACTAAAAGTAGCTAAATCAACTAATGTTCACATTCCCTCTACAGGAGTAAAAAGTGACACCAAAGCGAGTAGGTCAAAGCCTCAAGGCAACACAAAGAATGATAGGACCTTGCAAGCTAGGAATGTTCAGTGGAAGAAAGTAGAAGATCACCTTAGGAAGAATGAAACTATGTTGAATAAAATGAATCGTGTTAATTCTAGTGTTAGCTCTAAGCATGCTGTTATAATGCACGATTACGCTACTTTTGGGAAAACATGTAATGATGATTGCTTGGTTTCTGTTACTAATCATGCATGTGGTATGAATGATTTCATTAATGCTGTTAAATATCCAGTTAAAATTGTTAATGCCAACAATCAAGTTAAGAAGGCTAGAAAGCAAAGGCGGAAGAAGGTTAGAAAACATTGGAAACCCACATGAAGAAAATTTAGTAATGTAGGCTATCAGTAGATACCTACTGGCCGCAAATTTAATCTTAATAAGTTGTGCCCTAAATTATCTAAGTCAATGCCCATTAGGAAATGGATGCCCACTGGTAGAACTATACCTTTAAGAAGTGAACATACTTTGAACAGATCTACTGTTTCTACTAGCCCAGCATCTACCATGAATGATTTTATTGACTATGATTCTGATGTGGATGTTCCAATAACTTTGTCTAACCAAGTGGAACCCATTATTGCACAGGGATCCCAATTATCCAGTTATCCATTCTTGTCTATGTTCAACTGCAGGTCGTTCATATCATTACATGGTACACGGACTCAGGTACATTTCCAAGCATATGACTGGAGATCGGTCGTGGCTCATGAACTTCGTGAGTAAATTCATCGAGACTGTTAGATTCAGGAACTACCATTTCAGTTCGATTATGGGTTATGGAGATTATGTTGTTGGTGATAGTGTAATCTCCAGGGTATATTATGTTGAAGGTCTTGGTCATAACTTATTTTCTGCGATCAATTACGTGATTACGATCTAGAAGTGGCCTTCAGAAAACATACTTGTTTCGTTAGAGAACTTGATGGTGTGGAACTTTTAAGAGGAACGTGGTTCAAACCTATACACCATCTCTATCGAAGATATGATGAAGTCTTCTCCAATTTACTTGTTGTCAAAGGCTTCGAAGACAAAGTCATGGTTATGGCATCGTCGTCTCAATCACTTGAACTTCGGCACCATAGATGATCTTTCTAGAAAGGACTTAGTAAGAGGCTTACCTAGACTAAAGTATGAAAAGGATCATCTTTGCTCAGCATGCCAATTGGGAAAAAGCAAAAAGTATGCCCACAAACCCAAACCTACAAACTCAATTATGGAAGTTCTTCATACCATTCACATGGATTTATGTGGACCCATGAGAGTGCAGACTATTAACGGGAAGAAATATGTGTTAGCTGTGGTTGATGATTACTCTCGATTTACCTGGGTTAAGTTCTTGCGGACAAAGGATGAAACTCCAGATGTCATCATTAAACTTATCAAATAGGCTGTAGGTTTGACTTAACAAGATTGTTAGAATCATCGAACTGACAATGGGCGAGTTTGTTAATAAACACCTTAGTGAGTTTTATGAAAGTGTTGGAATCAGTCATCAAAGAAGTGTTCCACGAACTCCTCAACAAAGCGGTGTAGTTGAAAGACGAAATCGAACTCTTGTGGAAGCCGCTAGAACAATCTTTGATCTATTCAAAGGTTCCAACATTTCTCTGGGCCGAAGCCGTTGCCACTGCATGTTACACCTAAAATCGATCCCTAATTCACACAACTCATGGAAAAACTCCATATGAACTTGTTCACAATCGAAAACCTGAACTATCCTTCCTTCGCGTGTTCGGTGCTTTGTGTTACCCAAATAATGAAGGTCAAGATTTAGGTAAACTGAAAGCTGAAGCGGACATTGGAGTATTTGTAGGATATGCACCAAACAGAAAAGGATACCGAATCTACAACAAAAGAACCCGAAATATCATGGAAACAATTCACGTTACGTTCGATGAGCTGACCGGTCAAATGGCTCCAGGACAATCCAGTTCCAGACCCGCCTCATAACATTCATCAAGTAGTCCTATTAGTTCCTCTCTTGTACAAAATCCCTCATCAGGAACTCCATATGTACCTCCCTTTGAAGATGATTTGAAGAAATTGTTTGATCCAATGTTTGATAAACACTATGAGCCAACTGCTAATGATCTGTCAAATCCATCAACAGAGGCTACTCCTATACCTGTCAACGTAGATAACCCTTCAGTTTCTATGTCATTTAGTCAAGAAGCGCCTACTACTGATCACTCAGTCTCATCATCAATTCCTCAATCCTCAAGTGTAAATCATGGAATTGTTTCCGGAACCTATGATGGAGATAACCCCTTTGCTACTCCCGAAGATTCTCCATTTGAGAACATATTTGCTCCTGAATCATCATCCGAACCATGTTCATTAGGAGAAAACGACTCTGCCACTTCAGTTCCTCAACAACAACCACATGAACACCTTAGAAAATGGACACATGACCATCCATTGGACAACATCATTGGAAATCCCTCTCGTCCAGTATCCACTCATAAATAACTTGCAACTGATGCCTTATGGTGCTTCTTCAACTCCGTACTATCCAAGGTCGAACCAAAAGACGTTAAAACTGCCATGAATGAAGACAGCTGGTTGAATGCCATGCAAGAAGAAATTCATGAGTTCGATCGACTAGATGTATGGGAATTAGTACTGCTCCTGAGCGTGTAGCTATGATCATTGCTCTAAAGTGGATCTTCAAAGTAAAACTTGATGAGCATAGTGATGTGTTAAAGAACAAGGCTCGATTGGTTGCAAAAGGATACCGTCAAGAGGAAGGTATTGACTTTGAAGAATCATTTGCTCCATTGCATGTATCGAGGCAATCAAAATATTCACCTGCTACGCTGCAAGTAAGAACATGGTAGTATATCAGATGGATGTAAAGACGGCTTTTCTTAACGGAGATCTTAAAGAAGTCGTATCGTCAGTAACCTGAAGGTTTTGTGAACACAGAGCATCCTACTCATGTCTATCGCTTGAAGAAGGCTCTTTACGGTTTGAAGCAAGCTCAAAGGGCATGGTACGATACGCTATCAAAGTTTCTTCTATCTCTGGATTCACAAGCGAGGATTGATCCGACATTGTTCACCAGAAAGTCAAGCAAACACTTAATCCACGTTCAAATCTATGTTGATGATATTATTTTTTCCTCGACTGACCCCAATGAATGTGACCATTTTTCTAAAGAGATGGGCTCCAAATTTCAAATGTCAATGATGGGACAAATGTCATTTTTCTTGGGATTACAAATTTCACAAAGTCCGGAGGCATTTTTATAAATCAATCTAAATATGCTAATGAGATTTTAAAGAAATTTAGATTTGATTCTTGTGACCCTGTTGACACTCCCATGGTGGAGCGCACTAAACTAGATGAGGACCACTCAGGGATCATGGTTGACCAAACTAAATATCGTAGTATGATTGGGTCCCTGATGTACCTTACTGCGCCATGTAGACCAGACATTCTTTTCGCTATATGCATGTGTGCTAGATACCAGGCTAAGCCTACCAAAAAGCACCTTGACGCGGTTAAACGGGTCTTTCGGTATCTCCAAGGAACCATCAACATGGGACTTTGGTACCCGAAGTACATCGATATGTCACTAACATCTGCTATGCGAGATCTGACCATGCAGGATGTCAAGATACACGTCGAAGCACGCGTCGGAGGTGCTTTCGGTTTCTGGTGATAAGCTTGTAAGCTAGTCTTCAAAGAAACAAATGAGTACTTCTATATCCTCTACAGAGGCAGTATACATAGCCATGTCATCTTGTTGTGCTCAAATCCTATGGATGAGATCCCAATTATCTGACTATGGCTTTGAATTCAACAAAATCCCTCTGTATTTTGATAACAAAAGTGCCATTGCTCTCTCATGCAACAACATTCAACATTCAAGAGCAAAGCATATCGAGGCATTGACATCATTTCATCAGGGAGCAAGTGGAGAATGGTGTGGTGGAACTTTATTTTGTAAGGACTGAATACCAGTTAGCAGACATCTTCACCAAAGCTCTTCCTAGAGAACGTTTTGAGCCAACTGCTAATGATCTGTCAAATCCATCAACAGAGGCTACTCCTATACATCGCGTAGATAACCCTTCATTTCTATGTCATTTAGTCAAAAGCGCCTACTCTGATCACTCAGTCTCATCATCAATTCCTCAATCCTCAAGTGTAAATCATGGAATTGTTTCCGGAACCTATGATGGAGATAACCCCTTTGCTACTCCCGAAGATTCTCCATTTGAGAACATATTTGCTCCTGAATCATCATCCGAACCATGTTCATTAGGAGAAAACGACTACTGCAGCCAGTTCCTCAACAACAACTACACGAACACCTTAGAAAATGGACACATGACCATCCATTGGACAACATCATTGGAAATCCTCTGTCCAGTATCCACTCGCAAACAACTTGCAACTGATGCCTTATGGTGCTTCTTCAACTCCGTACTATCAAAGGTCAA
Source organism: Chrysanthemum makinoi (assembly GCA_910596185.1). Taxonomy (NCBI): domain Eukaryota; kingdom Viridiplantae; phylum Streptophyta; class Magnoliopsida; order Asterales; family Asteraceae; genus Chrysanthemum; species Chrysanthemum makinoi. The sequence goes on along the minus strand of OU343222.1, from coordinate 235,837,627 downwards.
ACAAAAGGCGTTAAAACTACCATGAATAAGAGGCAGCTGTTCAATGCCATGCAAGAAGAAAAATTCATGAGTTCGATCGACTAGATGTATGGGAATTAGTACGCTCACGACGTGCATGATCATTGCTCTAAAGTGGATCTTCAAAGTAAAACTTGATGAGCATAGTGATGTGTTAAAGAACAAGGCTCAATTGGTTGCAAAAGGATACCGTCGAAGGAGGGAATTGACTTTGAAGAATCATTTGCTCCATTGCATGTATCGAGGCAATCGAATATTCTGGCTAGCTGCATGTAAGAACATGGTAGTCTATCGGATGGATGTAAAGACGGCTTTTCTTAACGGAGATCTTAAAGAAGTCGTATATCGTCGGCCAACCTGAAGGTTTTGTGAATCGAGCATCCTACTCATGTCTATCGTGAAGGCTCTTTACGGTTTGAAGCAAGCTCCAAGGGCATGGTGCGATCGCTATCAAAGTTTCTTCTATCTCTTGGATTAAAGAAGGAGAGTTGATCGGACATTGTTCACCAGAAAGTCAGGCAAACACTTAATCCACGTTCAAATCTATGTTGATGATATTATTTTTGCCTCGACTGACCCTAATGAATGTGAACATTTTTCTAAAGAGATGGGCTTCAAATTTCAAATGTCAATGATGTAACAAATGTCATTTTTCTTAGGATTACAAATTTCACAAAGTCCCCGGAGGCATTTTTATCAATCAATCTAAATATGCTAATGAGATTTTAAAGAAATTTGGATTTGATTCTTGTGACCCTGTTGACACTCCCATGGTGGAGCGCACTAAACTAGATGAGGACCACTCAGGGATCATGGTTGACCAAACTAAATATCGTAGTATGATTGGGTCCCTGATGTACCTATGCGCGATGACCGGACATTCGTTGCTATATGCATGTGTGCTAGATACCGGGCTAAGCCTACCAAAAATCACCTTGACGCGGTTAAGCGGGTCTTTTGGTATCTCCAAGGAACCATCAACATGGGACTTTGGTACCCGAAGGACACCGATATGTCACTAACGCCTATGCAGGATCTTGACCAAGCGGGATGTCAAGATACACGTGAGCGTCGGGGATTTGCTCGATTTCTAGGTGATAAGCTTGTGAAATGGTCTTCAAAGAAACAAATGAGTACTTCTATATCCTCTGAGGAGAGCGTATACATAGCCATGTCATCTTGTTGAGCTCAAATCCTATGGATGAGATCCCAATTATCTGACTATGGCTTTGAATTCAACAAAATCCCTCTGTATTTTGATAACAAAAGTGTCATTGCTCTCTCATGCAACAACGTTCAACATTCAAGAGCAAAGCATATCGATATTCAACATCATTTCATCAGGGAGCAAGTGGAGAACGGTGTGGTGGAACTTTATTTTGTGAGGACGAATACCATTAGCGAGATATCTTCCCCAAAGCTCTTCCAGAAGGCGTTTTTAGTTTATCCTTCCACGACTTGGTCTATAGAGTCTAGAACCGGAAACACTCAAACGTCTTCAAGAGGAAGATGAGGATTAAAAGTTTTTCTTCATCCATCTCTTGTAAATATTTATTCAAAAAGCCAAATACAAAATTATAAAACCCACAAAAGAAAATAGAAAAATATAAAATTTTAAAAAATCTCTAAAAATCAGAAAATCTTTGAAAAAGCTAAAAATATTTTTCCCATCTTTGCTTTTATTCGATTTTATCAATGGTCTTTGTGTTGTCATTTAAAGAGTGACACGGGTCTTTAGATGAAGTTCGAATGTACATATTTATAAAAAAAATAAAAAAATAATAAAAAAAATAAAATAATAAAATAAACTTTGAGATGGAGAAAAATGGTGGTTTATTGTCATTTCAGACAGTAACCCGTTTTTAAAAGAAAGAACAGAGCCATGCTTAATCTTAAATTTTCAAATCTCATGCTCTGATTCTAATAACAAATGTTTGTCGTCAAAAAGACAAATGTTTCTTTCCAAATATTTTTCCTTCTAATGATTCTTCTGAAAAATATTTGTTATCTAATGAAAACTAAATAGCTTTGTAAAATAACTCGGACTCAATTTTTTTAGAAAATCATCAGGACTTGTCATTTGTCAAAATCTCTATCTCTTAATCAACAACTTATGTCATTGATTGAGGGGGAGAATGATTTCAACTAAATCAAAAGGTTATTTGGCAGACAATTGGTTCAGACCAAGGCTAATGTCATGTTTTCAAAAGATACTCAAGCATGTCTAATCATTAGAGTTTAAAGTCTCATATGTGATCCTTATCAGTTAAAATGTTTTTCAAAAGCAAGTCTCTATTCTCTTCAAAAGTTTTCAAAATTTAATTTAAATCAATAGAGATCACAAATCTCAAAGGATTTGAAAAGTGTGATCAGGGGAGAATTTGTGATTTAAATTGGATTTAAACAGATAATTCAATAAATGGTTTTATAAGTGATTAACAAGCTCTCCTCCCTACATGTGCCAAACGATTACAAATTTTCCATGCATATGTTAAGGGGGAGCATCTATATCAAACCAATGAGGATTGAATCGTGATTGATTTGTCTCTAAGTGCAGGTTTTCTCTAATATGTGCAAAACACTTTCGAATCTCGATGCACATATTGAGGGGGAGCAAATGTTTGAAAACCACATCCTTTCCCAAAAATATCTTTAACTGTATTTGAAACACTAATTTTGATCAGAATTTTTTAAAATTCAAGATTTTTTATCCAGAAAACCAGTAATTCCACATTATTTGCCTAAGAAAAATACTTCTGGGAACTATGATCTAGAAAAAGCTAGGTAAAGGCACTACTTCAAAAGGATGGAATCTTAGTAAAGCAGTGTATAAGCCGAGCATTAAAATTCAGAATTTTAGATCAGTGCTTCAACGTGTAACCTTGGTGTCATTGTTTACTTTTGGTTTAGATAAATGCTCCCCCTTTAACATGTGCATCATGTATTTGAAATCATTTAGCACATGGAGGAAGGAGTTCCTTTTATTTTCTAAAACAATCACCATTTTTATCAGATTATTTGAGATTTAAATCACAGTCTCTCCCCCAATAAAAAATTGCAAACCTTTTGAGATTTATGATCCCAATTGATTTAAATAATTTAGAAAAATTTGGGGAAAGATGTGGCTTGATTTTGTAAAACTGATAAGGAACACTTTTTAGTATTTAAGATTGTTAGTGTCAGGTATGATAATTTTGAGAGATCTTTAAGTAATAGAAATTTTTCATTTTGAATGATCTTTGAGTATATCAAAAACCCGTCACCCTCAACTGATGAGAACCAGCCAAGACCCCTCAGGGTGTTTCTCATCAGTTTTTCAGTCCTAAATGGGGAACAACAAATAACTTTAGACTACAAAACTTTTTGCTCTTCAATAAGGCTAAACTACAATAATGGTGAATATGTTGAACACCCTGACCCAGCCGCTATTAAGGGTAAGTGAGCAAAAAATTCTGTAGATCCAAAGTTACTGGACAAGACCCCTGTCACCAAGAACTCATTTCCCGTGGCTTGGAAGATCCTATTCACTTTTGTGATTCAGGTTCTCGGCGGGAACCATTCATCCACTAAACAGATTAATTATATTCAGTTGATGATGGCCTATTGCTTGATGACATGGACCACTGTCAACATTGGAGAGATCATTTATAGTGATCTCGTAACCAAGCTCCTGATCAAAACTAGGGTGAATACGTTTCATACCCTAGGTTTGTCTCTTGTGCTTTTCAAGAGTAAAAGGGTTGCAATTACACTCAAGACTATCACTTTGGTACTTTACCTGCCATCCTGAGTGCATCAAACTTTTCAAAGAACCCATCCTTAGTCACTGATATTGAATTGACGACCTATATGGTTGTTGTAAACAACCAAAGGGAATCAGTGTCTCCAAACCCTGCTCCTAAAAAGAGAAAGGGAAAGTCTCAGACTGGGACTAAGACCAAACCCAAGTCTCAGGGCCCTGAGGCTTCAGGAACACAGGCCAAAAGGCCAAAGAAACCCCAGACTGATAAGAAACCAAAGGGTGACCAAACAACACAACCCCCGGTGACAACGAAGGACACTAATAAATCACATTCAGTGACCTTGGTCCCAATTACTACTCCTCAAGATCCAGAGGGAAACATATAACCCGCTGGTAGGGGAGCTCTTTCCACTCAGCCTGATGAGGACATTCGCAAATCATCGCTTTTGTCTGAGGGTACAACCATTGATCCTAAAGACTCAGGGGGAAACAAATAACCCACTGATAGGGATCTCACTGCCACTGTCCCTAAGGATGGTACTGGGAATCTCCCACCAATGCTTGAAGGGACAATGAGTGACAAAGACTCAGAGGGATCCAAACCCCCCGCTGATACGGAAATCACAACCAATCCTAACCCTAGATAAGGCACTGAGATACACCCACCAGTGCCTAAAGGGTCCTTGGGGGACAAAAACCACCCGCTGATACGGAACCCATCACCCCCTCTGGTTTTCTCAGTGTCGCAGATGTACAATAGTTTCTAATGTCTGATGATGAGTTGGAGATTGAAAGTGAGGAGGAAGAATTAGCTACTGGTGATGAAGTAGACGTTGATGTTCAACCCATTGAACAAGAAGATCAGCCTGATCCAAAAGAGACTGAAGAGTCACCTTTTCAGCCTGACGATGAATCTTCTGCCTCTTCAGACTCTGCAACATCTTCATGCCCTGAAGACCTAAAGAAGTATGACAACATTCTTCCCCTCACTAAGAGACGATGGGTCAAGTTTCTGAGAAAGGCTACCCAGAAGTTGTATGCTGGTGTCACTGATGAATTATGGGATCAGCATGTGGAGGCTGCTGCAAGCTGCTGTGGTTGAAAATTTTGAAGACAATGGTGAAAACAGGGAAAACATGTATCATTCTCTTCACACCTTAGATGATCATCTGAAGAAGTTCCTCAAGGCTTTTTAGGATGCTCATAACAAACTCGACCAGATCAAAGAAGCAGTTAAGGAAGACCCTGCACTGAACAATAAGGTGCTTGAGGCTACTGAGACTTATGTGAAGAACTCATCAAGCATGATTGAACTCATCACCATGCTCAAAACTCAAACTTTCAAGGTCTACATTCATCAGTAGAGGCGATTCAGTCCTCTCTTTGTTCTTTGGATAAAAATGTTGCTGATTTGGCTAAGTCTTCATCTTCTATGGCCTGGAATCTCGGGCCTAGAATGACTGTACTGGAAACATCTAAGGCTAATCTTTGGGAGAAAGTCGTTGGTCTTCAACAGGATACTTCAGAGATCAAGTCCATGGTTTCAAATCTATCGCTTTCAGGGTCAACCACCCTCACCCTCAACTGGGTCAACTCTTGCTCTCACCGAGGGTCAAGTAATAGCAGGGGGAGAATATCACTGAAGAAACTCCATCTCACACTGAGGAGGAGCCAACTATAGCAGTTCTAATCTCCCAAATCCAACCAACAACATCAACACCACCACCATCACCATCAGTCCCTCCTTAAGACAAAGGCAAAGGTATACTAACAACGCCTGAGCCTGTGCAACAACAACTGGTACCTGCTTCCAAGACAGTCAGACCATATCCTGATGAACCTATAAGGATCCCATACGAAGTCAATGGCAAAGTTTGCCTATTGACCGCAGAACATATGAGTGCTTATCTTGAGAAAGAGGAAAGAGCTAAGAAATTGGCTGAAGAAGAAAAGAAGAGCAAGGCTTCCCTGGTTAAGGTTGTTCATGAAGAAGCTGAGAAAATAGGGATTGATCCAAAGGCACTGGAAAGTGGACAAGCAGGTCAGAAGTTCAAAGCTGCTCAGGATCTTTGAACTAAGTGCCCTAAAAAAGAAAAAGGTTGAAAGAGAGAAAAGGTTGTATGATATTAGAAAAAAGAGAATCGATCATTCAACGGGGTAATGACGAACAGAAAGAGACCTGAACCCATTACTAACATCAGAATTCATGCCAACACAAAACTTGTAGTTCTCAGTGTCTATAGAGGTCCTGACAAGCGAACCTTTGAGGTTCATGATCCCTTCAAGTTTTCAGACTTTGGGATAACTGATCTAGATGAATTGGGTCCAGTCATAGAAAAGAAAAAGAATGCCATTGTAAAAAATCTCGTGGACTCACTGAGCAAGAGATTTGAGAAACTAAGACAAATACATGAAGAACTTGGCATTCAGTCTCTTCTTCTTGCCCTAACAAATTAGCCTGCCCCCTCTCAGTCCTCAAGGAGAAAGAGGAAGATCATGGAGCGTAAACCAGAGATCAAGATCCATGGCCTATACTGTAACAGAGCCCCCCTGAAGGAGTTAGATTCGTAAATCATCTGGCCATTGAGCGACCTGAGAGAGTTATATTCTTCACTGATGAATTTGGGGACCCTGCTTTCCAAAGGTGGAGTGATATAGACAAGGCTAGGATTAAAGTTATGGTTGGCTTTCTAGTGGCTGCTACTCAAATCCAAAGTCCAGAAAATACAAGGTTCAGCAATGACCTAAGGACCAAGATTAGTGAACACCCTGACCAGGACAAGCTGAAGTCTAAGAAACCTAAACTTGAAGATCTTGGATATCAAATGGACTGAACTCACATATGCTGCAACAACACTATCTTTTATCTTTTTGCATTGTAACTTAGGAACTTGTAATATATTTCTTAATGAACGATGTTTTATGTTACTCAGCATTCTTTAGTTGCTTTGTAGAATAGTCAGTTAAGCTATGTTTATATCCAATTAGGGGGAGATTGTTAGGTTAGTGAATCTCCAAACTTCCTGAAGCAAGGATTTGAAGATAAAAATCCTAAGTGTTTATCCTTAAACAAAAACAAGTCACTGAGCGAATAGTTGCTCAGTGAGTCATCTTCAAGACACTCAAAACGAGACTAAGAAGAAAATATCTCCACTCAGTGAGGCGGAACTCAAAGGGCAAAGACTGAGTCAAGAAGAAGATGATTGATTCATTGAGTGATGACAATAAATCATTGAATCCCATAAACTCCTCAACAACTACAATCACTGAAGACAATGACAAAAGAGTAAGAAGACTGAAGAATGGGCGGGACAAGGCGGGAGAAGTTTGAATGTATAAGGAGGAGTCCTTATCAACCATAAGTCAAAATTTCCCTGAAAGGCTAACAACCAAGATCAGTGTCATCAATGATGATCAGAAAGTAGAATTGTCCTTTACCCAATATAGCTTCCTGTAAGCAGAGACAAAATGCATAAGCATTTTGTCCTCTATAGCTTATGTCAGTATTGTCTTTTAGTATATAGTTAAAACTCATACTTGTATAAGTAGGCATAAGGAAGGAGTGAAAGTTTAGCTTGTGCATTAAATGTGTTAACATTCACAATCAACTTTCTCTCCTCCAAATACAACTAAGTCCCTGAAATAGTTCAGTGGTTCCGTGTAGTTGTGCTTAGACTTAGCCTAAGCTTAGTGAGGAGTTCACACCATACTTATTATTAAATTCCAAGTGTTGTTCCACAAACACTTGGGTAATATATTCTTTTGATTCGTTTTAATAAGAATATAAACGTTGAAAAATCTCTTATGCATTTACTTTACTTATCTTGTTTAACTGATTTTTCTAAATACTTAGCTTAAGTCATGGATCATGATTAGCCTTAAATTGTTATTTTGTTGTTTGTGATATGGGAACAACAGTAACTTGTAAATAAGCCTTAAACACCTTCAAACTAGTTTAGATTTGAAATTAGGGTTTTTGAAATAACCGTAAACGTATAAGGCTTGATTTGGTATAGTGTTGAAAATAGTAAGTTAGATTAATAGTATATTTGGTAAAATGATCTTTGAAACATAGACTTGACATACTAAGGGGTTTACATGAAGTAAACATAGAAATATTTGGTATTGGTAGTTGCGTGAGTGCGTCTAGTGGGCTATGTAAGTTACTTAACCTAGTAGGAATGAAATAAGAAAAAAAAATTACCCGGAGAAAATTATCTTATAAGGATCATGAGTGTAGGTAGTAAAGGGGAAATTAGTGAGTTGTTACACTAATTTCTACACTTACATATTTAGAACGTGTGATTAAAACATTTTAATTAACATGTAATGTTGCATTTATCTAGATTGTCTAAGTTGAAATTAGTATAATATAAGTTCTTAATATATCGTTTACATTCTGTATGTTTTTATTCTGTTTAAATTCATGTCGATTACAAGATAATTTAGTTAGCTTAAAAAAAGTGTTATATGACACATTTTACATATTTGCTAATTACGCAATCGTGAATGATAATGTTATTTATTCTGTGTTTGATGCTTTGTATTTCTATAAGAAAATCATGTTTATAAAATAATTTTATCTGTCATGATCATAAACATGATTTTTAAATAAACATATTATTGCAACTAACTTGGACAGGTCTAGTATCATGTAAATTACATGTTAAAATTAAAGTAAGGATGGCCCTAATGGTTTGGTTGACCAAAAGGTCGATGTGGGTCGATAAGGGTCAATCCCACTATGGGGGTAAAGGTCCTTGTTGATCGGTAATTGGTTGGGATCGAGTTCTTGTGTTGTGTTGTATGTATGTTTAATTAATTAAAATTCCTTTTTTTGTGAGGTATGCTTTTTGTAGTGTAGGTCGTCCTACTGTGCCTAAAAGGTTGGTTGTAGGTCGCAAGAGAAAAAAAGGTGAAGTGACAAGAAAAATGAGGGTCGCTGAGGGTCGGGTAGCCTAAAAATACCAATTACTATTACATCTAATGATTTTGTTGAATGTTTGTTGGTATTTACTCCTAGGGTAAATTGCAAATTTCGTCCCTAATGTTTGTCAAAATTGAACATAACACACCGAGAGAAAAAATGCAAATTAGCCACTAAGAGCTAAATTTCAGTGCAAAATCGCCATCGAGAGCTAACGAGGGTTAGTTCTCTCGTTAACTGGACTAAGCCGATTATGTCCTAAGGGTAATCTCATCATTTTACATTTCCCGCCTAGTACTACACCTAGCTGCCAAGTTTCACATAACTCGATAAACCTATAAAACCTTATTTTGATCTAAATTAGTTTCATTTTCTTCCCTAAAGTTTTTGAACATGATCGAAAATCAAGAATATCTTGAAAATGGTGGTTGGTCCGTTTGGGAAAAATCGTGAACAAAGTTCCCCGGTCCCTGATCTAGCTTTTGTTTATGGTAAGTTTGGTTCCTGTTAATTTTTTATGATTTTTAGTGCAATATCATGTTAACAACATGCATAATATGAGTAAAAATTAGGTTACTTTTTACTTATAGATATTAGTCTAATCTTTTGTTCTTGAGGTGTTTGTTGATGTTTACCTTTTTCACACAGAATCATAACACAGCTTGTTTACGCTTAAAATCATTCACGGTGGACAATATACCTCGCCACGAGGAAGGATTTATCATTTTCCAGTTATAGATTGGTATGATTTGGTTGATTATGACCGTTTTTTCTTGATGAGTATGATGCACTATAAAATGACCTAGGTTTCAAGGATGGAAGGATTTTATTCTCTGAATTTGAGGATACCTGATGATTCATTAGATGATAGATTATTACCTTTAATGTATGAGGAAGATGTAGTGAAGTTGTTGAACTATGTTCCTAGATACCGAGAAATAGAGGTTTACACTGAGGCAAAAGGAAAAGGATTGCTTATTGAGGAAATATTAGAGGAGAATCCTGCTGAAAATCTTCCTGGAAAAGGGGAAGGGAAAATGTTGTGTTCGGATGGCTTGATTCTGTTGATGCCATACTGAATGAAAGTAAAGCTTCAACAAGTAAAGTTGATGGAATAAACAGTCAAATGGATAAGTGTAGCCAAGCAAACAATATGCAAGAGGGCATACAGAATGAAAATGTTGTTGAAGCTAAGAAACAAACATTCATTGATTTAGATGATGACTTGTTCCAACAAGACAATGTTTTTGATAAATATGTTGATGATGAAGAAGACTACTCAGACATGGTAGATGAACTTCAGCAAGGATATGAATATGTGTTGTTTGGCAATGTTGATCAAGCAAATAAGGATGTTGGTATTGGGTTTAATGATGAAGATGTGGACGCAGAGGTTGTTGGACGCATAAGCTTTTGAAGGGGACACTCAGGAGCCAGATAATGTGGATCAAAAGTGATGCAAGTGACTTTGAACAAGATGATCAGGTACTCTCACCTTAGCCATTGGTGGACATGAAAGGATGGAATTTTGACCTTAATGTCCACATTGACCATGTTACAAGCCTGGCTGCTAGTATGGCGGAACATTGGGAAATGGATGGTGTTGACTTTGATGAATTTGATAGTGGTAAAGATCATGGTGCTCCCCCCATTGTGAACGTGAGAAATAGAAGGTTGAAACTTATAAAGGAGTACAGGGGGAAAGAAGACATTCAAATGGGTGAGTTCTTTGTAACACAAGCATTTGCAACAAGGAAGGAAATTACAGAGAAGATAAAGATGTATGCTTTAGATACTAGAAGAGATGATAGGGTAGAGAATTGTGATAACTAAAGGGTTAGAGCGCTCTGTGCGGGGCTTGTTGTGGGTTGTGGTAAGGGGAAATATGTAGATAATGATGACAGCTCAAAGAAAGGAGGTTGTCAAAATACGCCTTCTTCTTCACAGTCAAAGGGCAAGATTCGGAAAGCCAAAACCTTTAAGGAAAAAAATTGTTCTAAAAAGAAGGGTGACAAACCAATATGCATGTGGTCGCTACACGTCTCAAAAGTAGGGGATGAAGTGTCGTGGAGTGTCAAAACATTGACTGATGAACATAAATGCCTCCAAACAAGAGATCTCAAAACTATAAGTGCAAGATTCATATCAATAGAGGTTGGTAAAATTCTAATTCGAACCCTAAAATCCTGATCCTTGCTCTACAAGATCAAATAGATAAACAATTTAGATCAACATCTCTAGAACAAAGGTATTAAGAGCAAAAGACATAGCAATGAAACACATCTTGGGTGACTATGAAGAACAATATGTTGTATTTAAGAATTATGCGATGGAATTGAAGGAAAAAATAGGGATACAACTGTAAAGATTCAAGTAGAAACAAACAATGATTTAACCTTGAATTTAAGGGTTTTCAAATGTATTTATGTTTATTTTGGTGCCCTGAAAGCAGGTTACAAAATAGGAAGAAAGGAAATATTGGGTTTGGATGGAGCTTTTTATCAAAGGAGCATAAGCTGGCAACAATGGTTATGGGATCCTCAAAAAAATCGACTACAATAAGGAGGTGGTGCAGTATGTGACTAACATATGATACAGTGAGTTTTGAGAATTTATGCGTGAATGGATAGAGGCTACTGAAATTATCTTTGTGCTTTTCATTTCGTTTTGATTGGTTCATAGGAAATACTTCTAAGATAGCAGTGATTGGAAAAGATGGAAAATGCATAGTTTAAGGTCAATATGATTTGGCTGTTATAGTAGTATACTTCTGGTGTGCAGTAAAATTTGGAAAATGCATAGTTCATTGTTAGTGGGTGTGTCCGGTAGTGGGCTTTACTCCGTTCTTGTCTTTTGTTATTCACTTATGTTGGTCAAGATGAGATGGATTAAGAAATTTTTTTGTCATGTGTTGTGTGTGATGTTAGATTCCTATAGGTCTTAGGTTCCTTTTAGTATCTAGTATTTAGTTTTAGTCTTAATTGTTTTGGTTTTCCATTTGGTTAATGTAATTTTGTATTTGTGTGTTTGGGGCTCATCCTTTATAATTATCTTGTTAAGAAGGTGAGTTGCCATTTCTTTGTACTCTGTTGTTTGGGTTGTTCCCTTTAATATATGTTGCCTTTCTTAAAAAAATAAATAAATAAATAAATAAGAAAAAAAAAGAATATACTGGTCAAGTCTTAACTTCTGTTGGTGTGGATAGTAATAATGGGATGTACTACTTGCTTATGCAATTTTTGAAGCTGAGTGCAAGAGTTCATGGTTATGGTTCTTTACCAATCTCTTGGAGATGGCCTTGATTTGCAACCCAATTCAAACTTCACCTTCATCTCATACAGATAAAAGGTATAATCATGGTTTGCTTATTTAATTTGTACATTATAAACCCCAGATTTATATATTATGTTTATTGTTATAGGGGATATTACCAGTCATTGCAAAGTTGTTTCCTGTTGCTGAACACAGATTCCGTGTCTAACACACATATGACAACATGAAGATGTTATTCAAGGGAAGAATTTACAAGGACTTTCTTTGGAAGTGTGCAACAACATCAATAGTGGTTCAGTTTAATCAATTAATGGAGGAGCTCAAAGCAGTAGACCTTAAAGCTCATGATTGGTTACAAACAATACCACCATCATCATGGTATAGGTCACATTTTTCAGGTATAATATAATCCTAGCATTTCTTTCCAGCGGTATTGTTTGAATGTTGAAAACTGATGCTGCTACTTTATGTAACATACAGGGAGAGCTAAATGCGACATCCTACTAAACAACTTTTGTGAATCTTTTAACAGCAAGTTGGTGGACGCCAGAGATCAACCAATCATTGGTTGTTTGAAATACATCAGGGAGTATCTTACGAAGAGAATTTGCATTGTTCATCAGGTGATAGACAAATGTGAAGGTCCCTTAACCTCAACTACAACTACAATTTTTAGTAACATTAAGTGAGAAGCAAATTAGTATAATGTTGTATGGAATGGGGGCACATACCAGTGTAAGGAACCTTAGAATGACCAGTGTGTTTTCAATATGACTCTTACAAAATGTGCATGTAGGAGATGAGAACTAACTTGTATTACATGTAAACATGATGTATCCGCAATCTACAACATGGCATCTCATAGCAAAGAGGTTGGGATACCAACGGATTGGGTTAACCAATGTTATTGGTTACACACATGCCAGGAGATGTATCAGTATAAGGTTGAAAGAATTGATGCCCCCCCTTTTGGCCAAAATACAGGATCCCTAGCGTGTTACTGCCTCCTCATCACCAGGTTCCCGTTGGTATACCAAAGAAGAAGAGAAGAATGCAAAAGGATGAGATTGCTGAAGCAGTTGTGAAAAAGATGGTGAAGAATGCTAAGATGACAGAGAAGGGCACTACAATATCTTGTGGTAAGTGTGGTGAAAAGGGCCATAAGAGAGCTTGTATAGGTCCAAGAGACAACTAAGTAAATGTAAAAAAGAAAAAATGTAATGGATCAAGAAAGGAAGGAGTACCAGATGAGGTATTAGGAAGCACTAGTCAACCAGTGGGATCACAAGAAACTGAGGTATCAACAGGGATAAGCCAACCAGTGGGATCACAAGCAACTCAGGTATCAGGAAGCACAAGTCAGCCAGTGGGATGACAAGCAACATTGAATGGTGGAAGTAAAAAGAATAAGAGGATGAAGAGAGCAAGCAAGATAGAAAAGTAGGCCAAGTGAGTTAACACCAGTATGCTGGTGCAATAAAAGAAAAAAATGTTGATTTTTATTTGATGGTTTTTTATTTGTGTGTTTTAAGACTATTTAATGATTATGTCTGTTTGTGACTTTGTGTGTTGTATACAATACTTTTATGGTATTAAGACAGGTTGATTTGGAATGGTATTTGTAATCATTAGTTTTCATTCAGGTTTACCATGATTGTTGTTCAGTTTAGGCAGATTTTCTGCAATTATTGACTATTATAAGTCAAATTTGTTGAGCAACCAAAAGGCCAATTTGTTGCATAATGATTCAACAACCAAAAGGCCAATTTGTTGCATAATTATCCAGCAACCAAAATGCTATAATTGTTGACTTTTAAAATTTAAAGCTTTTTTGCTTTGATAACATCATGTACTCATTTACAGAAATCACATTTCCATACAAGTTTAATGTTTTCAATCAACCTATGAATTATTGACTATTATAAGCCAAAGTTGTTGAGCAACCAAAAGACCAATTTCCTGCATAAAAATTCATCATCCAAATGGCCAATTGTTGACTATCATAAGTCAAAGTTGATTCAACTTGCCAACATCATACTCATTTACAGATTTTTGAATTCAATACGAGTTTACCATTTTCAATCAACAAAAAAAAATCACCATCAGCAACAATCCATACCAACTACATTATCTTTTGGAAGCAAGAAAAATCAAGAACAATGATCTCACTTTTATACCATAAATATTAAATTTTTATTAACATAATAAGATCAATACAAACCAGGGATGACCTTATTCCCTATAATCAAGCATACCCAAAAGATAACATAAGACCTATATACCATACTAAAAAAAACTTAAATAATGTGGAATTACTGGTTTTCTAGATAAAAAATCTGGTTTTCTGCTGCAAATATCATGAATTAACTAAAGCTTCCGCTACTCTGATGAGAAGAAATCATGATCTAGAATGTGAGCATGTCGGTCCACTGTCACAACATCACATAATGTCAACACTACAAAGGAAGAGTCAGAGATTTATGCAAGCTGATGATCTCAAAGCTGGCTCAAAACTCATCAACACGTGGATCAGTTAAAGACCTCCACTTGAATTATCCAAACATGCTAAACATGAAGAATCAAAGACTACGGGCCACAGAGCAATGAACTTAAACAAGAATCCAAGAACAATCTTAATGTAATATTTGTTTGTATTCTGTGTAATTTGAGGTGACCTCCCTTCGGTGGAGATTGTGAGGATTTAGAAAATCCAGTCGTTAAAGTGTCGGTCACCTCAAGTATATGTAATCGTTAGAAAGCTCGTAGTCGTAGTCATTTAATGTTAGTTAGTATTTAGTTAAGTAACACCCTAGAGGACGGACGGGTCTTTACCCACTGTATGCCTGATCCACGTACCGCAGTCTTGTATGAAAACGGTGGAGCCAATACCATTTTTCTTTGTTTCACATAGTTCCCAACTAGAAATCTCTCTAAACCTTGATTTCTTATGTTACTCATCACCCCGGTAGATGATCATGGGAACTAATACCTAACCTTACCATCCTTATAACTCCAATGCATAAAGTAAAATATTCTAATGAAAATCAATTTGAAAAATCAATCAAGGTACTTGTGATATCAAATCAAAGCATTTTGTACCTCAATTGTTTTTTTATTCATTTATAAAACCTCCCCTTCAACATGTGCATTGGTTTTTGAAATTATTTAGCACATGAAGGAAGGAAGTCCATTTTTGATCGAATTTTTAAAATTCAAGATTTTTATCTTGCCTAAGAAAAATATTGGGAACTATGATCTAGAAAAATCTAGGTAAAGGCACTACTTCAAAAGGATGGAATCTTTGTAAAGCAGTGTCTAAGCCGAGCATTAAAATTCAGAATTTTAGATCAGTGCTTCAACGTGTAACCTTGGTGTCATTGTTTACTTCTGGTTTAGATAAATGCTCCCCCTTTAACATGTGCATCATGTATTTGAAATCATTTAGCACATGGAGGAAGGAGTTCCTTTTATTTTCTAAAACAATCACCATTTTTATCAGATTATTTGAGATTTAAATCACAGTCTCTCCCCCAATAAAAAATTGCAAACCTTTTGAGATTTATGATCCCAATTGATTTAAATAATTTAGAAAAATTTGGGGAAAGATGTGGCTTGATTTTGTAAAACTGATAAGGAACACTTTTTAGTATTTAAGATTGTTAGTGTCAGGTATGATAATTTTGAGAGATCTTTAAGTAATAGAAAATTTTCATTTTGAATGATCTTTGAGTATATCAAAAACCCGTCACCCTCTACTGATGAGAACCAGCCAAGACCCCTCAGGGTGTTTCTCATCAGTTTTTCAGTCCTAAATGGGGAACAACAAATAACTTTAGACTACAAAACTTTTTGCTCTTCAATAAGGCTAAACTACAATAATGGTGAATATGTTGAACACCCTGACCCAGCCGCTATTAAGGGTGAGTGAGCAAAATATTTTGTAGATCCAAAGTTACTGGACAAGACCCCTGTCACCAAGAACTCATTTCCCGTGGCTTGGAAGATCCTATTCACTTTTGTGATTCAGGTTCTCGGCGGGAATCATTCATCCACTAAACAGATTAATTCTATTCAGTTGATGATGGCCTATTGCTTGATGACATGGACCACTGTCAACATTGGAGAGATCATTTATAGTGATCTCGTAACCAAGCTCCTGATCAAAACTAGGGTGAATACGTTTCATACCCTAGGTTTGTCTCTTGTGCTTTTCAAGAGTTACAGGGTTGCAATTACACTCAAGACTATCACTTTGATACTTTACCTGCCGTCCTGAGTGCATCAAACTTTTCAAAGAACCCATCCTTAGTCACTGATATTGAATTGACGACCTATATGGTTGTTGTAAACAACCAAAGGGACTCAGTGTCTCCAAACCCTGCTCCTAAAAAGAGAAAGGGAAAGTCTCAGACTGGGACTAAGACCAAACCCAAGTCTCAGGGCCCTGAGGCTTTAGGAACACAGGTCAAAAGGCCAAAGAAACCCCAGACTGATAAGAAACCAAGGGGTGACCAAACAACACAACCCCCGGTGACAATGAAGGACACTAATAAATCACATTCAGTGACCTTGGTCCCAATTACTACTCCTCAAGATCCAGAGGGAAACATATAACCCGCTGGTAGGGGAGTTCCTTCCACTCAGCCTGATGAGGACATTCGCAAATTAGCTTTTGTCTGAGGGCACAACCATTGATCCTAAAGACTCAGGGGGAAACAAACAACCCACTGATAGGGATCTCACTGCCACTGTCCCTAAGGATGGTACTGGGAATCTCCCACCAATGCTTGAAGGGGCAATGAGTGACAAAGACTCAGAGGGATCCAAACCCCCCGCTGATACGGAAATCACAACCAATCCTAACCCTAGATAAGGCACTGAGATACACCCACCAGTGCCTAAAGGGTCCTTGGGGGACAAAAACCACCCGCTGATACGGAACCCATCACCCCCTCTGGTTTTCTCAGTGTCGCAGATGTACAACAGTTTCTAATGTCTGATGATGAGTTGGAGATTGAAAGTGAGGAGGAAGAATTAGCTACTGGTGATGAAGTAGACGTTGATGTTTAACCCATTGAACAAGAAGATCAGCCTGATCCAAAAGAGACTGAAGAGTCACCTTTTCAGCCTGACGATGAATCTTCTGCCTCTTCAGACTCTGCAACATCTTCATGCCCTGAAGACCTAAAGAAGTATGACAACATTCTTCCCCTCACTAAGAGACGATGGGTCAAGTTTCTGAGAAAGGCTACCCAGAAGTTGTATCTTTGGTGTCACTGATGAATTATGGGATCAGCATGTGGAGGCTGCTGCAAGCTGCTGTGGTTGAAAATTTTGAAGACAATGGTGAAAACAGGGAAAACATGTATCATTCTCTTCACACCTTAGATGATCATCTGAAGAAGTTCCTCAAGGCTTTTTAGGATGCTCATAACAAACTCGACCAGATCAAAGAAGCAGTTAAGGAAGACCCTGCACTGAACAATAAGGTGCTTGAGGCTACTGAGACTTATGTGAAGAACTCATCAAGCATGATTGAACTCATCACCATGCTCAAAAACTCAAACTTTCAAGGTCTACATTCATCAGTAGAGGCGATTCAGTCCTCTCTTTGTTCTTTGGATAAAAATGTTGCTGATTTGGCTAAGTCTTCATCTTCTATGGCCTGGAATCTCGGGCCTAGAATGACTGTACTGGAAACATCTAAGGCTAATCTTTGGGAGAAAGTCGTTGGTCTTCAACAGGATACTTCAGAGATCAAGTCCATGGTTTCTGAAATCTATCAGGCTTTCAAGGGTCAACCAGCTCCCTCACCCTCAGTGCTCGGGTTAACTCTTGCTCTCACTGAGGGTCAAGTAATAGTTGAGGGGGAGAATATCACTGAATAAACTCCATCTCACACTGAGGAGGAGCCAACTCTAGCAGTTCTAATCTCCCAAATCCAACCAACAACATCAACACCACCACCATCACCATCAGTCCCTCCTCAAGACAAAGGAAAAGGCATACTAACAACGCCTGAGCCTGTGCAACAACAACTGGTACCTGCTTCCAAGACAGTCAGACCATATCCTGATGAACCTATAAGGATCCCATACGAAGTCAATGGCAAAGTTTACCTATTGACCACGAAACATATGAGTGATTATCTTGAGAAAGAGGAAAGAGCTAAGAAATTGGCTGAAGAAGAAAAGAAGAGCAAGGCTTCCCTGGTTAAGATTGTTCATGAAGAAGCTGAGAAAATAGGGATTGATCCAAAGGCACTGGAAAGTGGACAAGCAGGTCAGAAGTTCAAAGCTGCTCAGGATGCTGAACTAAGTTCCCTGAAAAAGAAAAAGGTTGAAAGAGAGAAAAGGTTGGCTGATATTAGAAAAAAGAGAATCGATCATTCAACTGGGTAATGACGAACAGAAAGAGGCCTGAACCCATTACTATCATCAGAATTCATGCCAACATAAAACTTGCAGTTCTTAGTGTCTACAGAGGTCCTGACAAGCGAACCTTTGAGGTTCATGATCCCTTCAAGTTTTCAGACTTTGGGATAACTGATCTGGATGAATTGGGTCCAGTCATAGAGAAGAAAAAGAATGCCATTGTAAAAAATCTCGTGGACTCACTGAGCAAGAGATTTGAGAAACTAAGACAAATACATGAAGAACTTGGCATTCAGTCTCTTCTTCCAGCCCTAACAAATTAGCCTGCCCCCTCTCAGTCCTCAAGGAGAAAGAGGAATATCATGGAGCGTAAACCAGAGATCAAGATCCATGGCCTATACTGTAACAGAGCCCTCCCTGAAGGAGTTAGATTTGTAAATCATCTGGCCATTGAGCGACCTGAGAGAGTTATATTCTTAATGAACGATGTTTTATGTTACTCGGCGTTCTTTAGTTGCTTTGTAGAATAGTCAGTATGAGAAGAAGACCTTTGCTCACTCACACTGAACTTAGAAACATTTAAGCTATGTTTATATCCAATTAGGGGGAGATTGTTAGGTTAGTGAATCTCTAAACTTCCTGAAGCAAGGATTTGAAGATAAAAATCCTAAGTGTTTATCCTTAAACATAAACAAGTCACTGAGCGAATAGTTGCTCAGTGAGTCATCTTCAGGACACTCAAAACGAGACTAAGAAGAAAATCTCTCCACTCAGTGAGGCGGAACTCAAAGGGAAAAGACTGAGTCAAGAAGAAGATGATTGATTCATTGAGTGATGACAATAACTCATTGAATCCCATAAACTCCACAAAAACTACAATCACTGAAGACAATGACTAAAGAGTAAGAAGACTGAAGAATGGGCGGGACAAGGCGGGAGAAGTTTGAATGTATAAGGAGGAGTCCTTATCAACCATAAGTCAAAATTTCCCTGAAAGGCTAACAACCAAGATCAGTGTCATCAATGATGATCAGAAAGTAGAATTGTCCTTTACCCAATATAGCTTCCTGTAAACAGAGAAAAAATGCATAAGCATTTTGTCCTCTATAGCTTATGTCAGTATTTTCTTTTAGTATATAGTTAAAACTCATACTTGTATAAATAGGCATAAGGAAGGAGTGAAAGTTAAGCTTGTGCATTAAATGTGTTAACATTCACAATCAACTTTCTCTCCTCCAAATACAACTAAGTCCCTGAAATAGTTCAATGGTTCCGTGTAGTTGTGCTTAGACTTAGCCTAAGCTTAGTGAGGAGTTCACACCATACTTGTTATTAAAATCCAAGTGTCGTTCCACAAACACTTGAGTAATATATTCTTTTGACTCGTTTTAATAAGAATATAAACGTTGAAAAATCTCTTGTGCATTTACTTTACTTATCTTGTTTAACTGATTTTTCTAAATACTTAGCTTAAGTCATGGATCACGATTAGCCTTAAATTGTTATTTTGCTGTTTGTGATATGGGAACAACAGTAACTTGTAAATAAGCCTTAAACACCTTCAAACTAGTTTAGATTTGAAATTAGGGTTTTTGAAATAACCGTAAACGTATAAGGCTTGATTTGGTATAGTGTTGAAAATAGTAAGTTAGATTAATAGTATATTTGGTAAAATGATCTTTGAAACATAGACTTGACATACTAAGGGGTTTACATGAAGTAAACATAGAAATATTTGGTATTGGTAGTTGCGTGAGTGCGTCTAGTGGGCTATGTAAGTTACTTAACCTAGTAGGAATGAAATAAGAAAAACAAAATTACCCGGAGAAAATGATCTTATAAGGATCATGAGTGTAGGTAGTAGAGGGGAAATTAGTGAGTTGTTACACTAATTTCTACTCTTACATATTTAGAACGTGTGATTAAAACATTTTAATTAACATGTAATGTTGCATTTATCTAGATTGTCTAAGTTGAAATTAGTATAATATAAGCTCTTAATATATCGTTTACATTCTGTATGTTTTTAATCTGTTTAAATTCATGTGGATTACAAGATAATTTAGTTAGCTTAAAAAAAGTGTTATATGAAACATTTTACATATTTGCTAATTACGCAATCGTGAATGATAATGTTATTTATTACTGCAACTAACTTGGACAGGTCTAGTATCATGTAAATTACATGTTAAAATTAAAGTAAGGATGGCCCTAATGGTTTGGTTGACCAAAAGGTCGATGTGGGTCAATAAGGGTCAATGCCACTATGGGGTAAAGGTCCTTGTTGATTGGTAATTGGTAGGGATCGAGTTCTTGTGTTGTGTTGTATGTATGTTTAATTAATTAAAATGCATTTTTTTGTGAGGTATGCTTTTTGTAGTGTAGGTCATCCTACTATGCCTAAAAGGTTGGTTGTAGGTCGCAAGAGAAAAAAAGGTGAAGTGACAAGAAAAATGAGGGTCGCTGAGGGTCGGGTAGCCTAAAAATACCAATTACTATTACATCTAATGATTTTGTTGAATGTTTGTTGGTATTTACTCCTAGGGTAAATTGCAAATTTCGTCCCTAATGTTTGTCAAAATTGAACATAACACACCGAGAGAAAAAATGCAAATTAGCCACTAAGAGCTAAATTTCAGTGCAAAATCGCCATCGAGAGCTAACGAGGGTTAGTTCTCTCGTTAACTGGACTAAGCCGATTATGTCCTAAGGGTAATCTCATCATTTTACATTTCCCGCCTAGTACTACACCTACCTGCCAAGTTTCACATAACCCGATAAACCTATAAAACCTTATTTTGATCTAAATTAGTTTCATTTTCTTCCCTAAAGTTCTTGAACACGATCGAAAATCAAGAATATCTTGAAAATGGTGGTTGGTCCGTTTGAGAAAAATCGTGCACGAAGTTCCCCGGTCCCTGATCTAGCTTTTGTTTATGGTAAGTTTGGTTCCTGATAATTTTTTATGATTTTTAGTGCAATATCATGTTAACAGCATGCATAATATGAGTAAAAATTAGGTTACTTTTTACTTATAGATATTAGTCTAATCTTTTGTTCTTGAGGTGTTTGTTGATGTTTACCTTTTTCACACAAAATCATAACACAGCTTGTTTACGCTTAAAATCATTCACGGTGGACAATCTACCTCGCCACGAGGAAGGATTTTTCATTTTCCAGTTATAGATTGGTATGATTTGGTTGATTATGACCGTTTTTTCTTGATGAGTATGATGCACTATAAAATGACCTAGGTTTCAAGGATGGAAGGATTTTATTCTCTCATTTGAGGATACCTGATGATTCATTAGATGATAGATTATTACCTTTAATGTATGAGGAAGATGTAGTGAAGTTGTTGAACTATGTTCCTAGATACCGAGAAATAGAGGTTTACACTGAGGCAAAAGGAAAAGGATTGCTTATTGAGGAAATATTAGAGGAGAATCCTGCTGAAAATCTTCCTGGAAAAGGGGAAGGGAAAATGTTGTGTTCGGATGGCTTGATTCTGTTGATGCCATACTGAATGAAAGTAAAGCTTCAACAAGTAAAGTTGATGGAATAAACAGTCAAATGGATAAGTGTAGCCAAGCAAACAATATGCAAGAGGGCATACTGAATGAAAATGTTGTTGAAGCTAAGAAAAAAACATTCATTGATTTAGATGATGACTTGTTCCAACAAGACAATGTTTTTGATAAATATGTTGATGATGAAGAAGACTACTCAGACATGGTAGATGAACTTCAGCAAGGATATGAATATGTGTTGTTTGGCAACGTTGATCAAGCAAATAAGGATGTTGGTATTGGGTTTAATGATGAAGATGTGGACGCAGAGGTTGTTGAAAGGGAAGATATGGACGCATAAGCTTTTGAAGGGGACACTCAGGAGCCAGATAATGTGGATAAAAGTGATGCAAGTGACTTTGAACAAGATGATCAGGTACTCTCACCTGAGCCATTGGTGGACATGAAAGGATGGAATTTTGACCTTAATGTCCACATTGACCATGTTACAAGCATGGCTGCTAGTATGGCGGAACATTGGGAAATGGATGGTGTTGACTTTGATGAATTTGATAGTGGTAAAGATCATGGTGCTCCCCCCATTGTGAACGTGAGAAATAGAAGGTTGAAACTTATAAAGGAGTACAGTGGGAAATAAGACATTCAAATGGGTGAGTTCTTTGTAACACAAGCATTTGCAACAAGGAAGGAAATTACAGAGAAGATAAAGATGTATGCTTTAGATACTAGAAGAGATGATAGGGTAGAGAATTGTGATAACTAAAGGGTTAGAGCGCTCTGTGCGGGGCTTGTTGTGGGTTGTGGTAAGGGGAAATATGCAGATAATGATGACAGCTCAAAGAAAGGAGGTTGTCAAAATACGCCTTCTTCTTCACAGTCAAAGGGCAAGATTCGGAAAGCCAAAACCTTTAAGGAAAAAAATTGTTCTAAAAAGAAGGGTGACAAACCAATATGCATGTGGTCGCTACACGTCTCAAAAGTAGGGGATGAAGTGTCTTGGAGTGTCAAAACATTGACTGATGAACCTAAATGCCTCCAAACAAGAGATCTCAAAACTATAACTGCAAGATTCATATCAATAGAGGTTGGTAAAATTCTAATTCGAACCCTAAAATCCTGATCCTTGCTCTACAAGATCAAATAGATAAACATTTTAGATCAACATCTCTAGAACAAAGGTATTAAGAGCAAAAGACATAGCAATGAAACACATCTTGGGTGACTATGAAGAACAATATGTTGTACTTAAGAATTATGCGATGGAATTGAAGGAAAAAATAGGGATACAACTGTAAAGATTCAAGTAGAAACAAACAATGATTTAACCTTGAATTTAAGGGTTTTCAAATGTATTTATGTTTATTTTGGTGCCCTGAAAGCAGGTTACAAAATAGGAAAAAAGGAAATATTGGGTTTGGATGGAGCTTTTTATCAAAGGAGCATAAGCTGGCAACAATGGTTATGGGATCCTCAAAAAA
Organism: Chrysanthemum makinoi; assembly: GCA_910596185.1. Lineage (NCBI taxonomy): Eukaryota > Viridiplantae > Streptophyta > Magnoliopsida > Asterales > Asteraceae > Chrysanthemum > Chrysanthemum makinoi. Next base: position 235,814,285 of record OU343222.1, on the reverse strand, counting down.
ATCGACTACAATAAGGAGGTGGTGCAGTATGTGACTAACATAGGATACAGTGAGTTTTGAGAATTTATGCGTGAATGGATAGAGGCTATTGAAATTATCTTTGTGCTTTTCATTTCGTTTTGATTGGTTCATAGGAAATACTTCTAAGATAGCAGTGATTGGAAAAGATGGAAAATGCATAGTTTAAGGTCAATATGATTTGGCTGTTATAGTAGTATACTTCTGGTGTGCAGTAAAAGCTAGAAAATGCATAGTTCATTGTTAGTGGGTGTGTCCGGTAGTGGGCTTTACTCCGTTCTTGTCTTTTGTTATTCACTTATGTTGGTCAAGATGAGATGGATTAAGAATTTTTTTTGTCATGTGTTGTGTGTGATGTTAGATTCATATAGGTCTTAGGTTCCTTTTAGTATCTAGTATTTAGTTTTAGTCTTAATTGTTGTGGTTTGCCATTTGGTTAATGTAATTTTGTATTTGTGTGTTTGGGGCTCATCCTTTATAATTATCTTGTTAAGAAGGTGAGTTGCCATTTCTTTGTACTCTGTTGTTTGGGTTGTTCCCTTTAATATATGTTGCCTTTCTTAAAAAAATAAATAAATAAATAAATAAGAAAAAAAAAAGAATATACTGGTCAAGTCTTAACTTCTGTTGGTGTGGATAGCAATAATGGGATATATCTACTTGCTTATGCAATTTTTGAAGCTGAGTGCAAGAGTTCATGGTTATGGTTCTTTACCAATCTCTTGGAGATGGCCTTGATTTGCAACCCAATTCAAACTTCACCTTCATCTCATACAGATAAAAGGTATAATCATGGTTTGCTTATTTAATTTGTACATTATAAACCCCAGATTTATATATTATGTTTATTGTTATAGGGGATATTACCAGTCATTGCAAAGTTGTTTCCTGTTGCTAAACACAGATTCCGTGTCTAACACACATATGACAACATGAAGATGTTATTCAAGGGAAGAATTTACAAGGACTTTCTTTGGAAGTGTGCAACAACATCAATAGTGGTTCAGGTTAATCAATTAATGGAGGAGCTCAAAGCAGTAGACCTTAAAGCTCATGATTGGTTACAAACAATACCACCATTATCATGGTATAGGTCACATTTTTCAGGTATAATATAATCCTAGCATTTCTTTCCAGCGGTATTGTTTGAATGTTGAAAACTGATCTTTGCTACTTTATGTAACATACAGGGAGAGCTAAATGCGACATCCTACTAAACAACTTTTGTGAATCTTTTAACAGCAAGTTGGTGGACGCCAGAGATCAACCAATCATTGGTTGTTTGAAATACATCAGGGAGTATCTTACGAAGAGAATTTGCATTGTTCATTAGGTGATAGACAAATGTGAAGGTCCCTTAACCTCAACTACAACTACAATTTTTAGTAACATTAAGTGAGAAGCAAATTAGTATAATGTTGTATGGAATGGGGGGGGGGCACATACCAGTGTAAGGAACCTTAGAATGACCAGTGTGTTTTCAATATGACTCTTACAAAATGTGCATGTAGGAGATGAGAACTAACTTGTATTACATGTAAACATGATGTTGCCGCAATCTACAACATGGCGTCTCATAGCAAAGAGGTTGGGATACCAACGGATTGGGTTAACCAATGTTATTGGTTACACACATGGCAGGAGATGTATCAGTATAAGGTTGAAAGAATTGATGCCCCCCCCCCTTTTGGCCAAAATACAGGATCCCTAGCGTGTTACTGCCTCCTCATCACCAGGTTCCCGTTGGTATACCAAAGAAGAAGAGAAGAATGCAAAAGGATGAGATTGCTGAAGCAGTTGTGAAAAAGATGGTGAAGAATGCTAAGATGACAGAGAAGGGCACTACAATATCTTGTGGTAAGTGTGGTGAAAAGGGCCATAAGAGAGCTTGTATAGGTCCAAGAGACAACTAAGTAAATGTAAAAAAGAAAAAATGTAATGGATCAAGAAAGGAAGGAGTACCAGATGAGGTATTAGGAAGCACTAGTCAACCAGTGGGATCACAAGAAACTGAGGTATCAACAGGGATAAGCCAACCAGTGGGATCACAAGCAACTCAGGTATCAGGAAGCACAAGTCAGCCAGTGGGATGACAAGCAACATTGAATGGTGGAAGTAAAAAGAATAAGAGGATGAAGAGAGCAAGCAAGATAGAAAAGTAGGCCAAGTGAGTTAACACCAGTATGATGGTGCAATAAAAGAAAACCATGTTGATTTTTATTTGATGGTTTTTTATTTGTGTGTTTTAAGACTATTTAATGATTATGTATGTTTGTGACTTTGTGTGTTGTATACATTACTTTTATGGTATTAAGACAGGTTGATTTGGAATGGTATTTGTAATCATTAGTTTTCATTCGGGTTTACCATGATTGTTGTTTAGTTTAGGCAGATTTTCTGCAATTATTGACTATTATAAGTCAAATTTGTTGTGCAACCAAAAGGACAATTTGTTGCATAATGATTCAACAACCAAAAGGCCAATTTGTTGCATAATTATCCAGCAACCAAAATGCTATAATTGTTGACTTTTAAAAGTCAAAGCTTTTTTGCTTTGATAACATCATGTACTCATTTACAGAAATCACATTTCCATACAAGTTTAATATTTTCAATCAACCTATGAATTATTGACTATTATAAGCCAAAGTTGTTGAGCAACCAAAAGACCAATTTGCTGCATAAAAATTCATCAACCAAATGGCCAATTGTTGACTATCATATGTCAAAGTTGATTCAACTTGCCAACATCGTACTCATTTACAGATTTTTGAATTCAATACGAGTTTACCGTTTTCAATCAACAAAAAAAAATCACCATCAGCAACAATCCATACCAACTACATTATCTTTTGGAAGCAAGAAAAATCAAGAACAATGATCTCACTTTTATACCATAAATATTAAATTTTTATTAACTAAATAAGATCAATACAAACCAGGGATGACCTTATTCCCTATAATCAAGCATACCCAAAAGATAACATAAGACCTCTATACCATACTAAAAAAACTTAAAAACAACGAAAACAAAGACCCAACTTAAAACAAGATACTTCTTGAGTTTTTTCACATGTTCATCCTTCTCTCTCATCAACATCAACTGCTCCTCCAAGTCTTCTTCCTGCTCATTCCTCGCTCTCAAGAGGCCAGGAATCACATTGACTGCTCGGCAACACATAAAGGGATCCGTCCATCCAATAAAACCACATGTTGGACAAAAGTAGAACCGCCGGCCTGGGTTCTTGTTTGTCCAGCTTGCTTTGATTGTTGCGTGTTTGCCACATTCACAAATAACTAGGGCTGAGCAAATCCATCCGAAAACCGACCCGAACCGATAAACCGACCGAAACCGGACCGAACCGAGCCGAACCGACCTTTTTCGGTTCTGTTTTCGGTTTTATATATTTATTTCGGTTTTTGTCGGTTTTGCCGGCTCAAACCGAACCGAGTTATTCGGCTCGGTTTCGAATTTGATATTTATATCTCGGTTCGGTTCTCGGTTTGAGTCTTTACTTTTTCCGGTTTTCGGGTCGGGTTTGACTTGATGCTCACCCCTACAAATAACGACCTTGTTTTGAGTAGAAAGTGTGTAAAAAAAGTTTTGACCGGAAGTTGTGATGTGAAGAAGATAAATATATAGACGAAAGTTTAGTTGCATATTTAGCCATTGAAAGGAGTAGTTTATTGGGATGTGGTATGAAAGTTGAGGTGTTCAGGTATCGAACACGTGTATCTTTTTAGGTCGAACAGTGAAATGGCAATAATACCCATCGGCTTAGTCCAATTAAGGGGAGAACTAACCCTCGTTAGTTATCGGTGGCGATTTTGCACTGAACTTAAGCTCTCGGTAGCTAATTTAGAGGGAGAAAAAAAATAATATAAAAAAACTAAAATAAAAATAAAAATAAAAAATCTCTCTCGATGTGTTATATGCAATTTTGACAAATACTATAGACGGAATTTGCAATTTACCCTTGCTCCTATTTAGCTATAGGACCCATCTAGACCCTTTTTCACCCTCGATTGTTTTAGAGGGCCAGATTATTATCTTGTTCATCATCAATGGCGTTATACTCTTGTTCAACAATAACAACAACAACACATCTCCCTTCATCCTCCAAAACCCACCTGACAAGTCACCCATTTGTTTCTCTTAAACCCAAAAATCCCATCTTTTTGGGCTCAATAAAAGCTTCTGAAAATGGGTCTGGAGTCGCCATTGTTGAAAATGGAGCTCCAGTGGAAATGGAGGTGAAGTTTGAAGATGTGAAATGGGTTTCTGGGACTTGGGATTTAAAGCAGTTTCAGAAAAATGGTGCTACTGACTGGGATGCTGTTATTGATGCTGGTTAGGTTTCTAATTCAAATTTTCTAACAGTTTCTTGATTCTCATTTTCATTACTTATTCCGAACTGCTTTTTTCAAAAAGGAACAATCATATAGTAAGGTACTAATAATATGTTATGAAGCATATCACTGAAAAAGCATTAACTTGATTAAATTGCGTTACATAAACTGCTAAGTTGATGAAATAGCATTATATTACTAGTACTACTTAATGGAGATGAAAATGATACTAATATGAATACTCAAATTTCGACATTTTAACTATATATAAAGTCATAATTCTTATCAACATCTTACAGAGGTTAAAAGAAGGAAATGGCTCCAAGACAACCCAGAATCGTCCAATAACGACTTCCCTGTAGTTTTCGATACCTCCATTATTCCCTGGTGGGCATGGATGAAGAGGTTTCATCTTCCTGAAGCCAAACGACTCAACGGTTAGCCCATCATCTCTCTTAAACAGAAACTCAAAACAACAAAACCAAATTTAATCTTGACTAGCATTTAACTGGAGTATTTTTATAGGCCGGGCTGCAATGATCGGGTTCTTCATGGCTTACTTTGTTGATAGCTTAACAGGGGTCGGACTAGTTGATCAAATGGGAAACTTATTCTGCAAAACACTTTTATTCGAGTAGCTGGTGTATTGTTTATTCGGAAGAACGAGGATTTGGATAATCTGAGAAAACTGCTTGATGAGACTACCTATTACGACAAACAGTGGCAAGCTACATGGCAGGATGAGAAGAAGGACTAATCTCGTTGGTCAAGAATCAAAATGCCAACTTTTACATTTAAATTATGCCCTGTTTGATGTTTTGATAGTAATAGGTACAATAATGTGTTAGTTTGTTTACTGCAATTTTGGTGCACATTTAAATTTTTATAAAAGAAATAATGGTATAACTTGGATAGATGTGTATCTTCCATGAAGATGTGTATCTTCCATGAAGATGTGTATGGTTTAATCTTTTATTGCATAAACAGAAAAGGGCTGAAACAATTGATGTTAGTCAATATGTGTCACTTGATTTTGTGGGTTGTGTACTTTTAATGGATTGATTCTTGGTGCATATAGTACAGCTTTAATGTATGATTTACGAGTAGTAAGTAAATATAGCAGTGAAAGTGAAGTTTGTTGGTTTGGTAAATGAACATGTGTAGTTTTTAATATCATGTCCGCAAGTTTCGTCAGTGAATTGTTGAATTGTACGAAATATTGAATACTTCCTGCATTATGTGCGACAAGTTTGCTCAACACATTGTTGTGTTATTCAATACAAACTAACATTGTTGTGAGAGCACACGGTATAATAACTTGGGGAGGGGTGTTATGCTTACGTTATTACACCGAGTTCATGCGTTACCGGTAGGGGCGGAGCCAAAACTTTATTGTCGAGGAGGCAAGATATGATAATATTTAGAAACTACATTAAAAATTGGTCTGTTAGGGGGGCAAATTACAAAAATAGCCGAAATTTTTTGAAAATTTACACTACAATTTTTTTCGCCGGGGGTCACATGACTCCCCGGACCTCCCTTGTCTCCGCCACTGGTTACCGGCATGCATTAACTTTAACGTTACCATGGCAACGTGCGTTGTAGTGAAAAAAAAAAAAAAAAAAAAATTGGCCCAAAAACGGCTAGTTTTTCATACGGTCGATTTATTTATTTTTTTTTTTTTTACACTTCTAGTCCCTCAAAACAACTATATCCATTTAAAAAAAATAAAAAATAAATAAAATCTGAAATAAACCAATATAAATAACCAATTAACACACAACTTTTTTTCACACTTCCACAACTCAAACTCATATACATATACTTCCTTTCTAAAAAAAAAAAAAAAAAAAAAAGCACCTTGTTCTTTCACAATGGATCTGAATAGCAGTGACGAAGAACGTAACAACTGGTCCGATGTAAATGACGAAACTGACATATACTTTATGGTGGCCCCGTACGAATATCAGCAACGGTTAGAACAAGAAGCAGTTCGACCTCGTTTGAGCCGTAACCATATCGACCGTGAACGTGAGGTTGCCGAAGAACGTTTGATGAACGACTATTTCATTCCGGATTGTACGTATCCACACATGAGTTTTCGAAGAAGATTTTGTATGAGCCGTAAACTATTTCTAGAAATAGTCAAAGGTATTGAATCTTATACTTCCGATCCTTTGCCAAGTCATTTTGCATTCTTTAGCCAAGGACCCGATTGTAAGGGTCGAAAGAGTATAAGTGTTATTATGAAGTGTACAGTCGCCATACGCTAGTTGGCCTACGGCTTCTAACCCGATGCTTTTGATGAATATTTTCAAATGGGTGAGCATACTTCACGTGATTGTCTTGATAATTTTAACAAATGCGTTATGGAATTGTATATGCCAGAGTATTTAAGAAAACCAACCCATGAGGACATTTGTTGGAATCACTCCTAAACTATATTTCAAGTGTTTGTAATTAACATGTAATAGGTTGCTTAATTAGACTTTTATGTTAGTATTAAAGGCAAGGCTTATGTAGAAAGCCCATAAGCCTTGGCCCATATCCAATAAGGAAGGAAGGGACTAGAAGTGTTGCCCTAGCTCCCTTCCCCTATAAATACCTTTGTAAACCTTCATTTGAAGGTTGGTTGTTCATTTCAATACATTTTCCTACGCCTAAAGGTTATCATTCACTCGTGTGTTAGTGTATTGTGTGTTCATCCGATCACTTCTCTATCTCATTTCTTACATTGATGCTTGTGTTGTAAACATGGGAACCTAACAGTGGTATCATTCGCCATTTAGTTGGGTGAAACTTTCTTGTTTTTATGAAATTTGGTATTCATACACGTAAGTTTCGGTACCAAAACATTCATACGCTTTCAAAACTTAATTTTTTACACTTTAAAACTCAAGATTCTTGTACTTTAACGGTTATTTGGTGATAAATTTTAAGTTTTTGGCATAAAGTTTGAAACTTTACGTGTGTTTCATTGTTTTTGAGCTTGGTTTCATTCGTGTAGTCATTTCTACGCGTAAGGTGAAAACGTGTTTTGGATCATCAAGTTTCACACTTTTGTGTTATTTTGTGATATTGAAGCCTTTTCATCATAAAAATCTGGTTTATAAACACTTTTGGGCAAAAAAATCAGTTTTGGCTAAGATTGGTATATCCTACGCATAGTAAAACCCTAGTTTTACTCTTAAGAATTCAAAGTCTACGCATAAGCTTCTCAATGTTTGATCTTCAGTGCTGTTGGTTTACTCAGTGTTTTCTTGCTTGGATAAGCCTGAAAACACTTCAACTTTGGACATCTTTTACACTGGTATAAGTGTAAAGGATTTTTGGGCAAAACCCTAGTTTTACGCCTAAGCTAATCTCTTACGCGTAGAATTCTTTACGCCTAAGCATTTTCTTACGCCTAAGCTTGTCTTACGCATAAGCTAATCTTACGCATAAGAATTCTACTACTAAGCCTTTGGTTTATGCCTAAGCTAAGTTTTTTCCTCAAGTCTACGCGTAAGCTCTTCCTACGAGTAAGCTTTATTGTTACGCGTAAGTTGGTGTTTTTTACGCATAAGGTATTTTCTTTGCATAAGCTGGTTTTCTACGCATAAGGATACTTCATCAACAAATTTTCATTCGAATACAAAGATCCATCATCAACACAAGTTTTAAGATGTCTCAACCACCATACTCCAGCTACTTTCCTCATATGTATCCTCAACAACAACAACAACTAACACAACAACAACAATACTATCAACAATTTCAACAACAAATTCCTCAAGGAGCAATTCCACCACAAATGATTCAACCACCACCTAGTCTACAAGTACAACCGTACACAAACTTTCAAAATCAACATCCATCCAAGTATGCTATGAAGGAACCGTCTTGGTTTGCAAAGATGTGTGAAGCTTTAAGTAGCCAACAATCCATTCATGAGGCTGGATCACTTGATAAACCTCGAATGCTCACTCCCGGAAACTACGATCAATGGGTGATAAGGTTCTTTAGGTTTTGTGATCTAAAGAAGCCACATGGAAAGTTCTTGAAGAAGGTCATCCTTGAAGGTCCATTTCAGATGCCTACTATCACTGTACCCGGAGATCCGAATGCTAATCCACCAAGAGATTATACCACCAACGTTGTCGGTCTTAATGAACTCACTACTGACCAACTTCTACACATGGAAGCAGATGAACTTGCAATGCAATATATCCTTTTGGGATTACCCAATACGATACTTCGTAGTGTTGATGCTCAGAAGACTGCTAAAGCAATGTGGGAGCATATTCATCTTTTAATAGAAGGCACAAAACTCAATCAAGAAGAAATGGAATCCAAAATCTACTTAGCATATGAACACTTCATGATTGAACCAGGGGAGACATTAGAGTCATATCATCATCGATTATCAGACATCATCAATGACTTGGAAAAACATAACATCATCATGCCAAGAATTGCAGTCAACACTAAGTTCCTTAGTAGTCTTGGTCCTGATTGGGAAAAGTATGTCATTTTCATCCGTCAAGCGAAGAATCTTCATCATGCTACACACGGATTGTTGTACGACTATTTGAAGCCCCACCAAAAGGATGTTGACAAAGAATGAATTATCCGTGGAGTCCCTGCTTCGCCTTCACTTCCGGACAATCAAGCTCTAGCTTTGTGGGCTCAAACGTATTATCCTCAATTTCCTACTTTGCAAACTGTCTTCAAAAATCCTCCACAACCAACTGCTACAATTACACCATATGATCCGTCACAGCAACAATCTCAAGAAACTCAATTGGGTCCATACAACAACAACAATGATCAAGCACTTTACAGTGAATCTAATGAGGATACAGAAGCTTTCGATGCATTGCAACAAGGGTTTGCCATGATTGCTAGAGCCTTCGGCCGATATTTCAACAAATCCAACAATCGCATTCGTACCTCATCAAACACAAGGAATCAGGCTGTTGTTAATAACGTGTTGAAGTTCAGAATCGTGGTAATGTTCGTCAGATGGGTAGTGGTCAAGGGTTTAATGCTAATGGAAGGAATAACATGGGTGCTCCACAAAATGGGTGCTCCACAACAATGAGCTCAAGTGGTTGATCAGGGAAATGCTCAGACTGGGGTTAATGGTCTTCGTTGTTATAACTATAATGAGAAGGGTCATCTGGCTAATGCATGCCCAAAGCCGAGGACAAGAGGCAGCGCTTATCACAAAGAGGCTTTACTATTGGCTCTCAAGGATGAAGTTGGTGGCACTCTTACCAACAAAGAACAAAGCTTCATGGCAAATGCAGATTCTGATGATGACATGGAGGACTTGCAGGCTAATGCAGCAGTGACGTTAATGGCAAACATGCAAGAACTCCACATGAGTGATACAGGCCCAGTGTATGACACTGACGGCTTGTCTCAGGTACCGGATCAAACTATATTCATTACTGATATGATATCTCCGCCAACATCTGCATCTGACGAGGATCAGAGTGTTCAACATGAGCCGTCTACATCTCATTCCGATGATAATCAAATAGATCCCGTAGTTATATTTGACGATCAAGATGACCTTATGGTTAATACTGATAATCAAGTTGACTCCGTGGTTATATTTGAGGATCTAAATAATGATCATGTTGAGACTCACGTTGAACAAGCTGAACTTTTGTCTAATCCAGATATTGAGCTCATGACCTTACTTAAGGACCAAAAATCTCGAATGGAAAAATGCCTTGACATCAATCAGCAATTAAAGGATAAAAATGCACTGCTGACTAAGGATAATGAATGCTTAAAATTTCAACTCAACATTTTTCAAACACAAGAAAAACGTGAAAAAGGTTTTGAAGTCGCTTTTGCTAAATCTTACCAAAACGAAAAATCTTTGGAAAAACAGATATGTGATCTAGTTGCATCTAAGAATGCTTTGTTGTCTCAAATAGAACAACTGAAATATGATCATAAACAACAACTTAACGCTCTCACTTCAGAAACTCAAAAATCCAAGTCTGAGTTGTTAACTTGTCAAAAACAGTTTTGTGAGTACAAAAAGCATTCAAAGAAACGAATAGATGACTATCTTGAAGAAATTGTCGACTTACAAAACAAAATCAAAGAGTTTTGAAATGTTGTTTATAAACATGGTGAGTCAATCACAACTATTCAAAAGTTTACTTTTAAACCAAATCCAAATGGATATGGTCCGAATCTTGCTGATTACAAACCAAAGTTTTCCCATAGAGCATTCAAACCAAATCCTCAAGTTTACAGTGCAGAACATAGAATTGATGATTTCATTATGAGTGTTGTTGAATATAATCGCATGGAGGAATTAGATGCAGAAGACGAGAGTCGGTCAAACTTAGAAAACGTTGTTTATAACAAACCATTTAACTATTCAAAAGCCATAACTTTTGTCGCACAACAGGATAATTCTAACACACCTTGGGTTATCACGCCTATTTCTGAGTCTTCTAATGATGGTCCTCAACCCAATTCTGCACAAATTAATGGTCCTTTTCCTTCACTCAGTGAAGTAAAAACATTACCCGAAAGATGTCAAATTCTTAAATATTTTGAAACATTCATTTCGGACATTAAACTTTTGGAATGTGAAATTGAAATCAATTTTGAAATAAAAGTTGAACATTTTCAATCGCCTCATGCGCGAGAACAACGAGACATTTTTCAGAAAAGAATTTTACCTCATGTCCGAAATTTGAAAATGTGTGCAATATATTGGGAAAGGGATTTTCACAAGGAGCTTGGACTTATGAAAACAGTTTTTGAGAAAACAGAAACATCGATTTCAAACACAAAACGTAAAAAGAAAATATTAAGAAAAGATGTTGATCGACTCTTGGAAGATGTAATCTGTGCTGATACCATTAATGTTGTGTTATTACATTATGTTGCATATGCATTTGATTATATCACTGCTGATTCTGTTGATTCTGTTGAAAATGTTGAGAATACCAATAATGTGTCCCAAATCAAGTCTTTAAAAGTTGAAAATGAACGTTTGTTAAACGAGCTTTCAAATGCAAAACGTCGTCTTCAATGGTGTCAAAAAGATTGTCAAAATCGAGAACTCGCTTTGCAAAACAAAATCAACCAGTTGCATACCAAAACTCTTAATCCAAACCTTGAGCAACTGGATGATGAAAACGTGTATTTAAAGTGTCAAATTTCAAAATATGAACAAGAAATTTCAAAAGTTAAAAAGGAATATGGTGTCATATTTGATTTACTCAAAAAGACTCATGCTCATGCTCAAGCATCAAAAGATGTTGATGATCATCTTGCATATACCAAAGATGTTTTACGACGAAATGGACTCACTCGTTCTGAAAATCTAGATTTGTTACACACTATCCATGATCTAAAAGCAGAGTTAGTAAAACTTAAACAAGATAGGAATAGTAACACAAACATAATTGCACCAGGAATTCTTAGACTGCCTAATGACACATCACAAGAAACTAATGTGCTTTCCTCTACTGAAATAGGAATAGTTGCCTCTTTTCCCAACGCTAGCACTTCACAGCTTAAGAGCACCACAAGGAAGAATAGGAAGTTGCGACGTAAGAAAAGAACAATAAAGACCTCTGAAGTAGAAGAACACCTTAGGAATTTGAATAAGACTCAAGTTGCACCCACTTTAGATATTGCGTCTGACAAATGTAATGGAAAAAGTGATGTAACGAATGCTGAATCTTTAAGTACTTTAAATGTTATGTTTGAAGCTTCTTGTGCTAGTTGTCGAAAAAGCATGTTTTCTGGTTGTCATGATAAATGTGTTGCTAATTCTATCTTATCTCGTAAGCGGAATAATAGAAAACGGAATACCTCTAGGCCCACTAATGCTTCTAAGTCTGTGCTAGGTAAACCACCCTCTAGTGTTCCGGCTACGATCATTGATGTACCCATAGAACCCCCTTCACCTCCTAGGAAGAACTTATCACCTAGTGCATTTACTAAGACAAAAGTTAAGACTAGTTGGAGATGGCAGAAATGGTTACATAATACACTTGGCTTTAAATGGATACCTAAAATCATAAACATGTGTGTTTCTACTATAACTGCTACGGAACCCTCTAACTCTTCGGGTTCCACATCTACTTCTATTCCATCTTTGTTGTCTGTGTGTAATGCAGGTGATACAGATCATCCTCTGGATTGTTGATAGCGGTTGTTCCCGACACATGAGAGGCAATCTCAAACTCTTATCCAACTTTGTTTCAAAGTTCATTGGCACTATCAAGTTCGGGAATGATCACTTCGCAGCTATAATGGGCTACGGAGATTACATCAATGGTAACACGAAATTAGCAGGGTTTATTATGTGGAAGGTCTCTGATAATGCTACCCGCGTCGTTAGGGGTCAAAGGAACTTCCTTTTCTTCGAGCAAGTTTTATAACACCCTAGGCAGTGAACCTAATCGTTGTAGTGTAGTATTAGGGTAAGCCACGGGTATTGATATCGTTCTCTAGGGGAATAGGAATGCTAGTGAGAAGTTACTACGCTAAGGTTGGGGTTGAGGAAGATTATTTTTTATCTTTTTATGTTTTTTTAGAAAATGGAAAGGTACGGATCTCGGGGTTTGGATTTGGGGGTTGGTATTTCTACCGATTACTCTACTTGTCTAATTATCTAACCTAAGGTTTATGTAGTCTATGTCTAATTATTGTGTGCTCGTATGATAGTTTAAAGATGTGTTCACTTAGGTTTTATTACTCCTTAATTATCTCCTATTGATGGTTGAATTGTCACGTCCTTATTCTTAATCGCGTTGTGTGTCTAAGGTCGTAGGGTATGCGTTTGTCCCTAACTCTTTGAAACTACCAAAAAGGTCTAGTCTACAATATCTCTAGGAATTATAAACTCTAACTCTAAGGTACTCTTTGGATGGTTTAGCCTACAACTACTCTAGTTGTTATAGTCTAAGGTTCACAAAGATTAATCAAGCATTAGCTACACAACGAATGACCTATCGCATTACTAGATCATTAACAATTAAGATAAGAGACAACCAATCAATATTCAATAATTAAGTTTCATATTCCCTAAGCAAACACACAAGTAAATTAGCCGGACATGGAGAACATGCAAGCATACACACAAATAATTGAAGACATAATTGAATTAATGAAGTAAAACACTTATCTTGTGGTAAGATAGGGTTTGGAACCCTAAAATACTGTACAAGACAGCCTTGGTTCGGTTTAGGTTTTTACTCCAAAAGACTACACACTAAAACTGAAATATTCGGATTCTATATATAAGATTACAATCGCGACGGCGTCACCTTATGTTTTGTGACGCCATCAGGTCGCCGTCATTAGGGTTTCATCTTTGCCACGTTAGTCTTGCGACGGCGCCACCTTATGCTTGTGACGCCGTCCCCTTCAGTCTTTGACGCCGTCTGGATCAAATCTAGGTCGTCTGAGTTGCGATGGCCTACTCTTTTAAAGCCTGACACCGTCACTTGAAAATAAGCAATTTGGCTACTGAGACGTCACAGAAGTGCTCCGACGGCGTCGCAGTTAAGCAGTGACGCCGTCCCCTTGTATTTCAGCAGCTTGAGTGTCTCGATTCTTGACTTTGGCCATTTTCTTCGTATATCCGTGCCTTTCCGTCCAAATAAGTGCCATTCCAGCAATTTGCCTTCAAGAGACCTAAAAAGTGAAAAGGAACGATATTAAGTAATAACGGATACAAAAGTGATCAAATAAGGGCTTAAACGACCCCTCAAAAAGGTACATTTTAAAACCTTATCAAATATCCCTACACTTAGTATTTGCTTGTCCTCAAGCAAATGTGCTTTTAGCCAATTAATTTATAAGTTATGGGTCATGAAGCATTGGTTTAAAACAGTCCACAACACATATAAGCCCCGCAAAAGTCATAACAAGCACGGAAATTACATACTAGCACCTCACATGGGGTGTTTGGGTACTCTCATCTCTCGGGTGTATATGAAATATAACAAGTTGGAAATGGAAGATAAACACTCATTAACCGGTCCTAGTACATAGATTACCATAGGCTTGAGAATAGATCAAACCTCCATCGCTTTGGCGTAAGCACCTAGGAAAGACTATCAAAGAGGTCTTTAAAGGGTTGTAATGTTAGGCTTACGGTAGGGAAACAAAGGGTTTGGTGGGATAGGCTATTTAGTGGTGGCAAGTCAAAAATCTTTATGTTACAAGCATACGAAGAATGGCGTTGCTAAGCCAAGACTCGATACTCTAAACTCTAGATAACTAAAACAAACAAACATAAATTTAAAGATAGATGTAGGATGGTAGCCCGTATGGTTTTTTTTTTTTTTTTTTTTTTTTTTTTTCTTTTGAACACTCTATTTTTTTTCTTTTCTCTTTTTCTATATATATTTTTTTTTCATACACTTTTACTCTACAATCCTCTACGGTAACATCAAAATGATAGGGATTTATAGGCACATCCTTACACTTGAGTTTTTATTACTCTAACACTAATCTGACCCGAATTGAAAAGATCAAAACACTTGGGGTACGTTATTACGCAAATAAGGGAATTTATGTTCCCTTCCAGTCATTCCATGAGTCCCAATCGTCCCAAAACTGTGTACAAAGGATATGACTCGACTTAGCAACTCATGCAAGCAACTAGATAATTGAACTAAGGGTTTGGGGTGATAACAATAATGCACTAAAAGTGAGTGCATACAAGGTAGGTTAAGGCGATTTGGGTGTACATTTGGGGGTGGGGTGTAAACAATGCTCTTCATTGATATTCCGAAAAACCGAAACATCATGAGAACCGCGAAAAGGATAGGCTCTGAGGGGTTAACTATGGGTATCGTGTACTAAAAATGAATACAACGCAAAGGGTGTGGGGGAATTACTCAACCGATGTGGAAGAAGTAATTATATTACGGGTATCAAACAAGGGTTATCCTAATGCCTCTTATCATTTAGTTATTCCTAACTACACAAGTGTAGTCTTACTAGCGATCTCGGGATGCATCACAAAACAAGTTCTAGAATCTAATATACTACCGGTTCACACACTAAGCATTAAAGATGAATGCTTTAATTCCTACTAATCTAATGGTGATCCTCACATTTTGGGTGGAATTTAGGTGGTAAAGGGTTTTTGTGCTAGTCATGCAACTTCCTATCCGTGAGACGCTTTTGTTAAGACTAATGGCCCACTCCTATATGTCATGAAAAATTTTAAATTTGGTGCCAAAATTACCCTAACCGACTTTTTCTCATGGTTTATTACACAAATACAATTGGAAAAAGCAAATAATCAAGGATAAGCATAGTTTCAAAGTTCCCGTTTTATTTTCCCTCCCTACACTTAAACTGTACATTGTCCCCAATGGTCCCCGAAAGTATCAAAGTTATGATAATAGAAGGTGATTAAAAACGAAAGAAACTAATACTCCCCTGATTAGCTCGGTAGGATCCGTGTGTGAAGTAGTGGTTAAATCCTTTCCAAGAAGAATGTATGCGTGAAAAGCTCCTTCCAACCTTATGTATCTTCTTCTTGATAAATAAAACCTGCACACTTGAAGAAAACAGACGAAACCTTCGCGTAAAATCGGCGGTAATAATATATATAGGACTCTACTAAACTAGGATATAATGCTTGTGGAATGGATGTTTACAAAATTTCTGGAAAATTAAGACCTGAAAAATTCCAAAAATTTATAGGTAGCTCAGAAAACGAGAAAAAAAAATCTGTTGTTTTTACTCCTTCCTGACGCCGTCAGGTTGCGATCCTGATGCCGTTAGGTTATCCTGACAAAAAAGGGTCTGCGATTTTCTGGAAAATTTACATCTTTAGAATCTGGAAAAATTTCTGCAAAACATCCATTATGACTCGATACCGTCTGACGGTGAACATTGTATTTATGCACTTACCGTCTACCAAGCTGAACCAAAAAATATTAAGGAAGCCATGACATATGACAACTTGATTGAATCCATACAAGAAGAACTTAATCAGTTTAAACATCTTGAAGTATGGGAATTGGTTGAAAAACCAGCTCGGGTCTATGTTATTGGTCTGAAATGGATCTGGAAAAACAAATTGGATGCTGAAGGTACGGTTATCAGAAATAAGTCACGTCTGGTGGCTAAGGGTTATAGACAAGAAGAAGGGATTGACTACGAGGAATCATTCGCACCGGTTGCTAGACTTGAGGCTGTTCAGATCTTTCTGGCATTCGCAGCTCACATGAACATCACGGTCTTTCAGATGGACGTCAAAACCGCTTTTCTAAATTGAAAACTGAAAGAAACGGTCTATGTTAGTCAGCCAGAAGGATTTGTTGATCCAGAGTTCCCTAATCACATCTACAAACTGAACAAGGCTCTCTACGGTCTCAAACAAGCCCCTCGGGCGTGGTATGATAAGTTGTCATCCTTTCTTATCTCTCATAATTTCGTCAAAGGATCGGTTGACCCTACACTATTCATACAATATCACGGGGCACACATTTTAATTGTTCAAATTTATGTGGATGACATCATTTTTGGGTCAACACATCTAAAGTACTCAAACGCTTTTTCAAAACTTATGAAAAAACATTTTGAAATGTCCATGATGGGTGAACTTACGTTCTTTCTAGGACTGCAAGTTCATCAATCACCCCGTGGTTTTCTTGAGTCAGTCCAAATATGCTCTTGAAATTTTAAACAAAAATGGAATGCAAAACTGTGATACCTATGCCACATACCAAGAAACTCGACGCTGATTTGCATGGGAAATTGGTTGACCCTACCAAATACCGAAGTATCATTGGGTCTCTCATGTATCTAACAGCCAGTAGACCTGATATTGTCTTTGATGTATATCTTTGCTCCTGTTATCAGTCGCGACCAACTGAAACTCACCTCTCTGAGGCTAAAAGAATCCTCCATTACATCAAGGGAACCATTAATTTGGGGATCTGGTATCCAAAGGATTCTGATTTTGAACTAATAGCTTTTTCAGACGTTGATCACGCAGATTTTCTTAGATTCACGAAAAAGTACTTCAGGAGCACTACAATTTCTTGGTGATAAACTGGTGTCATGGTAATCAAAGAAGCAGGATTGTACATCGCTGTCCTCAATTGAAGCAGAATATGTAGCCATGTCGGCGTGCTGTGCTCAAGTCATTTGGTTGAGAACACAACTCAAGGACTATGGTTTCATATTTGACATAATCCTGATGTACTGCGACAACCGAAGTGCCATTGCAATCTCGTGCAACTCTGTTCAACATTCAAATTCTAAGCACATCGATCTTCGATATCATTTCATCAAGGAGCATGTGGAAAAGGGTACCGTTGAATTATATTTTATGGTACTGAATATCAACTGGCAGACCTTCTCACCAAAGCCTTAGCTCCTGCTAGGTTTACTGAGTTGGTCCACCGGACTGGTATGAGGTGTTTGACTCTAGAGGAACTGGACAAACTTTTAAAACAATCTTAAAACCAGTCAAACACCAAAAACTCTTTTGTAAATATTTTTCAAAAACAAAATACAAAAATACAAAACTTATAAAACTCAAAAATATTCTTCTATCTTAATTTCTTTCAACATTGCAAGTACAAATCTTCCGTCAACACTTCACTCTTTCAAACTTTCAATATTTTCACGGTTAAGTGTTGAGGGGGAGAAAGTAAATATTTTATGTTTCATAAAACCTTGTACTTGCATGTTACCCTGTATTGGTAGTATCTTTGATAACGGTGGACACGTTTCTTGTTTCTTGACACTCCTCGGACCCAAATTTGTAAAATTTCTCTATTTCAAAAGTCGAGGGGGAGTGTCGTCAAGTTTCTTTCCAAATATCTTGCTTTATGTAACCAAATTGGAAGTTATGGGCGTTGGATGAAAATGATTGAGGTGGAGGGACCAAAGTTGTTAAAAGTTTAAACTTATTTTATCAAAACCACTCCACCTAATTTTCTAAATCATTAAATTCATACATTAACTTTTACAACTAAAACATCCTACGCCTAAGATTCAATCTTCAAATCCGTGCTTTAAACCTCAAATTTGTAAGTGGTTAATGATTCTAGGTGTTATTCTAAACATAGGTTTTGATTTTTTTGAAAACCAACGGTAAGATTTAACCCTAGGCGTGGTTTCATGTTCTATGCGTATGCATATGAACATGCAATCATGTTTGGGCGTTTGTTGTTGAAATAAGTGTGTTAAAACATTGTTAAGATTATTCTAAAACTATTTCCAATATGAAAACCTACCCAGAAACTTCAATTAATCATTTTTAAGAATTAGGGTTTATGCGTGAGATTTGGGGGTTTTCTATTGTGAGTGTTTCTGTGTAATTAGTTGACTGAATGATGTTTGCTACATGCTTAATTGACCAAAACCACTCTTGATTCTTGCCCAGATACATGAATTGTATGAAATTGAGATTTAGGGTTTAAGACTCGTTAGAATTGGGGATTTTTGATTCATGAGGTTTTGGATGTTAAAAATTGTTGCAATACAATCACATAACATCTAAATCATCCCAGAATTAATTTGGTGCCAATACAATGGCTGGATTTCTTAGTCGTAAAATTTGAATCCTTGGGGTTTAAGTTTTACGCATAAGCAAATCTTACGTGTAACTGTTTATGACTATGATTCCATGTGAGAATGAAAGGGACTGAAATATGTGTTAATGAAAATGTTATGACGAATTTATTACAGGTTTTACGCGTGAAAAATCAGAATCAATGTTAAACTGGAACTCTACGCTTAAGGATCACCTTACGCGTAGATGGTTACTCGTAAGAGAAATCTTACTCGTAACCTTTACGCATAAGGTTCTACATGGGGACTACGCGTATCCTGTGAAGGATATGTGTAAACTAGAGTCTTACGCATAAGGTTCACTCTTACGAGTAAACCTTACGCATAAGCTCTCACATACGCTTACGTGTAAGCCTTATGCCAAGAACTCTTTTCCTACGCGTAAGAAGAGTTCCTACGCATAAGCTTATGTTTACGCGTATGATCACAACTGTTTACGTATAAGCTTGTAACTTTACGCTTAAGCCTTATTTTAACCATAATTATGAATTGTTACACGTATAAACTTGTAAATAAATAAATCATAACGTCACAAAACCAAAATGTCACTAATAAGCTATAATGGTTAATATGTTGTGTAAATAAGTAAAAATTTGGACTTTAAAATTCAAAATTAATAAACTCACGAAACTTATCACGGCTTCTTTGCACTATTGGACAAACAAGTGACGTTGGACTCGTAACATTCATCAACATAACATATTCAATAATTGGACAATAAAATCAACTTTTGACTAACGTAATGTCTTCGATATGTTGGTTCTTTTGGCTCAATATCTTTCAGATCACAATATGGACGTCACGATGGAAAACGTTAACGCACCAAATCTACTCACGATGGAAGACATTTTCCCTACCGGTTACCAGATGAAGATTGGAAAGAACAATCTCAAAGTGGACTTTGATAATTTCACGTGCTCTGAGTCTTCTTGTCATATTGCTGTGGATATTCTGAAGACTCATCCATACAAAAACATGCTCACAAATTCTGCAACAGTACCAGAGATATATATTCATCAGTTCTGGCACACCATGAAGAAGTCTGATGGTCAAGATGCTGTTACGGTGACTCTCAACAACAAAAAAGTCACCATCTCTGTTGTGGATTTAAGGGCAATTCTCCTTCTTCCTGCCATTCAGCCTGCTGATTATGTAGCTACTCCATCGGAAGAGGCTACTCTCCAATTCATGGTCAATACGGCTATGATGAATCTACTGGGATCATCACTAAAAATTCTTTAGTTGATCTAAAGAACATCCCTCAGCCATGGAGAACATTGTACATCATGATTGCCAAATCTGTTTCTGGACGTGATAGTGGTTATGAGCATCCAAAGCTCATGGAACTATAGATATTCTGGGGCATGGTCAACAAGATGCATATTGACTTCGCAACTCTGATCTGGGAAGACATGATGTCTTATCTCAAGAAGCCTGGCCCCAAGTGTAACACCCCCAATTTCGTGATATGCAGCGGAATTCAAACTGGGTGTTACTTCATGGCACAACAGTCATAACAATAGAAAACGATCTCTAAAGGAGTCGTTTAAAAAGGATTTATCATTCGATTTATATAAATATCAGAGTTTACAAAAATGAGGTCCCAGTTGGTTCCATTGTTTACAAAATATAATAAATAGGTTTTCGAATGATAATAAAATTTATAGCCCTCTTGAGTATCCATGCTCCTCCGTGCCAGCCTCGTATAATATGGACCTGAAATACATGCTTAAAACTGTCAACACAAAGGTTGAGTGAAATTCATAGAGTTTGTTTGATGGTTGAACACATTATGTTTGTAGTGTGAGTTATAAATTCACACCAATGGTTTGAAAGCAAAACAGTTATTATTACACGGTACGGCTGCCTCAAGTATATGATACTTGAGCCCGCTTTTGTTTGTTACGGCTGCCTCAATACGTTGTGATACTTGAGCCCGCTTTTGTTTGATACGGCTGCCTCAATACGTTGTGACACTTGAGCCCGCTTTTGTTTGAAAGCAATGTGTTCGGTTTAAAAATAAAGCATGTATCTCCCCCAAGGGTTTGTAAAACAATTAAGTAATAGAAAGTGGGGCTATGAACTCACGATAATCAGTAAAAGTTTAGAGTACTTATGAAAGTGAATGAAAATAGTTGAGCATGTATCTCCCCCAATAGTAATTTCAAAATGTATAAAAGTAGGGGCTATGAACTCACCTCAGAGTAAATGATATCAAATGTATAATGAGAATGATGGATATGCCGTGAGAACTTCTACGAGCAACCTAAAATAGAATATTGCAACTTAGGTTTGAAATAATGTTTAGGAAAACATAAACCATTCTATATATATTTCTATGTTGATCATGATGTAGTCAATTATCATTTGGTGTTTATAGAAAGATCTTTAATATGTGAAAACATATTTATTTTATAGATATCGTACTACCGTTCGGGCCATCATAATTCCGAGGTCATGCAGTAAACGTTCGAGGAGCTAGGACACTTTAAATCGTAAATCCAGCAACTCGTCGATCCGTTTACCCAAATGAACCCCTCACATGAAGTTCCCTAGTGTTGTAGTGCTTAATACGTAAAACATGTATTTTTGATTACTTGATTATATGATATATTAAGAGTTTATAAATACAATAAATAAACTAACAAAGTTTATAAGTATTTAAATAAGTTTGAGTTTTATAAATACTTACCTTAAAATAGAATGCTTGAGTATTATGGAAAAATAAAATATTAGCGGAGCTTCGACGTAGAATTTGCAATCTTTGAAAACCCAAGGCTATTAGAAGATTATAACGACATCTTTTTGGAGACTTGAAGATATTTGAAGATTATAACGACTCTTTCTTGAAAACTTCCAAGAACGAAGATCAAACGCTAGTTTTCTTCAAGAACACATGAATGTTCTTACAAGATCTATAAGAAATGCCTTTAGGTTTAGGACTTTAGATGTTAAGAAAGGGGTGGTGCAAGAAAAATGAAGTGATTTAGCTTGGTATTTATAGGCTAGAGAATATGGTTAACTATATATTGGGTTAAAAACTAACCATGGTTAAATTTACACATGTAATGATCTAAAGAAAGCATGCTTAGGATTTTGACACCAAGGTGATGACTCCCCTCCCTAATTTCGTTCATGATAAGATAGGATGACTTTGGTGGATAGTTTTGGTATTATCTTGGTTACGGAGTGAGTTTTGGTTCCGTTAAATGCTAACCGAAGCCATAAAACGTAAAACCGGGTATCGTAAAAATACAAAATTTGAGGGAATGATGAAACTCATCATTATACTCCATATAAAAATATAAAATGGGTGATAAGTCTCATTGGGTGCAAAAACGATGCTTAAAACTGGAAACACGGGTCAAAAACGCGTAATTCGCAGTTTATCAGAAAAGAACGAAATTTCAGGGAAATGATCGTGAATTTATTTAGAGTAGACTAAAAATAGTCTAAAAGTGATATGAGATGTCAAACCTAGGTTTTCGTCGTACGCGGGATAACTTAACAGTTATTTGTGAAGTTTAAAAGTTACGCGATTTAAGCAAAAATGTAGAACGTACAAGGTTAATTCCTTTATGGTCAAAGGAGGAGGGAAATATGTTTGACTTTTCCAAAAAATGTAAAAGTGTCAAAAACATATTAGAAACAGGAATCGTTAAGCCGGATGTAAGTAGAATTGTTTAAAACGTAAGTTTAGTTTTGCTGGGCTTATTTGGTAATATTAAAAATAATAAATCTTAAAAATTCTCAAATTAATCATGAGTGATCTAAAAATTTATCTGATGCGAGGAAAATTGTGAGAGTTGATTTTCGTTATGCGCGTGATGTTTAAACGGTGGACCGTCTAAAACGAAACTTTAAAACGATGTTTACTTAATAACTTTTGCGAAAATGATCTAACGATGGTCGAACTCTCAGGTTATTACTAAAATAATTTATCTTACGAGAATGTGGATTAAAAATTTTACGAGATGAATAGTGAAAGTGAATAGTAAAAGTGAATAGTAACTTTTCAAAAAAATGAAAAGTAACTCGAAAAATGCGGGTTGTTACACCAAGATCCCCTACATCAGATACACTAAGTTGTTGATACAAAGAATACTCAGGAATAATCTGGACATTCCCTTGAGACTTGATGACCCCAACCATCACTCCGCGTTGTTTGAGCCTACTCTAAATGTTGTCAGATTCAAAGACTCAACAACAAAGAAACAAGGTGCAGTTTTGCCTGACTGCCCTCCTCACTGATGATATCAAGCAACTTCAATCATACTTACGATATCAAGAAGCAGTAGCATCAGGCAAAGTTGGCTTCATTGATGAAAAGTCTTCCGCAATACCTGTCAAGAAGACTAGGAGATCGGGCAGTGCTGGAAGTGCTGCAAGCACTCGGAGTACCCGAAAGTATCCAAAGCGAACTCATACTCTCAAAGGAAAGGTCCATCAAAGGTTGCTATTCCTAATCCTCAATCGACACCAAAATTAGAGGACGAGGACTCCGAGGATACTGACACGGATGAAGAGGTTCACTACTCAGAAACTTTTACGGACGATACGACAACAGTAGAAACACCTCCCAGTTCCAAATCTGACAAGGGCAAAACTCCAGTGGAAGAGCAGGAAGAGGAAGAAAGTTCAGAAGAAGAGCCACAGGATGAAGAAAAAGAATACCGCAAGAAACTGAAGAATCTCAGGCTACAACATATTGCTAAGGAGTTTAATCTTCAACAGACTCGTGGCCCTGTAGGTTCAAGTGGTGGCTCACAAACAACACCAGTTCTTTATGCGGTTAATCAACCCGATAAGGGAACTGGTACCACCACCCACGAATCTAAACAACAACAGCAAGAGGATGAAATTATCTTCGACTTTGAGGAACAAGAAAAGGAGAAGAATTAAAAGATAACTGATGAAGATGTTGAGGCAACTGCTAAAGAAAAAGCTGAAGAGGAAGCTCTAGCTAAAGCAGAAGAAGAGGCTAGGGTTAAGGCTGAAGAAAAAGCTAAAGCTGAAAAAGAAGCTGATGATTATCTTCTAGATAGTCCTGAACATAACCCGAAACAAACTTCTAAGCCACCAAATGACCCAGAGCCTTCTCATGACTCATCTTTGTCTGACTCATCTTCTCATTCATCACCACCAACATCCAAAGACACCACCACCAGATCCGCATCCAGATCTGTAAAGAAACCAACCGATACTTGGGCATCCCGTGCAAAGACAAAGATTGTCAAATCTGTTAGGCAAGTAAGGAAGAAAAACGTGGTCAACAAGAAACTAAATCAACTTGCGGACAGAATCAATCTACTTCATAATGTGATAAACAAGTTTTCGGATGAAAGAGAACAGATTCAACAGTTTCTAAATAGAGATATCCAAGGGGAAATGGACAAGACGATCAGAGAATATACTCACAAGTTTCTTCTTAACACTGTCCCTGGAGTGACAAGAGAGATGTTCTCCAGACAACTTTATCCTAATATCATGCGATTGGTCAAGCAAACAATGCAAACTACTCCTGTAGCAATGCAAATCAATCCAATCCAGCCTACGGTTGTCTCCGATGCAGAATTGATTTCCAAGCTTGTTTTACAAATGTCTCAACGATCCGTAACATTTACTTCTGACGAAGCTAAACTATTTGAGGCATTGCTGGAATATCAACTCAAAACTGCATGCAAAGAGTCAGCTGAAAGGGCTAAGAGTCCAAGAGACGATGATGATGCGGATAAGGATTCTGAGCCAAAACGTAAGAAGAGAAATGACGATTCATCATCTATGCCTCCACCACCCCAACGGACCTCCACCACTAGAAGATCTCCTCAACGTCCTCCTGCTACAGGCAAACCTCAGGACTCTAAGTCTCCACCGCCAATGGAGAAAACTAGTGATCACTTTGAATACACTGGTGGTGACGATGAGGAGATTCCTGAGCCCCAACAACAACCTCCTTCTTCTACATCAACCAAGCAACCAACATCATCCTCCAAGCCAAAGCAGAAAAAGTCAACATCAGTTGTATCATGGCTAGATGAAGATGACATAGAAGAATATGACTAGTTCTCAAAGCTTGTTGATGCAACCCCTCAATTACCGGAAGGCCAAGAACTGGTAGATGGTCGAACATTGGAGCATGCCAAGTTAATCCAGGAAAAGTTTAAGGTGAAGAAGATGATGAAAGCAGAGTTGAGACGCATCAAGAATGAAGCTTTTCAACTGCTAAAAGACAGCTCCGACAGTGCAATTGAAGTCGAATATCATCTCGACAACATCGCCTGAGCTATGTCCAACAACATTGATTGGCTCAACCCTGAATCCAATATCGACTTCACCAGACCTGAAAAGGCTCTATACTACTCCGACTGGACAAAGCCACTACCCACCAATTGCCGACCTGATGAACCAAGGATTCCCTACCAGTACTTCTTCAACAATGACCTGGAATTTCTTCAGTACGGTAGCGATGTAAGCAAGAAATACGCTACCTCACTCACCTTCCCTTTCCTGGCAGCAATATTCTCCAACAATGTGGCCATTGAGGAAGAAGCCACACATATGTTCGTTGACAATGTGGTAAAGTATGACCTCGACGCACTATATGGAATTCATCATTGGCCTGAACGAAGAAGAATTTACTACAGAAGCTGCCAAGTACTCAAATCGAAAAAGGAGGTGTACAGTGACCAATGGATCGTTGCCATACATTCCTGAAGAAAATCGTAGTCAAATGCCAAGACGAATAGGAATATGACTTTGCTGAAGCGGATTTCCTGAGATTGTCACTCAATGACATTGAAGACATGTATCTTGCTAAGGTACAAGGTCGAATGCGACAGTTCTCCACCAACATCCAGCTACAGTACATCAAGTCATTGCTACTATTTATCAAAAGCATCGTCATCCAGGAACGTGTTGAAGATCTTCAACTTGCCATGGAATCATATAAAAAATGTGTTAATCTCACACTACCAAAGCTATACATTCCCGATATCAACCATCTGCCTCAATACACCATTCTTAATTAACCAACATTTAGGGTAGTTTACCGCAGTGAACTTCACCGTAATTGCTTCATGGCGTGCAAGGAGCTTCATAAATTTTGTAATCATACTTTGAAGAAGGTTCCGGATGGGATGGCTTATAGGTTAAAGGAGATTCATGAAGGCATAAGGTCGAAGAAAAGGTGGAATTCTAGGGAAAAAAGGGATGCGAAGAAGATCATTACCAGGATTGATGAAAGGTTGTTTCGTCGGGATCATATGAGGACATTGGAGAGTTTCGTGGGTGGACGTCAAAGCATATCTCTAACAGGCTACCAACGTCCAGAAAGAACTCCTGGTGTTATTGACGGACTTCCTGGTATTCTTTGATTTGTTTCTTTCATTAAATATTTGTATGTGTGATCTATATTTGACTATGGCTTGTGCACACATAACAATGCACAACCCGTACTTCTAATGAAAGGACCCTGTGGTACGCTACAGTGCCACAATCCTTATAAAAGGATCGAAAGCTTCTTACTTTTGAGTAAAACTAATCAAAACTTTCACTTTCAAAGTTTTGCTCAAAAGAACAAGTACTTCCCATTAGGATTTTCAAAACCTCAAAAGTTAATATCACTTGTTGAGGGGGAGTATTTGCTTAAAAATTTGTTCACAAATTGTTCTTTGTGGAATTCTTCCCGCAAAACTTGAAATAAACATATACGATATAAAAATTTCATCCAAAATAACATTTACATTCCATTTTTGAGGGGGAGAAAAATTATGTGATGAGAAATATGTTGTGAATTGCTATTGAATCGTCGTGCTAAAGACTTAACCAATGAATTGACGAGCTCTTAAATGTTAGTAACTTGAAAAGACTTGTCCGGGACAGGTAATAATTTCAAGCTAGTTCGCTAGTGATGTAAACGTGTCTCGCAAAGGACTTGTCCTAGTAGAATGTACCATTCGAGAAACTCTTGGTAGACATGAACCTTGACGGGTCAAACCTCCTCTCCAAGGAGTGTTTACAACTTCAAGCTGACCTAGTCAGTGATGTAACCGTGTCTCGCAGGGAATTGTCTATCTTGAGTTGATCAATTCAAAAGTGCGCGCTCTTCTCTCACCGTGCAGATTTCTGTCAAAATACTTAAGCACGTGTGGAGGGGTGTATTTCTGCAAAATACAAAACTCTTTCAGTGGTACAAAATGTTTTTAATCATAACCACTTTGAGAGATTTTTCATGAAAATAGTTTTATGGCAACATAGGTTAGTCATGGAGTTATAAGGTGACTAAGGTTAGGAATAACTATCCTATGATCCACCAGAGCCGGAGGGATCTACCCAAGGACACCACCAATAGTTAGAATTTAGAAGTCCTTAGGTATGATTTTAAAAAGGAGAAAATGAGAATCAGAGAAAGAAGGAGTTGAAGAATTAAAAAGAAAAGTAAAGAAAAGGGTGAAAAGAAATAGCCCTCCAGATTATTCAACTTAGGGCAGACACCGGGTTCAACTCATATGCTACTGGTTGTCACTTGATGACACCGGTATTGAAGATTAAAGTCGTCATAGACCCAGTGACGCATGCACTAAACCTTCTTAGCCACTCAAGTTTCTCTCAATAGAAGCTTGTTTCATTCTCACTGGGAACCCTATGTAAACTATCAGCTCTCTTTTAGAGATTGCTGGTATTGAAGAAGGAGACCCTCTCCCTAGTCTCCGCTCAGGAAAACCAAAGCGCACTATTGAGTCTAGAGCCACGAGATTCATCAAAAGATCTCTTAGGAACACTTGACATTTCATTACTTGTCGTTCAACAATAAGGAGGCAAGTGATACATTTTAGAGTCCTTCACAAATCTTAGCAATCTGTCGAGAACATTTATGAGGGGTTCACAACTGTGATCCTCAGTGATTGAATGGAAACTCCTGCCAGAGTCAAAATCAAACAGCCCAGACAGCAGGTCACTTCGGTAACTCCTTGTGGGTTACGCTTAGTGTTGTCTCAAATGGTCTACAGTCGTGGGGTGATGCTTGGTGTACCTCGGCGACTCACCTGAACCGTAGATGTACTTCGGTATATCGTGTTAGCCTTCTTGAGGGAATCCAGTTTCAGGAACAGCCTTTGCTAGAATTAGAGATGTGTCTTCACATTATGCTGTTGACACTCTCGAAGTTCGAACTTGTAAGTGCTAGAAATCCCGCTAAGGATATTCCTTTCAAGAATCGAGTCCTGAATATGTGGGTCATTACTTGAACTTGTTCAATGTAATGCCAACTGTCCCTTACGGGATTCGGACGGCTGATTCGCCCGACTAAAGTGAATGGAATCAATACCTTCATCAGTAGAACAATTGTAGTAATCAATTCTTTATGAAAAGATTGTTAATACAAATAAACCGTAAAAATGTTTATTTATATTTTACGATCTTCTAAATGTTTTGTCGATAACAAACGTAAAATCATTTTAACGAAACAAATAAAATACGTAAATGGTTTGAACTAATAGTTTCTAACATACTTACATTTTCACATAAAACACTAAAACAAGTATAAGTGATTTTATGATTTAATATTACAAATGTACAACAGCTAGTGTTTACATATTTGGGTAAAATATACACATAACTAGTATGTAGTATATTGGGTAATATAAATGGGTAGAAACTTAAGTATCATAACCCATTGACCAATTACATTGACTGTTGTTAGGTTCCTATATTTGTAACACAAGCATCAATATCAGAAAGATAGATAAAGAGTGATCGGTTGAACACTTAACACACACACACACGAATGTATAAGAAAGGTTATGCGTAAATGTGAAATGATAAAATGAACAACCAACTCTCTAATGAGAGTTACAAGATTATTTATAGGAGGGAACTAGGGCAACACACCAAGTTCCCATCCTTTTCTTATTGGGCTTTGGATAGGCTCATAGGCTTTCTACATCATGAGCCTAGCCTTGATTACTAACATAAAAGCCATAATTAAGTTAACTATTACATATTAATTACTAACACTTGAATTCTAGTTTAGGAGTGATTCCAACAATCTCCCCCTAAGTGTTAGTGATTGATGATAAAACGTTGTAGGTGCGGATGTAATAGTAGCTTTGACGTCTTCCGACATTCTTCTTTCTTGTGAGAAGAAGTGCCTTGATTCGAGCAATCTCCCCAGTGTAGGGAAATTGTTTCCTTTGAAGTATTCTGCTTTGACGTCATCATTTTATTAGTTCTTTGATCCTTGTTCTTTGTGGTGGTAGTGATAGTATGTTGTTGTTGTCTGCATCAGGTCCGTTTCGTTGCTCCATTGTCTCCACGTCTTTCTCCAACATACTCACACACTCTTTAACGTTGGATTTCAATACTGATGTAGTTCTATAAGTCTTTAAACTTTGTAGATTCTTAAGTTGATGAAGAATAATTTTGACTTTGTGTTGCTTTTAATCTTGTGAGAACTTTCATATATCGATGTAGTTGGTATGAGCATGTGGAGAATCAGCTATGATCTTTTCCACCCGCAAGCATCCATAAGAAGAAAACATAAAACATGGGTTAGAAATAATCCAGTGCTTACAAGTTTGAACTTCGAGTGTGTTAACAGCATAGTGTGAAAACACATCTCTAATTCTCACAAAGGCTGTTCCTGAACTGGAGTCCCATAAGTGAGATAACGCGATGTACCGAAGTACACCTATAGTTCGATGAGTCATGAGGTACACCGAAGCATCACCCCACAACTGTAGACCGTTTGAGACACACTAAGCGTAATCAACGGGGAGTTACCGAAGTGACCTGCTGTCAGGGTTGTTTGATGTTGACCCTGGCAGGAGTTTCCATTCAATCACTAAGGACCACATGTGTAAACCTCTCATAAATGTTCTCGACAGATTGCTAAGATCTGTGAAGGACTCGATAATGAATCACTTGCGTTCTTATTGTTGAACGACAAGCGATGAATTGTCAAGTGTTCCTAAGAGATCTTTTGATGAATCTCGTGGCTCTAGACTCAATAGTGCTCTTTGGTTTTCCTGAGCGGATACTAGGGAGAGGGTCTCCTTGCTTCAATACCAGCAATCTCTCAGAGAAAGCCGATAGTTTACGTAGGGTTCCCTGTGAGAATGAAACAAGCTTCTATTTAGAGAAACTTGAGTGGCTAAGAAGGTTTAGTGCATGCGTCACTGGGTCCATGAAGACTTTAATCTTCAATACCGGTGTCATCAAGTGACAACCAATAGCATATGAATTGAACTCGGTGTCTGTCCTAAGTTGAATAATCTAGAGGGCTATTTCTTTTCACCGTTTTCTTTACTTCTCTTTTTAATTCTTCAACTCTTTCTTTCTCCGATTCTCATTTTCTCCTTTTTCAAAATCATACCTAAGGACTTCTAATTCTAACTATTGGTGGTGTCCTTGGGTAGATCCCTCCGGATCTGGCAGATCATAGGACGGTTATTCCTAACCTTATTCACCTTATAACTTCATGACTAACCTATGTTGCCGTAAAACCATTTTCATGAAAAATCTCTCAAAGTGGTTATGAGTAAAAGCATTTAGTACCATTGTTTGAGAGTGTAAGATTTTGCAGAAATACTCCCCCTCCACACGTGCTTAAGTGTTTTGACATAAATCTGCACGGTGAGAGAAGAGCGCGCACTTTTGAATTGATCAACTCAAGATAGACAATTCCCCGCGAGACACGGTTACGTTGCATAGTTAAAGAGATACATTGTCAGCTTTTAGGTGACAACTAGCTCTAATAACTACCTTGAAGGTGTGGACAAACCTCGAAAGGTTGTTAAACCCGTCAAAGTTCATGTCTATCAAGAGTTTCTCGAATGGTACATTCTACTCGGACAAGTCCTTTGCGAGACACGTTTACATCACAAGCGAACTAGCTTGAAATTATTACCCGTCCCAGACAAGTCATTTCGAGTTACTAACATTTAAGATCTCGTCAATTCATTGATTAAGTCTTTTAGCACAACGATTCATTTGCAATTCACAACATATTTTTTATCACATAATTTTTCTCCCCCTAAAAAATGGCATATAAATGTAATTTTTGACGAAATTTTGATATCGAATATGTCCATTTCAAGTTTTGCGGGAAGATTACCACGAAGAACATATTGTGAACAAAGTTTTTAAGCAAATACTCCCCCTCAACAAGTGATGTAAAATTTTGAGGTTTAGAAAAACATAAGGGGAAGTACTTGTTCTTTTGAGCAAAACTTTGAAAATTGAAAGTTTTGATAAGTTTTACTCAAAAGTAAGAAGCTTTCGCTCCTTTTATAAGGATTGTGGCACTGATGCCTACCACAGGGTCCTTTCATTACAAGTACGGGTGGTGCACTGTTATGTGTGCACAAGCCATTGTCATAAAAAATCACACATCCAAATGATAAGATAATGAAACAAATCAAGGGTTACCAGGAGAATCCGGTAGTCCAGCAATAACTCTAGGAATGTGTTCTGGACGTTGATAGCCTGTGAGAGATATCTTTGGGACGACCACCTACGAAACTCTCCAAAGTTACGGCGATCCCTTCTGAACAACCTATCATCGATGCGAGTGATGATCTTCTTCACATCCCTTCTCTCCCTCGAATTCCATATCTTAGGTGACCCAATGCCTTGTTGTATCACCTTTAACCAATAAGCTAAATCATCCCTGACTTTCTTCAGTGTATGATCCCCAAACTTATGAAGCTCTTTGCACGCCATTAAACAATTTCGGTGTAGTTCACTATGGTAGACTACTCTAAATGGTTTGCTGATGAGGGTGTACTGAGGAAGTTGGTTTATGTCGGGAAGGTCTAGCTGTGGTTTAGTGAGGTTAACACGTGTCTGATACGATTCCACGGCAAGCTGTATGTCTTCTACACGTTCTTGGATCACTATGCTTCTGATGTAGATGAGTAATGACTTGATGTATTCACGTTGGACAGTTGTGGAGAAATGTCGCATTTGTCCTTACACCTTAGCGAGATACATATCTTCAATGTCATTTAGCGACAGTCTCGTAAAATCCGCTTCACAGAAGTCATAGTCCTCTTCGTCTTGTCGTTTGACCACAATGTTCTTGAGGAATGTGTAGTCCCACTTTGACGAAAGAGTAACATGCTTAATAGCAATGATCCGTTTATCACTAAACACTTCCTTCTTCGATTTTTGAACCTGGAAGCTCTTGTAGAAGATTCTTCGGCTTTCAGGCCAATGATGAATCCCATACATCGCATCAAGGTCATGCTTTTCCACTTTGGCAAGAAACATATGTGAGGCTTCTTCCTTGATGGCTGGATTGTTGGAATAGATTGCTACTGGAAACGGAAATGTGAGTGACGTAGCGTACTTCTTTGTAACATCACTACCGTGTAGAAGAAACTCGAGGTCATTGTTGAAGAAGTAACGATATGGAATTTGAGGTTGATCCGGTCAGCCAATTGTTGGTAGCGGTCTGGTCCAGTCTGTGTAGTATGGAGCTTTGTCATGTCTTGTGAAGTCGTTGTTAGCTTCGGGATTGAGCCAATCGATATTGTTCGACATGGCTCGTGCAATGTTTTCAAGATGGTATTCAACTTCAATTGCACTTTCTGAGCTGTCTTTAAGCAGTTAGAAGGCTTCATTCTTAATTCGCCGTAGCTCAGCCTTAGTCATCTTCTTCACTCTAAATTGTTCTTGAATCAGCTTCACATGCTCCATAGTACGGCCATCTACCATTTCTTGACCTTCTGGTAGTGAGGGAGTAGCATCAACAAGCGTAGAAAACAAGTCATATTCAGCGGTGTCATCTTCGTCTAGCCATGGGACAACATTGGTCTTTGTCTTCTTCTTCTTTGGCCTTGAGGAGGACTCTGGTTTCTTTGTTGAGGCGGGAGAGGTGGGTTGTTGTTGGGGCTCTGGGATCTCTTCATTGTCACCACCAGTGTACTCAAAATGATCATCGGTTTTCTTTGTGTGAGGTGGTAACTCAGAGTCCTGAGGTTTATCCGTAGCAGCAGAACGTGGAGGAGATCTTCTGTCGGTTGGAGTCCTTTGGAGTGGTGGTGGCATAGAGGAAGATTCACCAGTATTCTTTGGGCGTTTAGGCTCTTTGTCTTTATCCGCATCGTCATCGTCTCTAGGACGCTTAACCGTGTCAGCTGCCGCTCTGCATCCTGTTTTAAGTTGGTAATCCAGCAATGCTTCAAACAGTTTACCTTCGTCAGAAGTAAACGTTCTAGATCATTTTGACATTTGAATTACAATCTTGGTGTTAGGAATTAGAAAATCCGTTAGTTAAAGTATCGGTCACCTCAAGTATATGTATTTGTTAGAAAGCTCGTAGTCGTAGTCAAGTTATGTTATTTAGTATTTAGTTAAGTAACACTATGGAGGACGGACGGGTCTTTACCCACTGTATGCCTGATCCACAGCCCGTAGGAGGCGTTTATGTAAGATACTATAAATACCCTCTACCTCCCAAGGTAGAGAGTTGGAGCTCATAATAATACTTTTACTTTCTCTCACTAAGTTCCCAAACCTCTAACTCTTTCTCTCTCTAAAACCTTATATTGTACGCCTATATTGATCATGGTATGATGTATAAGTGAAATCCATTATGTTACAATTGGTATCAAGAGCCATGGTTTGATCATCTCTCTTACATATTCTTGGATTTCTAGTGGTTTTTTTATGGTTTTTGAGTTTGAAAAAGTTTAGTGGTATTTGCATCATTTGGACCATTTCTTGTGTTAAAGTTTGGATTTTGGTTGTACTTTTGTGTTTAGAATCATCATAAGTGCTTAGGTTTTGATTTGGAAGGCTTGAATCACTGTGGTTGGATTGTTTTTGGAATTTAAAGTGGCATTTGAGTAAGTTTGCATGTTAGCGATTTGTGTCACTGTAACACATTCTGTTGAGCGATTTGTCCCTGTTTTGGAAGCGATTTGTGTCAGTTTCAAATCACTTATTTAAGCAATTTGTCCGGGTAGTGGCTGTACTTGTGCGACTTGTTAGGAGAAGCGACTTGTCATTTTTCAGCGATTTGCTTATTTAAGCGAGTTGTGTCTTTAAGTGACTTGTGTTGTTTAAGCGATTTGTCATTGTTTTCAGCGACTTGTTTATTGAAGCGAGTTGTAAGGTTAAGCGATTTGTCTTGGTTAAGCGACTTGTCTTGATTAAGCGATTTGTTAGTTGATGCGACTTGTTACTTTTGAGTGATTTGTTGTCTAAGCAATTTGTTCTGCTAAGCGATTTGTCTCTTGTGACTCAGTGTTTTTTTTCTTGATTACATTCTACGGTTTTCTCTTGATTTAGTAAAATCCCATGAAAGAATCTATTTCCCGCTTTAATCCAAGAGTTTTAAAATCCCGTGAAATCTGTAATCATGTCTACCAACGTGCCTACAATCATATCTTTTGTTGCAGAGGACGTTCAAGCAGCTGGATCAGATACTCGTCTACCTATGCTTGACAGAACTGACTATGACTCATGGGCTCAACAATTTAGGTTGTACTGTTTGGGAAAAGAAAATGGAGTCAACATTCTTAAGTCAGTTGATGAAGGACCATATCAAGTTAAGACAACCATAGACATACTCGATACTGCTGCTGATGGCACGATGATATTAGGACTGGACAGACCTAAAATGTATGATGAACTGACTGATAAGGAGAAGAAGAGATACAATGCAGACATAAGGGCTTCTAACATCATACTTCAGGGCTTACCTAAGGACATTTACAAGCTGATCAATCACAACACTGAAGCTAAGGCAGTATGGGACAATGTCAAGATGCTTCTCTCGGGTTCGAATTAACCAAGGAAGACAGAGAATCACAACTGTATGATGAATTTGAGCACTTTAAGATGAAACCAGAAGAAAGTGTCTATGAATATTATGTGAGATTCCACAAGCTTGTAAATGACATGAGGAACATCAAAATGACCATGCCAAATATTCAGCTAAACTCAAAGTTTGTAAACAATATGAATCCTGAATGGCACAAATTTGTCACCTCTGTGAAGCTAACCAAAGGATTAAAGAACACCAACTATGAGAAATTGTATGCCTTCCTTCTTCAGAATGAGAGACATGCTATGTTTGAACAAAGGATTCTTGAACAGTTCAAATCTAAACAGGGAGAAACAAGTTCATCAAATGATTCAACAACCTTTTACACCAATGTTGGAATTACCACCAAAGCTTCTCAAGTCATACCCACGAGTAATGGTAATCACAAACTCATTCCCGATCCGAGGTTCAAGAAACGTGATGCTAATGCAGTCATGGAACACTTCATCAATCAACTGGCTCTTATGGTTAAACAAAACTTGACCCTTACTCCACATACTAACAGTCTTCACACTAACAATGAAATCAGAAACTGCGTCCAATCTTCACAATCATGCTATTGTCAGAGATGGAAAGGTTATGGTGCAACCAGTTCAAGGAAGGCAGTATGAACAGGGAAGAGGAGGAGTTGGTGGAGGGTATATGGCTAATCAAAACCGTAGAAGGAACGCAAATCAAGGTCGAGCAAAGCAAATCAAGTGCTACAACTGTGGTGGTGATGGACACATTGCAAGGAACTGCACATCTCCAAAACGCCCTCAAAATGTAGAGTACTTCAGGGACAAGATGCTGCTAGTGCAAGCTCAGGACAGTGGAGCGGTCTTGGATGAGGAAGAGTTCTTTGTTTCTTGCTGAGGGAAATACCAAGACATATGATGCTGATGTGGATGAACAGCCAGTGCAGGGCATGGGACAGAATCATCCAAATGCATTTCAAGTAGCTGATTGTGATGCATATGACTCAGATGTTGATGATGAACCAACTGCCCAGACCATCTTCATGGCTAGCATTTCACCAATGGTCTCTCCTAAGGCTACTTCACCACAACAGGCCAGTTCCTCCAAGGCATCAATCATCTTTGAGGTATTAAAATTATATGATGAGATTGATGCGCAAAAGATACAATACAAAGTACAACCAACTGAAATCTCTGAATCAGATAGTGAAAATATGGGCAATAGCAATGTTGTCCCATATGATCAATATGTGGAGAAAGATGAAAGTGAAATTGTACCAAGTGATGTATCTTCTGCAGTCAATAATGACTATGTTTTTGATGAATACACTGCATGTGCCCCTGATGATTCTGTTATCTCTGAACTGAATGTCTATAAAGAACAAGTTGCTATTTATGAACAACGTGCTAAGTTTGAGTTAACCACCTGTGAGCAGGAAATGGATGACCAAATGCGTACAATTATTAGAAAAAGTAATTTTAGAGAAGAAGTGTTAAAACAAGAGTTAAACTCCTTACAAGAAAAGCTTTCTAAAACTGTTAAGCAAAAACAAGAACTCCAAGATAATGTTAAAGTGCTTAAACAAGAATTCAATGCTAAGGAATCAAAACTTTTGAATGACTTTTCCAATCTAAAAAATTTGAAAAACAAGCTTGAAAATAAATTGTACGTACAAGGGATTACCATTCAGACTTCTCACATGATCACTAAGCATAGAGTCTTAAGTGATAAGCACAGTATTCCCCTTGTTGATGAACCAAATCCCGAGATTGGTAAAAAGGATAGACCTGCTCATAAGGTACTATATGATGGAAATGAAATTCTTAAGCCTAGGCAAACACCATCATGTGTTGGAAGAATGGAAGAGGATAGAAAATTAGATGATGCATCTAGGGAGAAAATGGACAAGAAGCTTAACGATCCTGAGTGTAAAAAGAAAAATATAATGATCAAAGCTCATGATTAGACAAAAGAAAATTGGATCTACCTAAACAGGTTTAAGCCTCAAACTCAATTAACCCCAGAACAAATTTTTTGGAAGAAAGATATAGATAAGCAAAAAGCAAGTGAACTTGTTGAAATAAACCCTCCCCTTAGGAAAGTGCCTGCAGACTCTGTGTACCCTCCCAATACACCAATGCACTTAGTTCCTAGAACTATTTCCACTAATAGCAAGAC
The DNA here is from genome assembly GCA_910596185.1 of Chrysanthemum makinoi. Lineage (NCBI taxonomy): Eukaryota > Viridiplantae > Streptophyta > Magnoliopsida > Asterales > Asteraceae > Chrysanthemum > Chrysanthemum makinoi. The sequence continues at coordinate 235,777,366 of OU343222.1, read as the reverse complement.
CTTAGTTAGCCTGTATGTTGTTTATCAACTGTTTGTTGATTTTGAGAAAACGTGTAAGAAAAGGATCACACTCACTGGGATTACTGAAGGGGAAAGGGGTTTTGAGCAAACTAAAGAATGTTATTTAACTGAAGTCATGCCTTTCTTTAAACAATTAAAAGGTCAATTTGAGAGTCTTCAAAAGGGAATTACCTCATATATCAAAGAAATGGAAAAGGAATTTGATTCAATGATAGTTGAGGTAAATGATTATGAATGGGAACTCAAATATAATGAAATTGAAACGAAGAATTTGCATATCTTAAATAAGAACTTAGTATTATGTTGTGTGGCTCAAGATGTGTTTTATACAGTTACTAAGCATTCTATTACTACTTCTCAATTTCATGAATTAACTGTTGCCTTGAAAGTTTCCCATGATCGTGTCATTGAGCTTGAAAACAAAAACTCAGAACTAAATGAGAAAATTGATCAGGATGATCACGATAATTTGGTAAAACATTTTTCTAAGCTAGAAGTTGAACATTTTGATTTGCAACTAAAATATCAACATCTTAAAGAAAATGTCAAAACCTCAAACATCAAGACATCCTCAAATGTTCCAGAGTTTGATGCACTTTTTGAAATAAATAAACGTGATGAACAGATTCATGCTCACTGTAACACGATCAGAAAGTTGAAAGCCCACATTTCACAATTAAAGGGTGAAAAGAACAACATGAATGGCTCCCAAATCCCTCCTCCTTTAGATTCTCAATGTTCTCAGACTTTTCATCTACAAAACTTGGTTAATGTTTTATAAAAGGAAAATGAGAGTTTTCTAGAAGAAAATGAAAAAGTTAAACGACACTTTAAAGAGTTATATGATTCAATGAAAGTCACTTGTGACAATAACAAAGAAAAAATAACGTCTTTACAAAAGGAAATTGAGAATCTGAAGAGTCAGGAAAAAGGGAAAATGCCACTTGTCTTTAATGAGAATGTTGCATCAAAGTCATCTGCAGACTGCAAATATACTGTGACTATTAAATACATTCCTCCTCATCTTAAAAATAACGAACTTGTGTTTCATAACTATTTCGCTCACCTTAAGGATAGTCTAGAATGTCTCCGTGAGATTGTAGAAGAGGATTTCATAAATAAGCCACTTGATAGTGAAATTAGGTTTGCTTGCATTCAGGCCAAACGATCTCCGGAACTTTTAGAATGCTTAAGAGCAACATGCCCGAAAACTGTAGGTAAGAAGGATAAAATAGTTGTGCCTTGTTCTATGCCTGATTCTAAGAATGCCAATCTTGATATGCCTCACTCAGTCCCTAAAATTAAGCATGTAAGCTTCAATGTGCCCTCAAGAAGTTCAGATCCTAGCACTTCTAAACCTGAAAAGCAAAAAGTAGCAATACCAACTAATGTTCCCATTCCCTCTACAGGAGTAAAAAGTGACACTAAAGTAAGCAGGTCAAAGCCACAAGGCAACACAAAGAATGATAGGACCTTGCAAGCTAGGAATGTTCAGTGGAAGAAAGTAGAAGATCACCTTAGGAAGAATGAAACTATGTTGAATAAAACGAATCATGTTGATTCTAGTGTTAGCCATCAGCGTGCTGTAAATAATGCGAATTCTGCTACTTTTGGCAAAACATGTAATGATGATTGCTTGGTTTATGTTATTAATCATGTATGTGGTATGAATGATGTGATTAATGTTGCTAAAAATCCAGTTAAAATTGTGAATGCCATCAAACATGTTAAGAGGACTAAAAAGCAATGGTAGAAGAAGGATAGAAAATAGTGGAAACCCACAGGAAGAAAACTCAGTAATGTAGGTTATCAGTGGATACCAACTGGACGGAAATTTAATCTTAATGAGTTGTGCCCTAGATTATCTAGACCAATTCCCATTAGGAAATGGATGCCTACTGGTAGAACTATTCCTTTGAGAAGTGAACATACTTTGAATAGTTCTAATTCACACACTAGCACATCATCTAACCCTAATGATTTCATTGTTTCTGATTCTGATGTGGGTGTTCCAATCACTGTTACTAACCAAGTGGAACCCATTCTTGCATGGGGATCCCAATTATCCAGTTATCCATTCTTGTCTGTGTTCAACTGCAGATCGTTCAAATCGTTCTGTGGTACCTGGACTCAGGCTGTTCCAAGCATATGACTAGAGACCGGTTGCGGCTCATGAACTTCGTGAGTAAATTCATCGGGACTGTTAGATTCGGGAACGATCATTTCGGTGCAATTGTGGGTTATGGAGACTATGTTGTTGGTAATAGTGTAATCTCCAGGGTATATTATGTAGAAGGTCTTAGTCATAATCTGTTTTCTGTTGGACAATTCTATGATTCTGATCTAGAGGTGGATTTTAGAAAACATACTTGTTTCATCAGAGAACTTAATGGTGTGGAACTCTTAAGAGGAACACGGGGTTCAAATCTATACACCATCTCTATCGAAGACATGATGAAGTCTTCCCCAATGTGCTTGTTGTCAAAGGCTTCGAAAACAAAGTCATGGTTATGGCATCGTCGTCTCAATCACTTGAACTTCGATACCATAAATGATCTTTCCAGAAAGGACTTATTTATAGGCTTATCTAGACTAAAGTATGAAAAGGATCATCTTTGTTCAACATGCCAATTGGGAAAAATCAAGAAGTATACCCACAAACCCAAACCTATAAACTCAGTTATGGAAGTTGTTCATACCATTCACATGGATTTATGTGGACCCATGAGAGTACAGAATATTTTTGGGAAGAAATATGTGTTAGTTGTGGTTGATGATTACTCTCGATTTACTTGGGTTAAGTTCTTAAGGACAAAGGATGAAACTGCAGATATCGTCATCAAACTTATCAAACAGCTGCAGGTTCGTCTTAACAAAACTTTCAGAATCATCCGAACAGACAATGGAACTGAGTTTGTTAACAAAGAACTTAGTGAGTTTTATGAAAGTGTTGGAATCAGTCATCAAAGAAGTGTTCCACAAACTCCTCAAGAGAACGGTGTAGTTGAAAGACGAAATCGAACTCTTGTGGAAGCGGCAAGGACAATGTTGATTTACTCAAAGGTTCCAATGTTTCTCTGGGCTGAAGCTATTACCACTGCATGCTAAACTCAAAATCGGTCCCTAATTCACACATCTTATGGAAAAACTCCATATGAACTTGTCCACAATCGAAAACCTAATCTTTCATTCCTTCGTGTGTTTGGTGCATTGTGTTATCCGACTAATGAGGGTCAAAACTTAGGCAAACTCAAAGCTAAAGCGGACATTGGAGTATTTGTAGGATATGCACCAAGCAGAAAAGGATACCGAATCTACAAAAACAGAACCCGAAATATCATGGAAACAATTCATGTTACGTTCGATGAGCTGTCCGGTCAAATGGCTCCAGGCCAACCCAGTTCTGGACCCGCATCACAACCTTCATCAAGTAGTCCCATCAGTTCTACTCTTGTACTAAATCCCTCACCAGCAACTCCTTATGTACCTCCTTCGGAAGATGATTTGAAGAAATTGTTTGATCCAATGTTTGATGAACACTATGACCCAATTGATGATAATCTGTCAATTCCATCAACAGAGGTTGTTCCTATCCCTATCAATGAAGCTAACCCTTCAGTTTCTATGTCATTAAGTCAAGAAGCGCCTGCTGCTGATCACTCTGTCTCATCAACAAATCATCAATCATCGAGTGTACATCATGGAATTGAGTCTGGCACCTATGATGGAGATAATCCCTTTGCTACTCCTGAAGATGCCCCTTTTGAAAACATATTTGCTCCTTAATCATCATCAGAACCATCTTCATCAGGAGAAATTGACTCTGCTACTTCAGTTCCTCAACAACAACCACACGAACACCTTAGAAAATAGACACATGATCATCCATTGGACAACATCATTGGAAATCCCTCTCATCCAAGTATCCACTGTAAACAACTTGCAACTGATGCCTTATGGTGCTTCTTCAACTCCGTACTATCCCAGGTCGAACCAAAGACGTTAAAACTGCCATGAATGAAGACAGATGGTTCAATGCCATGCAAGAAGAAATTCATGAGTTTGATCGACTAGATGTATGGGAATTAGTATCTGCTCCTGACTGTGCTATGATCATTGCTCTAAAGTGGATCTTCAAAGTAAAACTTGATGAGCATGGTGATGTATTAAAGAACAAGGCTCAATTGGTTGCAAAAGGAAACCGTCAAGAGGAGGGTATTGACTTTGAAGAATCATTTGCTCCAGTTGCTCGTATCGAGGCAATCAGAATCTTCTTGGCTAATGCTGCAAGTAAGAACATGGTAGTCTATCACATGGATGTAAAGACGGCTTTTCTTAACGGATATCTTAAAGAAGTCGTATATGTCAGCCAACCTGAAGGTTTTGTGAATACATAGCATCCTACTCATGTCTATCGCTTGAAGAAGGCTCTTTACGGTTTGAAGCAAGCTCCAAGGGCATGGTATGATACACTATCAAAGTTTCTTCTATCTACTGGATTAAGCAAAGGAGCAGTTGATCCGACATTGTTCACCAGAAAGTCAGGAAAACATTTAATTCACGTTCAAATTTATGTTGATGATATTATTTTTGCCTCGACTGACCCCAATGAATGTGACCGTTTTCTAAGGAGATGGGCTCCAAATTTCAAATGTCAATAATGGGACAAATGTCATTTTTATTGGGATTACAAATTTCACAAAGTCCCGGAGGCATTTTTATAAATCAATCTAAATATGCAAATGAGATTTTAAAGAAATTTGGATTTGATTCTTGTGACCCTGTTGACACTCCCATGATAGAGCGTACTAAACGGATGAGGACCATTCAGGGATCATGGTAGATCAAACGAAATATCGTAGTATGATTGGATCCCGATGTACCTCACCCAAGTAGACCAGATATTCTGTTCGTATGCATGTGTGCTAGATACCGTGCTAAGCCTACCAAAATCGCCTTGAAGCGGTTAAACGGGTCTTTCGGTATCTCCAAGGAACCATCAATATGGGACTTTGGTACCCGAAGGACACCGGTATGTCACTAACAGCCTATGCAGATGCCGATCATGCAGGATGTCAAGATACACGTCGAAGCACGAGGTGCTCGGGTGATAAGCTTGTAAGCTGGTCTTCAAAGAAACAAATGAGTACTTCTATATCCTCTACAGAGGTGAATACATAGCCATGTCATCTTGTTGTGCTCAAATCCTATGGATGAGATCCCAATTATCTGACTATGGCTTTGAATTCAACAAAATCCCTCGGTATTATGATAACAAAAGTGCCATTGCTCTCTCATGCAACAATGTACAACACTCAAGAGCAAAGCACATCGACATTCGACATCATTTCATTAGGGAGCAAGTGGAAAACGGTGTGGTGGAACTTTATTTTGTGAGGTCTGAATACCAGTTAGCAGACATCTTCACCAAAGCTCTTCCTAGAGAACGTTTTGAGTTTATCCTCCCAAGACTTGGTCTAAAGAGTCTACAACCGGAAACACTTAAACGTCTTCAAGAGGAAGAAGAGGAGTAAAAGGTTTTTCTTCATCCATCTCTTGTATATAGTTATTCAAAAAGCAAAATACAAAATTACAAAACCAACAAAAAGCAAATAGAAAAATATAAAACTTTCAAAATTTTCAAAAATATTGTCATTTTGTCATGTTTTTCTTGATTCGATAATATCTACGGTCTTTGTGCTGTCATTCAAAGAGTGACACGGGTCTTTAGATGTTGTTCGAATGTGTATAAAAAAAAAAAAAAAAATTGAGAGAAAGTGAAACAAAGGCTTATAGTCATTTCAGTCTATAACCCGTTTTTTAAAGAAAGAACAGAGCCATGCTTTATCTTATTTTTCCATCTCATGCTCTGATTCTAAAAACAAATGTTTGTCACTAAAAATACAAATGTTTCCCTTACAAATATTTCTCCTTCTAATGATTCTTCTGAAAAATATTTGTTATCTTTATGAAAACTAATAAAAATAACTTGGTCTCAATTTTTTTGAAAATCATCTGGGCTTGACATTGTTCAAAATCTCTATCTCTCAATCAACAACTTATGTCATTGATTGAGGGGGAGAATGATTTCATATAAATCAAAAGGTTATTTGTCATACAACTGGTTCAGACCAAGGTTTATGTCATGTTTTCAAAAGATACTCAAGCATGTTTTTGGAGTTTAAAGTCTCAGCTTTGATCCTTATCGGTTAAATGTTTTCATAAGCAAGTCACAATTCTTCTCAAAAGCTTTCAAAATCAATTTAAATCTACAGAGATCACAAATCTCAAATGATTTGAAAATTGTGATCGGGGGAGAATTTGCGATTTAAATTGGATTTAAACTGATAATTTGATAAATGGTTTTATAATGATTTACAAGCTCTCCTCCCCACATGTGCCAAACGATTTCAATTTTTCCATGCACATGTTGAGGGGGAGCATCTATTTCAAACCAAAAAGGATTGAAATGTGATTGATTTGTTTCAATGTGCAGACTTTTCCTAATATGTGCAAAACACTTTCAAATCTCTATGCACATATTGAGGGGGAGCACCTTTTTGAAAACCACATCCTTTCCATAAATACCCTTAACAAAGTATGAAAAATCATTTCCATAAATACCCTTAACAAAGTATAAAAAATACTAATTTTGATCAGGAAAGTGATGTTGATATCTTTTAGAAAATGGTAATCAAAGAAGTGAATCCTTCCTCTTGCCTCCGTGTGCCAAAACGATCTCAAATACAGGATGCACATGTTGAGGGGGAGCTCTTTTTCTAAAAATATCAAAAACAATTCAAGTACAAAATGCTTTGATAATATATCACAAGTATCTGGATTGATTTTCAAATGGTTTTCAATTGGTTCCAATGGCAGATGAACAATACCAAATAGACCGACCAAATTTACTTTATGTATGGTGATATAAGGTTGGTTAGGTTAGGTATTCGTTCCCACGATCCCGCCAGAGCCGGAGGGATCTACCTAGGGACAATCTACTAGATAGTGTAGAGTCCTTAGGTATGATGAAAAAAGGAGAAAAGTGAGATATGGGACGAGTGCGGACTGAGATAGAGCTAGAACTGGAATAAACCCAACAAGGTTCTAGTTATGAAGTCTCAGTAAGCACTGAAGGGGTTGAAGAATGAAAAAGAATTGAATGAGAAAAGGGTGAAAACAAATAGCCCTCCAATTATTTAACCTTAGGGCAGAAACCGGGTTCAATACATATGCTACTGGTTGTTGCTAAGGTAACACCGGTATTGAAGACAAGACGTCATGGACCTAGTGACGCACTGCACTACAACTTCCCAAGCTACTCAAGTTCCTCTTAAAAGGCCTTGTTTCATTCTCACGGGGAACCTACATAATCTATGGACTTTCTCTTAGCGATTGTTGATATTGAAGAAGGAGACCCTCTCCCTAGTCTCCAGCATTAGAACCAAATGTGTACAATTGAGTCTAGAGCCACGAGATCATCAAATAAATCTCTTTAGGACACTGTCAATGAAGACTCTATGTTTCACATAATGTGGAAAGAGAGATTATGTCTTATGAGTCCTATGCATTATCCTTGTGGTATTGCCAGAACATCTGAGTGATATGCAAACATATTCACAATGAAGATGGAAAGCCTTCTAGAGCCAACATCAAACAAGCTCTTGGTAGGTAGCATGAGAGATCTATCCAATAGATCAACCATGTGAGAATTGAACAGAAACAATGGGGCGATTCAAAACTATGAATCAATCCTGGTTCAGGTTATGGATTGACAGATACCTTTGAAAAACCGGTCGTTGTGCTTAAAAAAATCTTTTCGTTAGCACATCGACTGTGTATTAATATTTCAAATATAAAAGGTGTTTATGATTGATAATTGATTTTTCTCAAAAACCTTCGTTGTATTGCAAAAACACTTTATTGAGCGGTACTCGATTGTTTTTCAAATCTCTTTTCATCAATCAGTGAATCTCAAATTTGCTGGTTCACTCACTCCGTGTTGTCTTCTTTGAGACGTTCCGGTTTGAGAACGACTAGAGCAGCTGCGAAACCCTGTCAAGGAGATTCCTCGAATTATACCGATCACAGAAGTACTTGTACCGATCAACGGGGAACCGTAGGCCGTGTACCTCAATTCAACGAAAGTGATCAAAGACACTTTCGTGCGCTTTATTGCTAACTGTTTTATGCGTACGCGACATTTCCAAATGGTCGTAAATGGAGAGGTCAATCCATTGCCACATGCTCACACAACACATTCATTTCTAAAGAAATCATGATAAGTGCATCAACGACTCGATATTTTCACTCCGCTTCGCTACGCTGCAAATATCATGAATCAACAAAAGCTTCCGCAACTCTGATGAGAAGATTTCATGATCCAAAATGTGAGCATGTCGGTCCAATAGTCACAACTTCACATTATGGCAACACAACAATGAATGAGTCAGAGATTTATGGTAGCTGATGATCTCAAAGCTGTCTCAATCTTATCATCCAGTGGATCACTTAAAGACCTCCACCTTAGACAACAAAACATGCGGAACATAAAGAATCAAAAGACTACGATCTACTGAGCAAAGTACTTAATCAAGAATCCAAGAACAACAAATATGTATTATTTTTTTGAATTCAATGTAAATTGAGGTGACCTCCCTTAGGGGGAGATTGTTAGGAATTAGAAAATCCGTTAGTTAAAGTATCGGTCACCTCAAGTATATGTATTTGTTAGAAAGCTAGTAGTCGTAGTCAAGTTATGTTATTTAGTATTTAGTTAAGTAACACCGTGGAGGACGGATGGGTCTTTACCCACTATATGCCTGATCCACAACCCGTAGGAGGCGTTTATGTAAGATACTATAAATACCCTCTACCTCTCAAGGTAGAGAGTTGCAGCTCATAATAATACTTTTACTTTATCTCACTAAGTTCCCAAACCTCTAACTCTTTCTCTCTCTAAAACCTTATATTGTACGCCTATATTGATCATGGTATGATGTGTTAGTGAAATCCATTATGTTACACTTGGAAACCAATTCTGCATCAGAGAAAGCTGTAGGCTCAGTTGGGTTGATTGTAACAATTAAGGGCGTTGATCTGATTGTTTGTTTGGCCAACTGCATGAGATTCGGATAGAGTTGTCTGGTGAACATCTCTTTTGTCACTCCAGGAACAATGTCGAGAAGGAAATTATGAGTATATTCCCTAATCGTCTTGTTCATTTCCATTTGGAAATCTCCTTTGAAAAGCTTCTGGATTTGCTCCCTTTCTTTCAACATATCGTTTATCCCATTTTGAAGAAAGTTGATTATGTCAGCGAGTTGATTCAGCTTTTTTGTTGGTCATGTCTTTCTTCCTGACTTGCTTGACAACTTTGACAATCTTTGTTTTAGCTTGGGATATCCAAGAGTCGGTTGGTTTCTTTACAGACTTGGATGCGGATCTGGTTGAGTCTTTGGATGGTGGTGGAGATGAATGAGAGGATGAGTCTGATGATGATGACACATGAGGAGGCTCAGGGTCCTTTGGAGGCTCAGAAGTTTGTTCCTTGGAGCGTCTTTGGACTATCTAGAAGAAAATCATCATAGTCAACTTCGTCATCTTTTCTAGATTTAGCCATTTCTTCAGCCTTAATCCTGGCTTCTTCATATGCTTGAGCATGAGCTTCTTTTTCTGATTTTTCTTTAGCTGCAACCTCAGCATCTTTATCAGAAATCTTCTCAGTCTTTTCCTTTTTCGGTTCCTCAAAGTCATAGGTGATAGAATCTTCTAGTTGCCGTTGTTGTTGTTCGAGGGTGGTGGTACCAGTTCCCTTATCGGGTTGATTAACCGCATCAGGAACTGGTGTAGATAGTGTACCACCACTTGACCCTCCGGGGCCACGAGTTCATTCACGGGTGAATTCCTAAGCAACATGTTGGAGTCTTAGATTCTTCAACTTCTTTTTGTAGTTTCTATCTTCATCCAGTGGCTCTTCGTCTGAGCTCTCATTTTCTTGCTCAAGCACTGGAGTTTTCCCTTTATCAGCCTTGGGACTTGGAGGTTTGGCTACTGTCAAGGGGTCATTGATTAGAGTTTCAGAATATAGAACCTCTTCGTCCATTTCAGTATCCTCTGAGTCCTCGTCCATTAGCTTTTGTTGCGGTTCAGGTTTGGGAATAGGGATTGCCTCCTTTAATGGAACTTTCCTTTTACGAGAAGGACTCCTCTTCGGATACCTTCTAGTACTCTCGCTTTCGAGATACTTCTGCACTACCTCTCCTGGTTTTCCTAGTCGGTGTACCAGAGGACTTTTCATCAAGGAAACCTACTTTGACTGCTTCAACTGCTACCAGATATCGTTTGTACGAATAAAGTCCTTTGATAGCATCAGTAAGAAGATGATCTGGCAACACTGCACCTTGTTTCTTTGTTGTTGAGTCCTTAAATTTGACCGTGAGTGTGGGCTTATACAACACAGAGTGTTGGTTGGGGTCATCAAGTCTCAAGGGAATATCAGGATTATACCCTAGAGCTCTTTGGATCAATAGTTTGGTGTATCTGATATACGGGATCATGGTGCTGGGCTTTTTAAGGTAAGACATCATGTCATCCCATATCAGAGCTTCAACTTCTATGTGTTTCATATTGACCATAGCCAAAAATATTTGTAGTTCCATGAGCTTGGGATGCTCATGACCACTATCACGTCCGGAAGCGGATTTGGCAATCATTATGTAGAGGGTTCTCCATGGCTGGGGAATGTTCTTGAGATCCACAGATGAGTGCTTTGTAATTACCCCGGTAGCTTCATCATAGCCGATGTCGACCATGAACTAGAGAACGACCTCTTCCGTTGGAGTAGCATTGTATTAAGTAGGCTCAATGACAGGAATAAGAAGAATAGCCCTCAAATCTTCTTGCGTGATGGTGACTTGTTTGTTGTTAAGCGTCACCGTAACAACACTTTGACCTTTGACCTTATGTATTGTATGCCAGAATTGGTGAATGTAGATCTCTGCACGAGCGAATTTGTGAGCATGTTACGGTAAGGGTGAGTCTTCGAATATCCATGCAATCGACACTAAGACTCGAGAACAAGTGAAGTTATCAAAATCAACTCTGAGGTTGTTCTTTCGGATCTTCATTGGGTAACCATTAGGGAAGATATCTTCAACAGTGAGAACATTTGGTGCATCCACATTTTGCATTTGAACGTCCATATCGTGATCTAAAAGATATTTAGCCAAAAGAACCAACATATCGAAAGACATTACGGTAGTCAACAGTTGATTTTATTGCCTATTTATTGAATGTGATATGTTAATGATTGTTACGAGTCCAATGTCACTTGTTAGTCCAATAGTCTAACGACGTCGTGAGAAGTTTCGTAAGTAGATTAACTTTGAGTTTTAAAGTCCAAGTTTTTACTTATTTTTACAACTTATTAAACATTTAAGCTTATTAATGACATTTTGGTTTCGTGACGTTATGATTTATTTAGTTACAAGTTTGCACGCGTAACAATTCATAATTTTGGTTGATCTAAGGCTTAGGCGTAAAATTCCAAGCTTATGCGTAAACAGGAGTGGTTATACGCGTAAGCGTAAGCTTATGCATAGGATCTCGACTTACGCGTAAGAAATGTTAAGCATAGGAAAAGAAAGCCTTAGGCACAGAGCTTACGCGTAAGCGTATGTGGAACTTTACGCGTAAGGCTTACTCGTAAGAGTGAACCTTATGCGTAAAGGTTAATGTTTACGCATATCCTTCAAAGGATACGCGTAGTCCTCTTTGTAGAACCTTACGCGTAAAGGTTACGCGTAAGATTTCTCTTACGCATAACATTCTAAGCGTAAGGTGATCCTTATGCGTAGATGTTCAATTAACCTTGATTCTGAATTTTCACGCGTAATAACCTGAAACAAATGAATCATAACTCATACATTAACACATTATTCAATCCCTTTCAGTTTTCACATGGACACTCAATTAACACAGTTTACGCGTAGAGTATGCTTATGCGTAGAACTTAAACCCTAGGTTTCAATTTTTACGAATAAGAATTATAGCCATAGGATTTGCACCAAATCATTTCTGGGATATCTTAGAGGCCTAGTGATATGTCCCAAGTAAGTTTTAACATCAAAAACCCCATGAATCAAGAATACCTAATTCGTATGAACTTAAACCCTAAATTTCAATTTCTACAAAATTGGTGATTCTGGGTAAGAATCAAGCAAGGTTTAGGTTAATTAATCATGCATACAACATCACGAGACCATCTAATAGTCTAGATACACTCACAATTGAAAACACCCAATTCATGCATAAGAACCCTAATCTTGAAAATGTTCAATTCATGTTTCTGGGTGGATTTGTTTGATAGAAACGGTTTAGCATTTTAACATCATTTTTATCAACACAAGCACACAAATGAAGATTTTATGTTCATAGCTTACGCGTAGAACACAAAGATCAATCAAACACAAAATTTAACCGTTGGATTTTCAAACGAATCAAAACCATTGTTTGTTTTAACACCAAGATTGATAAAACACTTACAGATTTGAGATCAAAAACACGGATTAGAAGATTGAAGGATAGGCGTGGATTTGGGTGGTTTGATAATAAATGATTTGAAATAAATGTTTTTTTGAAAAATTAGGTGAATTGTTTTATTAAAAAACACTTTGAGCTTTTGACAATTTCAGTCCCTCCACCTTAACCATTTTTCATCCAACACCCATAACTTCCATTTTCGTTACGCAAAGTATGATATTTGGAAAGAAACTTGACGACACTCCCCCTCGACTTAAGAAATAATGAAATTTTATAAATTTGAGCCCAGGAAGTGTCAGTAAACCAGAAATGTGACCACCATTATTAAAGAAACAACCGGGATGTGATAACATGCAAGTACAAGGTTTTATGAAACCGAAAAATATTTACGATCTCCCCCTCAACATTTGACCAAGAAAAATACTGAATTTCGAAAGAGTAAAGTGTTGACGGAAGATTTGTACTTGCCATGTTAAAAGAAATATAGATAGAAGAATATTTTTGTTGTTTTATCAGATTTTATATTTTTGTATTTTGTTTTTGAAAATATTTACAAAAGAGGTTTTGGTGTTTGACTGGTTTTAAGAATGTTTTAAAAGTTCATCCAGTTCCTCTGGAGTCAAACACCGCATACCAATCCGGTGGACCAACTCATTAAACCTAGCAGGAGCTAAGGCTTTGGTGAGAAGATCTGCCAGTTGGTATTCAGTACCCACAAAGTATAATTCAACGGTACCCTTTTCCACGTGCTCCTTGATGAAATGATATCGAAGATCGATTTGCTTTGATTTTGAATGTTGAACAGAGTTGCACGAGATCGCAATAGCACTCTGATTGTCACAGTACATCGGGATTCTGTCAAATACGTAACCATAGTCTTTGAGTTGTGTTCTCATCCAAATGACTTGAGCACAACACGCCGACATGGCTACATATTCTGCTTCGGTTGAGGACAACGATGTACAGTCCTGCTTCTTCGATTGCCATGACACCATTTTATCACCAAGAAATTGTAAAGCTCCTGAAGTACTTTTCCGAGAATCTAAGCAACCTCCGTGATCAGCGTCTGAAAAAGATATTAGTTCAAAACCAGAATCCTTCGGATACCAGATTCCCAACTTTATGGTTCCCTTGATGTATCGGAGGATTCTTTTAGCCTCAAAGAGGTGTTTCTCAGTTGGTCTTGACTGATAATGGGAGCAAAGATATACCAAAATACAATGTCGCCCATCTTCGGTATTTGGTAGGGTCAACGGTTTTTTGTTGGTGTGTGCCACATACACAACTTGAGAAAATTTCAAGGATTCAAATATGGGGGTGATTGATGAACTTGTGTATGACATTTCAAATGTTTTCATTAGTTTTGAAAAAGCGTTTGAGTACTTTAGATGTGTTGACCGATGTCATCCACATCAAAGTATATTGTATGAAAAGTGTAGGGTCGAGTTTCATTAACTTATCATACCGCGTAGAGAGCCTTCTTCAGCTTGTAGACATGAACGATCAACGAATGATTTGGATCATCCATCTGATCGCATGTGTGCGTGTCTATAACCCTTAGGTGATATCATCATGACGTTCTCTGCATGGATTCATCCAGGTCTTTGGTCATTGCATCTTTAATGGTTTTAGGTTCAGATCACGCAATGTTCACGTGTGGTAACACGTTGTCTATGGCGGTTTGTGGTCTTTCGTCCAACGATGTATGGAAGGTTGATGTTGATATACATTCTGTAGATTGGGAGGATTCAAATGACTTGTAGATGACTCCGTAACATCAGGTGCATCAGTTTCATTAGCAAACAGGTTGAAGAACGCATTTGGATCATAATCTGCAGGTGGGGGTACTTCATTGTTCAGAATATCATCGGTTCAGCGTTGGATGCGGTTTGTTCAACTGTTGTTGTAGAATGAACGGGTGGTGCTTCCTCAACAGTAGTTGTTGTAGCAGGTGTATCAAGTATTGGATTTTGATCAGGTTGAGCAGCGGAAACATTGGATACACCTGGAGAACGTTCATAAGTATCATCACTAAATAGAGGAGCAAATAGCTATTTCATTTGACGTCGAGTTAGTTGTAAACTAGGTTCAGCTGATGATGGGGTTTGAGGGAAGTTTAAACGGTTATGACCGGGTTCCAAGCTGTTATGCTCAGAAGCCATTTCTGTAAGCTCATAGAAATGTGCATGAATCATTTCCATAATCTCCCTTGTATGACGATTCCAGATCCGGAAACCCTTAGAGTTGTCACAGTATCCTACAAAGACTCCAATGTCAGCTTTGGCTTTGAGCTTACCAAAGTCATCACGATCATTATTCGGATAACAAAGGGATCCAAATACATCAAAGTGTTTGAGATTCAGTTTACGGTTGTGGATAAGCTCATAAGGTGTTTTGTTGTGGCGCTTGGTAATCATTGAGCGATTTTGAGCGTAGCATGCGGTTGACACGGCTTCAGCCCATAAGTAATATGGAAGTTTTGCATTAATTAACATTGTTCTTGCAGCTTCCACTAACGTACAGGTTCGTCTTTCAACAACTCTGTTTTGTTCTGGTGTACGTGCAATAGATGTTTGATGCTCAATTCCCACTTTCTCATAAAATGCACGAAGAGTTTGATTCACAAATTCAGTTCCTTTGTCTGTTCTGATTTGTCTAACTGTGTTCCGTAGCTGAACTTGAATTTCCGTGAGAAAGGTGATGATCATCTGTGGAGCTTGATCTTTACTTCGAAGGAAATAAACCCAATTCCATCTTGAGTAGTCATCTACAATTACCAAGATGTATCATTTGCCATTAATCATTTGCACGCGCATCGGGCCACACAAATCCATGTGAAGAAGATGAAGCACATGCTGAGAGCTGTGTTCCACCTTTGAAGGAAAGTGAGCACGAGTGCTTTTCCCTTGTTCACAAGCTGAGCATAGGTGATCTTTAGAATATCGGAATCTTGGGAGACCTTCAAAAATTTTGTATCGAGCAAGGTTGGTTATGGTTTGAAAGTTTAAATGTGAGAGACGACGGTGCCATAGCCAAGATTTTGTAGATGTAGCCTTAGAAAGTAGACAGATGGGAGATGAAGCAATCATGTCTTGCATTGAGATAGTGTAGAGACTTGATGTGCGTTGACCAGACATAAGATCGTTTCCTTGTAGATAACGAATGAAACAAGTTTTCTCCCTAAAAGCAACTTCCAAATCTCCATCACAGAACTGACCAACAAAGAAGAGATTGTGACCAAGGCCTTCCACATAATAAGCCCTGCTAATTTCAATGTTGCCATTGACGTAGTCTCCATAGCCCATGATAGCTGCGAAGTGATCATTCCCGAACCTAACAGTGCCAATGAACTTTGAAATAAAGTTTGATAACAGTTTGAGATTGCCTGTCATGTGCCGGGAACATCCGCTATCAACAACTCAAAGGATGATCTGTATCACCTGCATTACACACAGACGAAACAGATGGAATAGAAGTAGATCTGGAACCCGAAGAGTTAGAGGGTTCCAAAATATTTATATTAGAAACACACATATCAATGATTTTAGGTATCCATTTAAAGTCTAGTGTATTATGTAACCATTTCTGCCATCTCCAACAAGTCTTAGCTTTGGTCTTAGTGAATGCACTAGGTGATAAGTTCTTCCTAGGAGGTAAAGGTGGTTCTATGGGTACATCAATGCTCGTAGTTGAAACACTAGAGGGTGGTTTACCTAGCATAGACTTAGAAGCATTAGTGGGCCTAGAGGTATTCCATTTTCTATTATTCCGCTTACGATTCAAGATAGCCTTAGCAACACATCTATCATGACACCCAGAAAACATGCTTTTACGACAACCAACACAAGAGGCTTCAAACAATACATTAAGAGTACTTAAAGATTCAGTATTCGTTACATCACTTTGTGCGTTACATTTTTCACACGCAATATCTAAAGTGGGTGCAACCTGAGTTTTATTCAAAGTCCTAGGGTGTTCTTCTACTTCAGCATTCTTTATTGTTCTTTTCTTACGTCGCAACTTCCTATTCTTTCTTATATTGCTCCTAGGCTGTGAAGTGCGGGCGTTGGGAAAAGAGGCAACTATTCTTGTTTCAGTAGAGGGAAGCACATTAGTTTCTTGTGTTTTGTCATTAGATATACTAGAGTCATTTTGAATCAGTGTAGGTGCAGTTACTACAGTGTTACTATCCCTATCTTGTTTAAGTTTCACCAACTCTGGTTGTAGATCATGAATTTTGTGTAACAAATCTAGATTTTCAGAACGAGTGAGACCATTTCGTCGTAAAACATCTTTGGTGTAAGCAAGATGATCATCAAGGTCTTTTGACGCTTTAGCACCAGTCTTTTTGAGTGAATCAGATATGACACTATGTGCCTTTTTAATTTGTGAAAGTTCTTGTTCATATTTTGAGACTTGACACTTCAAAGACGCATTTTCATCATCCAGTTGCTCAATTTTTGGATTAAGAGTTTTGGTATGCAACTGGTGAAGTTTGTTTTGCCAAGCGAGTTCACGAGTGTGACAATCTTTTTGAAACCATTGAAGACGACGTTTTGCATTTGAAAGATCATTTAACAATCGCTCATTTTCAACTTTTAAAGACTTGATTTGTGACACAGTATCAGTATTCTCAACATTTGCAACAGAATTAACAGAATCAGTAGAGATATAATCAAATGCATATGCAACAGAATGTAATAACGCCACATTATGGATATCAGCACAGATAACATCTTCCAAGAGTCGATCAACATCTTTTCGTAACATTTTCTTTTTACGGTTTGTATTTGAAATAGATGTTTCTGTTTTCTCGAAAACTATTTTCATCAGTCCAAGTTCCTTATGAAATTCCCTTTCCCAATACAATGCACAAATTTTCAAGTTTTGAACATGGGGTAAAATTCTTTTCTGAAAAATATCTCTTTGTTCTCGCGCCTGAGGCGATTGAAAATGTTCAACTTTTATTTCAGAATGAAATTCGATCTCACATTCTAAAATTTTGATGTCAGATAGGAAAGTGTCAAAATATCTAAGAATTTGACGACTTTCGGGTATTGATTTTACTTCACTGAGTGAAAGTAAAGGACCATTAATTTGTGCAGAATTGGGTTGGGGACCAACATTAGAAGACTCAGACATAGGTGTGATAACCCAAGGTATGTTAGAAGTATCCTTTT
Source organism: Chrysanthemum makinoi (assembly GCA_910596185.1). Classification (NCBI taxonomy): domain Eukaryota; kingdom Viridiplantae; phylum Streptophyta; class Magnoliopsida; order Asterales; family Asteraceae; genus Chrysanthemum; species Chrysanthemum makinoi. Next base: position 235,759,622 of record OU343222.1, on the reverse strand, counting down.
GTGCGACGAAAGTGACAGCTTTTGAATAGTTAAATGGTTTGTTATAAACAACATTTTCTAATTTTGATCGACTCTCGTCTTCTGCATCTAATTCCTCTTGACGATTATATTCAACAACACTCATAATGGAATCATCAATTCTATGTTCTGCACTGTAAACTTCCGGATTTGGTTTGAATGCTCTATTAGAAAACTTTGGTTTGTAATCAGCAAGATTCAGTCCATATCCATTTGGATTTCGTTTGAAAGTAAACTTTTGAATCGTTGTAATTGATTCACCATGTTTATAAACAACGGTTTTAAACTCTTTGATTTTGTTTTGTAAGTCAACAATTTCTTCAAGATAGTCATCTATTCGTTTCGTTGAATGCTTTTTGTACTCAGAGACTGTTTTTGACAATTTAACAACTCAGCCTTAGCTTTTTGACTTTCCAAAGTAAGAGCGTTAAGTTGTTGTTTATGATCATATTTCAGTTGTTCTATTTGAGACAACAAAGCATTCTTGGATGCGACTAGATCACGTATCTGTCGTTCTAATGATTTTTCATTTTGGAAAGATTTAGCAAAAGCGACTTCAAAACCTTGTTCACATTTTTCTTGAGTTTTAAAAATGTTGAGTTGTCTTTTTAAGCATTCAATATCCCTGGTTAACAGTGCATTTTTGTTTTTTAATTGCTGATTGAGTTCACAACATTGTTCCATTCGGGATCGTTGGTCATTAAGTAAGAGGTCAATATCTGGATTAGGCAAAGGTTCAGCGTGTTCAACGTGAGTCTTAACATGATCATTATCCAGATCCTCAAGTATAACCACGGAGTCAACTTGATTATCAATGGTAACCAGGAGGTCATCTTGATCGTCAAATGTAACTACTGGATCTAGTTGAGTATCATCAGAATGAGATGTGGATGGCTCATGTTGAACATTCTGAGCCTCGTCGGATTCAGATGTTGACTGAGATATTAGATCAGTGATGAATATGGTTTGATCCGGTACCTGAGACAAGCCGTCAGTGTCATACACTGGGCCTGTGTCACTCATATAGAGGTCTTGCATGTTTGCCATTAACATCACAGCTGCATTAGCCTGCAAGTCCTCCATACCATCATCAGAATCTGCATTGGCCATAAAGCTGTGTTCCTTGTTGGTAAGAGTTCCACCAGCTTCATCCTTGAGAGCCAAGAGTAAAGCCTCCTTGTGATAAGCGCTGCCTCTTGTCCTCGGCTTTGGGCATGCATTAGCCAGATGACCCTTCTCATTACAGTTATAACAACGAAGACCATTAACCCCATTCTGAGCATTACCCTGTTCAACCACTTGAGCCCTTTGTTGTTGTGGAGCACCTATGTTATTCCTTCCCATTGGATTAAACTCTTGACCACCGCCCATCTAACGAACATTACCACGATTCTGAACATCAACACATCCATTGTTAAAAACAGCCTGATTCCTTATGTTAGATGAATTACGAATGCAATTGTTGGATTTGTTAAAGTATCGGCCGAAGGCTCTAGCAATCATGACAAACCCTTGTTGCAATGCATCGAAAGCTTCTGCATCTTCATTGGATTCACTGTAAAGTGCTTGATCATTGTTGTTGTTGTATGGAACCAATTGAGTTTCTTGAGATTGTTGCTTTGATGGATCATATGGTGTGATTGTTGCAGTTGGTTGAGCAGTGGGTTGTGGAGGATTTGTGAATACAGTTTGTAAGGTTGGGAATTGAGGATAACAAGCTTGAGCCCACAAAGCTAATTGTTGATTATCCGAAAGTGAAGGTGAAACAGTTTTTCCACGGATAACCCTTTCTTTGTCAACTTCTTTTTTATGAGGCTTCAAATAGTCATACAACAATCCGTATGTAGCATGATGAAGATTCTTTGCTTGACGGATGAAGATGACATACTTTTCCCAATCAGGACCAAGACTACTCAGGAACTTATTGTGGACAGCAATTCTTGGCATGATGATGTTATGTTTGTCCAAATCATTGATGATATCTGAGAATCGATGATGATATGACTCTAATGTCTCTCCGGGTTCAATCATGAAGTGTTCATAAGCCAAGTACATTTTGGATTCCATATCTTCTTTGTTGAGTTCAGTGCCTTCCATTAGAAGATGAATATGTTCCCACATTGCTTTAGCAGTATTTTGAGCATCAACACTTCGAAGGATCGGATTGGGTAATCCCACAAGGATGTATTGCATTGCTAGTTCATCGGCTTCAAAATGTGGAAGTTCATCAGCAGTGAGGTCAGTAAGACTTGCAATGTTGGTGACATCACCTCTTGGTGGATTAGCATTGGGATCTCCGGGTGTAATGACAGTAGGCATCTGAAATGGACCTTCCAAGATAACCTTATTTAAGAACTTTCCATGTGGCTTCTTTAGATCACAAAAGCTAAAGAACCTAATCACCCATTGATCGTAGTTTCTGGGAGTGAGCATTGGAGGTCTATCAAGTGATCCAGCCTCATGAATGGATTGTTGGCTACTTAAAGCTTCACACATCTTTGCAAACCAAGACGGTTCCTTTATAGTATTCCTTGATGGATGTTGATTGTTAAAGTTTGTGTAAGGTTGTACTTGAAGACTAGGGGGTGGTTGAATCATTTGTGGCTGAATTGCTCCTTGTTGTGGAAAATCTTGTTGTTGAAATTGTTGTTGATAAACTTGTTGTTGTAGATTGAATTGTTGTTGTTGTTGACTGAGTTGTTGTTGTTGTTGTTGTTGTTGTTGTTGAGGATACACATGAGGGAAGTAGTTAGAGTATGGTGGTTGAGACATCTTGAAACTTGTGTTGTAAAATGGATCTTTGTAGTCGAGTGAAACGTTGTTGATGAAGAATCCTTAAGCATAGAAATCAAGCTTAGGCAAAGAAAACCTTAGGCGTAAAAACACCAACTTACGCGTAAGAAGGAAGCGTATGATTAGCTTACGCGTAGGGTTGGTTATACCTTAGGTTATGCGTAAACTAAAGACTTAGAAGTAAGAAGCTTATGCGTAATACTTCCTTAAGCGTAAGACGTGCTTATGCGTAGGAAGTGCTTAGGCGTAAGAATTTTACTCGTAAGCTTTTATGCTTAGGCGTAAAACTAGGGTTTTATCCCAAAAATCCTTTACACTTTTCCAATGTAGAAGATATCCAAAGTCGAAGTGTTTTCAGGCTTATCCAAGCAAGAAAACACTGAGTAAACCAATAACACTGAAGATCAAACCGTGAAAAGCTTACGCGTAACAACTAGGGTTTTGTTACGCGTAGGTTTTGCCAAAATTGAGATTTCAGTCCAAAAGTGTTTCTAAACCCGATTTTTGTGATGAAACAGCTTCAATATCACCAAAATGACACAAAAGTGTGAAACTTGATGATCCAAAACTCGTAAACACCTTACGCGTAAAAATGATAACACGTATAGAATCAAGCTTAAAAACAAAGAAATACACGTAAAGTTTCAAACTTTTTGCCAAAAACTTAAACTTTAACACCTAATAACCTTGAAAGTACAAGAATCTTTGATTTGAAAGTGTAAAAAATGAGTTTTTATGCGTATGAAAGATTCGAAACCGAGAACCTTACGCGTATACTTAAATGCTTCAAAAACAAAATCGTTTACCCAACTATTTGGCGATTGATACCACTGTTAGGTTCCCATATTTGTAACACAAGCATCAATATAAGAAAGATAGATAAAGAGTGATCGGTTGAACACTTAACACACACACACGAATGTATAAGAAAGGTTATGCGTAAATGTGAAATGATAAAATGAACAACCAACTCTCTAATGAGAGTTACAAGATTATTTATAGGAGGGAACTAGGGCAACACACCAAGTTCCCATCCTTTTCTTATTGGGCTTTGGATAGTCTCATGGGCTTTCTACATGAGCCTAGCCTTGATTACTAACATAAAAGCCATAATTAAGCTAACTATTACATATTAATTACTAACACTTTAATTCTAGTTTAGGAGTGATTCCAACAAATGTAGTTGGGTACAACCCAAAGTCCATGACTCATGGAGCTTGACCCATAACCCATTGCATGACATCATGCTTATATCATATATGGATAATATCCATAACCCATGGTATTGACCCATACCCATGGGACTAGTTACATTACACTCAAAAGATACATTGTATCTAGTTAAATACCCATGGATCAACCCATGACCCATGACCCATAGCCAAAATACCCATGGGTATAGAGGAGCATCACACGGATCCCTAGCTTTACGCTAGATGGATCCCTTGTGGGAGGGATCCGTGGGATCCGGGGAATAGTAGACATTTTCCTCTATAAATAGTGAGCCATTTCTTCATTGTTTCTCACCCCTTTTCTCACATACTTTCTCCTTGAGTTAAAAACTCTCTAACCCCAGATCCAAGTGATCTATGTTTGTAGTTTGTTTTTGTTTGATCCTTTAGGTTCCTCTTAAAGGCGAGATCACCACCTTTGAAGTCAAGCAAGCTCAAGTCCATGAGTTGCCATACTTCCTCATCATCAAGACTACTGAAGTCCTCTTGTTGATGATTCTTTTCTTTCTTCTAAGAAGTGTAGTGTTGAAGACATTAGTGAAAGATGTCTCAAGTGTCAAGACGAAGACATTAGTGAAAGGTGTCGATCATCCGTATTATAGGCATTAGTGAAGGGTGCCTAGAAGTCAAGTCACAAGATATTAGTGAAGGGTGTCTTGAAGATCTATTTAAAGGCATTAATGAAAGGTTCCTTAGATGTACATTCGATATGGTGTGTTTCGATGTACAAGATAGATTAGTATTAGATCCAAGGATATTGATATCCTTGATGATGTTGTAATAAGGAGTTGGTCTCCTTTGGGATTAGTCGTTGGTGTAGTGTTGGGTAGTAGTTCCTCCATTGTAATGGAACTCGGCACTTAGCCTAGTACCGGATAAAGGGTAGGCGATGGTGTGGTAGGTGTGGTTCACCTTGGTGTGAAAGAACCCGGTGGTTAGCCTAGTACCGGAAAAAGAGTAGGCAACGTTGTGAAGCCACCATAAGGAGTTGGTGTCGTGTAGTGATTACGAACTCTCGAGTAGGTGACTCGGGGAGTGGAGTAGGGCAAGGAAGGTGTCCTTGTAGCCGAACCACTATAAATACTCGCGTTGTGGTTTTGTGCTTCTTACTTTTATCTTTTCATTACATACTTCTATACGTTTGTTTATCAACATCCAACACACATCCAAATAGATTGACATAAGTCGATCTAAATAGTTTAAAAGAAAGTTTTAATTGGTAAAACTATTCAACCCCCCTTCTAGTTTTCCACAATTGGCATCAGAGCTTCGTTACCAAGTTTCTTGAAGTATATTGTACTTTAAAAACTTGATACGATCCATGGTTAATTGAAAACTACAAAGAAGGGTTTTTTTATAAAAACAAACACCATGTCTTTTAAAACTCTTTGTTTGGATGTTGATTAGATGACAACATTCTTCTCATTATTTATTTTCTATTTAAATGCACTAATCTTCTTTGTCATGTTGATTAGTCAAAGCTCATACCTACCAAGCCATAGGAATCGCTTGGTAACAAGAATACCTTTCCTAAGAAGGTATCTTAAACACGAAGGAGCCGGAATTGTCTACTGACATTTGTTGTGTCATTTGTAAAGACATTCCTAAGTGCGTTAGAGGTATGATTTTCTACTAACCTCTAAAATGACATTAGCTTGATAATTAAGTAGGCCTACATAGGTATTTATATGATTACCTTTTGTGCATATACATGTATTACATGAAGCTTCATTAGGAAGCCTTTTCTCACATACGTGTTATTTTTTTGTCTAAGTCATGGTATATAAAACTTGTGTTTTATTTCATTTAATCCAAAAATCATATCTTTCTAATAATAAAACAAAACACAAATTTCAAAAATTCCTCCTTCCCCATAAATAAACCATTCGTCGCCCACTTTTTCAAATCTTTCATTTTAAAAAAAAATTACCTCTCATTCAAAACTTCATCTTCCTCTCATCTCATCTCATCTCACCTTAAACCAAAACCAAGAAGGTTCATCATCAACATGGTTTACATCGCGCTCATCGCCTTAACACTCATCGCACTTGTGTTCCCTATGATGAAGTTCACATATGGAGACATATACTTTGTGTTGTTAATCTACATTGGGATTATATACCCAATCCTTTGTATCATTCTTAGCATTGAAATGAAATATTACTAATAGTCTAGTTTTCTAGGTTATTATTATCATAATGTGTTTATCATTTCTTTTTGATTTATTTCATTCTATCGTGATACATTAGAAAGTCATGTATGCATACTAAAAGAAAATGTAGGCTAAAAATACATATCTTGGTATGAAACTATAAGATCTAAAAACCTATGTTTTTATCAAGAAATCTGTTTCTGTTTCTCCAGATCCACGGATCCCGAAAGTTAGACTAGCCGGATCCCTTATGAAAGGGAACCGTGGGAACCGTACTCCTGGATAACAGTTTTTCATGCAAAATAAAAACCACTTTCTTTCTAAAAGTAATATTCCACTAGAATGTCAAAACCATAAGTGAGTTAAGTGTCATTGTTGTTAAAAAACCTTTGTTAATAAAAATCCAGTAAAAACGTTAGATAATCATTGGTTGACCACAAAACATCACTTTCTATTAACTCATCGTTTCTATAGGTTCAACTATGACGCATGAATATGAGTTTGATTTTTCACTCACTAGTGTCTACACTCCGAACATCTCCCTTGAGCCCAACACACCTGAGTTTGATTTTTCACTCACTATTGAAAACCGTCAATTCGAAGAAGGTATCAATACCTCCTTCCGAGCCATAGGACTAGAATGTCTTCTTGAAATAAACGAGAAGATATGTCCAAGGTTCATAATGGAATTATTCCATCAAGTTGAACTCGTTCGTAACGAGGATCGCTCTCTATCTCTTTGGTTTCGGAACAAAAACCAAAAGTTTGTTTTAACTCTTGGTCAATTTGCTCACATCCTCCGGATTCCAAATCATGGACAATGTGCCTTCACCGAAGATTGGTCTTTTGATTCTCTCTTCAACTTTCGTGAAGAAAATAGTCCATATTGCTCACATATACCTTCCCCGGAGGATTTAAATAGCATAATATGCAAACCTCGACCATTTTACTCCAATCCAAACATTATCTTTACACGGGACATCCGAGAATAGTACAAGCCCCTTGCACTCATCCTACGTGAAAATGTTTGGAGTCTTAGGGGAAATCGAGAAATCCTTCCCACTTGTTGTGCTCACATAATGTATGGTTTGCTAACACAACAACCATACAATCTTGCCTACTTCTTCGCAAGGCGAATTGTAAATCTTCAAGGCTCCAAGAATAAACTCATCCCTTATGGAATGTTCTTGACGCGCCTCTATCATAACGTCATGCATTTTCATCCTCAATTTCAAAGTCCGTTGTACGTACTTATGAACAAGATGATGGAACCGCTAAACATATCTCTCATGAACACTTTCTTCATTCTTGATTCCACCAACACTCATCAACCATTTGATGATCCTTCTAGCGAAAACGCTCAAGGAACTTAGTAGTCTTTCAAATAGGATCAATCCTTTTGTACTCATGCTTTATCAATGTAATCCGATTTCCTTCATGAAATAAAACATCTTACATTTGATATCTTAGTATTAGAACCTCTTAAACTAACCTTGGAATATAATGCATTTTCAAAATCATTGCATACCTTTAGTAAAGGTCCTGCTTAGCAGATAGACGGATCCCAAAGGTTGTGCTAGACGGATCCCTACTCTTAGGAAACTGTGGGATCCGGCAAACAGAAAATGCAATTACAAACATTGTATTTCAAACATGTCCTTAGAACACCTCACACTAAGCTAGAAATAGTGTCTTAAGGCAAATTAAGTCCTTATCAAGTTAAGTAGATCCTTCCTACTCACACATAACTCATTTAGATCACAATCAAGACGCTTGTAGATCTACCGTTTTACTTAAACTATTAATATTCCGCTCTCAAGCTCACTCATTCATTCCTCACATGATCCCTCACATCTAGCCTTGGAAATCTTTCAATTATGGCAAAATTGATCATAATCATCTTTACCTCAAAATTGGTTGAAATTGATCAAATTCTAGTTTTTCCATCTTAAGCCTTTAAGATATTCTCCAAAACATTATCCTAAGTCACTATCTGATCTCTAGGATCATTTAGCTCCACTTGACACTCTCAAAAATCTTTAGTGTCATCTTTTTTCATTCATTGGTACTCATGAAAGTTCCAATTTCTTCCATAAAAGGCAATCATTAGCTAGATCACTCATTACCCTCAAGTACTTAAGCACCCCTTCATTTAAGACACTAAGATAAACTGAAATACTCAAGAAAAAATAGGCATTAGACCTTACAAACATCATTGCTACCTTTTCTTAGCTGCTGACAGACGGATCCCTAGGATTAGCCTAGGCGGATCCCTCATTGGAGGGAACCGTGGGATCCGTCTGACAGATTATGTCAACTCTAGCTAAAACAATCATTTCAAGCTCATCTTTCTAACTTAAACACTCCATCTCATCTTAAATGAGTTCCTAGATCAGTACAAACTCTGAAGTTGACTCTTGTGCATGTTAATCATCACATTCCAATGAAGTTTAGTGGCTTAAGTCTTGAATGCACTTACTAAATCTCTTGCTTTATAAACCACATTGTTAGGACTTCTAAAGTCATCATCTTCATCCTCATTTTCAGCACTTAAGAAACCTTTACAAACCTCTTGAAGTCATCTCATCATGAGGAAAGCTCCAAGTAGCAACTTATCCACCAAAGAACCACCCAAGAAAATTACTCGTGTTGTACACGAAATCTCTTCAACCAAATCATCTCCGATCAAGCCAACGAATTCAAGGATTTCTTCTCAACCAATCAAACCAATTCCTAAAAGGATAGTACCCACAAAACTACCTATGCCAAACACCACAATACCTCCTAGGCCAAACAATATCATCTCCACTAAACCATCACCATTGGTTCCTAGAGCTATCTCGTTTACAACTCCACTATCATCACCACACCTCTACAAATTAGAGGATTTGCCTCCTAGGCCGTCTCATCCTCCTCCGCCGGCAACATTCTCCTCATTAGGAGGAATAATGGAACAAAATCAAGGTGTTGAGTCAATATTAGCTCCGGCTTCCTTCTCGCCGTTACCATCATATAATCCCTTTTGGATTATGAGAAATCATCAAAGTCAACCACCCGACCATATGGAAGTTGACACTTCTCTACCACCACCATCATTCTTGGTCGAGCCATCTTCAAATGCGCCTCCACCAATCCCTCTGTCGTTTGAGGCTCCACAAGCCGCTTCACTTGATTCTTCGCATCAAGCAATTTCATTTCTTCCACCACCACTACCTAGCCATGACAAAGATTGTTATCATTGTCAACATGTTGAAAGTTTGATACATGAAGTACGAGAAGACCAACATTTCATGTTCTATCACCTCCTTGAACATTTTGACGAGATTAAACCTAAACAAAGTTGAGCTAGAGGTTTTAGTGGTGTCCTAGTCTCAAGCGTTACTTAGATAAGTCTAGTAATTCCAAGTCATGTATCGATCATTTTCTTAGTTTTTGGAGTCATGTATATCATATCTCTAGTTTTATTAAATGAAATTACATGCTACTTGCTCTATTTCTGAGTATATGATTATGTTGTATAATACATATCTCACTTTGATATTAACATAATGTGTTATATCACCATTGCTGAAATTAATCATCAGCAAGACGGATCCCTTAAATTTTCCTAGACGGATCCCTAGAAGGAGGGAACCGTGGAATCCGTGATACAAAAAACTATTTTTCTACTAACTTGGATCATATTTGCAGGAAATTGTGCATTATACTTGTTTTCTAACCTTTGTTTTGTAGTTATTCAATTTACACATGAAGACTTTGACACCCTAAAGCTAGGGGGAGCTTTGTGTCAAAGTAATACATTGTAAATTACTTGCAATATTAGAATTACATTTCATGACATCCCTTTGCAAAATTGCAATCATCAAGGGGGAGCACATTCGTCACATAGACGAAATATTTTGCAAACTTAGTTGCAAATGAACTAGCTTAGTATTATTTTCTTGACGCCCTTACATAGGGATGGTGTAACACCCCCAAATCTCGGTACAGCGGAAGACTTAATCAAGTTTTTGGGGCGTTACTATTGGATTGGTATCTCACACAAGTATAGCAAAAAGATAATCATTTAACATTCAAAACCAATCCCAAATTTAAGTATTCAAAACATTTAATCCAAAAGTATAAATATTAGGCCCAAAACATAATTTAATAAAATAGGTCCCCCAAAGTTTATCAGAGTCAAATATGATCCTTGAACCCCGCCTTCTTGCCAAGCTTTCACCGATCACGTATTCCAAACATCATTTAAATACCTGAAAAAACATGCTAAAAGGTCAGCTTACCCTGGTGAGTTCATAGGTTTAAGTTCAATAAAAACGTAGTGGACCTGTAGGACTTGATTTGCTATGCAAGACCTAAGATAGATAAATACCGTTCGCAATCGATCCTAACCGGATCACAATCCATATCCCGCATCCAGGGATCACTCGGGCCCAGCGACTCTAGTCCAGCATTGTCGTGGCAAAATCTAGAACAATTTCCAACCCCGGACTAGGTCGAGGTAGAAGTCTATTCTTAGCTAGGCACGGTTAACCTAGTCTAAGGCAACAACTACCGTACATCTATCTAAACAGTCAAGCATATAAGCAAATCCAAATAGTTTTAAAGGTCCAAAAACAGTAGCATGATTCTCACCCCAATTTAGTTAAAAACGTAGATAAAAGTGGGGCTATGAAACTCACCTCAAGCAAGCAACGTACGAATAAACACTAGCAGAAGATAACAGGTAATCACGGCACAGCAACTATTGACTCGGCACAACCTATTAATGTAGACCAATTTTAATATATAATTCCCATAATCAACGTTATCTACCCCAATGTATTCCATTTCGTTATTTCCAAAAATGTCTCGTTTCACCATTTAATCCTAGTGTTTGGTATCCTCGTGTGGGTGTATCGACTCAGTACATTGCTATGAATGCACAAAAATAACCAATATGTGACTCAATACAACACGATGGGCAATCTAAGCTATAAACTCTATAGTCCAATAAGTTTCGGAATAAATAGTAGACCTTATCGAATTCGTCAACTCGATAAACTCATTTATTTATTTGTGTCGCTTATTATCCCATAAATCAGTCGCATCCTAAAGAGTCATAAGGATAATTCACCCATTAATAAGGTTAACCAACGTACCTAGCGGCTCTTATTAGATTCGTCAACCTAATAAGTCCGCTACCCACGTAGATCAACACTATTAATGTTAGGTTATCTGTAACCCATGCACACAACGTAAGTAAATAAATACTTGAAAATGGTATTAAATGCCCATAATTGGCATTTATCGATAAACGTGTACTCGAAACATTAATTACTTATTTATTATAAAATATTTCCATTTTTAATCGTTAGTTTTCATTTAAAAATAGTAAATAACAAGACAAGACTTGTTATCGATATTTTTAGTATAAAAGCCCTTTTATTATTTATATTTCATAGTCTATTAGCATTTTTATATACATATATATATTTCGTCAAATTCCAAATGTTGATTTCATATCGTTATTCGTTTCGAGTCCACAAGCACGAGTCATGACTTCTCGGCTTTTAAATCAATCAATAGTCCAAACTATACTAAAGTCCAAGTTACGGAGTTGTCGGGGTCAACTATTGACTAAAAAGTCAAAGTAACACCGACGTTGCTCAAAGTTGACAATTATATATATATATCAAGTCCAATTAAAAGTCTTAATAGCGCAATTCAATCCCAAATCAACTCAAAACAATCTCGTCAACCAATCAACCAACCAATTATGCCCGAAACCAATGTTATGACCCTAATGGTCATGACACGGTCACGGTTAAGACCACGTGAACCAAACAAGCTCTAGAAGCTTTCCGGCTCCACGCGTCTCTTCCAAACACCAACAATATCAACCAACAAGCTACCAAAACGACCCGACCCGGACCCGTGGTCCAAGTGGGTCTTGTACGCAACCCAAGGCACACGTACCCAAGGCAACCCAATGTTATGACCCTAATGGTCATGACACGGCTCGTACACTACTCCCATCCAATCCAAACACTACCAAATCACTTCCAATACATCCAAATACAATCAATCAACCTCCAATCATCAACCAAACATCAAACCCAATGTCTATTCTAACCAAAAACATGAAACTAGACCTAAAATGCAAAAACCCATCAATATGATACACCACATGCTTACCAAACACTAGCTACATGTTTATTTAAGTGTTAATTAGACTTAATCCCATGTTTAAACCAAAAGCCCTAAAATTCGTGATATGGTCGAACCCTAATTAAGCCATACGTGGATTATTAGAGCTCAAACATGTGTTACCCATGTTCCATTTACCTTATTCAAGCCCGATCTACAATATTTGATGAAAACCCTAAAAGTACGAATCTTAATCTTAAGATTTGAAGGTGTCAATGAGGGTTTTAGTGAGAGTATTATATATGGATAGAAAGAGGATGAGAAGAGCTACAAGATGGTGGTGGACGTGTAGTACCACTCGCCGGAATTTGGCCGGAGGTGGCCGTACAAGGTGGCGGCGGTGGTGGGTTCTAGGGTTAGGGTTTATGTTAATTTTGGGGAGAGAGAGAGTAGAGAGAGAAAGTATGTTTTGTGTGTGTTTTTAGTGAGAGAAACAACTAGCAAAATGAGGGTGAGGGAGGCCTTATATACTTGGACAAAAGGACTCAAAAATAAATAAAAAGAAGAGAGGGGGATGCCGGCCATGGGGAAAAGTGGGGGGTTGGAGTCGTAATTTTTCGTAACTATCCCGTTTACCCATTCTCGAGCTCATATATTGTTCCCCGAGTGTCCCACGACATTCATTCGACTTTCTAATATCGTTATTTATGTTTTTCCACGAGTTTTGACTATTTATTTGCCAATTTTTGAGTTACGGTCTAAAAGTTACAATATTTCTCGTTTTAGGCTTTTCTAGTGACGAATCGAATAGTGCCTACCAAAAAGAGTTAAAACTCACACGATAACTAGTTCAATAATGAAATAAACCATAAAAACCAATAGACGATATAAAATCAAGTCATGGTTGATAAAAATAGTGATAAAGGAAAAATTCGGTTTAGTTTAACGTAATGCGGTTACCTAAAATAGACTCCCTAAATTGCATGTTGTCACAGCCTCCCAGCCTCAGAAGAAACCCGTCCTGGATTTCACTCCGAGTTGCTTGATGTCATGAAAAGTTTAGGATACTTCCTACGGAAAACGTCCTTACGTTCCCAAGTGAACTCCGGTCCATGTCGGGAGTTCCAATGAACTTTGATAATCGGAATACGGCTATTCTTCAGCCGTTTAATCTCACGATCCATGATCTCAATCGGTTCCTCAACGAAATTCAATTTCTCATCAATACGAATATCTCTTAAGGGCACAACTATGTTTTCCTCCGAAAGACATTTCTTAAGATTACTAATGTGAAAGACATTGTGTACACTGCTCAATTCCGATGGTAGCTCCAGGCGGTATGCTACCGGTCCGATTCTTTCCAGGATCGGAAAGGGACCAATATATCAGGGATTGAGTTTTCCACGTTTTCCAAAACGGATCATTCCTTTCCAAGGAGAAACTTTCAACATAACACGATCTCCAAACTGAAATTCTAAAGGTCTACGTCTCCTATCGGCATAACTCTTTTGTCTATCACGAGCAGTTTGAAAACGGTTACGAATCTGAACTATCTTCTCAGTGGTTTCTAGGACAAGTTCGGGACCTGTAAGTTGACTCTCGCCAAATTCAGCCCAACAAACAGGAGAACAACATTTTTGGCCATACAGTGCCTCAAATGGAGCGGCCTTAATGCTAAAATGATAACTATTGTTGTAAGAGAATTTGGCCAAAGGGAGATGTCTCTCCCAGCCCTTGCCGAAATCAATAACACAGGCTCTAAGCATATCCTCTAAAGTCTGAATGGTTCTCTCGCTTTAACCATCGGTTTGAGGGTGATAAGCAGTACTCATATCCAGGTTTGTTCCTAACGCTGACTGTAAGGATCTCCAAAAGTGGGATGTAAAACGGCTATCTCTATCGGAAATGATAGATATCGGTACTCCATGATGCGATACTATCTCCTTAAGATACAATCGAGCAAGCTTATCGAGACTATCGGTTTCACTAATGGCTAAGAAGTGAGCAAACTTATTTAAACGATCAACGATTACCCAGATAGTGTCATTGCCGCTAGCTGTTCTTGGTAATTTGGTGATAAAGTCCATGGCGATTCGCTCCCATTTCCATTCTGGGAGTTCGGGTAAGAGTCCTGAGGGTTTCTGGTTTTCGGCATTTACCTTAGAACAAGTCAGGCACCAACTGACATACTGAGCTACATCGGCTTTCATATTAGGCCACCAGTAGAGTTTCTTAAGGTCCTGATACATCTTATCGGCTCCGGGATGAATAGAGTATTTTGATTTATGCGACTCATGCATAATCAACTCACGGATTCCACCATGAAATGGTATCCAGCTTCTGTCTTTGAAGCATAACGTTCCATCGGAACGCTTCAAGAAGCCGTTTTCACTTTCTACCATTCCATGAAGATTCTCGTAAGGATGGTTCTCTTCCGTCAATGCTGCAGCTTGGGCGGCTAAGATTTGAGACGGTAGGGACGAAACTATGGTCATTCCTAGGGATCGAACGAGTAGGGGTGGAATATCCTCCTTACGACTAAGTGCATCAGCCACAACATTAGCCTTACCAGGATGATAACGAATCTCACAATCGTAATCACTAAGAAATTCGAATCTCACAATCGGGATGCATAGCAATCACCTTCTCCCGTTTCATCAGAACAGCACCTAAGCCATTATGCGAAGCGTCGCAGTACACGACAAAGTCTTCGCTTCCTTCAGGAAAAGCCAGGATGGGCGCACTACACAACTTCTCCTTCAAAAGTTGGAATGCTTCTTCTTCCTTTTCTCCCCATTCATACTTAACGTCCTTCTGTGTCAGTTTAGTCAGCGACTTAGCTATCTTGGAAAATCCCTCAATGAACCTCCTATAATAGCCTGCTAAACCTAGAAACTGGCGGACTTCTGACGGGTTCTTAGAAGCTGCCCATTCCTTAATGGCTTTAATCTTATCTAGGTCAACATGAACACCTCGACTATCTATCACGTGACCTAAGAATTGCACGGACGGAATCCAAAATTCACACTTAGAGAATTTGGCATACAGCTTCTCCTCTCTCAACAATCCTAAAATGAGCCTCAAATGCTCTTCGTGTTCCTCTCTACTCTTGGAGTATATCAAGATGTCGTCTATAAATACTATCACAAACTTATCCAGATATGGCTTACATACTCTGTTCATGAGATCCATGAAAACCGCTGGCGCGTTGGTCAAACCAAATGATATCACTTGGAATTCATAGTGCCCATAACGAGTCCTAAATGCCGTCTTAGGGATATTCTCCTCTCGAACTCTAAGCTGGTGATAACCAGACCGTAAGTCGATCTTAGAAAAGACACTAGCTCCATGGAGTTGGTCGAATAGGTCATCTATTCTAGGTAACGGATATCGGTTCTTCACCGTCAACTTATTCAATTCCCTATAATCGATACACATCCGAAACAATCCATCCTTCTTCTTCACAAACAACACCGGTGCTCCCCACGGTGACGAACTTGGTTGAATGAATCCCTTCTCTGACAACTCTGCCAACTGTTTAGACAGTTCCTCCAATTCTCTTGGAGCAAGTCGATAGGGTGCCCGGGCTACGGGTGCAGCACCGGGTATCAACTCTATTTGGAATTCCACTTGTCGGACATGTGGAATCCCTGGCAGATCGTCGGGAAACACATCCTGAAATTCTCTAACGACGGGTACATCATTAAGGTGTCTTTCACTCTTCTCCTCGCTTTTCTTTTCAGAAATTCGAGCCAAGAAAAGACAACCTCCTCTATCGATGTACTTCTGGGCCTTAATACAAGAAATGATGCTCAACCAGGAAGGACTTCCACAGTCGCTCCGATCTCCTTGTATGCTCAGAACGTTTCTGCCATACGGTAAACGCACGACCTTCTCATCGCAGATGATGTGTGCACCATTCTTCGACAACCAATCCATTCCGATTATGACGTCAAAACTTCCCAAGGTAACTGGCAATAGGTCTATGCTAAATGGGCGGTCTAAGAAACTTAAGGTACAACCTCGAACTACAGTGTCTATCTTCTCCCTATTTTCATTAGCTAATTCCACATCGTAACTAAACCCTAGAGGTGTTTGGGAGATTCCTAGTAATGGCATAAAATTGGTGGATACAAAACTCATATCCGCACCAGTATCAAACAGTATGGAAGCATAGCAATTATTGAGAAGGAACGTACCCGTAACTACGTTAGGGTCCTCACCAGCTTCCTTCCCAATAGCATACACACGCGCTGTTCCCATGTCTCTCTGCTGATTCCTAGCACCATGGTTTCCCTGGTTCTCCACAACCTCATGCTTCACAGGGTTTAAGCCATTATTTCCCACACCTCGGTTAGAAAATCCTCCTACATTACCGGGATTTCCTCTCATCCACGGCTCTCGGCACTCATTCTTGAAGTGTCCCTTCTTTCCACATCCAAAACAGGTGACAGTGGCCTTCTAGTCCGCTCCTTGTGCAGTTTGAGCTGCAGCAAGTGGTCGGGACCTACAGTCTTTGGCCAAGTGTCCTACCTTAGAGCACTTCCTACACACATTCGGGCACAGTCCATGGTGGTGTCGGTTACAACGACCACACATGGGTCTACTACCTTCATAACCTTTCCTTTCTCCATTTCCTATGGTGAACACCCTGGCTGTCTCATGCCGTTTGTTGCCATTCCCTTTAACAACTTCATTCCTCTTCCTCTTATCACTCCTATCACTCTTACCCTTGTCTCCTACTTCTAATACATAAGAGTCCATCAAACGATGAGCCACAGTAATTGCCTCATGCAAATTAACTGGCTTCGCAGTGATGACATCATTTCGAGTAGCTAAAGGTAATCCATCAGTATACCTCTCAATCTTAAGGTCGTCAGTGCGAAACATATCAGGGCAAAGCAATGATAACTCTTGGAAACGACGATTGTAAGTCGTCATGTCAGTACCCTTAACCTTATGGTTCCAAAATTCAATCTTTAACTTCTTAACTTCATTCCTAGGATAGTAAGTCTTGATCAAGAGAGTCTTAAACTGAGTCCAAGTCATACTATAAGCTACCTCACTTCCTACTGATCTGTGATAGTTGTTCCACCAGGTCAATGCTTCGTCCTTCAAGGTAAATATTGCATACTTAACCTTACAATCCTCATCACAATTACTAACGGAAAACACATATTCAGTCTTCTCTAACTACCTAGTTAGGTAAACTACTCCCTAAGTTCCTCCGAACTCGATGGGACCAAAGAATCGAAACTTTTTGTAGTCTAAGCTAGCAGTTCAACGACACGCTGCGTCACTAGCTGGTCAATGTGGGCTGGGTTCACAGGTGGAGGGTTTTGCGGAACAGGACCATTCTCAGCACGGTCGTTCACATTCGAGTTTCTTATAGCTGGGTTATCAGTGTTCAGGTTCTCAACAGGTGGAGTGGTCGGTGCCGGGCGACGACCTCGATGGCCAGGGGCAACCCCAACAGCAGGAGCTGCTTGGTTTTTCCTAAGCGGGTTTTGTATTGTTGCCATCATTCTGAAAGCAAGAAGAACAGTTTCATAAGTTCACAATTCACGCTCTAAAGATAGAGTTGGGTTCCTAGTATCACCAATTAACGCTCGAATACATAATCAAGGTCAACAAGGATAACACTATACCAAAACAAAACAATCAGAGACTGAATCATAACTAAAGAGTGCACGTTCCAATAACCATAACTCATAGGTTTCAAAAGTGGAAATACATGGAAGGATACGAAGAAATCAAAAACAATCCAAACAAGGATACAAATAATACAACTAGGATAGATCTACATCTCGAACCAAGTACTACTTAGTTTTAAGATGGTACAAAGCTATGAATCTAATACTATCTAGCCACGATCACGAATACCACTAACGGATCTCCTAACATCGTCAACCTCTCTCCACAAAGATGCCAACTCAACACGTCGAGCGTCGCAATCACTTTTAAGATCTACGACCTCTCTCTCCAACTCACCAATCCTACGCCAAATCGCTCTATCAGCAGGTCCCCAACCTGCTCCTGGAGCTCCGACATACCCTGACGCAGAATCGTGGTCCTCCTGACTACAGTACCCATATCAGCCCTCAAATCCTCTATACTAGCCCTCGATACTCCAACCAACCGATCTGTCAACCTACTAAGCCTAGTACCCTGTGATGTAATCCTCTTCCACATTAGACCCATCTCACCATACTCCTCGGGCTCTGAAGCAATCTCTGATGGTATCTCAGATCCTAACGGGCTACCTATCTCAGGTGAATGTGGAGGTAAACCTAAACCAAAAGGCTGTCCCGGGGAATCAGGCTCAGGCAAAAGAGAACCTGGTCTTGGAGAATGTGCAGGACTCTTCAATGGAGGAGTACCCCCTTCTGGGATATCCTCATCATCCCCCTGAGGATCCTCATCCTCATCTACATACTGCTCCTCAATCTCATGATCCTCCTCGACCTCATGCTCCTCCTCGCCCTCATCCTCAGAGGGAGAGTCCATGAGTCGGAGTCTCTGTGCGGGTAAATCCTGAGATGGTTCAGTAGGGGATCTAGGTATTCTAAGACATGGTGATGCTGGTGGGGATCACAGAAAAGAGTGGGCTGCTAAACGGATAGGTGATGATGGTGGTCTCACGGACATGCGGGCAGTACTATGAGCAAGCCTAGGAGTCTGGGCTCGTGTTAAGACCTGATGTAAAGTGAGCTGCCTAAATGAGCTAGGGCGATCTGATGATGATGAACTAGAGTGACGAGTAATCTCATAAGGATCACCCTGCGCAACCGTCATGAGAGTCAATGCTGGGGAACTAGCTATAGCAAAGACCTCCTCAGACACATCAAAAGCTAGTGAAGGCATAGTCTGTGACAATGGCATAGGGTAGGTATAAGTGTTCGAAAACAACTAGTTTTAACAAGCGCATCAACTTAACCAAAACATGTATCACATAGTGAAATCTTTTAAAAGTAGAGGTATTACATTACTCAAAATATGCCTTTAAATAAAGGGAAAATGGTCTAAAAAGGCATCCAACTTGCCACTTTTTCCTTTTGTAGGCATGAAACTTTTAATTTTCCTATTGTAGCATCCAACTTTCTTAATTTTCCTATTGTAGGCCTGCAGCGCAAAAAAGTGAGGTGACAATAGAAAATTTAAGGATGTTGGATGCCTACGAATATAAAGATTAAGGAAGTTGGATGCATACAATAGGATGATTAAGAAAGTTAGATGCTACAAATAGGAAAATTAAAAAAGTTGGATGCTACAATAGGAAAATTAAAAGTTTAATGCCTACAAAAGGAAAAAGTGGCAAGTTAGATGCCTTTTTAGACCATTTTCCCTTAAATAAAACACGTAAGTTCAGTTCTATCACATAATCCCATATCAAATCAATCGAGTTCAAAATTCCAAAATCATAATATATTGTTTACTCAAATCAAATCCGTAGTATCTCGATAATCACATCACATTTACCCAAAATCAATAATCGTATCCCAAAACATATCATCTCATAAGTCAAATTGTAGTTCATACCATAATCAAATAAGAAGCTTCGGCTTGGCAAGCGGGCGTGCGTCAGTCGAGAATCAATTTTCTTAAAACGTGGTTATAGTTTAGGGTTTATAAAATACCTAGTTCTCTATAACCTTGAGCTCTGATACCAATCTGTAACACCCCCAAATCTCGGTACAGCAGAAGACTTAATCAAGTTTTCGAGGCGTTACTATTGGATTGGTATCTCACGCAAGTATAGCAAAAAGATAGTCATTTAACATTAAAAACAAATCCCAAATTTAAGTATTCAAAACATTTAATCCAAAAGTATAAATATTATGCCCAAAACATAATTTAATAAAATAGGTCCCCAAAGTTTATCAGAGTCAAATATGATCCTTGAACCCCGTCTTCTTGCCAAGCTTCCACCGATCACGTATTCCAAACATCATTTAAATACCTGAGAAAACATGCTAAAAGGTCAGCTTACGCTGGTGACTTCATAGGTTTAAGTTCAATAAAAACATAGTGGACCTGTAGGAGTTGATTTGCTATGCAAGACCTAAGATAGATAAATACCGTTCGCAATCGATCCTAACCAGATCACAATCCATATCCCGCATCCATGGATCACTCGGGCCCAGCGACTCTAGTCCAGCACTGTCGTGGCAAAATCTAGAACAATTTCCAACCCCAGACTAGGTCGAGGTAGAAGTCTATTCTTAGCTAGGCACGGTTAACCTAGTCTAAGGCAACAACTACCGCACATCTATCTAAACAGTCAAGCATATAAGCAAATCCAAATATTTTTAAAGGTCCAAAAACAGTAGCATGATTCTCACCCCAATTTAGTTAAAAAGGTAGATAAAAGTGGGGCTATGAAACTCACCTCAAGCAAGCAACGTACGAATAAACACTAGCAGAAGATAACAGGTAATCACGGCACAACAACTATCGACTCGGCACAACCTATTAATGTAGACCAATTTTAATATATAATTCCCATAATCAACATTATCTACCCCAATGTATTCCATTTCGTTATTTCTAAAAATGTCTCGTTTCACCATATAATCCTAGTGTTTGGTATCCTCGTGTGGGTGTATCGACTCAGTATGATGCTATGAATGCACTCAAATAACCAATATGTGACTCAATGCAGCACGATGAGACATCTAAGCGATAAACTCCATAGTCCAATAAGTTTCGGAATAAATAGTAGACCTTATCGAATTCGTCAACTCGATAAACTCATTTATTTATTCGTGTCGCTTATTATCCCATAAATCAGTCGCATCCTAAAGAGTCATAAGGATAATTCACCCGTTAATAAGGTTACCCAATGTACCTAGCGGCTCTTATTAGATTTGTCAACCTAATAAGTTCGCTACCCACGTGGATCAACACTATTAATGTTAGGTTATCCGTAACCCATGCACACAACGTAAGTAAATAAATACTTGAAAATGGTATTAAATGCCCATAATTGGCATTTATCGATAAAAGTGTTATCAAAACATTAATTACTTATTTATTATAAAACATTTCCATTTTTAGTCGTTAGTTTCCATTTAAACATAGTAAATAACAAGATAAGACTTGTTGTTGTTAGGATCGTATTTTTGGTTGATATGGTGAATCGGGAGGTCCTGGAAGATGGAAGAAACCCATCTTCAAGTTAGAGAGAGAAACTAGAGAGAGAAGGGAGAATACTAGGTGTTTTATTAATGAAAGGTGAAAGATACACTAATGTGACTCACCCCTCCATGGAAGTATTGAGGGGTTTATATACCCAAACACATACAACAATGGGTGATTGACAAAACAAGCCCATCTGTTTAAGGTAACAAAGATAGAAACTGTAATCCAGTCAATGTCGTTCCATTTAAGAGTTAGGAGCGATTCCAACAATCTTCCCCCAATGGGACGACATAAGGGATTACTTACAACATTTACTACAAATATAGAAAACAAATAAAGAAAAGTCTTCATAAGCTCTTCAAGTGCTGAGGATGATGAAAGTTTACGCTCTTTGTCTTCTTGTACCTTGACTTGAGAACCGTTTTCTTCACTTGTAGGCAAATGATGTAATATGCATAAATTGGATTAACTTCCCCCCAATTCATGCTGCATGTCTTTAGCAGCTTCTCCGTACACTCCTTTTTGGCGAAGTTTCTGAATCATCTTCCCCCCAAACTGACAACCGTCTTCATCAGATTCGAAACTTTGATGTAGTGAACATTTCCTCTAACTTTTGAAGTTTTCAGTACGCAGCGGAATTTGTAGATGAGCAGTAAACCACACAAGGTAAATCTGACTTGTTACGGAAAATCCGTTCGGGGGTAACATGCAAGAAATCAACAAGATCTTCTCACGTATGTAGATGCTTCACACCAAACAAACCACGAAAAACGAAATGAAACGGCTTCCCCCTGAATGTTGCGGTCTATCGGAATAATAGTTACCAGTGAATCTGCAATTACTCGATAAAATGATCGTGTGTGAGGCATCACAACATCATATTTACGTAACTTCACACACGATAACTCTGTGAAAGTGAGACGATAACACCAACTCGAGAAATTTTAACCACTGATCGTCTCATTTCTTCCCCCTGATTGAAAAAATTCATGAAAGGAGAGGGTTTTTGAAAAAAATCCAAAAACAACAAAGGAAGCAGACACCACCTATACTCTCTTCCCCCCGATGTTTTCAATGAATCAGAATCATACACCACGTATGTTGATGATGAAATTGGAGACATCGAAACCATGTATGTCCAAGTAGTCGAACAATTGTGAAGTACCATAAATATCATGTGAGAATCAATTGCTGATAAGACTTCTCTACTCGTGTATACTCTTCTCAGCTAACTCTTTACCGACCCCATTATCATCTTGCGGTTAAATGCCCCAAAAAATAGCCTTCATTAACGGTTTAAATGAACTTGATAATGGTTTCCCGATCTTGTCAAAAATGTATCCCCGTGAAAATTTATCATACCAAAATACCACTCGATAACCAAATGTTATCAAAATTTTTGGCTAAATAAAACATTACACCAAAAATTCGGATATCATTATTGTGAGTCCAGCATGCGGTTCACCATTTCAGCCCAAATAATGAATATATGATCCAAGGCCCAAATATCTTGATCCAAGACCACATAAATATATCCGGTTGAGATGCTAAGCCCATATCCCTATAAAAATACTACAACCGAACATTTGATAACCCTTAAAAGACATCTTGACCTAAACCTAAATTCATTTTGTGATAAAAACGCCTACACTTTTATCTTTTTCTCTTTCAAAGCAGTCAACACATTCAAATCACATCTCTCCAACAAACTGATATCATCAATCACTCTTCACATACCCATTCATATAAGATTTATCTCATCATCAAACACATCCCACATAACAAGCCGAATCAACAAACACAAGAACTTGATGACATATTTATTCAATTCTAATCAAGACAGATTCTTTGGAGAATCTCAGGTAGGTTCACGTTTTGTATTTTCGTTTTGATGTCATGAACGAAACAAGGTAAGGGGAATAACAAAATTGTTATTATTTCTTATCCTTTATTCGTATAATAACGAAGCAAAGCTTCAACACGGATCAGTGATGATGATTGTTTCAATTAAAACAATCTATAAAAGATTGCAAAAAATGAAACTAATTTCAGTTCTTTCTTGTTATTTCGTTTGAGTCTTGGATATGAATGAGAGATGGGGAGTGATAGTTAGGGTACTTTGAAGTGAGTCTAGATGTAGGATAAGTTGGTTTTGGTTTTTCGGATTGATGAGGTTATGGCTGAGGTCGAAATGGGTTTTGGTAAATGGTATACGGTATGTTTGAGGGCGTGGTCATGTTTACGCATAACTTCCTTTTCCATTTGTACTCGTAAAAAAAATTTCGTACGCGTAATCTTTCTTAGCTCGAAACCTTATGCGTAACATCATGGTCTTAACCATATGCGTAGCCTTACGCGTAAAAGAGTCTTAGGCGTAGCCCATTCTTACGCGTAAGCCTAGGCTTATGCATAAGAGCATATGCGTAACTTTTCATACGCGTAACTTCACAGCTACGCGTAACACCTTTGTAGATTCCCCTTATGCGTAAGTTTAGGGTTTTGACCCTTTGACCACTTTTTCTGACAAGTTTTCCGACTGAAAAATCCGACCATCTTCATAAAATACCCAGAAAAGCATAAATCTGCTTCTGTTTTTGCCAGTTTGACCATGAAACTGAATGTTTGACCACAATAATATTTCACATATTTGGTATAAAAAGCCCCATAAATGACTGTTTGGACAAGGTGACCCAAGACAGATGATAACAGATGAAAGATCAGGATTTTTTTTTTATGTTACCAAGGATAAGGATACAAAAAACATGTATTAAAAAATAACCTGTTAACCCAAAAAAATATGAAAGGTTAAGAATAAAAAACAGATTTTTTAACACAAGATTTTGACAAGATAACATCACCAAAATCAACCATAAATAACAAACCGACCGGGCTTTTGATACCAATGTTAGGATCGTATTTTTGGTTGATATGGTGAATCGGGAGGTCTTGGAAGATGGAAGAAACCCATCTTCAAGTTAGAGAGAGAAACTAGAGAGAGAAGGGAGAATACTAGGTGTTTTATTAGTGAAAGGTGAAAGATACACTAATGAGACTCACCCCTCCATGGAAGTATGGAGGGGTTTATATACCCAAACACATACAACAATGGGTGATTGACATAACAAGCCCATGTGTTTAAGGTAACAAAGATAGAAACTGTAATCCCGTCAATGTCGTTCCATTTACGAGTTAGGAGCGATTCCAACAGTTGTTGATATTTTTAGTATAAAAGCCCTTTTATTATTTATATTTCATAGTCTATTAGCATTTTTATATACGTATATATATTTCGTCAAATTCCAAATGTTAATTTCATATCGTTATTCGTTTCGAGTCCACAAGCACGAGTCATGACTTCTCGGCTTTTAAATCAATCAATTGTCCAAACTATACTAAAGTCCATGTTACGGCGTTGTCGGGGTCAACTATTGACTAAAAAGTCAAAGTTACACCGACGTTGCTCAAAGTTGACAATTACATATATCAAGTCCAATTAAAAGTCTTAATAGCGCAATTCAATCTCAAATCAACTCAAAACAATCTCGCCAACCAATCAACCAACCAATTATGCCCAAAACCAATGTTATGACCCTAATGGTCATGACACGGTCACGGTTAAGACCACGTGAACCAAATAAGCTCTAGAAGCTTTTCGGCTCCACGCGTCTCTTCCAAACACCAACAATATCAACCAACAAGCTATCAAAACGACCCGACCCGGACCCGTGGTCCAAGTACGTGGCCTTGGTGGCTCGTCACCACTTCCATCCAATCCAAACACTACCGAATCACTTCTAATATATCCAAATACAATCAATCAACCTCCAATCATCAACCAAACATCAAACCCAATGTATATTCTAACCAAACACATGAAACTAGACCTAAAATGCAATAACCCATCAATATGATACACCACATGCTTACCAAACACTAGTTACATGTTTATTTAAGTGTTAATTAGACTTAATCCCACGTTTAAACCAAAAGCCCTAAAATTCGTGATATGGTCGAACCCTAATTAAGCCATATGTGGCTTATTAGAGCTCAAACATGTGTTACCCATGTTTCATTTACCTTATTCAAGCCCGATCTACAATATTTGATGAAAACCCTAAAAGTACGAATCTTAATCTTAAGATTTGAAGGTGTTATGAGGGTTTTAGTGAGAGTATTATATATGGATAGAAAGAGGATGAGAAGAGCTACAAGATGGTGGTGGAGGTGTAGTACCACTCGCCGGAATTTGGCCGGAGGTGGCCGGACAAGTTGGTGGCGGTGGTGGGTTCTAGGGTTAGGGTTTATGTTAATTTTGGGGAGAGAGTGAGTAGAGAGAGAAAGTGTGTTTTGTGTGTGTTTTTAGTGAGAGAAACAACTAGCAAAATGAGAGTGAGGGAGGCCTTATATACTTGGATAAAAGGACCCAAAGATAAATAAAAATGAGGGAGGAGGGTGCCGGCCATAGGGAAAAGTGGGGGGTCGGAGTCGTAATTTTTCGTAACTATCGCGTTTACCCATTCCCGAGCTCATATATTGTCCCCCGAGTGTCCCACGACATTTATTCGACTTTCTAATATCGTTATTTATGTTTTTCCACGAGTTTTGACTATTTATTTGCCAATTTTCGAGTTACGGTCTAAAAGTTACAATATTTCTCTTTTTAGGCTTTTCTAGTGCCGAATCGAAGAGTGTCTACCAAAAAGAGTTAAAACTCACACGATAACTCGTTCAATAATGAAATAAACCATAAAAACCAATAGATGATATAAAATCAAGTCATGGTTGATAAAAATAGTGATAAAGGCAAAACTCGGTTTAGTTTAACGTAATGCGGTTACCTAAAATAGACTCCCTAAATTGCTAGTTGTCACAGATGGACTCGTCAAGAGGGAGTAAAGACGAGATCCTTTCCCGTTACTTGCTCTCTATTTTTTTATTTCTTTCACAAGTTTTTTTTTTTAAAACAATGTGTTAGTTTCCTTTCGAAGCTCTTTTTGTTTCGACAAAAAGGGGGAGAAGAAAGTAAAAACTACAAATTCAAACTTTTACGAATTCTAGATTTTCCTTAAAATAATTTTATGTTTTGTCATCAACAAAAAGGGGGAGATTGTTAATACAAATAAACCGTAAAAACGTTTATTTATATTTTACGATCTTCTAAATGTTTTGTCGATAACAAACGTAAAATCATTTTAACAAAACAAATAAAATACGTAAATGGTTTGAACTAATAGTTTCTAACATACTTATGTTTTCACATAAAACACTAAAACAAGTATAAGTGATTTTATGATTTAATATTACATATGTACAACAACTAGTGTTTACATATTTGGGTAAAATATACACATAACTATTATGTAGTATATTGGGTAATATAAATGGGTAGAAACTTAAGTATCATAACCCATTGACCAAATACATTGAATGTAGTTGGGTACAACCCAAAGTCCATGACCCATATAGCTTGACCCATAATCCATTGCATGACATCATGCTTATATCATATATGGATAATATCCATAACCCATGGTATTGACCCATACCCATGTGACTAGGTGCATTTCACTCAAAAGATACATTGTATCTAGTTAAAGACCCATGGATCAACCCATGACCCATGACCCATGACCCATAACCAAAATACCCATGGGTAAAGACGAGCGTCCCACGGATCCCTAGCTTTACGCTAGACGGATCCCTTGTAGGAGGGATCCGTAGGATCCGGGGAACAGTAGACATTTTCCTTTATAAATAGTGAGCCATTTCTTCATTGTTTCTCACCCCTTTTCTCACATACTTTCTCCTTGAGTTAAAAACTCTCTAACCCCATATCCAAGTGATCTATGTTTGTAGTTTTGTTTTTGTGTGATCCTCTAGGTTCCCCTTAAAGGCGAGATCACCACCTTTGAAGTCAAGCAAGCTCAAGTCCATGAGTTGCCATACTTCCTCATCATCAAGACTACTGAAGTCCTCTTGTTGATGATTCTTTTCTTTCTTCTAAGAAGTGTAGTGTTGAAGACATTAGTGAAAGATGTCTCAAGTGTCAAGACAAAGACATTAGTGAAAGGTGTTGATCGTCTATATTATAGGCATTAGTGAAGGGTGCCTAGAAGTCAAGTCACAAGACATTAGTGAAGGGTGTCTTGAAGATCTATTTAAATGCATTAGTGAAAGGTGCCTTAGATGTACATTCGATATGGTGTGTTTTGATGTACAAGATAGATTAGTATTAGATCCAAAGATATTGATATCCTTGATGATGTTGTAATAAGGAGTTGGTCTCCTTTGGGATTAGTCGTTGGTGTAGTGTTGGGTAGTAGTTCCTCCATTGTAATGGAACTCGGCTGTGACAACAGGCAATATTAGGGAGTCTATTTTAGGTAACCGCATTACGTTAAATTAAACTGAGATTTGCCTTTATCACTATTTTATAACCCGTGACTTGATTTTATATCGTCGATTGGTTTTTACGGTTTATTTCATTATTAAATGAGTTATCGTATACGTTTTAACTCTATTTAGTAGGCACTATTCGATTCGGCACTAGAAAAGCCTAAAACAAGAGTTATCGTAACTTTTAGACCGTAACTCGAAAATTGACAAATAAATAGTCAAAAATTGTGGAAAAATGTAAGTAACGATGTTGGAAAGTTAAATAAATGTCGTGGGACACTCGGGGGACGATATGTGAGCTCGGGAATGGGTAAACGAGATAGATACGAAAAGTTTCAACCCGAACCCTCCCCTTTTTCTTTATGCCCCCCCCCCTTCCTAATTTAATTATTTTGAGGTCCCTAAGTCCCATGTATATAAATGGTCATCCACCCTCACTTCCACCTTTCATCCTCTTACTAAAAACACACACAATACACCTTTCTCTCTCTTGTTTCTCTCTCTAATAAACCCTAGCCGCCACCTTCATTAAATCCGGCCACCACCGCCACTATTCCGGCGTGTCAACCACCACCTCCACCACCAAAAGATATATCTCTTTCTCCTCTTTCCAACCATATATTACAAGCTCCATTTGGACATCAATAACACCTTCAAATCCTTGAATCAAGATTCGTACTTTTAGTTTTTCAAAGGGCTTTTGAAATTGGTGATTAGATAAGGTAAAGGGAACATGTTTTGAGCTTGTTTAAGCAATAAAAACCCACGAATTGTAAATTAGGGTTTCGACCTAATTTCTATTTTTGGGGCTTTTGGGTGGAACATGAAATTAAAGCTAATTAGTGATGAAATAAACAAGTAATTAGTGTTTGGTACATGTGTGGTGCATTAATTTGATGGGTTTGTGCATTGAGGGTTTAGTTGCATGTTCTTGATTAAGAATAGTTGATGGGTTTTGTGTTTGGTTAGTGTTTGGAGCTTGAATGATTGGATTTGAGTGTTGTAGAATTGATTTGGTTGTGTTTGGTTGTGTAATATGGGATGTACAAACCACCTAGGGCTCGTACATGGCTCATGAGAGGCGTACGAGAGGCATTTGGGTCATGGGTCCGAGTCGGTCGATTTGGTAGCTTATTGATTGGTTTTGTTGAGGTTTGGATGAGACGCGTGGAGCCGAAAAGCTTCTAGAGCTTGTTTGGTTCACGTGGTCTTGACCGCGACCGTGTCATGACCATTAGGGTCATAACATTGGTTTCGAGTATAATTGGTTGATGGATTGGTTGGCGAGATTGGTTTGACTTGTTTTGGGATTGAATTGCGATATTGTGACATTTAATTTGGACTTGATATATATATTGTTGACTTTGAGCTACGTCGGCGTCACTTTGACTTTTTAGTCAATAGTGGACTTCGACAAAGCCGTAACATGGACTTTAGTATAATTTGCACAATTGATTGATTAAAAGCCGAGAAGTTATGACTCGTGCTTGTGGACTCGAAACGAATAACGATATGAGATTAATAATGGAATTTGACAAAATATATATATATATATATATATATATATATATATATATATATATATATATATATATATATATATATATGAAATTTCTAATAAAACTATGAAATGTAAATAATAATGGGCTTTTGTACCGAAAATATCGATAACAAGATTTATCTTGTTATTTACTATTTTTAAACGGAAACTAACGACTAAATTGGAAAGGTTTTGTAATAAATAAGTAATTAAGGTTTTGAGTACACGTTTATCAATAAATGTCAATTGCGGACATTTAATATTGGATAAGTAGTTATTTATTTGCTTTATGTGTGCATGGGTTACAGATAACCTAACGTTAATAGTGTTGATCCACGTAGGTAGCGGACTTATTAGGTTGACGAATCTAATAAGAGCCCGCTAGGTACGTTGGGTAACCTTATTAATGGGTGAATTATCCTTATGACTCTTTAGGATACGATTGATTTATGGGATAATAAGCGACACGAATAAATGAATGAGTTTATCGAGTTGACGAATTCGATAAGGTCTACTATTTATTCCGAAACTTATTGAACTATGGAGCTTATCGTTTAGAGGTCTCATTGTGTCGCATTGAGTTATATATTGGTTGTTTGAGTGCATTCATGGCATCATATTGAGTGATACACCCACATGAGGATACCAAACACTAGGATTAATGGTGAAACGAGACGTTTTTGGAAATAAAGAAATGGAATATATTGGGGTAGATAACGTTGATTTTGAGGAATATGTGTATTAAAGTTGGTCTACATTAATAGGTTGTGCCGAGTCGATAGTTGTTGTGCTGTGATTTATGTTATCTTCTGCTAGTGATATTTGTGCGTTGATTGTGCGTTGATTGCTTGAGGTGAGTTTCATAGCCCCACTTTTATCTACGTTTTAACTACGTTTTGAACTACTTTGGGGTGAGAATCATGCTGCTGTTTTTGGACCGTTAAAACTATTTGGATTTGCTTATATGCTTGACTGTTTAGATAGATGTGTGGTAGTTGTTGCCTTAGTTTAGGTTTAACCGTGCCTAACTAAGAATAGACTTCTACATCGACCTAGTCCGGGGTTGGCAATTGTTCTAGATTTTGCCACGACAGTGCTGGACTAGAGTCGCGAGCTCGAGTAGTCCCTGGATGTGGGACGTGTGTTATGATTGGTGATCCGGGTAGGATCGGTGTGCAAACGGTATTTATCTATCTTAGGTCTTGCATAGCAAATCAACTCTTACTGGTCCACTATGATTTTGTTGAACTTAAACATATGAACTCACCAGCGTAAGCTGACCTTTTAGCATGATTTCTCAGGTATTTGAAAGATGTTTGGAATATGTGGATTGCGGAAGCTTGGCAAGAAGGAGGGGTTCAAGGATCATTTCTGACTCTGATAAACTATGGGGACCTATTTTATTAAACTATGTTTTAGGCCTAATATTTATACTTTCGGATTAAATGTTTGAATATTTGATTTGGGATTGGTTTTAAATGGTTAAATGGTTATCTTTTATTATACTTGTGTGCGATACCAATCCAAAAAGTAACGCCCCGAAAACTTGATTAAGTCTTCCGCTGTACCGAGATTTGGGGGTGTTACAGATTGGTATCAGAGCTCAAGGTTATAGAGAATTAGGTATTTTATAAACCCTAAACTATAACCACTTTTGAGAAAAATTGATCCTCGACCGATGCACGCCCGCTTGCCAAGCCGAAGCTTCTTATTTGATTATTGTATGAACTGCGAATTGAATCATGAGATGTATGTTAAGGGATATTGTGAACTGATTATGGAAACCTTATGATATGGAGATATGATTATTGATTTCAGAAATGATATACGATTATTGATTTTGCAAACGATATACGATTATTGATTTTGGAAACGATATATGATTATGGAATTTCGGAAATGAGAGATGATTATTGGTTTTTGAAAATGAGATGTGATTATCGAGATATTACGGAATTTGATTTGAGTAAACGGTATATTATGATTTTGGAGTTTTAACTCGACTGATTTGACATGTGATTATGTGATGGAACGAAACTTATGATTTCGAACTCGATTGATTTGATATGTGATTATGTGATGGAACGGAACTTATGTGTTTTATTTAAAAGGCATATTTTGAGTAATGCGGTACCTACACTTTTAAAATCTTTCATTATGTGATATATGTTTTGGGATAAGTTGATGCGCTTGTTAAAACTGGTTGTTTCGAACACTTATACCTACCCTATGCCATTGTCACACACTATGCCTTCACTAGCTTTTGATGTGTCTGAGCAGGTCCTTGATGTAGCTAGTTCGCCAGCATTGACTCTCATGATGGTTGGCAAGCAGGTGATCCTTATGAGATTGCCCGTCCCACTAGTTCATCATCATCAGATCGACCTAGTTCGTCTAGGCAGCTCACTTTACATCAGGTCTTAGCACGAGCATAGACTCCTAGGCTTGCTTATAGCACTGCTCGCATGTCCGTGAGACCACCATCATCACCTATCTGTTTACCAGTATCATCATGTCTTAGGAGTCCTAGATCTCCTAGTGTACCACCTCAGGATTTACCTGCACAGAGACTCCGACTCATGGACTCTTCCCTATGGATGAGGGCAGAGGAGCATGAGGTCGAGGAGGAGGATGAGATTGAGGAGCAGTATATTGATGAGGATGAGGATCCTCGGAGGAGGATGACGAGGATATCCTG
The DNA here is from genome assembly GCA_910596185.1 of Chrysanthemum makinoi. Classification (NCBI taxonomy): domain Eukaryota; kingdom Viridiplantae; phylum Streptophyta; class Magnoliopsida; order Asterales; family Asteraceae; genus Chrysanthemum; species Chrysanthemum makinoi. The sequence goes on along the minus strand of OU343222.1, from coordinate 235,727,523 downwards.
CAAGGGGTACTCCTCCATTGTAGAGTCCTACACATTCTCCAGGACCAGGTTCTCCTTTGCATGAGCCTGAGTCCCCTTGACAGCCTTTAGACATTGACTCGCTACCCTACTCACCTTATATAGGTAGCCCGTTAGGATCTAAGATACCATCGGAGATTGTTTCTGAGCCCGAGGAGTATGGTGAGACAGGTCTGATGTGGGAGAGGATTACCTCTCAGGGTACTAGACTTAGTCAGTTGACGGAGCGTTTGGTTGGAGTATCTAGGGCTAGTATTGTGGATCTGAGTGTTGATATGGGTACTGTAGTCAGGAGGACTAGGGTTTTGCATGATGGTATGTCAGAGCTCCAGGAGCATGTTGGGGACCTGCAGAGAGGGTTCACGACAGCTCGTGACGCTGATAGGGAGATTTGGCATAGGATTGGTGATTTGGAGAGAGAGGTCACAGAACTTAAGAGTGATCGCGACGCTCGATGGGTAGAGTTAGCATCGTTATGGAGAGAGGTTGATGATGTTAGGAGATCAGTGAGTGATATTCGTAGGCGTGGCTAGATAGTGTTAGATCTATGGTTTTGTACCATCTTGAAACTAAGTAGTACTTGGTTCGAGATGTAGGATTATCCTAGTTGTTTATTATTATCGTTGTTAGGATCATTTTTTATTTCTTCGAATCCTTCCATGTATTTCCACTTTTGAAACCTATGAGTTATAGTTATGGGAACATGCATCCTTTAGTTACGATGCGGTATCTGATTGTTTCGCTTTGGTATAGCGTTATCCCTATTGGACTTGATTATGTATTCAGGCGTTATTGAGTGAACGTTGGAACCCAACTCTATTTTAGAGCGTGAATTGTGAACTTATGAAACTGTTCTTCTTGCCTATAGAATGGTGGCAACAAGACGAAACTCGAGTAGGAACACCACATGTTGAGAACCCTAACATTGATAACCCAGCTGTAGGAAACCCGAATGTGAACGACCGTGCTGAGAATGGTCCTGTTCCACAAAACCCTCCACCTGTGAACCCAACCCACATTGACCAGCTAGTGTCGCTGAACTACTAGCTGAGGCTAATCTTTCTAACACTTCTAGTGGAACCCCAGTGCTGAATCGAACTCGAGGTTGTAAGAGTTCCGATTCTGTGGTCCCATTAATTTTGGAGGAACTGAGAGAGTAGTTTACCTAACTAGGTGGTTGGAGAAAATTGAATCTGTGTTTGCTATGAGTAACTGTAATAAGAATTGTAAGGTTAAGTATGCAAACTTCACCTTGAAGGACGAGGCGTTGACCTGGTGGAACAATTACCACAGATCAGTAGGGATTGATGTAGCTTATGGTATGACTTGGACTCAATTTAAGGCTCTCCTGATTAAGACTTACTGTCCTAGGAATGAAGTTAAGAAGTTAGAGAGTGAGTTCGGAACCACAAAGTTAAGGGTACCGACATGGCGACTTATACCCTCGCTTTCCAAGAGTTATCCTTGTTTTGCCCTGAAATGGTTCGTACTGAAGAACTTAAGATTGAAAGGTATACTGATGGATTACCTTTGGCTACTCGAAATGATGTCATCGCTGCCAAACCAGTCAATTTGCAAGAGGCAATTACTGTGGCTCAGAGTTTGATGGACTCATATGTGCTAGAAGTAGGAAGTAAGAGTAAGAGTGATAGGAGTGATAAGAGGAAGAGGAACGAAGTTGCTAAAGGAAATGGCAACAAACGGCAAGAGACAGCCAGAGTGTTCGCCATAGGAAATGGAGGTAGGAATGATTATGAGGGTAGTAAGCCTGTGTGTGGTCATTGTAACAGACACCACCATGGACCATGCCCGAATGCGTGTTGGAAGTGCTCTAAGGTAGGAAATATGGCCAAATACTGTAGGTCCAGACCACTTGCTGCAGCTCAAACTGCACAAGGAGCGGACTGGAAGACTAATGTCACCTGTTTTAGATGTGGAAAGAAGGGACACTTTAAGAATGAGTGCCGAGAGCCGTGGATAAGAGGAAATCCTGGTAATGTAGGAGGATTTGCTAATCGAGGTGTAGGAGGTAATGGCTTAAACCCGTGAAGCGTGGAGGTTGTGGAAAACCAAGGAAACAATGGTGCTAGGAATCGCAGAGAGACATGGGAGTAGCGCGCGGTTTACGCTATTGGGAAGGAAGCCGGTGAGGACCCTAACGTAGTTACTGGTACGCTCTTCTCAATCGCTATGCTTCCATACTGTTTGATACCGGTGCGGATATGAGTTTCGTATCCACCAACTTTATGCCATTACTAGGAATCTCCCAAACACCTCTAGGGTTTAGTTACGATGTGGAATTAGCGAATGGGAATAGAGAGAAGATAGACACCCTAGTTCGAGGTTGTACCTTAAGTTTCCTAGACCGCCCGTTTAGTATAGATCTATTACCAGTTACCTTAGGAAGTTTTGACGTCATTATCGGAATGGATTGGTTATCGAAGAACGGTGCACACATCATCTGTGATGAGAAGGTTGTGCGTTTACCGTATGGCGGAAAAGTTCTGAGCATACAAGGAGATCGGAGCGACTGTGGAAGTCCTTCCCGGTTGTGCATCATCTCTTGTATTAAGGCCCAGAAGTACATCGATAGAGGAGGTTGTCTTTTCTTGGCTCGAATTTCTGAAAGGAAAAGCGATGAGAAGAGTGAAAGAAACCTCAACGATGTACCCATCGTTAGAGAATTTTCGGATGTGTTTCCCGACGATCTGCCAGGGATTCCACCTGTTCGACAAATGGAATTCCAAATAGAGTTGATACCCGGTGCGGCACCCGTAGCCCGGGCATCTTATCGACTTGCTCCAAGAGAATTGGAGGAACTGTCTAAACAGTTGGCTGAATTGTTAGAGAAGGGATTCATTCGACCAAGTTTGTCACCGTGGGGAGCACCACTGTTATTTGTCAAGAAGAAGGATGGATCATTTCGGATGTGTATCGATTATAGGGAGTTGAATAAGTTAACAGTGAAGAACCGATATCCGTTACCTAGAATAGATGATCTATTCGACCAACTCCAAGGAGCTAGTGTCTTTTCTAAGATCGATTTACGATCCGTTACCACCAGCTTAGAGTTCGAGAAGAGGATATCCCTACGACCGCTTAGGACTCGTTATGGGCACTATGAATTCCAAGTGATGTCGTTTGGTTTGACCAACGCACCAGCGGTTTTCATGGATCTCATGAACCGAGTATGCAAGCCATATCTGGATAAGTTTGTGATAGTATTCATAGACGACATCTTGATATACTCTAAGAGTAGTGAGGAGCACGAAGGGCATTTGAGGCTCATTTTAGGATTGTTGAGAGAGGAGAAGCTGTATGCCAAATTCCCTAAGTGTGAATTTTGGATTCCGTCCGTGCAATTCTTAGGCCATGTGATAGATAGTCGAGGTGTTCATGTTGACCCAGCTAAGATTAAGGCCATTAAGGAATGGGCAGCTCCTAAGAACCCATCAAAAATCCGACAATTCCTAGGTTTAGCAGGCTATTATAGGAGATTCATTGAGGGATTTTCTAAGATAGCTAAGTCGCTGACCAAATTAACACAGAAGTATGTTAAGTATGAATGGGGATAAAAGAAGGAAGAAGCATTCCAACTTCTGAAGGAGAAGTTGTGTAATGCGCCCATCCTAGCTTTGCCTGAAGGAAGCGAAGACTTTGTCGTGTACTGCGATGCTTCGCATAAAGGCTTAGGTGTTGTTTTGATGCAACATGAGAAGGTGATTGCCTATGCATCCCGACAACTTAAGAAGCATGAGAAAAACTACACCACCCATGACCTTGAGTTAGGTGCTGTAGTGTTTGTTCTTAGGATCTGGAGACATTACCTGTATGGAACCAAGTGTGTAGTATTTACCGACCATAAGAGTTTGAAGCATATCTTAGATCAGAAGGAACTGAACATGAGACAACGTCGTTGGTTGGAATTGCTTAGTGATTATGACTGTAAGATTCGTTATCATCCTGGTAAGGCTAATGTTGTGGCTGATGCACTTAGTCGTAAGGAGGACATTCCACCCCTACTCGTTAGATCTTTAGGAATGACCATTGTTTCGCCTTACCATCCCAAATTTTAGCCGCCAAGCAGGAATTGACGGAAGAGAACCGTCCTTATGGGAATCTTCATGGAATGGTAGAAAGTGAAAACGGCTTCTTGAAGTGTTCGACGATGAACATTATGCTTCAAAGACGAAGTGGATACCATTTCATGGTGGAATCCGTGAGTTGATTATGCACGATTCGCATAAATCAAAATACTCGATTCATCCCGGAGCCGATAAGATGTATCAGGACCTTAAGAAACTTTATTGGTGGCCTAATATGAAAGCCGATATAGCTCAGTATGTTAGTTGGTGCCTGACTTGTTCTAAAGTTAAGGCCGAACATCAGAAACCATCAGGACTTTTAGTTCAACCCGAACTCCTGGAATGGAAATGGGAGCGAATAACCATGGACTTTATCACTAAATTACCGAGAACAGTTAGCGGCAATGACGCTATCTGGGTAATAGTTGATCGTTTAACTAAGTCTGCTCGCTTCTTAGCTATTAGTGAAACCGATAACCTTAATAAACTTGCTTGATTGTATCTTAAGGAGGTAGTATCGCGTCATGGAGTACCGATATCTATCATTTCCGATAGGGATAATCGTTTTACATCCCACTTTTGGAGATCGTTACAGACAGCATTAGGAATGAATTTGGATATGAGTATTGCTTACCATCCACAGACCGATGGTCAAAGCGAGAGAACCATTCAGACTTTGGAGGACATGCTTAGAGCATGCGTTATTGATTTCGGAAAAGGCTGGGAGAGACACATCCCTTTGGCCGAATTCTCTTACAACAATAGTTATCACTCTAGCATTAAGGCCGCTCCATTTGAGGCGTTGTATGGCCGAAAATGTCGTTCTCCTGTTTGTTGGACAGAAGTTGGCGAAAGTCAACTTACAGGTCCCGAACTTTTCCTAGAAACCACTGAGAAGATAGTTCAGATTCGTAACCGGTTGCAAACCGCTCGTGATAGACAAAAGAGTTATGCCGATAAGAGACGTAAACCCTTAGAATTTCAGGTTGGAGATCGTGTTATGTTGAAAGTTTCTCCTTGGAAAGGAGTGATTCATTTTGGAAAGCGTGGAAAACTCAATCCCCGATATATTGGTCCCTTTCCAATCCTAGAAAGAATCGGACCGGTAGCATACCGCTTGGAGCTACCATCGGAACCGAGTAGTGTACACAATGTCTTTCATGTTAGTAATCTTAAGAAATGTCTTTCGAAGAAAACATAGTGGTGCCTTTAAGAGATATTCGTGTTGATGAGAAATTAAATTTTGTTGAGGAACCGATTGAGATTATGGATCGTGAGATTAAGAGGCTGAAGAATAGCCGAATTCCGATTATTAAGGTTCGTTGGAACTCCCGGCATGGACCGGAGTTCACTTGGGAACGTGAGGACGTTTTCCGTAGGAAGTATCCTAAACTTTTCATGACATCAAGCAACTCGGAGTGAAACCCGGGACGGGTTTCTTTTGAGGCTGGGAGGCTGTGACAACTGGAAAATTTAGGGAGTCTATTTTAGGTAACCACATTACGTTAAATTAAACTGAGATTTGCCTTTATCTCTATTTTATAAACCGTGACTTGATTTTATATCGTCGATTGGTTTTTACGGTTTATTTCATTATTAAATGAGTTATCGTATGCATTTTAACTCTATTTGGTAGGCACTATTCGATTCGGCACTAGAAAAGCCTAAAACAAGAGTTATCGTAACTTTTAGACCGTAACTCAAAAATTGACAAATAAATAGTCAAAACTCGTGGAAAAATGTAAGTAACGATGTTGGAAAGTTAAATAAATGTCGTGGGACACTCGGGGGACGATATGTGAGCTCGGGAATGGGTAAACGAGATAGATACGAAAAGTTTCAACCCGAACCCTCCCCTTTTTCTTTATGGCCGGCGCCCCCCCCCCCCCTCCCTCCTAATTTAATTATTTTGAGGTCCCTAAGCCCCATGTATATAAAGGGTCATCTACCCTCACTTCCACCTTTCACCCTCTCACTAAAAACACACACAATACACCTTTCTCTCTCTTGTTTCTCTCTCTAAGAAACCCTATCCGCCACCTTAATTAAATCCGGCCATATTCCGGCCACCACCGCCACTATTTCGGCGCGTCAACCACCACCTCCACCACCAAAAGATAGATCTCTTTCTCCTCTTTCCAACCATATATTACAAGCTCCATTTGGACTTCAATAACACCTTCAAATCCTTGAATCAAGATTTGTACTTTTAGTTTTTCAAAGGGCTTTTGCAATTGGTGATTAGATAAGGTAAAGGGAACAAGTTTTGAGCTTGTTTAAGCAATAAAAACCCATGAATTGTAAATTAGGGTTTTGACCTAATTTCTATTTTTGGGGCTTTTGGGTGGAACATGAAATTAAAGCTAATTAGTGATGAAATAAACAAGTAATTAGTGTTTGGTACGTGTGTGGTATATTAATTTGATGGGTTTGTGCATTTAAGGTTTAGTTGCATGTTCTTGATTAAGAATAGTTGATGGGTTTTGTCTTTGGTTAGTGTTTGGAGCTTGAATGATTGGATTTGAGTGTTGTAGAATTGATTTGGTTGTGTTTGGTTGTGTAATATGGGATGTACGAACCACCTAGGGCTTGTACGTGGCTCATGAGAGGCGTACGAGACCCACTTGGGTCATGGGTCCGAGTCGGATCGATTTGGTAGCTTATTGATTGGTTTTGTTGAGGTTTGGATGAGACGCGTGGAGCCGAAAAGCTTCTAGAGCTTGTTTGGTTCACGTGGTCTTGACCGCGACCGTGTCATGACCATTAAGGTCATAACATTGGTTTCGAGTATAATTGGTTGATTGATTGGTTGGCGAGATTGGTTTGAGTTTTTTTGGGATTGAATTGCGATATTGTGACATTTAATTTGGACTTGATATATATATTGTTGACTTTGAGCTACGTCGGCGTCACTTTGACTTTTTAGTCAATAGTTGACTCCGACAAAGCCGTAACATGGACTTTAGTATAATTTGGACAATTGAGTGATTAAAAGCCGAGAAGTTATGACTCGTGCTTGTGGACTCGAAACGAATAACGATATGAGATTAATAATTAAAAGCCGAGAAGTTATGACTCGTGCTTGTGGACTCGAAACGAATAACGATATGAGATTAATAATGGAATTTGATGAAATATATATATATATATATATATATATATATATATATATATATATATATATATATATATATATATATATATATATATATATATATATATATGAAAATGCTAATAAAACTATGAAATGTAAATAATAATGGGCTTTTGTACCGAAAATATCGATAACAAGATTTATCTTGTTATTTACTATTTTTAAACGGAAACTAACGACTAAATTGGAAAGGTTTTGTAATAAATAAGTAATTAAGGTTTCGAGTACACGTTTATCAATAAACTAGTTGTCTAACCCGCCCGATGGGCATGCTACTTTCATAAGATTTTGTGTTCATTTGTATTTTAGGTAAATACGTTTTACGTTTAAGTCTTTTGTATTGCAAGCAAGATGATGATATAAGAGCACAAAATAATATAACGACAATGAAAAACAGAAAAATGTGGCAAATTGTTTACTATGTTTTTGTAAGAAAAAAAATAATCACATGTATTAAATAAAACATCATTAATGGTGCGTTAAAAAATATAGAAGAAGTATAAATTGTTTAAAAAAATCAATATATTATATTGTTTTGTTTTGAAAAAAAATATGTAATTTAATATATTATATTGTTTACTATGTTTTTGAACAATATGTTGGTACAATTTTGTAATATTGTGTTATACTTAATAACTTTGAGTTATGCATATGTATAAAGTCTAATTGATATGTAATGACGACTCATGAATACAAATAATTATGAACCAAAGAAGCAGTCGAAAATAGATAAGTAACTTTTCTCATAACCGTGAAAGCAATAATAGCACCACCATACACCAGACGTGTACATGTTGTTTGCTTGCATAACGAAAAGTGGCCACTTGTTGCGAATATGTTTTCATTCACATTGGACCTAAAATTGTCGTTGTTTGAAGAACAACATGAATGGTTATTTAGTGTTAATGTGGTTGTTCCTGTCACACAAAAATAAAAACAATCAGTTACTTGTAAAAAAATGTATTGGTAAGGCTAGTTTGTATAAATTGAAAGCTATTTAAATAAAAAGTAAATTGTTTAAGTTGTCTAGTTTACTTGGGGTTGTATAACCTTGAGGAGATAAAATAGTAGGGTGATCTGAGACATGTTTCAAACTATCAGCAACACTAAGTTGTTTATTAGAATGGTTAGTATTTGTTATCACTAAGTCGAGGTCTTCCAGGTCTATGTATTGCTAAATGTCCTTAACAATAACTTGATGAGAATAATATCGTAATTGAAAAAAAAAACAAATGATGCATACTTGGTGTAATTTTGGTATTAGGATGCCGACCAGGTGGAATTAATCAAATGCTCTTATCATTAGCTTCAAAAAACAAAAACAAAAAAAACAATGCTCTATTCACATATATGTTTACCTATAATGAAATAGATGATAAAACTAATTTGTTGTGCATAAATCCGTAATTTATAAAAAAAATATATATATATGATACATAATTGATGATGTTTTTGTAGCAGGAGGCCATCCAGAATGACGTACATTGATGCTCGTATCATTAGCTATAGAAAAAAACACAAATAATTTAATAAAATATAATACTTGTTTCTAATAAGTATTGATTCATATATGTCATAAAGAATAGGATATGATTCATTACCGTATGTAGACTTCTTACGACCAAGAACTTGTTTTGCAATATCGCTTAAAATGTTGTTATCCGTTTTCCTCTTTGTTAATGAATTGTTCAAGGTTGTGACTGTAACCTATCATACAAAACAATGAACTAACCAAACATGATATAATCATCAACAAAGTGACATAACGGAAGATTAAATTTGATCATAGACATACCTAATTGTCGTATTATGTTTTCGATCAAACTCATTACGACATACGTTTTGTTGTGTTTTATTTGTCTTTTCTTTCTCATGATTTCTCATATCCACTTACTTTGCATATGATCATGGTGAAAAAAAAAATGTTTCTAATGAATTGTTCTTATATCACTAAATTGTTAACATGTAAAAAAAATCAGTTTACTTAAAATCAAATCACTAATTTATAGGGATTTAATTTAATTTAATTATTGAATGCTAAAATACCGGAAAGTTTCTATACTCGTATATTTACTTATGGAGATGTAGATTCGGTTATCAATTTTGATTTTTAACATTTATCACAAATCTTGTAATGGTACAATGCTTAAGTTGTTTCATTCGTTGTAGATATGTGTAAAGAACCCAAGTTCGAACCCTGCCTAGGCAGTTCATTTTTATTATTTATTTTCTGTAAGATGAATTTTACAATGTTTATAGAATGTCATGTCATCGTTGAGTCATCATTGACGTGGGAAAAATGATGTGTCATGGGCTCCGCTATTATATAGTGTGGAGATGTCAATTGTGGACATTTAATATTGGATAAGTAGTTATTTATTTGTGTTATGTGTGCATGGGTTACGGATAACCTAACGTTAATAGTGTTGATCTACGTAGGTAGCGGACTTATTAGGTTGACGAATCTAATAAGAGTCCGCTAGGTACGTTGGGTAACCTTATTAATGGTTGAATTATCCTTATGACTCTTTAGGATATGATTGATTTGTGGGATAGTAAGCGACACGAATAAATGAATGAGTTTATCGAGTTGACGAATTCGATAAGGTCTACTATTTATTCCGAAACTTATTGAACTATGGAACTTATCGTTTAGAGGTCTCATTGTGTCGCATTGAGTTATATATTGGTTGTTTGAGTGCATTCATGGCATCATATTGAGTCGATACACCCACATGAGGATACCAAACACTAGGATTAATGGTGAAACGAGACGTTTTTGGAAATAAAGAAATGGAATATATTGGGGTAGATAACGTTGATTTTGAGGAATATGTGTATTAAAGTTGGTCTACATTAATAGGTTGTGCCGAGTCGATAGTTGTTGTGCTGTGATTTCTGTTATCTTCTGCTAGTGATATTTGTGCGTTGATTGTGCGTTGATTGCTTGAGGTGAGTTTCATAGCCCCACTTTTATCTACGTTTTAACTACGTTTTGAACTACTTTGGGGTGAGAATCATGCTGCTGTTTTTGGACCGTTAAAACTATTTGGATTTGCTTATATGCTTGACTGTTTAGATAGATGTGTGGTAGTTGTTGCCTTAGTTTAGGTTTAACCGTGCCTAACTAAGAATAGACTTCTACATCGACCTAGTCCGGGGTTGGCAATTGTTCTAGATTTTGCCACGACAGTGCTGGACTAGAGTCGCGAGCTCGAGTAGTCCCTGGATGCGGGACGTGTGTTATGATTGGTGATCCGGGTAGGATCGGTGTGCAAACGGTATTTATCTATCTTAGGTCTTGCATAGCAAATCAACTCTTACTGGTCCACTATGATTTTGTTGAACTTAAACCTATGAACTCACCAGCGTAAGCTGACCTTTTAGCATGATTTCTCAGGTATTTGAAAGATGTTTGGAATATGTGGATTGTGGAAGCTTGGCAAGAAGGCGGGGTTCAAGGATCATTTCTGACTCTGATAAACAATGGGGTCCTATTTTAATAAACTATGTTTTGGGCCTAATATTTATACTTTCGGATTAAATGTTTGAATATTTGATTTGGGATTGGTTTTAAATGGTTAAATGGTTATCTTTTATTATACTTGTGTGCGATACCAACCCAAAAAGTAACGCCCCGAAAACTTGATTAAGTCTTCCGATGTACCGAGATTTGGGGGTGTTACATCGGTACTTAGCCTAGTACCGGATAAAGGGTAGGCGATGTTGTGGTAGGTGTGGTTCACCTTGGTGTGAAAGAACTCGGTGGTTAGCCTAGTACCAGAAAAAGAGTAGGCAACGTTGTGAAGGTTTCTCCACCATAAGGAGTTGGTGTCGTGTAGTGATTACGAACTCTCGAGTAGGTCACTCGGGGAGTGGAGTAGGGCAAGGAAGGTGTCCTTGTAGCCGAACCACTATAAATACTCGCGTTGTGGTTTTGTGCTTCTTACTTTTATCTTCTCATTACATACTTCTATATGTTTGTTTATCAACATCCAACACACATCCAAATAGATTGACATAAGTCGATCTAAATAGTTTAAAAGAAAGTTTTAATTGGCAAAACTATTCAACCCCCTTCTAGTTTTCCACAAAGATTACAATGATCAATTGATGTTCGTGACTGTACCGGAGATGCTGCTGCTGATGGATGCTCGCGGGAGGAAGAGATCGTGCTGATTCTCCACATGCTCATACCAACAACAACACAAAAGAAGTTCTCTCAAATTCAAAGGCAACACAAAGTCATAATGATTCTTCATCCAATCAAAGAATCTACAAAGTTATAAAGACTCGAGAACTACTTCACATCTCGAATTCATTGTCAAATGAGCGTGTGAGCATGTTGGAGAAAGACGTGGAGACGCTGAAGCAACGAAGCTGACCTGTAGCTGACAACAACACACTATCACAACCACCACAAAGAACAGAGAATTAAAGAACAAAGAAATCAAAGATGTCAAAGCAGAATACTTCAAAAGAAAACAAGATCCCTACACTGGGGAGATTGTTCGAATCAAGGTACTTCTTCTTACAAGAAAGAAGAATGTCAGAAGACGTCAAAGCAACTGTTACATCAGCACCAACAACGTTTCAAATTACTTAAGTCATTAATTACCAACACTTAGGGGGAGATTGTTGGAATCACTCCTAAACTATATTTCAAGTGTTTGTAATTAACATGTAATAGGTTGCTTAATTAGGCTTTTTATGTTAGTATTAAAGGCAAGGCTTATGTAGAAAGCCCATAAGCCTTGGCCCATATCCAATAAGGAAGGAAGGGACTAGAAGTGTTGCCCTAGCTCCCTTACCCTATAAATACCTTTGTAAACCTTCATTTGAAGGTTTGTTGTTCATTTCAATACATTTTCCTACGCCTAAAGGTTATCATTCATTCGTGTGTTAGTGTATTGTGTGTTCATCCGATCACTTCTCTAGCTCATTTCTTATATTGATGCTTGTGTTGTAAACATGGGAACCTAACAACATTCAAATTATTTATGAAAGACATGAGCGTATGGTTTTCCGGGAATGCTAGGTAGCATTGACTACCTACATTGGGAGTGGAGAAATTGTCTGGTGGGTTGCCAAGGGCAATATGGTAGGGGTGATAAAAAAAATACGCAACAATAATGCTTGAAGCAGTTGCTTCACAAGATTTATGTATTTGGCATGCATTTTTTGGGATGGCGGGGGCGAATAGCGATATTAATGTTTCAGATAACTCTCCGTTATTCGACAAAATTCTTAATGACGTCGCCCCTGTAGCACCATATGTGGTAAATGAAACCATGTATGAAAAGGATATTACTTAGCTGACGAAATTTACCCACAATGGGCAACTTTCGTCAAATCATTCACATGCGCAACTGACAATAAACATGGTCATTTTAAAAAGAAACAAGAAAGTGCACGAAAGGATATCGAACGTGCTTTTGTTGTGCTTCAAGGACGTTGGGGTATACTACAACAACCGGCACGTCAATGCGAAGTTACCAGGATAAGTAGAATCATGTATTCGTGCATTATTTTACATAATATGATTTTAAAAGATCAAAATCTTTCACTAAGTGAGTATAACGAAATTTGGGTGAGTCATGTACCACATATGAGGCACGATAGGCGGGTCGACAGATGTGATGTCCATCAACGAAAGGTAAAAGAAATATGTGCAGAGAAACGCATACTTGTCTCCAACAAGACATTATGGAACATCTTTGGCAAAAAAAACATCTTCAACGACAACAGGAAGAAAAGCAAGAAGAAGATGAATAAATATTTGTAATTCGTATGTTTTTAAATTTTCGTATGTTTTTATTATGAATTATTATTTATGAGCTAATGTTTTGAATGAAAATATTAGTTACAGGGACGATTTTGTAAATTCTATTTTATATATATATATATATATATATATATATATATATATATATATATATATATGGGTGTTTCTTGTGAGAAGGCCAATTTTGGTGAGAACGCGAGAAGAGATCCTAGCCCTCCATCTTATCCTTCCTTTTTCTTAATCTAATGGCTAAGATTAATTTACATATTACACTAACTATACACTAAACATGAGTATTTTTGTAATTACAATCAATACACCTAATATATTAAAAAAATAACACACGTTCCCTCACAATTGGAGGTGAAAGACGGTATTTCTCTCCCAATCCAACCACCCTATAACCACCGTTCAAACCACCCAATTACAACCGTTCAAACCACCGTTCAAATCACCGCCATAGCCACAGTTCAAATCACCGCCATTACCACCGCCATAACCACCTTTCAAACCACCGCTGTTACCACCGTTCAAACACCACCGCCATAACCACCGTCACTCAACATCAATTAACAGCTTAAGTAATAAAATTGAAGCCGAGATTAGTGAAGAAGACAATCTTTTCAAAATCAAATTACATATAAATTTCAGGTATCTATTACTTTTTTTTTTTTTGTCAAAATTTAATTTTTGAATTGTGAATTATTATGCACTTGAAGTTATTATCATTTTTTTAATTGTAAATGTGTCACATGAATGTATTGATTATGAATTAGGGCTTGATTGTTATAGGCTTAATTCATTGGTTTGCGTAAAGTAGAATATGGCAGTGATTAAGTTTATTAAGAGTATCTTCGCGCGTGAAAATATAGGAGATATTAATCTTCACATGTGAAAATTTAGTAAGAGCGTGATCATCTTCATGAGTGAAAATATAGGAGATATTAATCTTCACATGTGAAAATTTAGTAAGAGCGTGATCATCTTCATGAGTGAAAATATAGGAGATATTAATCTTCACATGTGAAAATTTAGTAAGAGCGTGATCATCTTCATGAGTGAAAATATAGGAGATATTAATCTTCACATGTGAAAATTTAGTAAGAGCGTGATCATCTTCACGAGTGAAAATATAGGAGATATTAATCTTCACATGTGAAAATTTAGTAAGAGCGTGAAAATATAGGAGATATTAATCTTCACATGTGAAAATTTAGTAAGAGCGTGATCATCTTCGCGCGTGAAAATATAAGAGATATTTTTCTTCGCGTGTGAAAATTTAGTAAGAGCATGATCATCTTCGCCCGAAAATATAGCCAAGCATATTTGATGTTTTCAGGCTTCCTGTGATTACTGTTTTCATGTAGTCCAAAATGATTCTTTATCGTATGAAAAACTCAAAAAGTATGCGGTGTAGTATTATTTGATTCATTCTCATATTTTTTGTTAAATTAGACGCAAATGAGAACCCATATGGTCCACCTCCAGAGGTTTTGAGGCACGGGAGCATTGAAATTTCCTTATATTTATCCCGACCACGAAAGTCGTACATTGCGTCTGCCTCGGCTCATGATTCGGTCTTGAATCCGAGTATATCCTTGTTGGCTCGTGGAGTGATGAATTAATTGATCTCATTATGCGGTGCCTACCCTTCACTCACTCATACACTTTCTTCTTTTACATGTATATTAAGCCTGCTAAAATATAAATCTCTCTCTCGACAGTGTGTCCTTGAACCGGTGACAAGATTGTTGATTGTCCCCCTACATTTACAATGTATGAGTTTGACGCAGCAGTCAATTGTGCAAGTGTTATAAAGGGTATGCCTTTCTTCATTACGTATATCAGCCTCCAAATTTTTTACTTTAAGATTAGGGTTTAACTCTGATTTTGTGGTTAGAGTTTACAGTTGGCCATTTCAACTGACTTTATAAAAAGGATTCAATTTGGAGTATGTTTTATGTTCAATTGGGTCGATGATAAAAAAAGCAAAAGAAAAAAAACTAGCCCAAAGTCTATATCTTAATTCATAGAACGTCCAAAAATGGCTTAAATTCAAATTATATGATTGTTACATACTCTTACGCATCTTACTATCTCACCACCTCTAGTTGTGCTGTATTTCTCTATTGTTTGGCACTCGACATGTACACTTCTTCTATATTTCTTTCTTTTGAAATTTCTTGCTTGTATAGTAAGAGTATAAGACGTAAACAACTATACTCTATAATCTCATACTACCTTGTATCTTTTCCAAGTTTATAAATTTTGATCTTATATGTCTCTTTGTGCCATATCTAATCTAAATACACTTATGATTTGTGGGTGGGATAATATTTGTATGATTGGTATATAGTGTTATTTAGCGTAGACACTTAACTAATGATATATGATTGATTGAGCAGTACCACGGAAGAAAGACTTCAGCTTGGACGTAGTTAGGATTATCGAGGTCATTGAGCACGAGAAACCAAAGATCATATTTCTAACTTCTCCCAACAATCCAGATGGGAGGTAATCTATCAATTTAACGCATGACTATTATAAAATGTTGGTTTCTTTGTGATGTCGATGTTGCTTTTTGTTATTGTCATGACAAGGTGATCGTGATGATGTTCTATTAAAGATACTTGAACTGCCGATACTTGTTGTACTGGATGAAGCGTACATTGAATTTTCAGGGCTTGGTTCTAAGATGGAATGGGTGAAGAAGCATGAAAATCTCATTGTTCTTCGCACTTTTAGTAAAAGAGCAGGTATCTTGAATAATATCATCCATTTAACTTTTCGACTGAAATTTACAACCGTAAATAAAAGCTTTGAGTAGGTGAATTGTGTTACTTGACTGATACATATTTTCAAGCACACACATTGCATATTTGGGCATGTTGACTACTAGGGTTGTCTGAGCTCATGTTTTTAAATCAACTTGAATCATTATTAGGCTCTGTTATACTTGTAAGTAATGGTTACAGAATTTTAGGCATGTATAAGTGTATAATATCATATTTTGCAACATCTACCTTCTATGATCTTTCTTTCTCTAGTGTTGTTTCACTGACAAATTTTTGGCGATTTTCTCTTAGTATAATAGTATGTTTGTTGAACATTGGTTATTTGTCATAATGAGCGGCTGTTGCCTTATATAACAGATACTTTGGCGATGTGTTAAGTTGCCTTTATCCATTGTTTGGAGAATCTGAACCAGATGCGGCAGTGAGGGACAATGTTGCATGTGCAGTTGCAAGGATGATTATGGCCCACCAAGAGTCCATCCCATTAAACCAGTTCATACCTTCAGATTGTAGTTTGGCAACCCTAACGTATTGTTGTCAAAAAGTGTTTTATTTATCTTTAATATATTTATATCTTCGTGTCCTCCTCAGATTCGTCAAGGTTCTTCCTTTAAAGGAAGATCGCGAAGAATCAATGCCTGTTTATAGTTGTATTTGCAGCCTTGTTCGTCATCTAACCCACGTGTATTTGTTTCAAATTTAATCTTCTGCCCCTCAAAGTTATTGTTCTAATGATAATAGTATTTAAATAGTATGGTATTTGCACCCTTGTTCTACTTTGTATTTTCAGTTCGTAAACATCTTTATTTATTTATTTATTTATTTTTTGATTAAATAAACAGGGGATTAGAGCCACCCTAACGTGGCTTGTACCCAACTAACCCGATTCGCCGCTTTGATTAGCACTAATTGCTAAACCGAGTATATCGAAAAACTAAGCAAGGGGTCTTTATATTTTTTTCTCAAGTTGGTTTTAATATTTCCAATCTTATTTTACCAATGGAATTAGTCCATTTGAGAAAGTTTATTTTGTCAAATTAAGATGGTATCAAAATACAAACATCTAATAAGTTTATATGTGTGCTTGAATTTATATATTAAAATGAACAAATTTTATTTGTCTTATACATATAACAATCATGTCATATATATTTTTAAGCCAATTACATTTGATCCACTGTTTCTGTCTTGGCTCAGCTATGCATGACACTTTGATGTTCTAAATCTTTTTAGCAGATTGCTCCTCTAGTTCCAGATTTGATTAATGTTTTTGCACAAGTGGCTATATCTCCACTTGAAACATTAGAAGTGAAAGTGTTGATAGGAAGAGCTTTTGCTCATCTATTATCGGTATATGGTCAACAGATGCAACCTCTCTTGGGTAGTCTCTCACCTACACATGCAAATGCGTTAGCTTCCATTGCGCCAAAGAGTTGACCATAATCAAGTGAACCGAAAATTTAAACTGCCATGTAAAGAAGTTCCTTTCCCCAATGGGATTCTTTGGATTTTTATACTTTGTTGAAGTTTCAAATTAGAGAGATTCATTATTTTATCAGGTATGCTATTTTTAAGGGAAAAAAATTCTATGGTCAGTCATTTCTTGATTTTGCTTTTCTTTACAACTTCTCTTATTACATAATTGTTTCTCTCTATTATTAAGGGGTAGGGTTAGCAAGATGGGTGGTTTCGGTAAATGGGTTGATACCAGTGAGTTTTAATGGGCCATCTTTTATGGGTTAACCTTGAAAACTTTTGGTAACTTCGATGTAAAGTCCATTACTAAAGTGTTGTGTTCCTTGCAATAAATAGGCAATACCCTTCCAACCGTTTTGACTAGATTCCCTTTTTTAGCTGAAGCTTTATCGGGCCCATTATATCCCAAATGATTATTCACTTACTAAATGGGTGACATTTTACCTCAAACTTTAGAGTCGTCAAGCCAATCACGTAGTTCTTTTTAATCCGAATCAATCCCATGTATAATCTCATGTTTCTCGCATTTTGAGCCAAATAATATTATCTTTTTTCTCGAGATGACAACAACGAAAAGAAGTCTAAGTCGTGTTCGGGGAAGCCGAGTCGTTCGAGGTGCAAATCACCAATCGACATATCATAGAATCATGAAGCGGAGGATGAGCTTTATGATGTTGATTATTACTACCATTACCACCACAAGTGCACGGAGGAATAAGATGAACAATATTATCCACGGGTCATTCGGATTGGAAATTAGGACCCTGAATACGAGGGACAGGGAATTAGTAATATTCATTTTACCCTCTAAAGATGCTTGTGGTCTTCTCAAAGCTGCAATTAGAGACCCTGATCCTGCTGTTTTTCTTGAGAAGGAGTTGTTGTGACAAACTGTCTATTTTCACCTGTTTCTCAATAATATCATTACATATTCCCTGGGACTTTGTGATATACAACAGATATGGTGAATCCTTCCCAGTTTCTTCCGAAGCCCTTGATTCAAGGTTCTGCCTCCCAATAGGAAAAAGCAAAAGTTTCTGTCTACCACAAAAAATTACTAATATTTTGTTAAAATTTGCTGTAAATTTATTGGATTTGGCTCACAGTTTGTCTTATGTTGACTGGCCACATATCGAAAGAGAAGTGAAAGATATCACGCCACGTAAATACTTAAGTCAAGTTCAGAGAAGAACCAAAACAGCTTATAAGAGTTTTTGTTACAAAAGGTATATGTGAACGACTTCAATAGGCACATTATAACCTTATTTGGCGAATGTGTTCTATAAAAACTCATTTGATGGTCGTGTTTGTGTATAACGGACCAATTAAGTTAGGAAGCATGGTAAAGTGGCCGTTTACGGTCAATAATTTTTCACCTGTGGTATTATGTTCTGTTTCCTGAATGTTGCATCTTTCACTAATTGAATTTTTACCATTTGGTTTGGGAGTTGAACTATGTGCCCATTGTTGTATTATTCACATTAGGTGTTTGATGAAATATTTATTTTTTCTTCACATGTGCAATTTTTTTAATACGCATTAGGTGTTTGATGAAATGTGCAAGTGTTCTTCACATGTGCAATTTTTTTTAATGCACATTAGATGTTTGATGAAATATGTAGTTTTTCTTCACATGTGCAATTTTTTAATGCCCATTAGGTGTTTGATGAAATGTGTAGTATTTCTTCACATGCGCTACTTTTTTTTTATTGGACATTAGGTGTTTGATGAAATGTGTAGTTTTTATTCATATGTGCTATTGTTTTTTATTGCGAACTAGGTGTTTGATGAAATGTGTAGTTTTTTCTTCACATGTGACTATACGTTGTCTGGAATGTGTAGTTTTTCTTTACATGTGCTCTTTTTAATGCACATTGGTGTTTGATGAAATGTGTAGTTTTTTTTTCACATGTGATATTTTTATTGCACTAGGAGTTTGATGAAACATATAGTTTTTCTTCACATGTGACTATAGGTTGGTTAAAATGTATAATTTTTCTTCACGTGTGCTGTTTTTTTAATGCACATTAGGTGTTTAATGAAAATGTGTAGTTTTTCTTCACATGTGACTATAGGTTGAAATTTAAAGTTGGTACCTATTATTAATCTAAGTTCATGTACCAATAACATCGCCCGCGTTTTAAGGTCATAAAAATATATCAGTAGCATAAAGCGAAACGTCTGGGTGCAAATGGAGTGTTATGGAGTCTTGAAAGTAATCCAAACTCCTTCATGTACTAGTGTGAACAAAATGGTTGCCAAAGCTATGTTTTACTATGTAAACAAGCTTTCTTTTCACATGTGGACACCTTTCATAGGATTTACCCTCGGATGCATAGAGGTTGGTATTAGGATACTCATTATTTTGATTTAATGAAATTTTTAGAAAGTTAATCTATTGGCTACTTGTTTGAAAAGGTACTCAATGTTGAAATAATTCTGTTGCGAACAACTGATCTTTAAAGATCTTTCACATGTGAAAAAGTGTACACATTTGGGGGTCTTTAAATATTTTGTCCGGGAAAAATTGTTTACACATTTCGGTCGATTGTTAAGTTTGAATTGCCTAGTTAAAGTGATTCTTAAGACCATGGTTACATTTATTCACAATGCCCAACATTTTCTTTTTATCTCAGAGTGACATCAGAGGGGCTGAAATGTGTATTTATTGCTACTAAATGGTAAATCTGGGTAACAAGGAGAAAATGGATGCTGCTTCATTTACATCCTATAATTGTGTATGTATGTTGCAATCAGTATGAAGTACAAGTGATATATCAGCTCAGGTGAGCAACTCAGGAGAAGATTAAGAAACAAGTATGAACTACTCCTAATTGGGGCCAAAGGGCAAGAACTTGATGAGCTTACATGCAAAGGACTAGCTTGTCTTCACGAAGAATGATATATTTTACTTTTTGCTATCATCTTCATGTTCAATGTAAACTTTAATTGATGAACTGATATTCTTCAATAATACCGTAATAAATTAAATTATATTGATTTAGGATGTTTTATGCGATATAATGAATGTTGGGTAACTTTCTAAGCTTATGACCCGTCGTAGCTATTGTCTTTTAAATAAGATGAGTTTGATTTCGCTTATTACTTGACAACAACTCGTAATACATCTCCGTAGCTTATTAATATGCATAATTTGAAAATAATTTTCACATGTGAAAATATGTCTTGTATATGTCTCATAGATTTTAAAGACGCGTGAACAACTTAGTCAAATGTGAAAATATCGTAACATGGTCACATGCGAAACTAGACCATGCGAAACTATATGTCTCGTAGCTAACTAAGATGCGTGAATAATTTGGTCACATGTGAAAATATATGTCTCGTAGCTTTTTAGGATGCGTGAACAACTTTCTCAAATATGAAAATATATGTTTATGTCTCGTAGCTTATTAAGATGCAAAAACAAGTTGGTCACATGTGAAATATGTTAAATATTTTAATGATGCGTGAACAACTTTGTCACATGTGAAAATATATATCTTGTACATTTTAAGATGCGTGAACTACTTAGTCACATGTGAAAATATATGTCTAATAACTTGGTCACATGTGAAAATATATGGCTCGTAGCTTTTTAGGATGTGTGAACAACTTGGCCGCATATAAAACTATGTCTTGTATGTCTCTTAGATTTTAAAGATGTGTGAACAACTTGGTCACACGTAAAAGTATGTCTCGTTGGTCACATGTGAAACTATATGTCTTAGATATTAAGATGCGTGAACAAGTTCATCACATGTGAAACTATATGTCACGTAGCTTTTTAAAATGCTTGGTCAACTTAGTCACGTGTGAAACTATGTATCATGTAAATTTTAAAGGTGCGTGAATAACTTTTTCACATGTGAAAATATATGTCTCGTAACTTTTTCACATGTGAAACCATATGTCTCATAATTTTTTAAGATGTGTAAACAACTTGGTCACATGTGAAACTATGTCTCGTGACTTTTTAAGATACGTGGACAATTGGTCACATTTGAAAATACATGTTTTGTAAACAACAATTATGACAAAAGTCTTGCCAAACTTTGTGGGTGGAAAATATGGGCAGGACCACGAGAACATATGAATGTGCACCAACATGCAGGAGTAACACAAATTCGATGGTGATTGACAACCGAAGACAAGCTAGAAAAGGAAACACAATCAAAAGGACAAGAGAGTTTGCCTACATTATTAATGCCTTAACTTGTAATGTTTTCAATTGGTTTCAAAAGTAATCACAGTATTTCAACATCTCAAATATTAATATATATACATAGCCGGTTTTCAAACATCTATCATGCAATTAAAGTATGGAACACTCAAAATAAAACACCTCAACTATGACAAGGTTATGAACATTTAATCATTATGTTTGTTACCAAATATTTAGCTATACAGAATTAACATATACCTGCTGAACCACTGATACACATATGCCAACAAATAACAAAAAGACCGCGATAATAAGAATAGAGAATAATCTCAGAATCCCAATATACAAACAGCCAGCAGTACCTAAATATAATTGTAACATGAACTAGCAGATGAGAGAAAGTTATAGCAGAACACGTGTAATGCGGCCCCAAAATACATATCCAATGATGAACATGCTTAAGATATGAACACGGCAAATCACTTCAGGGCTTTAACTATGACCAGGTTTAACCTCAAGGCCTAGCGGTAACATCAAGCACCGAATCGTAAACTGGTCCTAGAACTGTGTAATTCCTAATAATTTGTTAATATGAAACAAGCAACAAATTGTTTTATTGATGATTAGAACATTAAGCATGCTTTTAGGGTACAGCATCCTCAATCATAATAGAACCTTAACAATACCATGAGGAGTGTCATTTTCCAATTCAGCGAGAGATATAGGCATACAGAAAGTCAACCATGCAAGTCAAAAGAAGATAATATGAAACTATACAGAAAGTCAACCATGCAAGTCAGAAAAAGATAATATGAAACTATCTTATCCTATATTTGCATACAGTGGCTTTGATAATTTCTCTCTATGAGGACCCAGTCCCGTAAGAAAGAAAAACAAATTTCAAAGACATTTTTGTTTTCAGTGAACGTAAATAATGTGACTCTCATCTTTCACATCCTAACCTTTTTGCTGTTATTGTGCCTCCAAAGATAGTATATTCAACTTATAACAAAAACATTCAGCATACAAAAGAATTTAGATGCGGGACATGTGACCTGGGCCACGGCCCGTGAGGCACAAGAGGATTCGATTAAAGATGGTCACCGCAGGCACTTTATACAAACCAATCTACAATTCTACATATTCAAATGCTGAAGACAAGGCAGAAACATCAACAAAAAGGATCTCACACGGAATATATGGCTCCTCAGATCGTTAACATAGGCTCCTAACATCAAATAACGATTTTGTATGTTTCACCAAGATACTTAAACATATTACACTAACTATTTGTTTGACGAATTCCTGCAAGCAATATTTGTTTTAAAGCACCCACAATGAAATAGAAGTTTTAAAGTACACAACCCCTTAAAACCAAAGCTAATTAATCTCCCATTTCTTCTAGGATGGTCACATCTACATTTCTTAAATCCATTATTTAGATAATAACAAAAAAAAACTACCCTTGTGGTTATGAACTGTCTATAATATATCTGCTAATCCGAGATCACAATTAATCAGAATTCCAATGGCCACAATAGCAGGAAGCTTGCAAGAGAACAATAAGCACATGGTCATCATATAATATGCATCAGATGCTTTATGCAAAGTTACACTAAAACTAAGATCTGGACATAATATCAGCTTAAATTAGTTTAGCTTATTTTAAAGGGTTATGGGGCTTATTTGACATTAAAAAATAAATAAAAATAAAAAAAAGCTACTAAAACTCACATTTTAGGGCTTGTGAGCTTATCAACTTGAGCTAATGAACTTAAATAAGTCATTAGCTCAAAGTAGGTAAGTTCATAAACCCGAAAAACTTAGCTAATTGGCTTTTCCAATCACAAACAAGCCCATAGGCCCACAAAATTAGCTAGTCCAAACACCCCCTATAAGCGTAGTAGAACCTCACACCTGGGCAACTGTCAGAACACCAGCATCTAGCATAGTGGATTGAATCTTACAAATGTACTACTGTCCGAACAGAAAAGTCCAAAAATACCTAGGAAGTAGAAAAGATGCCCACGTTAGAACTAGTTTTTACTAATCACCTGTGCATATACAAGCCACTTTCCCATGGAAAACTCCCCTCATAATCCTAAGGTACAGAGACGCTAACCAATTTGTGAGCCATCCGCGTTCGCCCCAAGACACAAAAAACTTATTTCAAATGGTTGGATTACCACATTTGTTTATATGCACAATACGCTTTTTCACACCTACTGTTTCGGCCTAAGCCACAAGGTCCTTGATAGTAGGTTGGATATCAGACATCCCTGATGTATGTACAGCCTAGTTATCAAAAGGGCAAGCTTGGAATCATAGTATATAATTGAATTGGATGACCAACTACCATTACCATTAGGCATTAACTTGTGTACACTTCAATAACTCCCCTATATAGTAGTTGTATCAACGCAATTACCTCGGTTATGCATACTACAGTATCACCCTATTGAGCGTGACCAAAAGTAAGCAACATTTAGCAAAGTAAGAACACCTGGGTAGTTTGAGTGATATGCAAATAAGTTTCAAGTAGTAGCGATATAACAAGTTAAACAGACTCTATACACTATAGTAACTAAAAATTAACAATCTAGTATAATCATTCAAAAGCTAAAAATTCAATGAACAAAGCTGTCAAGGCACACATTGTAAAAGTTCCGAAAACATGGATTATGATATGCCTTGTGATGAAACTTAACCGTCCTACAAACATCCAGAGAATTTTAAAAGTACCTATCTCCAAAGCAAACGATGAGATGTACATGATCAACAAGGAACACCAAGTAAATTGCCGTCAGGAGGCGAAAGTAAAAGTAAAGAACCCTATTCATAACCCCTGTACTAACAATTATCTAGAAGAAAATCCCCACAGCAAGCGCTCCCTTTGATCAACTTGCCCAAAGATCGACCCCAATCTCCACGTGCATTCCAAAGCCTTTGCGGGTTTCTCCTTTTCTCTAAGGAGGCGAAACATCAAGCGACCCTGTTTCCCCGCCATACCCACATTTGTTATCTACCAACACCATCGACTCTTTTCTCGCTACTGAAACACCTAGCCTCTTTCTTATTCAACACGTCCCAAAACAAATCAGTCAAAACCGATTCATAACCAGGCATCTTAGCATACCTCGGGAAATAGTTAATATCAATAACAAGATACCTATTCCCAACTTTCATGTCCCTAATCACATCAAAATTAAACAAATGCAACTTCATAGCCTTACGCAACCCCCCCGCTATATTCGTTATCAAACTCATCGGCGGCATAGCAGCATCTTCCAAATCTACCAAATTATAATACTTATCATCGTTCCTCTCATCCGACGTCATTCAGCATAAATTTAGGCGCAAAATTAACTACGTATATTTTAGTTGTTCCAATCATTTCTCTTATTTATTTACGAAACCGTAATTATAGAAAAAATTAAAAGTAAAAACTAACCGATTCCGTATGTAAGTCTAACAACAGCACCAATATTATCCCAAGCAGGCAACTCATCTGAAAAACTCTTACTATCATTAAAAGTAATCACCTCCTTACCAGAGCTCCGGTAACCACCACCACAACCACCGGACTTCCTCTCACCACCATCACCACCACCACCACTTCTCCCCACCGTAGCTCTCACACCCACCACCCTTTTTCCATATCTCCACTTCTTAAACCTCACAGGCAACCTAACAAAACCACCACCACCAGTACCTTGCAACCAAAACAAGTCGAAGTCGTTCGTGTTCTTGTAATCACTGGTAACTCAAAATCAGCAATCTTAGCATGAAGCCTCGAATCCAACAATATTTAGCACCTTTTATAACCCGATGAATGATCTTTACTTTGTTGTTCTCATGAAGGTATGTCAAACCTTCTGCAATGCCTAAATAACATCATATCTTTTCGCCCAGTTCAGTTCCTTACCTCCGTATCGTATGAAATTAAAAAATATTATCAATTGAATGGCGGGATGCCAACAATCTACGTTGACTTGAGTTTGGAAATTACCAAATATGAAATGATTGAGACTCCTGTTTGGCACATATTCATAAATGAGTATACTTTCGGTCCCAAACAATGAATTCTACAAGTTTAACCAAATTTTTGTGCTCGAAACTAGTAATGCTGTTGACTTTATTGTAGAAGTCCCATGCTCTATGTTGGTGGTTGAAGTAAAGTCTTTTAACAGCAACCTCGTTTCCATCTGGAAGCAAGCCCTGTGATGGTTTTATTTAGTGATTTACTAATCAAATTAAACTACTCTAAACGATACTAAAAAGTAGATCAGATGGTTAATATTAAGAAACTACCTTATTTACGGTTCCAAATCCCGTTCTCCGAGCTTATTTGCATCATTAAAAGAACTCGTGGCTTTCTCAGTCATGGAATATTTGAAGTTCAAACCACTACTTTCAGGATCTTCAACAATTTAGTGTCACCAGAACCTATGAGTTAAGAAAATCAGTATGTTTCACAAATTATAGTATCTTTTTTGCTTTCATGGCAAACTAAGT
The DNA here is from genome assembly GCA_910596185.1 of Chrysanthemum makinoi. Classification (NCBI taxonomy): domain Eukaryota; kingdom Viridiplantae; phylum Streptophyta; class Magnoliopsida; order Asterales; family Asteraceae; genus Chrysanthemum; species Chrysanthemum makinoi. The sequence goes on along the minus strand of OU343222.1, from coordinate 235,701,530 downwards.
CTATTAAAAGGATTTCTCACACTATCTAAAACTAAGAGACAGAGACCTCCCCTGTTCTCCTTTTTATTTACATCTGCGCTTCTATGAATAAAACGAGATAATACTCACAATTAACAATCCCACAATGGAAATTACAGCAGCCACTATTTTCCCTGCAATGATACAAACGACTCAACCAACGAGACGCTACAAGTTACCATCCTAATTGTTAACACGCATAAGAATTATCTCCATTATTTCCTGGATGTGGCTCAGGTTTGAGAAAATTAGTATTGGAATACCTAATGATACATTCAGTGTGAAGTGCGCGTCCTTTAGGCCATGGGAAACATTTCACCATCGATTCAAATGCGCTATTCAAGCATTCTGTACAAGAAATCTTTTTTAAAGTGTCCCAGCAATCCGCCAACACATACACAGACTCATTTGTCAGTATCGATAGTATCACGTCCGCGTGCAAAATAGTGCCTATTACTTGGTGCATCACAACATCTAAATGGCCTGCCTCATTGAATCGTTAAATACACTACTCTATGTTTTATTCCCAAGAAATTACAGTGTCGTTTGATCCTTTATACTCCTGATAAAAATTGTATTTCTGTTTTCATAAGACACAGTCATTTGTTGAAAGATCGCCATAGCAAGTACATAAGTTCTGTCAGGTGACTAAATCCATAATATCACCTAATATCTACATTATTCAATCAAAATCATTTCTATACATCAAATAGCTAATTCATAACACATCCTTTCACAAACGCATCCAAAATTACAATTCATGTGAGAAGATACTATTACTAAACCTGCTAATAACATCAAAACTTCATTCTTTTTCTTACCCCCGAAGATACTCTTTCTAAAGTTAAATAATCAAAAAATCACTATTATCAATATTCTTCACATGCGACAAAATTCAAAATATTAAATAATTTCTAGTTTTATGCAATCAAAATCATCGTTGAACAACAAATACCTGATTTGTAACCTATCCTTTTCACAAACTCATCAATATATGCAATTCATCTGCGAATACACTCTAACTAAACTTAAATCGTTAACATCAAAACTTTACTCCTCTTATTTTACTAAACTTGAAACTTCATTACTCACTCATATTCTTCACGTGCGAAGATAATTTTACTAAACTTAAATAATCCAAAAATCCGCTAATAACCTCAAAACTTCATTAATATTGATACATTTCACACGCGAAGATAATCTAACTAAAATTAAATCCGGTAATAACCTTAAAACTTCATTACTACTGATAATCTTGATGCGCGAAGATACTCTAACTAAACTTAAATCCGCTAATAATCTCAAAAGTTCATTCCTTACTAAATTCTTCACATGCGAATATACTCTCGACTAAACATAAACATGAATATTTTTCACGCGCGAAGATACTTTTACTAAACATAAAAATTTTCACACGCGAAGACACTCTTACTAAACATAAACATGAATATTTTTCACGAGCGAAGATACTCTTACTAAATTTAATCTCATTCTATATTCATATCTGAAATACAAATACACATTTCTTTAAAATACCTTGATTAATTAAATGAATTAGTCCAAGCATTGTGTGGAGCTTTGGTTAAAGTGGCAATACTTGAGCTCACATGATCACCATTCTTGCTGAGATTAGTCAAAAGATCAGTTGTAAACTCATCTTCTAGTAATGTAAGACCGCGTAAGGAAATTGAGTCTTCAATAACTGAGAAACCATTAAGTTGCTTAATGCTTCATGTTCCCCTAAGCTATTAGCGCTTCGATAAGAATTCAAGCAAGTAACATTGGCTCATGCAAACTTTAACCGAAGGTTTTATAACTTTGTCTATAAATGTCAAGCAATCCTGCCATGTGGTAGGTAGTAGAGAAATATGTTCGCCTAAGAAAGTGAAAATGTCTCCAAATCCGAGGGTAGCAAAGTCATCAGCAGAAATATGTTAGTTAAAGAAGATTATAGCTTCCGGATTTCCCTTAATAAGACTAATTGTTTTTTCCGGATAAGAGCTTATGTTATCTAGAACTTCATTGGAGACCAAAAAATATTCCTTTGCATATGTCAGAACATCTTCAAGAGTAATGCCCGGAAGTAAGCAAAAGAAAAGCAATTGTTGCAGTCAAAAGACAAGTCAAAGGTACATGAAACATGGTTGAAGATGATCCAATTTTTTCTTAAACTTAAATAATCGCCTCTAAACTCAATCTTATATGATTTTCTTCACAAGTGAAGATATTTTTTCTTAAACTTAAAAAAGTTACTTACTCAATTTGAAACAGGTTGCCTAAAACTTGAAAGAGAATGTGGAAATTCAATGATCATTGACAAAGGAATTCTAGTAATGTACCTACGTGTAGGAACAATAATACCACTTTAAAATTAACAAGAAGGGATAATAGTCTCACTGTAATCAAGTTTTCATAGACCCCAAGATCATATGGATGTGAATACACATTCTCTCCTTGTTCTACAAGCAACATAGCCCTTACCCCTTCATAATAATGCATACCACACAGGTTACAAACATCATGTATCCGTTAAAAAATAATGTCAACAAATCTAAGGCAACTCCAAGAGAAGGGGCTAGACGTTTATAGTCCGCACTGTCCATGAGGAGGGGCAACAATATAAAGTTATTACGGTTACTAAAATGTTGTTTTGCTCATACCTCTATTGTAGTCTTGTTTTGTACGGTAAGGTAGATATGCCACCCCAAAAAGACACCTAGATGTTACGAGGAAAAACGCGCCGCACGGACATTGAGAATTAGTCCCGTGACATAGAGCCATGCTCAGTGGGACTAGTAACAATCCAGAAACAATCTGCAAATGAAGAGCAGCAGTCAGATGTACACTACAAAGATAAGAATAAAAGCAAAAAACTAAATAAATAAATAAATTCTAAATCATACGTAGACAGTTCTGTCGGATCCTTCACTTTGCTGTCCATCCTTTTGAGTGTCTACAGTAAAACTACCAACAAGCAAAATCTAGCCATCCACATTATAAATTCAAGTATCAGATAACTTTAAGCAAATGGGGCAAATATCAGGAGAATGCAAAGAGTACAACATACCAGAGAGTACAAGCATGAAAGGAGAGCATATACAACAAACACAAAGAAGGCCTTATAGTTTGTGTGACACACAATGGTGATCCTTCAGTTAAAGAGGCAGGTAGCACCTTAACAATCTATCTCGAAAAGATCATTTAGAATCCAAGAATGAAGAAGACATACCATTCGTAAAACACAACGTTTACATATACGACAATGATGGGAACGAGGTGGCTTATAAAGCGAACATTTTTTGCAGTATCGCAAGTCCCCACCCTGCAAAACAAACATTAAAAAATGTTAAAAAGTCTTTCCGAATATGGTGAGAGAGCAATTTCAATAAAGAGAACCACATATTCAAAGTACTTTCAATATCATAATATTGCGTTTTAGTTGGTAAAATTACTACTACTATCAATGATATTATAATCGGGCTTCCAAGCCCCTAGGATCAGTCACGTATTTCATCATTTCTCCACGATTAAAAATGAGTCATGAATGACTAGGGATTTCTATTGTGGCTAGCTAGCACCTGGAACAGTGCATTCGGTTGCATCCTTGACTCCTTGAGGCAACCTTAGTTGTTGCATCTTTGAATCCTATACTCTGAATTTGTTGCAAGGATAACACAGCACATAACAATTCTTGCAAGATCTATAATAGAGAAATTCGCTAAGTGGTGTTGGTCAACCCAAATCACATTTGGTTCCAAGCCCCAACCATGGTAGCCAAACCCGTGACAGTGTGTTTTGACAAGCATTAAAAGGGGAGAAGCTTTGAAGCCAACTTGTACCGCCTAATTACCTAAGGAAGATTGAGCAGTTCATTTTATACATTAATTATCTGAGCGCTTAACTTATTAATCTAATAAACTTAATTTGGTTTCCCAACTAGTGACTAATCGAAGAAATGATGGGTGGTTAGGCAGAATGCTGGTTGGTGGGATTAGCATTCAAACAAGATGGCATTGGTAAACACATAGTGAGCAATTTCATAGCAACTAAACCTTCATCTGATGGGGATTTGTAGAGCTAGCCTCAAGTTAGGTGCTTTTTCTATGTGATAAGCTTAAAAAAAATAATTAAATAAATAAATAATAAATAAAAATAAAAATAAAAATAAAAATAAAAAAAATTAAGTACAAGCTATTCAGTATGACATGTGTTTAAGTATACTAGTAATAGATGAATTTGAAGCATTATAAGACCAAAAAAACCTGATAATGAAGTGTCAAATGCTCAACAGGTGAGCTCACAGCTTCCCTTGATTTTGCACACAGCCTGACAACCTGATTAAAATAGATGCTGGCATTAATAATTAACCTACTGACCATAGTAAACTACTTCACTTTACCCATTGAAGAAGAATCTACCGACTATTTATAAACGTAACAGCAAATACAGTGGTCATTTAGAGAGAACATCTGCTAGCATTCTACAACTATAAGACACAAAAAAGGCAAGGCATGGTATACATACATGCATGTGCACCATTTGAGCAGTTGTCAATACAAAATAACAACAAAGTGCAAGTAGCACCGTGTAACATATGGTGTTATCCTATATGAAGCATCTAAATTTGCATGGTTATATAAAACAGAAAGCCTCATACTCTTAATTATTAAAATGAGAACCATGTTGACAGTCATTATATTAGACTCTATACAACCATGTAAGCAGCAGTGGATATGAGGGTTCCAGCATACGCACTACACCTATGTGTGTGACATTCTATGGAACGTTATGGAGAATAAAAATTTAAAAAGGAGACTAACAATTACCTTTAAGCAGACCATCTCACTAATGATAAAGCTGAAGGCTGCATAAAAATTACCTTTAAGCAGTGGCACTAATCTTCTCTGCAAGTTGGTCCACAGCCACATTGCTTAGAGCACACACCGTAACTGATTTAAGTGCTTCATGCATTGACATGAGCATTATCCATTTCCAAAACACGGAAGAAAAAATACATGTCCCTGACCTTGTTTAGCCATATGATAAACAATTGCAGCAAATGTGACCGTTTTACCAGTACCTAGTGGCCCTTGAATCAAACTAATTGGCCTCTGAGGAAGGATTCAGATCCAGTGAAGTAAGAGTACATGTCCTGTTCATATAGCGTAATTACAAAAAGAAAGTGATCACTAGCTAGTCTATTTTAAAGGTACTTACTTCTCCCCAATCCACTCCAGAAGTCCACAAGTCCAGCTCTACCCGCAAACTTGCCAAATGCAAGCAACCTTTTCCCTTCGTCTCCAACTATGAGCTCATAATCAAACAAAGAAGCCCTTTCAGCCAAGATCACACATGACAATCATATTCATAACTATTTGCTAGTATAAGATGATGTGTGTACGTTCGTGTTGAAGAAGAAAAGAAATGATATATACTTTATCTAGCACCTAATTTTATAAAAAAAATGCACATGTGAAGAAAACTTGCACATTTCATAAAACACCTAATTTTAGGGGGGGGGAGAATTGCACATGTGAAGAAAACTTACACATTTCGTCAAACACCTAAATTTATAAATAAAATATAAAAAAAATTGCACATGTGAAGAAAACTTACACATTTCATCAAACACCTAATTTCATTAAAAAAATGCACACATTTCATCAAACACCTAATTTGATATATAAAAAATGGCACATGTGAAGAAAACTTGCATATTTCATCTAACACCTATTTTATTAAAAAAATTGCACATGTGAATAAAATTTACACATTTCATCAAACACCTAATGTGCATTATAAAGCAATGGGTACATAGTTCAACTCAAACCAAATGGTAAAAATTCTCAAGCTTTTGCCAAGGAGCTCGGATTCCAGTCCTATGATTGACCGTAAACTGCCACTTTACCATGCTTCCTAACTTAATTGGTCTGTTATACACAAACACGACCATCAATGAGTTTTGAACACATTTACAACAAATAAGGTTATAATGTGCCTATTGAAGTCGTTCACATATACCTTTATCGAGCGAAAACTAAATCTATAAATAAGAAAGCATGACCGTAACACCTATCAAAACTACTAAATTAACAAAATCAGCAATTAAAGTTCATAGCTTGTGCAATATTGGTTCAGGCATTTCATCAAACAGTTGGTATGCATTATAAATTTGAATGAACAAGCTGCAATGAGAGTGATAAAAGTATTACACGAGCAAATGTTACAAGCAACGGTCACATGTAACACCGATTAGAAACAAGTGAATGATGAAAGTGTAAGAACTTAACCTTTTGCAGAACCAATTTTAACAGAATAACCTCCAAATTACAAAAGCAACAGCCATAAGCTCAAGGAGATGATCGAGAGTGGTGACATGAAGGTGTTGCTATGGCAGCGATTGGTCGTCTAATGGCAGTTTATGTTTTTACCGTTGGTGGAGATCGGAGGTGATGGTGGTTGGTCTGTGTTTGCCTGCTTTGCTTATGGAAAGAGAGAGAGAGAAAACAAAGGGATATTTTTTTTTGTCGGAAGTAAATGAGAATAATACATTCAGACCCCTCTAATTTTTGGCCGAAAATTACAAAAATGCCATTCCGCCCAAATTGATATTAAGATGAGATTTACTTGATCTAATGGTCCAGATCTCTTCTCGCGTTCTCACAAAAAATCCCCTTCTCATTTGAACGCTTCTCTCTCTATATATATATATATATATATATATATATATATATATATATATATATATATATATATATATATATATATATATATATATATATATATAAAGAGAGAGAGAGAGAAAGAGAGTTAGGATCAAATAAGAAGAATAATTAATATAAGAAGGATAAGAAGTAATCACAACCACACATTCTAGATGCACCTACAAAAATGGATGCATCTTCATTCAAATTTTCCCTCTCAAATTAAAATGTGTGGCTAGAATTACTTCTTACCCTTCTCATTTTAATTATTCTTCTTATTGGATCCCTTCCCTATATATATATAAAGTGAGGCCCACAATGTGGTGTTATAGTTGAATTATGGCTGAGTTATAAGGGGTGCTTTTTGAGTGTTAAAATTGAAATGTTAAAGCTGAAGAATCGAGTTCAATAGTTGCGAATTCGGGGAGCTTTTTTGGCAAAGACAAGAACACTAAAACGAACACCACAACTCGAATATTTTGTAAGAAAACTTTACTATGATTTGAGCCGTTGGTGTATTTATTCGCGATTTCATATATAAACTTTGATTTGAGCCGTTCGTGTATTTACAAAAAAAAAAATTTAACACATGAAATCGCTAATTTATCTGCCCATGGTGTAATTAATGTAGTATTCAACAATACCCTTTTTACCATTTTATTTGAGCCGTTCTCAAACAACGCTTACAAAAGTTTGAATAATTATTAAGGGTAAAACAAAAAACATTTATTGGCAACTAAAAAAAAAGTAAAGTAACTCCCAATGCCGTCTTTCACGGGTTATGGGTACCCAATACCGTTTCCGGTGTTTGGGGAAGGTTGTAGACAGTCTTACCCCTACCTAAGGTAGAATGGCTGCTTCCAGTTCTACCAAAGGTAGAAAGGACCTCCGGCCTTTTGTAGGGAGTGAGGATCGAACCCCTGACCTCTCGGTTGAGAGGTAAGGGGTTTTCCAACTGATCCAACCCTACTTGTTATTTATTGGCAACTATTATTTAATAAAAAATGACAATCTCAATAACCTTAGTAACACACTAAACCGCACATCATACACCCCGTTGATGAGCAAATACACAAAAATTGAGACCTCACAAGTTCAACTTATGGAAGTTACGTATTAAGAAGTGTTTACATATGGTTTGTAAAACATGATTAGAATGGGTTAGGTTGGTTACGTTGTTTTGTTAACCGTTAAGAACGGGAAAGACACCTTGAGAAAGAGTGTTTCTTTATAGTCAGGTAACACTAAACCAACTAATGAGAGTGTGTGGACAACTTATTCAATAAGTGTGAATTGTTACAGAAGAAGGTGAACTATTTTATTGTGTGTGATACCTCTATATTAGGGAGATATCTAGGGTTTGTGAAAACCCCTTCTGACACGTCATGCGTTGATCATCTAGCGGGCAGACAAGGTGACAGTTGTCATGCTCTCCTTGGTCTCATTTACCAATCAAAATATACTTTCGAACTAATAAAAACATGGAATGGATGGTTATGATCCTATTGGAACTCCAATCGGTTAACGTACCAAACTTCATGCAAATATACTAGGGAAACCCGTCGATACGACAAAATACCGAAGTATGACCCGTTCCCTAATGTATTTGACAAGTAGACCGGATTTAGTATTTGTTGTGTGTTATTGTGCGAGATAGCAGGAATTCCTTACTCAAACGTCACCTTAAGGAGGTCGTACGATTGGTACATAACATGGTTGTGTTGTTATTGGATTGGGCTTACTTCAAGAATAAGCAATTGGCTTGAGTTTGGCGCACACATGATGGGCGTGAGCCATTAATCCCTATGTGCTAAAAAATGGATCTTTTTTTTAAGTGATTTTTTTCTAATCATAAAGAGATATTTGACTTATCTGCCTAGTATGACACTGTAACCTTTCTAAAGATGGAAACTAATTTGCGAAAGAATTGGAATAAAAACAGATTTCATTAATTTTGATAACTTACATGGACATTATCAAATTGTTTCTGTAACGGTCAATCCAATGATTGCATGCAGCATTATCTTTCTTGGCCTGCAAACACACATATATAGTCAACCAATATTGTAAATCTCTCCTTTGGTGTCTAATATGGATCTGCTGGCACCATATTTCAAAAAGAAGGCAGTGTTCGTGACTGTTTACGTAGAAAAGCCAATAAAGAGAGGATCATCAATTAATAAGCATATGGAAAAGTCAAAGAAGGGTGGATGGTACAATATAAGAGCCGAGCTTCTTATCTACTCACATCGCCTAAGAGAGCTTGCAAAATCTACAGGTGCATCTTCATCTCCTCATCAAAGTGAGTCTTTGGTAGTTTCAACAACAAAGAAACAGCCATCTTCGCCTCAGGTGAGCAACCAGTATTAAAGTTAATTTCCAAACTCAGAAATCCAACAATCAAAACCATGATCACGAAAAATTGAATTTCAAGCAAAATGCGATAAAGGTTTAATTTGATTTATTTGGTAGATAATCCTAAGTCAAGAAAAGCAAAAGGTGAAAAAGCATCAAGGTTGCTTTGAATGGGTATCCATGTTCAAGTTCTGCAACACCAACACAAAGACTACAAAGAACAATACAACCAAAGTATTTCTCTCAAAGTAATGGCGCCAATACAAAAGTATAGGTAGATAGTCATTTTTCATACAATAGGTTTGAATGGTAAAATTCCATTAATTAGATTGTTAATTCAGTACAGACAAGTCCAGAAAGAGGCTTCAAATCATTCTGACATTTAGTTTCTCTGCATCAAAAACTAGTTGTTTAACAAACTTAAGGGTTTTTCTTTTCATGATCTTTGTTGCCGAGTATATTCCCATAGAGCGATCGCACCACTGACATGAACATTGAGTGATCTTACGACTCCCATCTGAGGAATCTCAATGCAAGCATCCAGTATATGAATCAACTCTACCGGGATACCCTCCTTTTCTCGACCAAGAACCAAAACCTGTTGTAATCAAAAAAGATAAATTAAACCCACAAATATATAGAATCTGTCCTAAGAAATTGCAAAGCATAGAAGTCAAAAATGAAACAATATGAGGAATCTTGTGAAATTTAACCAACAATTTCAAATGATGATGGTCACATATGCAATCCTGCTAACAGATATATAGCAACTAATGGTCACATATGCTTATAGCTATCGGTACTACGATAATCTATGCAAAGATGTTCATACATATGGTGTACAATATATATATGGTTTAACTAATTAGCAAAAAACAATATAAACTCAGAAACTTTGCCCCTAAATATAAGATAATGCATGATTATCTATTATGTCCTTGACATCTCTGTTTTCTTTATTTTAAGCAAATCATTTGGCGATCATTTCAAGTTCAAGTAATTTCTAGCTTGCATGTTCATAAAGGAATTCATATCACCATATGTAAAATCATAAGGCAGAACAAAGTTGTGTTTTACCGTCTTTTTAGGGAAGACATATTGGTCGAGAGTGACACTATTAGCCGTTTGCTCCAAACCCAAGATAGAATAACCTTCTTTTTTCTTCTTCTCCAAGAAACCTGTAACATTGCTTACGGGTACTTCTATTATAGGAACCCACTTCTCTGCAGTCACACTGAAACAAAAATTGAGTATTAAGACACTGGAGTCCGTTTTGTTTTACATTCCAAACCAAATTCCAAAATCAGATTAGGCTTCAGTTTTGAGTTAACCAACTTTGACTTAAAACAAACCAAATTTAGGGTTACAAATTAAATCAATAAAATGGAATTTCGTTCATCTGGTTACAAACCCAAAAATTCAGTACTAGAGTTGGCTTCCTAATATTTCCATACTGAAAACCTTACCAATAATCACTCCACTTACAAAAAGAAATTAGACTTCATCTATTTCATCAAATACTGCATGCTAATAAGTTTAAAGCGTTCACATACAAACCTGATGAGTTGAAATTGCTTGTCGTTCAAAATGTTTACGTTGTCAACGACCAAACTGGCTGCTTTAAAGACCTGCGAGTAACATACAAACAGAAAACAAAACAAAAAGAAGTTAAATAAAGCAACTTCGAAATACAAAGCAAGATTAAATAAATCGGTCTGATTTTATTACCTCACATGTGCGTGCTAATCCAGCAAGATTAGGGACACGATCAAGTAGTGAAGCTACAAGGATGATTTGTTGCCGACCTTCTTTAAGTTTTCCCATTGCAATATTTCTTGCCCTCAGAGACTGATCAAGAAGATGATCTTCCTTCTCCACATCTACACTCAATTGGAGACTAATTTAGTTATTCGCTGCTCAATTTACTAAGTTTAACCTTGTGCTAGTATTCCTGTATAGGCCTAATTGCATACAGAGATAACCGACTTTGGTTGAAAATTTTATTTTGTATGACCAACATTTTACTTTAGGCCAAAAAGAGACCTATCAAGGTAAGTAACAAAGGAAACCGGTTTTCAGATGCCACTTTAGCACCATGCCACAAAGTTACTAACACATATGCTGCCACGTCATCCCTGATGAGTCACCGTTTCAAATTACTTGATGAAAATTTTTGGTAGTTGGTTAGCTTAGATAAGAAAATTTGTAACTTAGTAGGATACCTATAGCAGGAATTGGACCAAAGTAAACATATGCAATAACCCCTTCTCTATATAACTTATGCAAAGTTTAGCAACTAAGAACCTGCAACTAGCATTATAACATACCCCAAAGTGAATTACAACTATCGTTATTTAAGGAGCTGAAATGTGAATCTTGTGTCTCATGTTTGGAGATAATAACTTTTTTCTGGAAATCCAAAGGCATATCATTTGGCAATTTGACAGTTGTTTCCTCTTTAAGTTGACCGTTTGACCTGGAACCTTGCATATGTATCTGCTCGTTTTTCAGCTGTGTTGCATCTTTAGCCATTGAAGATCTGAGGTCTTTTCTGACATCCTACAATTCTAAAGCATGAGAAGTCATTCATGCAAGGAACTAAACAAAACTAGATCTTCAGAATAGAACTTACATTTAGGAAGTGGATTACTCGTTCTAAGAGGGATACGTTAGCACATTCAAACTCAGTGTCCTGTAAAAGAGAGATAAATTAAATTTTGGAAGAATGAAACTGAGCACTAACATATCAAGTCAAATCACTCTGTCTCTAAGTGTCAAATAGTTTGATTTTTTAATAATTAGTTAAATTAGGAACTGGTTGTACAAGTTCAAAGACACTATGTCGGCCAAACTGTATTCAAAACGTATAAAAGTTCAAAATAGTTTCATTTTAAGAATTATAATAATGTGTTTTTATCACACATAATGCAAAGATTATGTATGGAAGTAAAAGGAATGTGTGTTTGGGGGTGGGTCCCAACCCATTTTGACCCATAACAAACAGATAGTACATTGTTTAGCCGGTTATCCAATCCGGCCCTTTTTAACCCGCCGCTTCATGTATTCTAACAGATAAAATTTTGGAAATTCGAACTAATGCAAGTATCTTACATCAACTCGGTTACTGAAGATTCCAGCTGGTGTAATGGATTTCTTAGGATCAAAAGTATCAAGATGAACTTCCATTGATACTCGCAACCTGCAAAAAAATTCAAACAAAACCACCTCTTAAGCACAAGATTATTTACTGTAATGAAATTTGAACAGAGGAATGTATCATACCTGGCACAGTCAGAGTTATCTTCTAAATAAGATTTCAGTTCGACAAAGCATCTTTTCTCCAAGGACAGTGTTTCATTGGCACTTGAATCAAGGTCGGGCAACAACTTTGATAGAACTTGGTATACTAATAACTGCATAACAAATTCATGTAGTGTAATTATTACATGTGAATAAATAATAAAAGGAAATATCGATTCATTGACATGTATATGTACGTACAATAATTAATAACCTGGGTAAATCCACGTAAACTGTGGTGATGTGAGGTCAGCAATGGAACAATAGGAGGAAGCAAATCATCCAAATGTCTTAACTGAGTGCCTTTAGATGCATGTAGAATGACATTTGCTGCTATGAACACATACGATGAGAGCGCCTGCAACAGGTGAAATATTGTGAATTAATATTCCAAAATGGAACTTCGCAAATTTGTATATTAAATATACTAGCCGGGTACCCGCGCGTTGTAGCGGCGGGTACCCGTATAATTATATTTTTTTGGCGATAGCAAGGTTTTTCGATGCATTGCTTTTAAAGAAGGGGAAAAAAGAATGTCCAAGAGAGGTTATTAATTGAAAATTAGTTTGCTTTCTTACTTACGCATTTAATAACATAATAAAAAGCTTTTATAGCAGGGTTCCTACGCGATTCTATGTTTTTCATGATTTTAACTTAACACATGACGATAACTTAATGGAACAGCTTTACCACACAATATTGCTTTTAAAATGGCAGACTTGCATCACGATGCAATGACGATACGGAAACGATATCGCTAGTCGTTTAGGACGTGTAATATTATATATCGTTTAAACATACATGGTGTTTTAAAATAGCAGTTTTAGCACCATATAGTGGTGTCTATATTGCTAAGTTGTGGTGGTAAATGGTGGTCCGTTGCGTGGTCGAAAAAGGTGGTGTCAGAAAGTGACTACGAAAAAGATTGGTTTCTATGATCCGCTTAATGATTTGTAAATTTTATTTAGTGGGTGTTTTAAAGAATAAATAAAAGATGAGATGATTTATGTGCTATTGTTTTGTACCATGTGATATATTAAGTGTACTTTTTGAGTGAATGTGTATTTTAATAATATCATTAATGAATTGTAAAATTTATTTAGTGGGTGTTTGAAAGATATAAATGATAAAATGATTTATTCATTATTTTTTTGTACCATTTGATATATTAATTATACTTTTGAGTGATGGGGTATTTTAATTATATTATTAATGATTTGTAAATTTCATTTAGTGAGTGTTTTAATGAAAAAGAAAAATTAGATGATTTATGCATTATTGTTTTGTACAAAGTGCTATATTAATTGTACTTTTGTGCAAGAGTATTTTAATGATATCATTAATTCTGGCATTAATATACACGAATGTTACAAGTTAGATGATTTATGCATTATTGTTTTGTACCACGTGCTATATTAACTGTACTTTTGGTTACAAGTTTAGCGGGTTACTTTCATTAGAAATGTTTTTTGGTCTTAGAATTTTTAAGACTTCTATATTTAGAATGTCCTAAACACTTCATATAGTAGTATAGATATAGATATAGATATAGATATAGATAATGTCGAATTAAAATACTCGCCTGAGTTCTCATATCGTATTTCTGGACCATTGGGACTAATTGCTCACCAACCTGCAAGCAGTTCTTATTATGTTAATATTTAACGATTATGCATTTCCAATACCAATAAAATGTCAATACTCAAACCAAATAGTATAAAATTGTTTACTGGGTAAATTTTTTTACCAATGACGGAAACTTCAAATACGCATGGATTGCAAATGTTTCCAAGTACTGTCGAACACCAGGCATGTTGTTATTCTGCATCAAGATGAAGGAAAGAACACAGCATTAGGATGTATAAACACTCGAAGGAATATTGGTGTTCTATCATGTAAATATCATCATCTACTTACATAAAGGGCTGTATGCAAGTGATTCATAACTTTGGATACTATTTCTTGATCAACGAAATGGGACAATATACAAATCATTTGCCAAGCACGAACTTTTCGCCTATGAGTCTGCCAAAGAGATTTTTTTTGTTTACATATGCAATATAAGTTAGGAGATTAAGATTAAATTGAATCAACAAGAGCAAATAAGAAATTAACTAAGCCTATGTATTAAAGAGAGAGGCTAGAAACTAACCGCACTGTATTTTTTATACAACTCCTTTGAAAGGTCAGTGTCACTCACCTGCAATTCAGATCATCAAGATCATATATTTTCAGAGCCAAAAACAACAAATAATACGAACACATTACGTGATAATCAGACAAATGGTTCAAAGTACTCTGTCAAAACCGGGTGGAATTTTTTCCCATACGATATTCAACCTATAATGTCTATCATAGATGATATGATGTCTTAACATAAAAGTACATTTATGGACGTGGCAAGACTGGCAACAATAGGCGGGTGTAACAAGTCAAAACAGGTAATCTCTTATATGGGTAGAAACAGCGCAGAACTAAACGCCGTCGAAAAACTTTTGTTATTAATATTTAGCATGTTATATATGATATAAAAAAAGATCATTATGATAACAAACTACTTTTTTCTTGAGCTGATTTGAGAGACGACATGCACTTTGGTGACCTTCCACCCATTTTACAACTTTCCCTTTCAGCTAATATTTTGAAATTTGACTTATTAGATAAAAAAGCATAACTCGAAAATCGGCCCATTTTTGAGTAAATTGGAATGAATATTTTCCCCTGTAAAATATTCTTAGACGTACATCCAGTTTGAGACTGCAATACCATATGTTAATAACACACTAACAGAAAACGTGAACAAAATCAATTAAAACATTATAGTTCAGATGGTTAGTCCGTAATTTTAGTACACCTTAGCTATAATCAATCCACAATTTGAGATTAATTCAAGTGGCGGTTACAAAACCCCTTACCGCAGATTGTAAGAGCTCAAGCAAGAACAGTTTGCCAGATTGTAGGGAAGCATGTTTCCTTTCAACTTCATAATGTGAGCCAGTTGTATCGGATGTGTCTGCTAGCTTGTTGAACATAACAGCAACAGATACCCTTGCATAAAGCTCCGTGTTGATAAATACCTAATAAAAACCAACATCACAAAGCTTCCATATATATTTGAATAATTTGGTCAAGAACTGGAACTATTTAGTTGTGCATGAACCCTTTAAGAAAAGCATGTATTGTGTTATATGGTACATTCATTTATGTAAACGCAAAACAAGTGGCTCATATGAGATATTAAACACCCACCTCTGTTAACTCCGGGTCAGGACTTGTGGACAAAATTGACACTTCCGTCCTTGCATCTTGATTTTCAGTCACTTCAGCTTCAAAATCCTCATCAAATGCAACTGTTGAAAAACTCAAAAATAATAATTAATAGATATATGACATCAACTTGAATAAATAAGTGAATGGCTTGAAATTAAAGAAGTATTTGGGAAAAGACGGTACCAGAACCATATAGAGTTAACAGCTTCAACTCCTTCATGTAGTACTTTATTGCACTAGGATGCGAGAGCCACAACCCTGTTAAATGCAATGCTGCAAGACGAATAGTACGCGGACTTCTTGTTCCTTCATCAAGAATTTTCTCAACAAACTGCAGAAATATGTTATGTTAGAACAAATTAATGTCAATACGTAGTTTAATTCAGCAGAAGCGGAAATAGCTAATCATGTGCTATCGAGGTAACCTTCAAAGGCCTTTTAAAAAAACAAACTTACCCACTTCAAAGGTCCCGGGGTGTTGTCAAATTCATGCATGGCCATATTACCAAACACTGATTCATGTAAAACTGAAGATAAGAGTGCAGCAATAGGTGCAACCCTTCGCTTGTTACAGCTGACATGCAACAACCATGAAGAATGAACCAAAAGCCACATCATCTACAATAGATAAGAGAGATGTAAACATTCAGGAATTTTGTTTAGAAATAGAATTTTAGTTGGCTATTAAATGACGTGAATTGATGTAAAATGTGGGGGAACCTGCACATCAATGCCACCAGATGAGGAAACAGCTAAACCTTTGTGTGCTAAAGCAAAAAGATCCAGTACCAGTCTGACAGATCTTAGCATAGGTAAAACCGAACCTTCACCAGCATTTTCCAGGCTGTAAATTTTTAATAAGAAGGAAATTAAAAAAAAATAATAATAATGGAAACGGATTAGTCGTAAAAGCAATAATAGAAAGAATGTCTTGACACTATATAAAATAAAGACAATGGAAACATACAAACATTTCAAGCTTACAGGAAAAAAAACAAAAAACAAAAAAAACAAATACAATTCAACAACCAACTTCTTATTAGTGGAATGCAGAAAGGAAGTCTAAAATATTTATCTTTTAAAAATACATTAGTACTGATCGCTTACCTCTCTACTAAATCATTAAATATTTTTCTGACCACAGCATCTGAAAAAAGATAATCACAATTCTCTATGTAAACTCCTCTCTGAATAGCACTTTTTGGGATCATCAAAAGGGATTCCACGCACATCCACTGGAATTAAACATATAACATAATACATGACATGTCAGGCTATCAGGGTATCAGACTATTAGGCTATTAGCAATATAAACTGTGTCCAATTAAACAAAAAAGAACATATGCTATGTAGATCTTCACCTTCAATTCAATTAATATTGCTCTTCGTGCACGTGTCAAATACCCAGCATCAATGAGATTATTGATGTTCTCTAGATATATCTCAACAAAGTAATCTATATGTTGTTTGACTTCAGATTCTGGTGCCGAAAAGCTACAGGGTCTCGTTAATAAAGATAATGCTGAAGAAGAATGCATAAACACTAGTGATTTCAGAATATGATGTAATGATTCATATCCTCCTAGGTAGATTTCTGCTTTAGTCTGCATAGAGGACACAATAAACTAGTATCGTATAAAAAACTTTAAAATACCATTATAACTTCGTGACATCTTTACAGAGCTAAACTACTATAGCATGACGTACCTCTGAGTCACATGCTGTGCGAGATATAATATTCCAAGAGAGTTGCCACAGAATATCAAGAGCAGAATTCAAAGACACTTCTTCAAATTGTGCACAATATGAGCAGATAGATGCAAGAGTCTTGACTGATGTTATCTGTACAAGAATAATTGACAAAACACCATAACTAGAAGCAATATGATTCGTATATATCATTAGAATTAATTTAATATCATCATGGGTCTCCAGATGATTGAGATGACATTATATTTAAATATCAATTGACTCGAATATTTTATTTCGATCAGTGATCAAATCATCAGAATCCTTTCGTTGACTAAGGCTAACAAAAAAATTTGTGAAAAAGGAGACATGACTATGCATACATCATCAGCTTGCAATATATAAGCAACAAGATTCAATGGTGGTGGTGGTGGTGGTGGGTGGGTGGGTGGGTGGGTGGGTGGGTGTGGGGGTGGTTCTGGATGTGTGTTTTGAAAGCTAATTATGTGATTTTGAACAATTACAATAGTTTATCAATCTGTTTTATAAAACCTGCTGTCAGATTAAGATATACTGTTTGGATTTGATTACGGTGTTTAAGGTTGTAATGATCAGATTATCACTTGTTTGAGAGTTTAACATGATCTGATTATTATAGGAACTAAATATGAAATTAACATAGCAAACATTCCTACATTATCCTTGATGTTTTCAGAACTTCAGAATCAAAATTATGTCTTTATATCAACCACTAAATTTTTTAAATTATTTGTTTACACCTTTTATTATATAATTGTATATAGTATAATCACAATAACAATATTATTAATAGTATTACTAACAATTTTTATACTTTGACATAAATAATAGATGATGCATTTAAATCACACGTCCAAAGTCCAAACAATGGCTATATCATAATAACTGACCAAATATCGTTATGCGTATCTAGAATATTAGATAACTTTCTAGTTGAATATCAGCTGACTTGAGCATTCATATTTTTGTCAGGAATGTGTCCTATCATTGTAAACAAACTTTAAAAGAAATTTTAATTTTCCTTTAGTGTCGATTTTAAGGCAATAAGACTACTAAGAAATATACTAGAAATCATACAGCTTGCACTACAGCAGTAGTGTTTGAAGATGACAATCGCCTTTGACTAAGCCCTCCAAGCCTCCCTCTAATGGATGAAGGAAGGGTTGTATTCCCTATCTCCTTAGCCCAGAAGACAGAACATGACTGATTCGTATACGACACCAGCTCCTCCTGCATAGAACTTGTGTTAATAACTGAGAAAACATTATTCATTAGTAGAGGTGACAAAATGGGCGGGACAGGTGGCTTGGGTGATGTGTCAAAACACGGCATATGAATCAAAACGGGCTAGATTTGGTTGACTCGAGACACCTTTTTCTGAAAAATTAAATATTTTGTACAAATAACTAATGTGTCAAATATGACTACCAAAATAATGTTATATTAGCAATAATCAAAATTCTACAATAGAATTTATTAAAAAAATTATGCATTGAGAACACACTTTGGGGCTTTCAGCTCATTTGACCCGTTTCCTTTAACTATTTATTTTACCATTTCGACCCGTTAAAGTTAAAACATAATCAAATCAACCTATTCAAAAGAAAAATGGGTCAAAATTGCCACCTCTAATCATTAGTGTCTAATTGAGTAGTATATAACAATTTATACCAATATAAAGGCGAACGATTTAGCGAACTTCCTAATAATCATGGAAGTATCCATAGTCCCTGCGTGATCGACTTTTCCAAGCAAACCATTGGTTCTTTTTGCACGATTTAGAACATTTTTGTTTTTCATTTCGTGGAGTTCTTGAATGATACTCGAGAGGAGAACCAAAAACTTTACTGGTAACCACTCTAGGTAACCACTTTTCTTGCTGAGCTCATTGCCATGTGTTTGAATGAACTGCATGAGCAAGCAAAACATACGTCTGTATAATTAATCAGCATGCAAAAAGTTACAGTATGTCTTAACGATTAACCTCAATATATACCTAAGCTCATATCGATTAATCTCAATATATATGACAAAACAATATGACATTTCATATGTATTGATTCCATGACATAATAATCATCACTAAAAACCTCACTTATCGCAAATACTGGTTTCGTGTTTAAATCCACCAAAACAAGTAGTTCATTAGGCCATTTGACGTTTGAGAGAAAGCATATTAGTAATTTTTTATATATGTTTTAAAGGAAGGTGGGGGTACATTTTAGACAAAAAAGATGTTTCGAGACCGTCAAAATCACATATGATTAGAGTTTGCAAAATTTCATTTACATACTGATTTAAGAAATTTTCAAATCACATGCTATTAGAAACAATCTCGATCATCCATTTTTGATCTAAAGGGCCAGATTAGTTGGTTCTCTGGGTCTCGAGTATTTTTTATGGTCTCAAAGAGAAGTTATTTGGAGACCTAAAATCCATGCCTAATTTTATGCCTAAATCTGTGTGGCAATAATCCATTGGTTGCAGCAACGGGGTTCACTTCTTCACAACCCAATCAGCTAATGACACATAAGTTAGGCACAAAATTAGTCATGAGTTTTAGGTCTCCCAATCTTTTTCCAGTCTCAAATGAACCAATTTACTATAAACGATTTCGTACAGTCAAGTGTCTGTTCTAAAGTGCCGAATCGGAATCTGAAGTTAGGTGTTTGTTTGACAATATTTGTGAACACCCCCTTAAAATATAGTTAGTTATGTGGTAGTTTACAAAGTTACCATTTAACTTCCAAAGCAAGTAGTAAAGATAGAAAACTAGCTGCACTATGCTTGCATTCAATGAGAGAAGTAGTTTGAAAATTTTGGGTCAGTTTAATACTTGATACCTATATGTCCATTATTGGTCCTGACATATTTCAACCCTTCATTTGTGAGGCACAGTGACAAAAAAACAAGATAGTTTACAAAAGAAAATCACGTGAGTTAACTTTCAGCTCTTATATGTTAATAAAAAGCCGTTATGTACTCTCAAACTATATATGATCAACTAGCACATTAAAAATTTAGTAATAATTATCATTCACGAACACAGGCCTTTGGCCTAGTGGTATGTGAGTGTGCTCACCAGCCAAAAGGTTGAGAGTTCAAGTCTCATTGGAGATGTTTGTGCGATATATTTTGAGATAGGTGGTATATAGGTGTGAAAAAAGTGCCATTCTAAAAAAGGGTATCATTCACGAACGTATGTAAGTAAAACGGAATTTCCACTCTTTAGCATGACCATAGCAGTTATTAGCAGTAGCTCATAGAATAACTTTTCACAGTTGTGAAAGTAATATTAAAAAATAAAATTATCAACTATGAAGCTATCAAAGATACCTGCAATAGAGTATCTAACTGATGTTCATCCTCTATTATAAGAAACAGTACCCTTGCCCATCTTTTTGCTTTAACTTCCCACGTCTCCAAATCTTCGTCATCATAATTGACAATCTCATTTGCCGACTGACTGTGGTTAACAAAGCTTTTGGGGAACTCATCAAGGTTCTTCATGAGCTTGACATTGATAAGGGAACATGTAGAACCTTGCTTTTTATTACCCCGAAGCCATTCTTGCACTTTTTCTCTTAATGAACCTGTAAAATAATGGTAGTTATATAACTAGAGTGTGTAAACATGAAAAACAAAGAGAAAGAAATGGATAACTGTAATGAACAAAACATTCACTTACCACCATAGTTGAAAAAGTCTGCTGGGAAAGATGATATAAAGTGAAGAACGGACTCTAGAGGTACATCAGATGATGACATAACAGAAACAGTTGCATCCAGAATCTTTCCACACACTGACAGTAACGTTTTATGGAAAATCGTGAGAAGAACTAACATATTGCTGTACACATACTCAGTACATAAAAAATCGATTTTATAAGGTTATAAGCAATCTTGAACCTTTAAGACGATAATTAGGATTAAAATGTTGTTTGCTGCTCTCAATGATAAATCTAAAAACATCAAGTAAAGCTGCCTTATCATTGTAATAAGTACTATCTGTATCAGATTTCATCTCATGTGGAGCTTCATCCCACTTTTCCGCTTCATTCTTGCCAGGTTTCGAGATCCCAGCAGCAGCAGCCACACATTCAGCCAGACTCATCAGCCCAGCTCGACCAAAAGAATAAGTTTTTGCTAGAGATGCAAGATTGCTCAATAAAGTCATCTGTTCCCTGATACATCAGTAAATTACTGCATTATAAAACATTACAACCAAATCATGATACTCCATTGAGGACTTATGTCAGTTTGCTTTTTTGGATTATTAGTAATAATAATGACGTATCACGGTATAACTGTATCCTTTTTTTATAGAAAATTACCATTCACTTAGGCACACGGTATACTGCTCAAAAAATGTGCTAGCGCCATCAATAGTCCTTGAAGTGTAGACTCCCTTTACTCCTAGATAAAATAACAGATTGAGCAATAATCAATAGTCAGTTAAGTATTTTAAACTTAGTAGACAGAAAACGATTCATGACTAGTAACTGTGGACTCTTCTAACACAATTACCCTTTCCAAATGGATAATAAAAACACTGACGTAATTATGTATGTCCTAGTCATTTATAAATTGAGCAAGATCAAACTAGTAAATGCTTTTAACACTTATAGAAGCTTGGAAAGCAATGCATTTGAACCGGTTAAAAATGTGAATACAATAACAACAGCAACAATACCCAATCTCGTTTGAGCGAGGTATGGGGGCGATTAAAGATGCGAATGAAAGTGAGATATAAAAAAGAAAAACATAGAGCTAACCGAATTCTTTGTGGTGCACAGGATCATTTAGCCCTTGTATAAAAGGACCAAGTACAAACTCTCTAGGCACAAACTTCGCATAATTTCCATGGTTCTTCCATTCTATCCCGTATACCGACTGCATGGTCAAACACCGTACTGCGGATATAAGAAGACACATTTAAGGAGCAAACATAAAGATACTAAACATTAGACGAATTACAGAAAACCAATTCTGCGGTGACTATGTAAATGGACATATTGCTTGCCTTGAGGATTATCATGGCAAAGGCCCCGTTGCCACAATACAGCTAACCAATCAAACATGTGTTTTAGTGTTTCCATAGGATCAAGATGAAGTCTTTCACCGACAGGCTTTACAGGATTATCAGATGAATTAGATGTGTGAAGCAACAAGTTCATCTGCACAAAAGTCGAACATCAATTTAAGTTTGAAAAAAAGGATTTGTCATATGAAACTTTAAGTATCATTTTCACAAATAAATGAGCCACACAAAAAAAAGAAAAAGAAAAAAAAAAAAAAAAAAGGAAGGATAAGGAAGAAGAAGAAGAAACTTATCAAGATATAAGGCCCCAAAAACCATTTATATGCGCGATGAGAAGTACAATATCTTTTCCCAAACCATTTTGATTAGTCATAACAACAACGACGACAACAAAAATACTCAATCCCGCCTGAGCGAGGTAAGGGGGAGGTGAGATGTAGATAGTCACACCCCTACCCGAGGGTAAAGGGACTGCTTCCGGAAAGACCTCCGGCAAGTGTGTGTGTATGTGCAAGAAAATAGACTTTATGTGTCGTCGTATGTGTGTGGATGGAAAAGAAACTGACATAAAAGAAAGCATATATAGCAAAAACATACAAGCGTGCATAGACATATATGCATACCGACATAGAAACATGAGAGCATGCAAGCACATATAAGGAAAATATGGCCCTACGGGCACACATACATATTAGATTACAAAATGGCAACATATAAGATAAAGCAATACAATCAAAAATAGACATTAAAGGCGCAGGAGCATACAAGTGTAAAAATAATACAAGCATTCTATGGGATACAATCATTCAAACATATAGGAAATATAGCTATATGAAAGTACATAAGCCGTAAAGGCATAAAAGCATGCAATCCCACCCGCATGAACTCATATAAGACCAAATGGGCCTATGCACAATATATAAGCTATGAATAGGGGGTGTTGCGAGACATGAAGGCATATAAATGTGTCTATACCTAGCGGTGATCAACCAATATCACGAAGCTACCATGCATCTCGACACCTATGTGCCCTACTCATCTACCCTAATCCTAGTTCTCCATGTGTTCCTAAGAGAGGTCATGTCCTCAAACAATAAAAGCTCCTTGAGGTCAAGCTTCAATCTATCCTCCCACCTAAGCTATGGTCTATCCCTTCTCCTCAAGCTATCGCCAGTAATAGACTCTAGTCTCATAAGTGGGGATTCCTTTTAACATGCCCAAAGCATCTCAATCGTCCTCTCATCTTGTTGATTATAGTTGCAACTCGAGTTCTCTTCAGAAAACTCCATTCGGGATCATATCTAACATAATTTTACCACAAGTCCTCCTTATCATCCTCATTTCCGCCACTTCCATCTAAGTCTTCGTTAACGGCCAACACTACAACATAGTTGGTCGAATCCCTGCCCTATAAAATTTTCCTTTCACCTTAAGGGAACGTTCTTGTCACAAAAGATTCATGTGGCCGCTCTCCACTTCAACAGCCTGCTATACGGTGTGTTACATTATCCTCTTATCATTCTGGATTTGTGAATCACAAATCCGAGATATCTAAAGGACTCCTTCGATTGTACTATATATTCACCAATGCGGATTTCCGCCACCATACACGTAGGCCATTGTCTTCTAGCGCTTCCCTCCTACTGCTCCAATATCACCTATGCAAACTTTGGGGATATCTTTAGTTTATATTTGTATGTATCCATTACAATTTGGTCTAAAAGATTAAATAGATCATCATGATATACATTAGAATAGTGAAAACGAAAAGAAAATGAATAAAATTGTAGGGCAATAAGGAAGTCGAATATCCTAATGTAATTAACCTCTCCCATTCTACACCAGCTACAAAATATTAGAGCAAGTCTAGTTCAAACCTGGTGATTCCAGGCAGCCTCAACAAGATGAGTACCATAATCTTCAAGCATTTCATATAAATTGAAAAATGCACCCCATTTCAGCTGACTGCTTGAATTTGAATCAACTAAATCATACAGGCTCTCAATACCAAGAGATTTGGCTTCCTTGTTAGCCCATCGTTCCCTTTTTGTCAAACCAATGGAGTTGGAACTTGACTCACTGGGTATTGTCTCCAAAATACTAGGTTTCCGTTTTCCCTTATTGTTCATAGCCGTACTCTTTAAAATATGGAGTGATTGTTTCCTCACTATGCTTTCCTTGTCAACCTGTTATCAATTAGCGGTGTTAGAAAAACTACCCAATATTTTTTAGGAAGTGTTTGGATTTGCGTTTTGAAGCTGAATATCAGATTATTGCAACTTGTAGTGGTAATAATAAGTTTTTGAAGTTTCGATAAACAGATTTTGCTTCTGATTATCAGATTATTTGTTCAGATTTGTATACTAACTTCAGTACTATCTGCAACAAAACTCATTTTGCAAAGTTATAAGAAAATGACCTAATTACCAATATTGTCACATATCTTGAAAACCTTTTACACCCATTTTACAAGAGGTGTTTCCCTTTTTGACAAAATGCCCTTTGTTCATTATATGTACTAACTCCTCAATAATCAGAAGTTGGCAGACACTCGAACAGCTAATTATCTGATTAATACAAGTACCTTACAAAACACAAATCCCCACACACAGCCCAACACCCTATAGTATTCTAAAGCTGGAAGCATGACTGAATGTAATGAAATAGGGATATACCAAGCCTTTCTTCATCTCATCCCAAAACTCCTTCTCAGTCCTTAAGTCAAATATTTCATCTCCACTTATAAATTCATCATCACATCCGTCATTCTTAGAGAAATAAGATATATACAAAGAGAGTACAGTGTAAGCATCTCTTTTCTCAGAGGGGCCCAGTAAAAATAAGCTCTTGCAGCATTTCCAAATTTTAGTAATAAACGTCTTCCTGAAGGGAAAACAGAAACATGGATATACACGTTCATTGTAATACGTCATCTAAAACACAAAATATATACGGAGAATTGAATGTCTACCTGGATAATATAAATTCCTGCCCATGAACTGAGATCTCGAGCACCTTTTCAGATACAAAGGCTTTCAAAAGCTGTGGAAGGAAAACAGTAATGGCACACGACCGATGTTCCAGACTGTGTGAAAGCATTTGCAAAGTCACATTATAAATATCCCAAATCATGTTTCCTGTAATTAAATGCACACCGCATCCATTTGCTATAATTGATCCAGGCGTGCTGTCTGTAACAGGTTTACCTTTTACAGATGCATCTAAAATAGATGCTAAAATATGGCATGACATGAACAACGGAAAAGACTCATAAGTGGCCAATGTGGGCTCTTCGGGACGGTTAGCTTGCGCAGTCCACCTATAAAGAGTGGATTGTTCATTTTGAAGCATTCCCATACTCAGACCAACCAATTTGATAAAATAGGAAACCATGGTTTCTTCTAAGACGGACCAAGCATTTGTTTCCATCACAACATCCAAGAAAGAAGCCATAGCCTAAAATAGAATCATGTAAAACAGTAAAGGAGTTAGTAAATGTCTGCTTGATTAGGATTCTGTTTAAATTTTTTAACGTGTCAAACTGGAAAAACAAAAAAAATAGATTTGAAACGGGTCGATCGATATTTGCGATGCATTTACTGCAATGATACATACGTAGTATATACTTTTCGTTATCATATTAGAAACCGTCACAAATTATAGACAAAAACTATTTTGGGTCATCCCAACCCGATCCTAACTGTTTAGACATGTCAGCAGAAACAGAAAAAAGAAAAAAGAAAAAAAATGCAATTTTGATATGTTGCCCAAACAGCCTGTCACACCTAATTTTAAAAACTCTGTTTATATAACTGCCAACGCCACATCTACCTTATCAACTATCTCACGATCATAGCCTTGTGTCAACCTCATCAATGGAATCAACACCCTCCAAACGAAATCCTTTAAAGCTTCAGCATTCAGCCCTGCAGAGAACTCACTTAAGAAAACATGACATACACTACTTTTCTTAAATGGAACTAGTTAAAGAACTTGACACTGCACAATCTTGCAACTCACTTTTGACTACGATTTGTAAATGAAGATAACATATTTTTTTTACGAAAAACAACAACGTGTTAACACCTAATATAAAGTCCACATATTTAACAAACTGTGATAGCGACATTCCAAAAATACAAGTTTACACTTACTCCGTCACATAATAATTCTCACAAGACAAAAAACACACAGTTTAAGAGAAACATTATCATTAACTCTTACTTTTTACAAAATCAAGCCATTGACTAAGTATTTAGTCTTGTTTGAGTTATGTACTTGTACTTATAATTACTACCATTTTGGTAAACTTGATCAATTATGTAGCGAACAATTAAATTTGGGACAGGCTAACGCGGAGAATGAAGTTGAGACGAAGAGAGTAACACAATATAGATAGATATATTTGAAGGTTTACCTGGTTTCTTCAAAAGGTGACAAAGTGCATTCACGTATGATGCAATAAAATTACAAACTTCATCATCCAAACTAACTTTGCTCCCATTTGTAACTTCCTATTTCAATAAACCAACAAGCAAACTCAAAATATTTTCTACAGTAAAGAGGTTTCCGGATTGCTTATTGTTGTTAGCAATATCTGTCTGGTTCAGCTAAGCAGTTTCAGATAAGCAAGCAGAAAGCTGCTTATTTCAATTGCTTATTTGATACGAAACTAATATAATTTTTACTGCCATTGTATATTCAACAGATTATTTCTTTTTTCAAAACTAGCAAATCCAAACACTATTTTGTGAAAGTACTCATAATGCCAAACACCCTTTATTTGATTTTGAAATAAGGCACAAAAAGTGAGCTTAGGAAACATGTATAAAAGGTTGAAAAAATGAACTTACATGTGATAAGATTGGAAGTGAATTCAGAAGCAAAGAGAAAAGTGGAGATGGAGAACAACTAGTTGTTGAAGATAAAATACAATCTAAAGTTGCCGGAATAGCTGCCGGAGGTATTCGCCGGAAACTTGACATTAGTGAACATGTTAACTTCTCCTCCGTTGCCATTTTTCTTTCTCTAGTCTAGGGTTTTAACCAGGGTTTTAAGCTTTGCTTCTGGTGGGTGGTGATGGTGATTAAAACAAAACTAGGGTTGAAATATAAATTTTGGGGTCAACAATGTATTTTCTTTTTTACAATAAATTTACACATATCTTGAATTTCGTTTATACCGTTCTCGTTGGGGCTCGAGGGCTCGAGCATGTAAACCCTGTGTCAGTTCGGGCTTAACTCATTTTGCCCGTTAACCGGTCGGGCTTAATATTTGTATAATGTGTTTTATTATTCGTATTAGTAACATTTAATGCATGGTTCTCGCGCGTTGCGGCGGCGGGTATCCTGAAATAAAAAATTTCGATGAATCATGTATTTTAGTTTATTATGTTCTTTTTGATAATAAATTTACGGATTTCAAGAATTTCGTTTAGCTCGTGCCCTTTCGGGCTCGACAAGCCCATTTGGCTCGTTGCCCGTTCGGGCTTGAATATTTGTATAATGTATTTTACTATTTGTACTAGCTTAAAGACCCGTGGATTCACAGGGTTTTAAAGAAATATGAAAATGAGATAATAAGAAAACGACGAAAGTAAACATGTTCCATTAATATATGAGAGAAACAATGAGATAATATATTAATTATTCGACAATCAATTGAGTTACTAACAATTAAAATAATAAACATCGACGTCGTTGTCGTCTCCAAATTTTACGGTCTTGAATAACAAATGACATATGCGTGCAAACACCAATTTGGTACCAAATGCCAATTCCATGCACACCTAACAATGCATAGATAATTTAAGTAAAAGCAGTTCATTCATGATTCATAATGCATTAAAATATGGTAAAAAAAAAAACTTATAACATGTATATTTCACATACCTCTTCGACCTTGTTCATAGTCCTTCAAGTACTTCTTTGTACACAACATTTGTAGTAGTTTTAGTCATACTTCCATCTTGATCACAAACGAAAACCATCAAACCACGTTTGCTTTTAACTCTTGAGACAACAACGTATAGTTGTCCATGCGTGAAAACATGTCGGGGGAGGTACAAACCAACTTTTGATAACGATTGACCCTAGCTTTTGTTAATTGTCATTGCAAATGAAAGTGAAATAAGAAATTGTTTCCTAACAATCTTAAGCAGTAAACGTTTATCAGAAGGAGTGATTCTCAGCCTTGGTAGGATTACCATTTTTTCAAAGTTGGTTTCGTTAATGATTTGTGTGTGAATAGAAGTTCTCGTTAATTTAAGAACTTGTGGTCTTGTCCCATTACACAATCCATTGGCTTGATCAATGTTTCGCAACAACATAATTGGGACTCCCACTTTTAAAGCAATTATGTGGTTTGGAACACTTGAGAACTTCAATCCATTGATAAATTCTTGCGAGAAAACGGATTGACCAATGATGGCACCACATTCACTTTTGTCAACGAAAACCATTTCTTCTCCTGGAAATTTGTCCAACATATGGTCATTTATGTTGTCCACGACTTCATTTGTGGAAGCAAGGATTGCCTTTTCTTGAAAGTACGCCGGATCATGTATGTTATCCAAAATGTTTTTGATAAGTGAATTCAATAATAGATTTAACCGGGTCATCAGCCACATCTATTAAAATTTCATGTGGCAAATCTATAGAAACCTCTCCGTCATTTGGTTATCCAATGTCTCTGTCTCCGACTCTCAATATCCAATGTGCAAATTCCCGTATCTCGTTGACATCTTGAGGGCGTGATACCACAGTTAGCGTCATGTTCGCGGTCAACTTAAGAACTTTGCAGTAGTCCCACAAAGTAAGATTTCCTCCAAGAAGCAGTAACAATGTCTTCCCGGGATCCCTTTGTAAAAACAGGTAGAACCTGCCTAAAGTCGCCGCAAAAACCATGGTCATGTTTCCAAAAGGCTCATCGCACGTCTCATACCTGCTCCTACGAAGTATGTCTCTCAAAGACCGATCTAATGCTTCAAAACAAAGCTTATTTGCCATGGGCCTTTCATCCCAGATAATAAGCTTACATTTCTTTAACATTTTTCCATGATTGCTTTGAGCACTTATAGATCAAGTAGAAGTCTCATCCACATTGATAGGAATATGGAATCTTGAATGAGCAGTTCAGCCTCCCGACATTAATAAAGACGCAATATCGTTGGATGCCACATTTAAAACTATATCACCTTTTCTTCTAATACCGGCAGCAAGCGTCTTCCATAAGAAGGTCTTCCCCGTACCTCCGTACCCGTAAACAAAGTACACCCCCCGGTTCCTGTGTCAACTGAGTGTATTATGGTGTCATACACACCCTTCCGTTCTATGGTCAAAGAGGCTGTGGAAAACTAGAAGGGGGGTTTGAATAGTTTTGCTGATTTTAAGTTAGTTTCCAAAAAACTTTAGATTCGATGTTGTGTGAAATCGTATGGATGAAGAGAGAGTATAGATCTAATAGTAATGCAAATAAAGAAAGTAAAGTAAGGGATAGAAATGACACAACCGATTTATACCTTCCTTGCCCTACTCCACTCCCCGAGTCACCTACTCGAGAGTTCAAGCACTATGTCAACAAACTCCTTCAACTTGGCAAAGAAGCCTTCACAACGTTGCTTACACCTTTTTCCGGTACAAATCTAAATACCGAGTCAGTAATACGGAGGACCAAACCAACACGACTATTACACAACAAATATGTGAAATATTAAGTACAAGATCTTTGCTACAAAAATCTTGTGGAGGAACAAATCAATCAAGGACCCCTTGCTTGGATGACTTATAGAATGCTTGTGATCTCGCCTTAGAGAATGACCTATATGAGATTCACAATAGAAGAAAGAAGAACAACTCTCTAGATCAAGTGATCTTTTGTTAGAAGAGTGTAAGAATATGTGAGAGAGTTAGTAAGAAGAGGGGTGAGTAAAAATGAATAAATGGCTCTCTATTTATAGGCAAAATCTTGCCACTGTTGCACGGATCCCACGGATCCCTTGCTTAAGGGATCCGTCTAGTGTAACTCTAGGGATCCGTGGGACGCTCCTCTTTGCCCATGGGTTTTTGGGTTATGGGTCATGGGTCATGGGTTATGGGTTGGTCCATGGTTATTTATTTAGATACAATGTATCTAATAGATGCAATGCATCTAATCAATGGATCATGGGTTAATACCATGGGTCATTGATATGCTCCATGGGTATGGTTCATGGGTTGTGGTTTTTACCCATCCTAATAAACTATTACAACAATTTGTATTAAATGACTATATGTAAATGCTTTACAAAAATAACATGTATCCTTATAATTTTACTTATGATAACATTATATTTGTTATCAACAAAACACAAAGAGATCGCTAAATATTAATAAACGTTTTTACGGTTTATTTGTATTAACAATCTCCCCCTTTTTGTTGATGACAAAACATAATGTTATGATAAGTAAAACTTAAGATTAGATGTATGTTTTGAAAGCCTAAGTTTTACTTTTTCTCCCCCTTTTTGTCGAAACAAAAAGTTACCCTAACGAAGAAATAAAAAGTGGAAAAATAGTCCACGTATCTCAAACTCCCCCTTGACGGTAGCTCCCCCTAGAATGGGGCGTCAAGTGAGGAAAAAAATATCCTACAAAGAAAGGGTTAGTAGTAACATGCATAAATAATCTTGTGATTGACGAGAATCAAGATTGGGAGCCAATGTATGTAAACAAGGCCTTGTAATAAAACAACAAAATGTAGTGGTATTTATGCCACATACAAGCATGTAAAACTAAGAACAAGACTTGTTCTTAAAAATGACTCAAATGAGAAATACTAAAAGTGAAAAATGATTCCTTCCGTGCTTGCATAAGGTTATGGATGGAAGTTTTGGTGAGTGATGATGTTGATGCGATCAAGGATGAGGTTAAGTATGACTCGCATTTCTTCCCTAATTTCTATTGCAAGATCCCTAGTGGATTGGCAATGTTCACGATGTAAGTGATGAGGGTAATGAGTGCGGAAGTTTTTCGGGTTATTTTGAGTTGTGAGATGCGGAAGTTGTGGTAGAAAAGTTGGAAAATACGGATCAAAATCCGGAATGTTTGGAAGTGGTGGTGGAAAAGAACCTAGATGTTCTTGTAACACAATGGGAGCTAAAGGTGGTGAGGTTTCAAGGTCTTTGAAGATTGTGTTTGGAGAAATAGGAGGTGTCAAAAAGACTAGTTCTTTTTGCTTGGTTTGTTGAGATCTTGTTGGAGTCTTAAGGAGTTCCAAAAGAGTGACCTTAGGTGGTGATTTGATGGTTGATGAAGTTGGTGTACTTGTTGGTGATGAAGGAGGTGCTATAATGGAAGCATTTTGTGGTGAGTGAGTGGTTGGTGATGAACCATTTGATGATGGATTTGTTAAGCAACAAGGCCGGATGCTAATCCGTGCGGATTTCCTAGATTTTGGTTGTGGTATTTTAGAAGGTGGGAGGACAAAATTTTGGAGTTCTTGAAAGGGATTATTTGCACTAGGTGATTCATCTATGTTGGAAGATCTTTTGGGTGACATGATGATGTTTGTTTGTGAGGTTGAGAGTGATGAATATGCAAGCATTTTGGGAATCATATTTATAGAAAAATAATGCATTGTAATGAATGCTTGACCCAAAATATGGATTAAAATCTAATGATTAGATATGAATTTAAGGCATGTGATCATGAGAACACAAGCATTAAGTAACATACTCCAAAAAAATAAAAATAAAATGATGAAAATATTAAATTTTTCATCCAAAGTGAGAAAAATAGAAGATAAAATTAGCTTCTGTCTCACGGATCCCACGGATCCTTCCCTTGAGGGAACCGTCCAGCATTAAGGCTGGGATCCGTGGTACTGGTGATTCAGGCAGCTCAAAATTTTCCTTTTTGAAAACATTTGTGCCTACTGTGTGCCTATATGCAAACCATTTGGAGTTGCGGTTATCTCGACTCCTAAAAAGAAAGGAAAAATAAACTAGAAGTGAAAAGATCACACTATTATGTGAGATAACCCGAGTGCTCCTAATTCATTGTTGCTTAAATGAATGTACCCGAAAACACATATTAGTTATGTGTCCTCTTTAGCATTCAAAAGACATGAGATGCAATGAAAACGGGTTTTGCTTTGTATTAATAATGAAAAAGCGATTTATCCTAGACGTAAGAAATGGCTTTTATGAAAGTGATACGGGAAGAGGTATCCTTTTAGAAAACACTATGAAAAGAGATTTCTTTGTGTGAATAAAACGCTTATTCCTTAAAAAAAAATAGGTATGCAATTACGTGTTTGCAAGAGGTACTTGTCTTGAAAAATAAGAGAAGACTATGAAAGTACGAGTTATAAGTAAAAACTTATCTTGGGTTTTGAAAATTCCCGTATTGGTTGTGAGTTTTGCGTGAAATAGAGATCCTAGACTCAGAAATAAGAAGGCTAGTGTTTACATACCTTGTAGAGTTTAAAAGCTAATTACGACGATTGTTCCATGAGACCAAGACCAAGACGAAGTAGGTTGAATTGTTCCCGCTTCAACGATTTGGTGAGGACGTCGGCTATGTTTTCTTCAAATGCTACCTTCTCAATAGAGATGTTCCCCTTTTGAACATTGTCTCTTAAGAAGTGATGACGAATCTCTATATGCTTGGTGCGAGAATGCAATACCGGATTCTTGCTTAATTCGATGGAACCTTTGTTGTCACATAGAATGGCTATGTCACTTAGATGAATGTCGTAGTAAACTAACGCTTGTTTCATCCATAGTGCTTGTTGGCATGCTTTGCCGGCGAAGACATATTCGGCTTCGGTTGTTGATATGGCCAATGCCGTTTGCTTCTTTGAGAACCAATATGTTAAACAACATCCCATAAAAGTACATACCCCACTAGTACTTTTTCGGTCAACATAATCACCTGCATGGTCAGAATCTGCATATACAATTGTTTCTACCCCCGTACCCTTACCACAATCCTAATTGAGTCGTACCCTTAATGTACCAAAAAATTCTTTTGACAGCTTCTAGATGTGATGTTTTAGGATCTTCTTGAAACCTAGCACATAGACAAGCACTAAACATGATATCTGGCCGACTAGCCGTGAGGTAGAGAAGACTACCAATCATGCCACGATATTTTGTGTTATCAACGGATTCTCCATCTTCATCTTTTGTGAGTTTAGTGTCGGATGACATTGGTATTCTTATGGGTTTTGACTCTTCTAAACCAAATTTCTTTAACATCTCCTTAATGTATTTAGATTGATTAAAGAAGATACCATCTTCTACTTGTTTGATTTGTAGACCAAGAAAGAAGCTAAGTTCTCACATCATACTCATCTCGAACTCGCATGCATGATTTTAGAGAAATCATCACATATGTCTTGACAAGTAGATCTGAATATAATATCATCTACATATATTTGAACAATGATTGTATGTGACTCTCTTTTCTTAGTAAAAAGTGTGTTATCAACTAACCCCATGGTGTAGTTGTGTTTGATTAATATGGCTTGAGTCTATCATACCAAGCTTTTGGAGCTTGTTTAAGACCGTAAAGGGCTTTCTTTAACTTATACACATGTTTAGGTTTTTCAAAATCGATGAAGCCCAGAGGTTGAGCTACATATACTTCTTCATTAATAAAACCATTTAGAAAAGCACTTTTGACATCCATTTGATAAAGCTTAAGATCATTAGCACAATCATAAGCAAGAAGTATTCTTATAGACTCTAATCTAGCCACGGGGGCATAGGTCTCATCAAAGTCTATTCCTTCTTGTTGATTATACCCTTGGGCAACGAGTCTAGCTTTGTTTCTAGACACTACACCGTTTGCATCTAACTTGTTTTTTTATACCCATTTGGTTTCTATTATGGTTTGATTACTAGGTGGAGGGACGAGTGTCCACACATCGTTAGAAAAAAATTGATTTAACTCTTCTTGCATAGCCATTACCCAACTTTCATCTTTTATGGCTTCTTGGGTATTCTTAGGTTCTATGGTTGAGACAAAACAAAATAGGCTACTTTGGTTTTGTACTTGAGACCTTAAGGTTCTTTCGTTTAACTTTCCTATGACCTTATCTACGGGGTGATCTTTGGACTCTTTAATATTTATGATTTTATTATTTAAAGTTTCTTCTTCTTCATTTATCTTTTTCTTTATTACAATGGCTTCACTCTCGACAATCTCGTCATCGACAAGAGGTAGAGTAGGTTTGGGTGGACTCTCATCAAATTTTACGTTTAATGACTCTTCAACCTTCATTGTTTCTTTATTTAATATGACGTAAGCTTTGCTATTAGGAGAGTAACCTAAAAAGATACCTTCGGTTGATTAGGATCAAATTTTTTAAGGTAATCTTTAGTGTTAAGTAGAAAACATTTGCTACCAAAGACTCTAAAGTGGTCTAACGTAGGCTTTTTGCCTCGAAGTAACTCGTATGGAGTTTTACCTAAAAATGGCCTAATTAAGACTCGATTAAGTATGTACGTTGAGGTATCAACGGCATTGCACCAAAACTTTTGAGGTATGGGTTGCTCATTTAGCACGGTGCGACTCATTTCTTTTAGGGTTTTATTCTTTCTTTCAACTACCCCATTCGATTGTGGAGTGCGAGGAGCCGAGAAGTTGTGAGTAATACCATTAGCGTCACAAAAGGCTCCAAATTGCACTTCATTATCAAATTCCCTACCATGATCCGTTCTAATAGACACTATAGGACTTCCTAATTGTCTTTAGATTTTCTTATTTCAAAGTGATTGAACGTTTCAGTTTTGTTCTTTAAGAGTTTAGTCCATGTGTACCTAGAGTAATCATCCACTATAACCAAAGTGTAGTAGTTACCTCTATAACTTTGGATAGCGGATGGACCAAATAAATCCATGTGTAGTAATTCTAGACACTTAGTTGTAGAGACTATATTTTTAGCTTTGTGACTAGCATGGACTTGTTTTCCTACGTTACAAGCATCACAAAAGTGATGTTCATATTTTAATTTTGGTAGATCTCTTACTAGATTCTTGGATGATAGCGATTGAAGAAGTCGCATATTGGCATGACCCAATCTTCGATGCCATAGGGTCGAAGTATCATCCATAGAAGTAAGACAAAGTTTGTCTTTAGGTTCATTACCAATTTTAATGACATAGACTCCATGTTTCCTAATTCCTCTACCTATGGTGATACCGTTTTTCAATATCTTACTACCGGTTTCGTTAAAAAGTACGTTGCATTTTTTGTCACATATTTGATCTATACTTAAGAGGTTAAAGTTTAGGTTTTCTACGTGACACACATCGTTGATGGTTAGATATTTGTTAGAAATCGTACCTTTACCGATGATTTTACTTTTGCTATTTCCAAATACCACATTTCCTCCATTGAAGGATTCATATGTGGAGAATAAATCCTTATTGCTGGTCATGTGCCTCGTGCACTCGCTATCCTTGATCCATTCATCCGGATCTAGGTCGACCTTTAAGCACACCTAAGAAAACAATTAACTCAAAAGTTTGGTCCCCATTTGTTCATGGGTCCATTAGTGTTAAACATTCTATTCATGTTAGACATATATGGATAAGGTGAGAATGTGTTCCATGGTGCAAAGTTTTGAAATGGAAAGCCATTTCGCATATTTAGATTCCATCCCATTTAATGGTTACTTCTCGGATAAACATTTTTAGGTCTCCTAGATGTGTTCAGTTTTGAAAATGATGGACCTTTGTTTTTTGAGATTCTTTGATTTTGTCTTGGAGGTGGTTGTCTAATAGTAATGGGTTGGTTTCTTCTTATTAACAATAACAAAATCAGTTCTAGACGAGGAAGCTATATTATTACCACTGTTTGCTTCAGCAGACCCATGGATCCCTGGTTGTACACTAGCCGGTTCCCTTTTTGTGGGATCCATGGGATCCGTGACTACAGAGGTTTGTTTTTCTAGTGCCTTTACGAATTATGTTTCTTTTCTAGATGTTGGTTTTTGTTTTTCAAAAACTTGTTTTTGTTGATTACTTTTAAACTAATTTTGCAAAGTTTATCATATTCATTATGCAATGAGTCATCATCTAATGATGAGCTACTATAGTATTCGTGATATACCTCGTCATTTGCCATGAGACAAATTTCTTCGTCCTCCTCCTCGCTCATTCCCCACGAACCGCTCACGAATGCTTTTTGATCATCGCATTTGGGACACTTACTAATAAAATGGTTTGGGTCCCCACATTTAAAGCAAGCGCGATCATCCCTTGCCTTCTCGTCGTCTTTGCTTTTCCAGAATCCTTTCTTGTCGTCATATGGTTGTTTGACGTATCTTCCCTTTATTCTAAAGAACTTTTTGAAGTCCCTTACCGCCATGGCATACTCCTCGTCATCACTATCCGAAGAGGAGTTCTCTTCATCGCTTGAGACCTTCTTGGCTTTAAGGGTAAGAGATTTGTGCTTCTCTTTCACTTTTGAGGCTTCAGAATCTTTAGCAAGGACAAGCTCATAGACCTTTAAGTTGCCTATGAGTTCATCAAGGGTGAGGATTGTCAAGTCTTTTGATTCTTCAATTGCTGTCACATTAGATCTCCACTTGGATGGAAGTGCCCTTAGATATTTCCTAACATGATTATGGCTAGAGAAAGATTCATCAAGTGCTTGTAAAGATGTAATTATAGTATTAAAGTTAGCAAAAGAATGATCTATAGTTTCCTCATCCGATATTGAAAATTGTTCATATTGTTGAACAAATAAATATATTTTATTTTTTTTCACTTGTTGATTACCTTGATGAGTTACAACTAAAGAATTTCAAATTTCTTTAGAGGTTTTAAGCATGGAGATTCTTTCGAATTCATTTTTGGGTAAAGCATTATATAAAACCATTTTAGCTTCACTATTTTTGGAAAGCTTTTTTTTTTAATTTCATCGGTGAGTTTATCATGAGGTATGTTAACTAAAATTCCATTTTCATCTTTTGTAGTGGCTTCAAAATCGCCTTCAACAATGATGTACCAAAGATCAATATCTTTAGACTTCACATACGTTTCGAATCTATTTTTCCAATATATAAAACCATTAGTTTCAAGTAGTGGAGGTCGTTGCATGGATTGCCCTTCCTTGTAATTTTCAGAACCAATAGTGATCGAAAAGTTTTTAAAATACGGTTTACTTTAAAACTTTTATAAACTTAGCTCTTGATGCCAATTGTGGAAAACTAGAGGGGGGGGGGGTTGAATAGTTTTGCCGATTTTAAGTTAGTTTCCAAAAAACTTTAGATTCGATGTTGTGTGAAATCGTATGGATGAAGAGAGAGTATAGATCTAAGAGTAATGCAAATAAAAAAAGTAAAGTAAGGGATAGAAATGACACAATCGATTTATAGTGGTTCGCCTACAAGGACACCTTCCTTTCCCTACTCCACTCCCCGAGTCACCTACTCGAGAGTTCAAGCACTATGTCAACAAACTTTTTCAACTTGGCGGAGAAGCTTTCACAACGTTGCTTTCACCTTTTTCCGGTAAAAAGCTAAATACCGAGTCCGTAACACGGAGGACCAAACCAACACGACTATTACACAACAAATATGTGAAATATCAAGTAATAGATCTTTGCTACAGAAATCTTGTGGAGGAACAAATCAATCAAGGACCCCTTGCTTGGATGACTTGTAGAATGCTTGTTATCTCGCCTTAGAGAAGGACCTATATGAGAATCACAATAGAAGAAAGAAGAACAACTCTCTAGATCAAGTGATGTTTTGTTAGAAGAGTGTAAGAATATATGAGAGAGTTAATAAGAAGTGGCGTGAGTAAAAATGAAGAAATGGCTCTCTATTTATAGGCAAAATCTTGCCACTGTTGCACGGATCCCACGGATCCCTTGCTTAAGGGATTCGTCTAGTGTAACTCCAGGGATCCGTGGGACGCTCCTCTTTGCCCATGGGTTTTTGGGTTATGGGTCATGGGTCATGGGTTATGGGTTGGTCCATGGTTATTTATTTAGATACAATGTATCTAATAGATGCAATGCATCTAGTCAATGGATCATGGGTTAATACCATGGGTCATGGATATGCTCCATGGGTATGGTTCATGGGTTGTGGTTTTTACCCATCCTAATAAACTATTACAACAAATGATTTATTACAACAATTTGTATTAAATGACTATATGTAAATGCTTTACAAAAATAACATGTATCCTTATAATTTTACTTATGATAACATTATATTTGTTATCAACAAAACACAAAGAGATCGCTAAATATTAATAAACGTTTTTACGATTTATTTGTATTTACAGAGGCGTACAGGCGTTCGTATTCAGATTGTAACTCGACCGGGTTATAATCTGTCTCTTCGTGTGTAAGTCGATTACTGTAATACCCCCAAAATGGCTCAGCGGAAGCACACAAGTCTTGGGTGCTACTAAATTGATATCACAACACAAGTATAGAACAACTAATTTTCATTAAGAAATTTCACTCAATGAAGTAAAACAAGTATACATGATTTGTTTAGTGCGGAAAATAGGCCCATAATAAAGCGGTCCTCATTTAAGTTTATCAGAGAATATCTATGACCATGCCATGCCTTTGCCTTGCGCCTCCAAAGTTAAGCTATCGTCTTATGACATGAAAATACATGCTAAGAAGTGTCAACACGAGGTTGGTGAGTTCATAGGTTTGTTTAAATAACATTTCAGTGTACCATTTATTTGAGTTTAAAACATTAAGTTTTATGACCATTGTGTCTCGCATAATCTCATGAAAGTTTGTGTTTACCTTAGATAAAAACTTCATTTGTGGACCGAATGTAGCGTATA
Source organism: Chrysanthemum makinoi (assembly GCA_910596185.1). Lineage (NCBI taxonomy): Eukaryota > Viridiplantae > Streptophyta > Magnoliopsida > Asterales > Asteraceae > Chrysanthemum > Chrysanthemum makinoi. The sequence continues at coordinate 235,662,305 of OU343222.1, read as the reverse complement.
TGTACATTACAACGAATATAATGCTATATAATGTATATATTACGCTAGCACTAAGTTCATACAACCGAAGCTACGATAGTTTATGTATGCAAAATGTAGTGATACTAGTAAGGAGCCCTTGGCGAGTGTTCATCCCTTTACACTTGGTTCCGACATACTATAAGTTTTGCCTTGACCCATGTATGGCCAATCGAACAAGGGAGTCACCCCCAATAGATCTATTTATAACATTCGCGCTTCTCATCAGGAATTGACGGTTCATGAAGTGGGCATTTTGGGATTTAAGGACTTAGGCTAAGCTACGTAATATATTAAGTAAAGCATTTTGTGTGGTCCAGAAAACATCTTTGTGTGATGTAACTTTAAACAGTTAAGTTTGCAGGAAAACATTCAATAGTATGGCAGGTAAACACATCATTTAAATAATCATACATATCAATCATAAAGCATAGTTTGCATGAAAATGCATATTATCAGTAAAGCAATTCATTTAGTTTAAGTAAAGCGAGCATGTATCTTCCCCAAAACAAATATAAAACAATTTAAAAGTTGGGGCTATGAAACTCACCTCAACAATTAGTCATCTGAAGTGAACAATTTAATTAGTGGTGGTGCACGACTCCGACACGCAACCTAATTTAGTACACAAGTTTAGTCTTTATCCATGTTTAAGACTTGATAAAGTTTCAATAACTTTATAAGTTTTTCAATGTTTGTGTTGTTGTTGTTGGTGTGGCATTATTTAGTTGAAAACAGTTTTAAAATGATTGAGTGTATTGGCTTATGGAAGTGTATACGCATAAAATATGTCGAGGATGAACGAGGCTTTGGTTTGATGATAACCGAATGATGATGCACAAAAGATTGTACATATATTGCGAGACATTGTAAGTTTGAACAAGAGGAATATATCAAATCTATATATTTTCATGTCATCTAGTCCTTAAAATAGATGTATTTATTTTGAAAAGAAGTTAAGTCTTAACTTAATTTATGTGTACATTGTATTAGAGAAATACAACGCAGATTTTTAATAAATATATTTCAAATACCAATATGTTTCGAAAGGTTGTATATAACTCGTCTTATATACACTTGGAAAAATACAATATAAGTTTTCATGAAATATAATATTTGTGAATTGGAAAATAGTGATATGTTTTTAGAAAATTTGGCATGAACCAAGTGTATATTTTATATTTATTCGAGTTGACGAAATGTCAAAAATTGCATATTGAGTTTATTATCTAGTTTCTAATAGTTGAAAAATGTATGTTTTCCAAGTTTATGACTTCATATAGTTTAAATGTGTGATACCCTTTTTAAATTTGGTTGCGATATTTAAAAGTCACTTGTTTTAATGTTTTCGTGTTTAAACATTATCTCGTGTTAAGTATTAATGTCGACGAAATTTTGTATGTCATATTTGCAAATGGAAATGTCAAGTGCTAATGGTGAGTCGAGTCGTGACGAGATGGAAAACAAGTCGAATGAAATGGGATTAAGTCGAGGGAAAACTCGGGACTACGTATGGCTACAAGCGCCCTAGTGGCTGTTAGAAACCAAACGGACCCTTCACAGAACTGGGCTTCGCCGCCCAGCTGTTAATCTAAGTCGAACAAACCTGTTAGGATCATTTCTAAGGTTGATTTGGTGAATCGGGAGGTCTAGGAAGATGAAAGAACATCATTTTCAAGTTAGAGAGAGAAGGAAACCAGTGTGTGTTTTATTAATGAAAGATGAAATTACACTAAAGAGTCTCACCCCTCCATGGAAGTATGGAGGGGTATTTATAGCCTAGCACATTACATCTATTATAATATGACATATCTAGTCCATGTGTTTTGGCTAAACAAGATAGATAATGTAATCCCGTAAATGTCGTTCCATTTACGTGTTAGGAGCGATTCCAACAATCTTCCCCCAATGGGACGACATAAGGGATTACTTACAACATTTCCTACGAGTATAAAAAGCAAATAAAGAAAGGTCTTCATAAGCTCTTCAAATACTAAGGATGATGAAAGTTTACGCTCTTTGTCTTCTTCTTGTACCTCGACTTGAGAACTATTTTCTTCACTTGTAGGCAAATGATATAATATGCATAAATTGGATTAACTTCCCCCCAATTCATGCTGCATGTCTTTAGCAGCTTCTCTGTACACTTCTTTTTGGCGAAGTTTCTGAATCAGCTTCCCCCCAAACTGACAACCGTCTTCAGCAAATTTGAAACTTTGATGTAGGAAACATTTCTTCTAACTTTTGAAGTTTTCAGTACGCAGCGGAATTTGTAGATGAGAAGTAAACCACACCAGGTAAATCTAAAACCACACCAGGTAAATCTATCTTGAAACGTAATGAAAGTTGTGCACAATGCGGAAAGTCCGTTCGGGGGTAACATGCAAGAAATCAACAAGATCTTCTCACGTATGTAGATGCTTTACACCAAACAAACCACGAAAGACGAAATGAAACAACTTCCCCCTGAATGTTGCGGTCTATCAGAATAATAATTACATGTGAGTATGTAATTACTCGATAAAATGACCGTGTGTGAGGCGTCACAACATCCTATTTAGGTAACTTCACACACGATAACTCTGTGAAAGTGAGACGATAACACCAAAGTGAGAAATTTGAATCACAGATCGTCTCATTTCTTCCCCCTGATTGAAGAAATTCATGAAGGGTAAGGGTTTTCGCAAAAGTCGTCAAAGAAACAAGACCCCGTACACTCTTTTCTCCCCGATATTTTCAATGAATCAGAATCATATTCCACGTATGTTGATGATGAATTGGAGGTAGCGAAACCATGTATGTCCAATTAATCGAACAATTATGAAGTACCATAAATATCTCGTGAGAATCAACTGCTGATAAGACTTCTCTACTCGTTGATACTATTCTCAGGTATCTCATTACGGACCCCATTATCATTTTGACGGCTTTTTGTAGTGACCACTGATGGAGAAAACCCAATATGAAGAACTTGAGACTGAAGTAAAATAACTCGAACTTGTGACTTAAACTTGCACTATTGTCAGACGAAGAACCCTTTTCCTTACCGGGTTGATTAACCGGATTGAAAAGGGGTAAACTAATGTTTCTCGAATTATCCACAACTTTTTGTGACACTTGAGCACAACAATGTAACTCCTTAAAAGTGATAGCTATAACAAACCATTTAATTATTCAAAACCCTTTCAAAGAGTGTACGGGGTCTTGTTTCTTTGACGACTTTTGCGAAAACCCTTTCCCTTCATGAATTTCTTCAATCGGGGGGAAGAAATGAGACGATCTGTGGTTCAAGCTCTCACTTTGGTGTTATCGTCTCACTTTCACAGAGTTATCGTGTGTGAAGTTACCTAAATAGGATGTTGTGATGCCTCACACACGGTCATTTTATCGAGTAATTGCATATTCACAGGTAATTATTATTTTGATAGACCGCAACATTCAGGGGGAAGTCGTTTCGACATCCATTTGCTAGACGACGATGTTCAAGTGAGCCGCGGATGCCAGAAAATCCCGTACAGCCTCAAGTCTAGCTACCAGTGCGAATGATTCTTCGAAGTCAATACCTCTTCCTGTCTATAACCCTTAGCCACCAGACGTGACTTTGTTAGGTCACTAGATTTACAACACAAGCTTAATAGAAAGATAGAGAGGCGATTGAACAATTATCCAAACACACACACACGTATGAAAGTAAATGGTTATGCGTAGGAGTATGTGAAAGGAAATAACTTGAACAACCAACCTTCAAATGAAGGTTTACATGGGGTATTTATAGGAGGGAAGCTAGGGCAACACTCCTACTTCCCATCCTTTCCTTATTGGACATAGGCCTAAGCTCATGGGCCTTCTACATAAGCTTAAGGCTAATAACAAACATAAAGGCCATAATAAGCTACCTATTACATATGAGTAACTAACACTTGAATAAAGGTTTAGGAGTGATTCCAACAATCTCCCCCTCAAGTATTGGTGATGAAAAACGGTGAAGGCGTTGATGTAATAGTAGCTTTGACGTCTTCTGACATTCTTCTTTCTTGTGAGAAGAATTGCCTTGATTCGAACCATCTCCCCAGTGTAGCGAGATAGTTTTCTTTGAACAGTTATGCTTTGACGTCATCTTTAGCTTTGTTCTTTGATCATTGTTCTTTGTGATGAAAGTGATAGTATGTTGTTATCGCATCAAGTCTGCCTCAGTTGCTTCGCTGCTCCAGTGTTCTCCACGTCTTTCTCCAACATGCTCACACACTCTTTAACGTTGGATTACGGTCCTGATGAAGTTCTTTAAGTCTTTAACTTTGTAGATTCTTTGATTTGACGAAGAATCATTACGACTTTGTGTTGCTTTAAGATAGAACTTCTTTGATGATGTTGTTGGTGTGAACAAGTGTAGAATCTGCACGATCATTCCGCTCCAGAGCTTCCATAAGAAGTAAACATTAAAAGGGTTAGTAATAAGCGGATTCCGGCACTTACAAGTTTGAACCGAGAGTGTTGTGACACATAGTGTGAAAACACAACTCTAATTCTTACAAAGGCCGTTCCTGAATCAGAATCCCACAAGTGAGATAACACGATGTACGAAGTACACCTACGGTTGAGATGAGTGTTGAGGTACAGAAGCATCACCTCACGACTGTAGACCTTTTGAGACCACTAAGCGCAATCCATGGGGAGTTGCCGAAGCGACCTGCTGTCAGGGTTGTTTGATGTTGACCCTGGCAGGAGTTTCCATTCAATCACTGAGGATCACAAATGTGAACCTCTCATAAATGTTCTCGACAGATTGCTAAGATCTGTGAAGGACTCGATAATGTACCACTGAAATTCTTATTGTTAAACGTCAAGTGATGAAATGTCAAGTGTACCTAAAAGATCTTTTGATGAATCTCGTGGCTCTAGACTCAATAGTGTGTTTTGGTTTCCTGAGCGGAGACTAGGGAGAGGGTCTCCTTCTTCAATATCATCAATCTCTAAGAGAAAGCCGATAGTTTACGTAGGGTTCCCTGTGAGAATGAAACAAGCTTCTGTTGAGAGAAACTTGAGCGGTTAAGAAGGTTTAGTGCATGCGTCACTGGGTCCATGACGACTTTTAATCTTCAATACCAGTGTCATCTAGTGACAACCAGTAGCATATGAAGTGAACCCGTTATGCGCCTAAGTTGAATAATTAGGAGGGCTATTTCTTTTCACCATTTTCTTTGCATTTCTTTTTAATTCTTCAAACCCTTCTTTCTCCGATTCTCATTTTCTCCTTTTTATAATCATACCTAAGGACTTCTAAATTCTAACTATTGGTAGTGTCCTTGGGTAGATCCTCCCGACTCTGGCCGGATCATAGAGACAGTTATTCCTAACCTTAATTTCCTTATAACTCCATTTCCATAAAACCATTTTCAGGAAAATCTCTCAAAGGGTTTGTAGATGAAAACATGTTTGAACCACTATGAGAGTTTTATCTTTTAGCAAAAATACTCCCCCTCCACATGTGCTTTAGAGTTTTGACGGAAATTTGCGATGCAGTGAGGGAAAAGTCTTTTGAATTGATCGACTCAAGATAGACATTCCCCAGAGACCGCGGTTACTTGGCATAGTTAAAGAGTTGCATTAGCTTTTAGGTGACAACTAACTCTAATAACTATCTTGAAGGTGTGGACAACCCGGAAAGGTTGTCAAACCCGTCAAGGTTCATGTCTACCAAGAGTTTCTCGAATGGTACATTCTACTCGGACAAGTCCTGCGAGAACGCGTTTACATCACTAGTGAACTAGCTTGAAATTATTACCCGTTCCGGACAAGTCTTTTCGAGTTACTAACGGTTAAGATCTCGTCAATTCATGGGTTAAAGTCTTTCACCGGAGAGTTCATATAGCAAAACACAACATATTTCTTATCGCATTTTCTCCCCTCAAAATGGCATATAAAATGTTATTTTTGAAAAGTTGAGAGTAAATATGACCATTTCGAGTGTTGCGGGAAGAATGACCACTTGTGAACAATTTGTGAACAAAGTTTTAAGTCAAGTACTCCCCCTCAACAAGTGATATAAGCGGTTGAGGTTTTGAAAATCATAAGGGAAAGTACTTGTTCTTTTGAGCAAAACCTTGAAAAGTGAAAGGTTTGATAGGTTTTACTCAAAAGTAAGAAGCTTTCGCTCCTTTTATAAGGATTGTGGCAGCGAAGCGTACCACGGGTCCTTTATTTACAAACGGGTTGTACATTATGTATGTGCACAAGCCATTGACATAATAAATCATACATCCAAATATATAATGAAAGAAGCGAGTTCAAGGGGTACGGGTAGTCAGAGATGTCGCCGGGAGTGTGAATCGGGCGTTGAAAGCCGATGATGTTTCTCTGGGTGCGACCACCAACATAGCTTTCCAATCTTACGGCCGATCCCTCCTATACAACCGTTCATCAATCATTGTGAGCATCCTCTTCACATCCCGATCCCACGAGAATTCCATCGCTTAAGGAGCCCGATCTTTTGGTGTATATCCTGCAACCGGTAAGCCAATCCGTCCCTAACCATCTTCAAAGTGTGATCTCCAAACTTGTGAAGATCTATACACGCCATCAAGCAATTTCGTTGAAGTTCCGCTGCGATACTTGGCGAAATGGTTTCTTTGATGAGTGTAAATTGTGAGAATTTGGCGGTTGATGTCGGGAAGATCAAGGTACTGCGGTGGAGTGAAGTTGACAGATGTCGATAAGATTCAAGCGCATTGGAGATCTTCTACACGTTCTTTGATAACTATCGTCTAATGAAGATGAGCATGACTTGATGAATTCACGTTGTACCGATGGAGAATTATCTCATCGACCACCATGTACTTTGGCAAGGTACATGTCTTGATGTCGTTGATAGACAAATTCTCAAAGTCAAACGGAGATAATGCATAGTATCCCTTTGCGTCTTGTCTCTTGACCACAATATTACGGCATACCGTGACCAGATTCTTGGCGTTCCGGCCAATGATGAATCCCATACATTGCATCACCGATTAGGTATGCTTCCACTTTGTTGGAGAACAAGTGATTAGCTCTTTCCTCGATAGCTATGCGGTTTGAGTATTAATTGGGGGGAATGGAAGTGTCGAGAGATGTAGCGTATTTCCTTGAGCCATAAGCACCGGGTGTAGAAGAAATTCCAAGTCTTTGTTGAAGAAATATCTGAATTGGATCCTAGGCGATCTGGTTGGCCCGTCGTTGGTAGTGGTTTAGACCCGTTGATTGTAATATGGAGGGTTGTTCCGCTTAGTAAAGTCGATGTTTGCTTCTGGGTTGAGCCAATCCATGTTATTAGACATAGCTCGAGCAATGTTGTCAAGGTGATATTCGACCTCGATGGAACTTTCTGAGCTATCTTTCCACAGTTGAAAAGCTTCATTCTTGATTAAGCGCAACTTAGATTCGTCATCTTCTTTACTTTCGGAATTTTTTCTTGCGGTATCTTTGCATGCTCCAATGTATTACCGTCTACCCGGATCTTGACCTTCGTGAGGGTAGGGAGTGGAGTTAAAAAGAGTAGAGAACCATTCAAATTCCTCTGTATTATCTTCATCTAGCGAGGATAGGGGCGTCGGCCTTGAGCCTTCTTCTTCTTTTCTTAGGCCTAGATGAGGATTACGGTTTTACGTACTTTGTCGGGAGAGAGGGGTTGTTGTTGGGGCTCATGGTATTCTTCATCGTCACCACCCGTATACTCAAAATGATCATCGGTTTTCTGAGTTTGGGGTGGTGTCTGAGGAATCTTGAGGTTTATGTCGTAGCGGAAAGCCGGGGAGGAGATCTTTGTTGGCTGGAGTCCTTTGTGGTGGAGGCGGCATTGAGTCTTGAATCGAAGATGATTCACTAGACTTCTTTGTGCGTTTAGGCTCCTTATCCTTATCTTGATCTTTGTCTTCATCATCTCTTGAGCGCTTAGGCCTTATAGCCTCTTCTCACGAATGATGACTTGAGTTGGTATTCGGCAATGCTTCAAACAGTTTAGTTTCATCGGGCCAATGCGTTGCGAGGCGTGTTGACATTTGCGCTACCAGCCGGTTTACTAATTCATCATCTAAGAAGATTGTAGTTTCAACTGGATTGATGCTCAAATTCATCGGAGTTGATTTCATGGCTTGCTTGGCTAAATGTAAGAGATTGGATAAGTTATGCGGTATACATCTCCTTTGTCAATTTTGGAATGACCTCCATTAAGAACTTGTGAGTGTATCCTTTTATCATCTCGTCCATGCTCCGTTGAAGATCATCCTTCATAACTTCGTACATACTCCCTTTCAACTTTCATCTTGTCATATACGTCTCATGTGTCATGAAGATAAGTTATCGATCGCAAATGAAATTCACTTTCTATAGAGCATGTCTTTCTTTCGACTCTTTTAGCTGGCTTTGGTGATTCGGTTCTTAGTTTGAGACATCCAAGATGGGTTGGCTTCTTCAGCGATCGGATGATGATTTGGTTGATTTCTTTGATGGTGGTTGTGAAGAGTGAGAAGATGAATCTGATGATGATGAGATGTGAGGAGACTCGGGTCCTTTGGTGGTTCGAAGTTTCTTCCTTTGATCGTGCGAGGACTATCTAGAAAAACGCGATATCATACTCAAACATCTTCTTCATTGCGGACTTAGCTTGTTCATCGGCTTTGGCTTTGGCTGCGGCTTCTTCATCGCTTTTACCTTCTCTAACTTCTCGGTCACGGTTCTTCAAGAGTGTCCTCCACATACGTGTTTGTTGTTGTACCAAAGTGGTGGCACGGATCCCTATCGGGTTGATTAACCGCATCGGGACCTGCTGAAGGTTGAGCTGCACCACTTGACCTCGGGGCCACCCATTTGATCTTGTGCAAATTCTTTTGCCGTGTTGAGTCTAATGAATTTGAACTTCTTCACGTATGAAGTATCCGGTTGCTCTTCTTCTTCTCGAGCTTTCTTCATAAGGCACAAACAGGAGTCTTCCCTTTTCCTTTGTCAGCTTGGGGTGGACTTGGAGGTTTAGGCTGCTGAAGGAGGTGTTTTGGTTCTTGAGATTTAGAGTAGAAAGTCTCTTCATCGATTCATTAGCCTTAGTCCTCGTCCATTAGCCTTTTCTGCGGTTCAGGCTTAGATACGGGAATAGGAACAACTTCCTTGGCGGGAACTGTCCCCTTTCGTGGAGGATTCCTCACGGGAAACATCCTCGACTCTCGATTGCTTGCGGCACTTCGGCACTTCTCTTACGGTTCTCCTAGTAGGTGTTCGAGAGGCTTTTCATCGAGATGGCCAACTTTTCCTTCTGTCTTGCTACTTGATACCTTTTGTATGTTTCAAGCTTTTGATTTCATTTTTGAAGGTGATCAGGCAACGGCGACACCCTGTTTCTTTGTTGACGATTCCTTGATTCGGTGATAGGGTAGGCTCAGTCAACATATCGTGATTATCTGGGTCATTGAGCCTTTGTGGAATATCGGGATGAAGTCCAAGTGCTCTCTGGATCAACAATTTCGTGTATCTGACATAGGGAATCTTTGAGCCAAGTTTCTTGTGAAATGTCATCATGTCTTCCCATAGCGATTCTTCATTTCGATGTCCTTTTGTTGATTAATGACCAGAAGATTTGTAGTTCCATGAGCTTGGGATGCTCATAACCACTATCACGACCGAGAACCGATTTGGTAATGATGATGTAGAGGTTCTCCACGGTTGAGGGATGTACTTAAGCTCACATGAGAGTGCTTAGTGATTATTCAGAAGCTTCATCATAGCCAATATCAATCAGGAATTTCGGCTGTCTCTTCGATAGGTGTGGCATAGAAGTCGGTTGGCTCGATTTCGAGGAATTAGAAGAACAACCCGTAGATGCGCTTGTGTGATGGTGATTTGTTTGTGATTAGCGTCACATCACGCACTTTGACCTTTGATCCTTTGCATTGAATTCGAGAATTGTTGTATGTAGATTCGATGCTGTAGCGAGTGTGAGAGCATGTTACGGTAGGGATGATTCTTTAAAATATCCACGACAATCAAGCAAGAAGATTACGAGCATGTGAGGGTTTCAAAGTCAACTCACGAGATTGTTCTTAACAATCTTTCTTGGATAGCCATTAGGGAAGATATCAGCAATTGTGAGAACTTCAGGTGCATCCACATTCATTTGGCGACCATGTCGTGATGCGAAATAACATTAGCCAAAAGAACCAACATATCGAAAGACATAATGTTAGTCAACGAGAAGGTTTTAATGTCTAATTATTGAATATCTGATGTTAATGATTATTACGAGTCCTAAGTCACTTGTTTGTCCAATAGTCCAATGGCGTGGGTGATTGCGTTCGTGTTAGTTAACTTTAAGTTTTAAAGTTTATGTTATCACTTATAGTTCACAACATATCAAGCGTTTAAGTTTATTAGAGACATTATTGGATTAGTGACGTTATGATTCATTTATTTACAAGTTTGCACGCGTAACAATTCAAAACGAAGGTTTGATCAAGGCTTATCCGTAGGAATAGTAGCTTATGCGTAAACAAGATAAGTATCGCAGCGTAGGATCTGGCTTCTGCGCGTAGAAATATTCAGCGTAGGAAACGGGGAGAACCTTATGCGTGAAACTTAAGCGTGGCGTATATAAACCTTACGCGTAAGGATTACTCAGAGTAAACCTTATGCGTAGGAGTCCTTGTTCACGCATATCCTTCACGAGGATCTGCGTAGTCCCATTGTAGAACCTTCGGCGTAATAGTTGCGCGTAAAATTTCTCTTACGCATAACTTTCTACGCGTAAGGTGATCCTTATCCGTAGAGTAACAAGGACCTTGATTACGAGTTTTATCGTAGCAAGCTGAAATAAAATCATCATATCATCAATCTTAACATGTATAGTCATTTAAAAACAGATCATGGCATGAAACTCATTCAAGCAGTTAAGTAGAAAACCTTCGCGTAGCCAAAATACCCTAAGGTTCAAAATTTACGCATATGACATCTAGCCATAGATTATGCACAAAGTGTTTCGGTAAGTCTAAGATGTTGTGAGAGTGAAATGACCAAGTTTTAACACCTAATTCGTAGTGAATCATAAGTACCCAAATCTCAAGAACATTAAACCCTAATTTCTAATTCACCATCAATTAGTGTTTTACGGGTTGTTATAGAGCTTGGATAACATTAATTCATCATGATAACAACATCACACAACAATCTTTTTGACCAAAAACATTCACATTTGAAAATACCCAAAACCACGCATAAACCCTAATTTCACAAGTCATTCAATTACGTGATTACGGGTGAGTTTTGATGATTAAACCGGTATCATTGAAGTATTAGAAACGTTTTGACACTGACCTTTTAACCATAAACACAAAATCTTGATCATGTGTTCATACACATACGCGTAGAACACCAAAACAAGATTATACAACGTTTTGACCGTTGGATTCATGTAAAAATCAAAACCAATGTTTAAAAACACGTTAAGATTATGAAACAACTTACAAAATGATGATCCAAAACACATATTTCTTGAACGATTTTCGTGCGTAGGATTAGATAGGTTATGAGTAATAAATGTTAGGTGGAAGAGTTTTTATTAAAAGTAACTTTAAACTTTTGGCAGTTTTAGTCCCTCCACCTTTTCCTTTTTCATCCAAGGCCATTTAACTTCCATTTTGGTTACCAAACAAAAGATTTTAGGAAATAACTTTGACGACACTCCCCTGACATGAAAATAATGAATGGTTATAAATTTTAGTCAGGAGTGTCGATTGAACGAGAAAAGTTTACCATTGATACAAGAAACAACGAGAATAGAGTAACATGCAAGTACACGATGTTTTTTGAAACAATTAAGTGTTAATTTTCTCCCCTCAACACTTGATCGGTAAAATACTGAATTTTGAAAGATTAGAGTGTTGATGGAAGAAATGTACTTGCCATGTTGAAAGAAAAATTAGATAGAAGAATATTTTTGTTGTTTTGTCAGGTTTTATATTTTTGTATTTTGTTTTTGAAAAATTTATTTACAAAAGAGATTTTGGTGTTTGGGTTTTAAAGAATTGTTTTAGGAGTTCATCAAATTCCTCTTGAGTCAAACACCTCATACCAATCCGGTGGACCAACTCATTAAACCTAGCGGAGGCAAGGCTTTGGTGAGAAGGTCGCCAATTGGTATTGTGTCTGTACCCACAAGTATAATTCAACTGTACCCTATTCCACGTGATCCTTGATGAAATGATATCGAAGATCGATGTGCTTTGATTTCAGTCTTTGAACTGAGTTGCGAGATCGCAATGGCACTCCGATTGTCGCGATACATCGGGATTACGTCAAATCGTAACCATAGTCTTTGAGTTGTGTTCTCATCCAAATGACTTGAGCACAACACGCCGACATGGCTACATATTACTGCCGGTTGAGGACGGCGATGTACAATCCTGCTTCTTCGATTGCCATGACACCAGTTTGTCACCAAGAAATTGTAAATCTAAGCATCTGGCGTGGTCGGCGTCTGAAAAAGCGATTAGTTCAAAACCGGAATCGCCGGATACGGATCCCCAAATTAATGGTTCCCTTGATGTATCGGAGGATTCTTTTAGCCTCGAGAGGTGGGTTTAGGTTGGTCGCGGCCGATAGCGGGAGCAAAGATATCACGGCAAAGACAATATCAGTCTCTGGTTGTTAGATACATGAGTGACCCAATGATATTACGGTATTTGGTAGGGTCAACCAATTTCCCATGTAAATCAATGCGTCGGTTCTTGGTATGTGCCATTGGAGAGGCATAAGTGTCACATGTATTCATTCCAAATTTGTTTAACAATTCAAGGGCATATTTGGACTGACTTAAGAAAATACCACAGGGTGATTGATGAACTTGTAATCCTAGAAAGAATGTAAGTTCACCCATCATGGACATTTCAAAATTTTTCTTCATTAGTTTTGCAAAAGCTTTTTATGTGTAGACCCAAAAATGATGTCATCCACGTAAATTTGAACAATTAAGATATGTGCCCGTGATATTGTATGAAAAGAGTAGGGTCAAACGAACCTTTGGTGAAATTATTGGCAATGAGGAAAGATGATAGCTTATCGTACCATGCCAGAGGAGCTTGTTTGAGACCATCTGAGCTTTGTTAGGTTTGTAAGCATGGTTAGGAAGGCGGGATCAACGAATCATACGGTTGGTGACATAAACCGTTTCTTTTAGTTGTCCATTTAGAAGCGTAGTTTTGACATCCATCTGAAGACCGTCATATTCATATGAGCATGAGCGCTAGAAATATCCGAACGACCTCAAGGCGAGCAGCGGGCAAAGATTCTTCAAAGTCAATACCCTCTTTCGGCGATAACCCTTAGCCACAAGCGTGACTTATTTTCGATTACGTTTCCTTGACATCAATTTGTTTTCCAAATCCATTTGAGACCAATGGCGTAGACCCTGTTGGTCTTTCAACCAATTCCCATACTTCAAGGCGTTTGAATTGGTTGAGTTCTTCTTGCATGGATTCGATCCAGTTGTCTTTTGTCATTCGTCTTTGATGTTTTAGGTTGATTGGCGGACGGTGAGTGCATAAATGCAATGTTCACCATCGAGTGAAGCGTTGTCTCGTAACGACTGGTTGATTCGGGTTGCCAATAATATTTTCCAGAGGATGGTCTTTTGTCCATCTATGTGTGGAGGTTGATGTTGGTATACGTTATGCGATTTTGAGGATTCAAATGGCTTGTTGAAGATTCAGCGACATCGTGCGGCAGTCTCATTAGCAAACGGGTTAAAAGCATTTGGATCAAAATCTGCGGTGGGGGTACTTCATTGAACATCATCAGTAGATTCATCATTGTTGGAAGCGGTGTGTTCAACTGTTGTGTTGGAGTCAACTGGTGGTGCTTCTTCAACAGTAGTTGTTGTAGCGGTGTATCGAGGAATAAGAGTATTATCGAGGTTGAGCGGCGAAACAACGGATACACACGGAGCGTTCATCAATATCGATCAGCGAGCAGTAGAGAAAATAACCTTTCCATTTGTTGACGAGTAAGGCGAGGGCTTGTTTGGTGATGATGGGGTTTGGGGAAAGTTTAAGCGGTTGTGACCGGGTTCTAAGTTTGTTATACTCGAAGCCATTTCCGTGAGTTCATCAAAATGAGCATGAATCGTTTCCATAACCTCCTTTGTTCGCGATTCGGTTCGGAAACCTTTAGAATTATCACAATATCCTATAAAGACTCAATGTCGACTTTGGCTTTGAGCTTTCCAAAGTCATCACGATCATTATTGGATAGCAAAGAGATCCAAATACATGAAAGTGTTTGAGATTCGGTTTTCAGTTGTGGACAAGCTCGAAAGGTGTTTTGTTGTGGCGTTTTGTAATCATAGACGGTTTTGAGTATAGCATCACGAGATCAGCTTACGCCCATAAAGTATCTGGAAGTTTAGCATTGATTAACATTGTTCTTGCGGCTTCCACTAGCGTTCGGTTTAGATCTTTCAACAACTCCGTTTTGTTACGGGTATGCGTGCAATAGATGTCGTCTTTGAATTCCCACTTTCTCATAAAATTCATGAAGAGTTTGGTTAACAAATTAGGTGCCTCTATACTGATTGATTTGTCGAGCGATTGTTTTAGTATTTGAACTTGTATTTTAGGTAGAAGGTGATGATCATCTGTGGAGCTTGATATTTGCTTCGAAGAAAGTAGACCCAAGTCCAGCGTGAATAGTCATTGGTATGTGCTAAAACACATACCTTTTCATTATCAAAACTGACCCAAAATAACCAAGAAAGAGCCGTTTATTGCTAATATTTATGGTTTTCTTGAGTTTGTGCTTGTGCAGGTACGGATATGTAAAAACACACAAAAAGAAGCCAAATCAGACGTAAATCCGAGCACGAGAGATCAAGAGAGCTTTAGGTAGGAAGATCAAAATTGAGCATTTATGAAGATTTTATTCTCCGAGGATGATTTTTGGAAGATTTAATCAAGTTTGAAGAAATGTCAAAAATGGCCCCTCAAGTTTCAGCATTTGACAAAAGTGACCCTTGAAGATTCAAAAGTTGCAAATTGGCCCTTGGTTTATTTGAAGATTGGCAAAGTTAGTCCTTGATATAATTTTAGAATGCACAAGATTGGTCCCTCAAAATTGAGAAAAATACATATTTGGTCCCTATGGTTGCTCTTGGATCACTTAACTAGTCCAATATATATCCTAGTCCAAAATCCAATCTACCCGGCCCAACCAATAAACCTAATACCCAGCCCAAACAAACAACCCGACCCCCTTTATTAATAAATCCCAACCCGTATCCCACTTTTGCGGTCTATACCCGGAACCAAACCACTGGTTTACCCAACTCCTTAACCGGTTCCCTTGAAATATAATAAACAAATCCAAGCGCCCTTTTTACCCCAAATCACCCGTTTACCCAATTACCACCAATTACCAATGATCCCAACCTCGTACTAAGAATCTATCCACCTTCTGGATGCCTCTGACATGTCAGGATAAGCTGCCCACGTGGCCCTTTCAAGCAACCTCATTGGCCGAAACACCTCACCATGTGAATTGAAGAGCTCTGATTGGTGGTGATGATAGAGGAATGATTTGTGGCGTGGATGACTTCTAGCATCTTACGAAAGGGATCCCAAGCTGACAATTTGGCTATAAAAAGACCCTTGGCTCACAATTTTGGTGTTGCAATTCTAAG
The DNA here is from genome assembly GCA_910596185.1 of Chrysanthemum makinoi. Lineage (NCBI taxonomy): Eukaryota > Viridiplantae > Streptophyta > Magnoliopsida > Asterales > Asteraceae > Chrysanthemum > Chrysanthemum makinoi. Next base: position 235,646,602 of record OU343222.1, on the reverse strand, counting down.
TTTTCAATTAGCTTATTGTTTCTTGTATTTCAATCTTTCAGTTGTTTATAAATGTTTTCTTAAAGTTTTCATTGTAATTTCAATTTATTGTAATCCTTTTTCAGTTTTAATCAAATTTCCAAGTTTTAAAATTTAATCTTGCATTTCTTATTTTAAGTACTCAATAAGCTGTTTGAATAATGGAATAAGCTCATTTAAGCTTTACATAGCTTTAGTGAGCTTATATTGTGCCTTCACTGTCTCATTACAATCAATACTCAACAAAAACTCATTGGTCAACAAAAGTCAACTGTGGTGCTATTCTTGGTTCAGAAATGGATATGGGTTGATTATTATGATTGATCTGGGTTGATTTGATGTTAAATGGGTTAGGATTAGTGGTACTTTAGCTAATTTGCAAGCCATAGTGGCTGGACTTCTTGTAAGTTTAGCTTTAATCTCATTACTAGCTTAATAAATAGTAGCAGATATTGTTTCATTTAGATCATTATATGTAGTGATTATTCTTGTTATCTAGCTTTATTTAGGTGATTTGAATCTGTTTTAATGATAGAGTAGGCTTGAGTTTGTGTTTTAGCTTAAATTGATTGCATAACAGATTCATAAAAGAGTGTTTGGATCATATCGTTTTTCATGATAGAGGTTTATTCATGGGATAAGTTTTGTTGCTTTTAGCTTGTTAGAGTCTAGTTCATGCATAGCAGTCCTTTTATTGCATCCAAACACTCATAAAGTCAAAATAGATTGGAATCTGTCTTTGTGATCACATTTGTTGGAATCGGTTGCTATAATCTAGCATATAGGTGTATAATTTGATAAGTGAGCTTGTATTGTTTTCATTTAATCATATTATATCATTAAGCTTTCACCACTTTGATTCTAATCTCATTTTGGTCAACCTTTCATAACTATTTTCAAAAGTCAAAACTGTTAAAACAAGTTTTTCACCAAACTTTGTGGATGAATCATTGATTCATTTTGAGTAAGTGTTTGAGATTTTGGTCAATCAAAGTTCAGTTGGTCTAGAATTAAAAACAGTTTTTGTGAAATCCTCTCAAGTCTTTTAAATCTCCAAATAAGTACATTCAATAAGCTTACGCTTCCCTGTTCACACTTTCGGTATGTCTTGAGTGTGAAACAGGTTATTGAAACCTTTGCATTGAATTCATTTCTGTGAGTTAGAGTCTATAAATTGGTTTAGTTGTAGTCTGCTTGGTGGTCTTGAGGACTGCATAAGCATTTTTCACTTTAGCTCTTCTAATTAACGTGGATAAGCTCAAACACGAGGACCTTAATAAGTTGTTGGTAGAATTGTGGTTAGCAATGCTTGGTAATCTGCTTATTAGGTGTTAGGAGTAGTTGTAATTAGTTGATTTAGAGTATTTATAGGATAATTTAGCTTGCTCAGTTGGTGCAATTTAGAGCTCTTTAGCTTATTTTCATTAGCTTATTCATAGTCGGTTTACCTTCTGACCCTTATATCTTACACATAATCATTATATTTTATATTTTTCATAGATTTAGATTAATATATTAGAATTTTCCTGAGTTTTTCATAATTTTTGGTCACTTTGTTTGATATTTTCTCAATTTAAAATAGTTTTTAGTCATTTTAAATAGCTTTTATTGCAATTAATTCAGAAAAAGTTCAAAAAATAATTTTTCAATTTTCCCAGTTTAATAAAAATATAAAAAGCATAAAAAATAATTTTCCCTATTTTTTCCCTTTTATTTGGTATTTTTCACAATTTAAATTAGATTTAAATAGTTTTAAAATTATAGAAAATAGAAAAATAATCAGAAAAAAAAATAGTTTTGAAAATTCTCTTAGGATATTTTAGATTTTATAAAAATAGTTTCATATTTTTTCCATTTTATTTTCAATATTTTTAGTATTTAAATTAGATTTAAAAGTTAGAAATTAGTTTTTAATTTTAATAAATCCAGAAAAATCCTAAAAAATAGTTTTAATTCATAATTAGTTTTCAACTTGCATTTCTAGAGTAAAAGTAATTTTAGGCATTTTTAGGATATAATTTAGACGTAGTTGCATTTTATTTACGTTTTATTAATTACATTTTAGTTAATTCGCACTTAGGATTTCCCGTAAAATAGATTCCCTTAATTACTTTCCCTATTCCGTAGTTTAATAAATCAAAATCACAAATCAAAACATCGAGCATTAAATTCCAAACCAAAAGCGGCGTTGGCAATTCCGCCTCGTTGGGAAGCGATTCGGGTTAACTAATCCGTATCAACGATCACACACGGGGATTTGGTTTATTATTCTTTTTACTAAAGGAATTTGAATCTATCTTCGTGATTATTTTTGATATCGATATTGAGGTTTTATCCGTACACACATACCCTTAAGCCTTCATTATCAGCAAATCGATTAATGCGGCTGTTTTAAGTTTCTTACATTTAGTCATTCACAAGTGGCTAGCTTGTGTGAGATAACTTGGCGGTTTGGCATTCTTTGCGAACAAATTTTGGCGCCTGCGAGGTTGTGTCACGATAATATCGTTTGAGGTTTGACGATTAGTGACTCGAGATCCTTCATTCGTGAAGTTACTATTTTTCTATAAATTAAAAAGTAAAAAATATTTTCCTTTTTCTTTTGTATATATATATATCATATTAAAAATACAAAAAGATTTTCTCTTGTGTTTTTGCTAATAAATAGAAGACATCAATTATATAACATTCTCAACGGAGGTGTTATCATTAATAAGTTCTCGAACTAAAGATCAAAAACTTGCCTTTGTGTCGCTTGTGAATTTATTTATCTTTATCGGATAAACAAAGCGTGTGGTGGGTATAAGGGCGGCTGACATTAAATTGCGGTGTAAAGAAGCGGGTTTTAATAAGCTTGTGACCTAAAAAGCTTTTCCGCTCGCTTGTGCGTTTGTCTTATAGAGGTGATTTATTCACTTGGGATTATTGGTTAAGTTCATTGTGTTTTCGAATACCGTTCGTTTTAATTGCCTTGGTTTTGAAAGTGCATGCTTTTCGTTCTAATAACTACTGAGACCGATACTTGAAACGCTACAATTCCGCGAAGGCGAAATAGGCGTGCTCCATTAGTCGAACCCGAGATTCGAACTAATCAAATCCCGCCCATCATCGAAATGGCGGAGGACAACCGATCCATGCTAGAGCAACTCCAAGCACCCACCGAGGGTTATGGAGAAGCCATCGTCGTCCAGGCAATCGTTGCCGATAACTTTGAGCTTAAACACGGATTGATAAATTTGGTTTCGTCAAGCCAATTTTACGGATTGAGAGAGCGATCCTCACTCTCATATCCGACGATTCAACAAGCTCCGTCTACGATCAAGTACCGTAACGTTCGGAAGAGGCTATCAAGCTACTACTCTTCCGTTTTCACTTGAGGGCCGCCGGTTTGGCTCGAAAACTACCCCTCGTCGATAACCACATGGGAAAATTTAGTATCAAAATTCGTGAACGAATTCTTCCCACCGTCTAAAACAACAAGCCTAAAAAATGAAATAACAAAATTCACACAAAGATTTGATGAATCATTTAGTGAGGCATGGGACCGATTCAAAGATTTGCTTAGGCAATGTCCCCATCATGGTTTTGCGGAATTACACCAACTTGATACGTTTTATAACGGTTTGAATGAGACTGATCAAGACTCTCTCAATGCCGCCGGGGGTGGTAATTTGTTGACCCGATCAACGAGAGATGCCTTGTTGATTATTGAGAACAAATCTAAAGTTAGTACCTCACGTAGCAAATCGGTTCTTTGCCAGTGAGTGTTACACCTTCATCCTCGTCTTACGAAAATACGTCTAGCACCGATGCTAAGATTGATAAGCTTACGGATATGATTCAGGCTTTGGTTAAGATTAAGACCGCTAAGGTTAATTCTTCTCCACCCGTTCAAGTCAAAGCGGTGGAAACGACTTGTACTACTTGTGGTGGCCCGCATGCCTACTACAATTGTACCGCCACCGATGGAAATCCTTTCGAAGCTAATGCCGTAACTGGAGGTAACCAATACCGTTCTCAAGTTGAACCAAACCCTCGTGTTAGTAATCAAATGGGACCTCCGGGATTTTCTCAATCGAACAATCAGAATCGTTTTAATCAGAATCAAGTTCGTGGACCAAATGTTCAAAACCAATTCAAAACCCCACCAAATCAATACCCGAATCAAGGAGTCAATTACAATCAAGGATATCAAAATTCAAGCTATCAAGCTCTGCCTTTGCCTTCAAATGAATTCACAAATTACGTTCAACACAATAATGCTACCATCCAAACCATGCAAACTCAGATTTCAAGTTTGAGAAATGAGTTTCAATCTTCGTTGACTAGACAAAGCAATGAGTTTAGGAATGAGATTCGACTTCAGAACAACAAATTGGATGCTTAGCAGAATAAACTTCGAAAACATGTTGAATCTTTGTTTTGTGTAAGGTCAGTCAACCCTCAACCGGGATCTCTTCCAAGTGATACCATTCCCAACCGAAGGGTGAGTTAAAGGCTATAACCACCGCAGTGGTAAGGCTTATGATGAACCATCGTTTCCTACTCGGTGAGGGAGGAAGAAGCGAGAACCGTGGTTATTGAAGAAATGTGCAACCCGCACCCGTACCACCTCGGTCGTTCAGACTCGATTCGGAACCCGATGTTCCGAAGACTACTCTCAAACCCTCACTTCCTTATCCGTCTAGACTTTAAGATCAAAGGATTCGTGATAAAACCGAAAACCAAATGGAGAAATTTGTTGAAATCATTCAATCCTTGAATTTTAACATCAGTTTCACGGCGCTTTACTCCTCATGCAGAAATTTGCTGCCATGATCAAAAATTTAGTGAGTAATAAGGAAAAGTTGGCTGAAATTGCAAAAACACCGTTGAATGAGAATTGCTCGGCGGTGCTCCTCAAAACTTCGAAAAGTTAGGAGACCCCGGCAAATTTCTTATCCCTTGTGAGTTTCAGGGAATTGTGAAATGCTCCGCCTTGGCGATCTTGGTGCGGTATTAACTTAATGCCTCTTTCGATTTATAACAAGCTTTCTCTCCGGGATCTCACTCCTACTAAGATGACTCTTGAACTCGCAGACCGATCAACCTCTATTCTGAAAGGAATCGCCGAGGATGTCTATGTGAAGGTCGGACCACTACATTTTCCCGCCGACTTCGTTGTCGTTGACTTTGATCTTGATTCGAGTGCCGCTTATTCTCGGGAGACCTTTCTTCGAACGGCGGGCGTGCGATGATTGACCTTTATGAAGGAGAAATTACTTTACGATCTCATAAGGAAACCGTCTCATTTAACATTAACCATCCTTCGAGATACTCCTCCAATTATGATGATGCTTCTATTAATCGAATCGGCGTTCTCGATATTGCTACGGAGGAGTATGCTCAAGAGCTTCTTGATTTTATGAGTGGTAATCCCACTATTCATTCTGAAAATATTGAACCATCTTCTGAGCCTATTATTGCCGATTCTTCCCCTCTCTCCTCCGTTCGAGGGAGGTGATTTCATTTTGGAAGAAATCGATGAGTTTCTTGCTGATGATGAATCGATTCCACCGGGAATTGATGATGGTGTTTATGATTCGAGGAGGAGATATCCGTTATCTTAAGCAATTGTTAAATGAAGATCCATTACCGTCACTCCCTCCGAAAGAGATCACGATTAACGAAATCAAAGAAGTACAAACGTCTAATGAAAATCCTCCGGAGCCCGAGCTCAAGGATTTACCTCCTCATCTTGAATACGCTTTTCTTGAAGAACCAAACAAGTTTCCAGTCATCATTGCTAAAAACTTGAAAGATGAGGAGAAAACCGCACTTTTGGATGTTCTACGAAAACACAAAAATGCAATCGCTTGGCAAATTTCAGACATCAAAGGAATCAATCCTCGTTTACGTACCCACAAAATTCTGATTGAGGATGATTGTAAACCCGTGATTCAACAACAACGTAGGGTTAACCCAAAAATTCATGACGTTATCAAAAAGGAAGTTCTTAAACTCCTCGACGCCGGAATCATTTATCCAATCTCTGATAGCTCATGGGTTAGCCCTATCCATTGTGTCCCTAAGAAAGGAGGAATGACCGTCGTTGCCAATGACAATAATGAATTGATTTCCACACGCCTCATCACCGGATGGAGGGTGTGTATTGACTACCGAAAGTTGAATGATGCTACACGAAAGGATCATTTCCGCTACCTTTATGGATCAGATGCTCGAACGTTTAGCGGGGAATGAGTTCTATTGCTTTCTCGATGGTTTCTCTGGTTACTTTCAAATTCCGATTGATCCGCATGATCAAGAAAAAACGACTTTCACGTGCCCTTATGGAACGTTTGCTTACCGGCGAATGCCATTTGGCTTATGCAATGCTCCCGAGCGTTCCAAAGGTGCATGATGGCTATTTTCATGACATGATCGAGAAGTCTATGGAAGTTTTTATGGACGATTTCTCGGTTTATGGAGATTCTTTCACTTCTTGCCTCTCTCATCTAGACCACATGCTCAAAGCGGTGTGAAGACACCATTTTGGTCTTGAATTGGGAGAAGTGCCATTTCATGGTTCGAGAGGGCATTGTCCTCGGCCATAAGATTTCAAAATCTGGGATTGAGGTCGACCGAGCTAAAGTCGGCGTTATAGCTAAACTCCCTCATCCCACTACCGTCAAAGGTATTCGGAGTTTTAGGTCATGCCGGTTTCTATCGCCGTTTCATCCAAGATTTCTCTAAGATAGCCCGCCCTCGGACCCATCTCCTTGAAAAGGATGCTCCGTTTATCTTCACCACCAAATGCGTTGAAGCGTTTAATATTCTTAAAAGAAATTAAGCTGAAGCACCGATCTTAGTGACCCCGACTGGGATTTGCCCTTTGAGCTCATGTGTGATGCAAGTGATTACGCAATTGGGGCAGTCTTGGGGCAAGCGTAAGTCGAAACATTTTCAACCCATACACTATGCGAGTAAGACATTGTCGGAGGCCCAACACAATTACACGACTCTTGAAAAGGAATTATTGGCCGTTGTTTATGCTTTTGAGAAATTCCGACCCTACCTTGTCTTGTCGAAGACCATAGTGTATACCGACCATTATGCCCTTAAGTATCTTTTGGCAAAGCAAGATGCTAAGCCACGATTACTTCGGTGGGTTCTCCTCCTTCAAGAGTTTGATGTTACTATTCTTGACAAAAAAGGAGCGGAGAACCTGGCTGCCGATCACCTTTCTAGACTTGAGAATCCCCATCAAAGTGTGCTTGAGAAAAAGGAGATTACGGAAACATTTCCTCTTGAGACACTTGGGATGATTGCTAAGAAAGACCGAAACACCCCATGGTTTGCCGACTTTGCAAATTACCATGCGGGCAATTTCATAGTAAAAGGGATGTCGTCCCAACAGAAGAAAAAGTTTTTCAAAGATGTTAAGCATTATTTCTGGGGCGATCCCTACTTGTTTAAGATTTGTGCGGATCAAGTAATCCGGCGGTGTGTTCATGGCCAAGAGGCTCTTGATATTCTCAATGCTTGCCATAACGGACCCACTGGTGGCCATCATGGTGCAAGCTACACCGCTAAGAAGGTTTTTGATTCCGGATTCTATTGGCCTACCATATATCGAGATGCTCATGATTTAGTCAAATCTTGTGATTCTTGCCAACGTCAAGGAAAATTTCACAAAAGATGAAATGCCACAAAATGCTATTCAAGTTTGTGAGATTTTTGGCGTGTGGGGCATCGATTTTATGGGGCCATTTCCATCATCTAAGGGTAATAAGTATATCCTCGTGGCCGTCGACTACTTGTCTAAATGGGTTGAAGCGAAGGCGCTCCCCACCAATGGCGCCCGAGTGGTTGTTAAGTTTTGAAGAATTTGTTTTCCGATTCGGAGCACCTCGTGCTATCATTAGTGATCGGGGTAATGAACAATTTGCCAAAGTTATGTCCAAATATGGAGTTACACATCGTCTTTCTACCGCGTGTCACCCGAAGCGGCGGACAAGTTGAGGTCTCAAATCGTGGTTTGAAAAGAATTTTAGAAAGGACCGTAGGAGAAAATCGAGCTTCATGGGCTGATAAGTTAGATGATGCATTATGGGCTTTCCGCACCGCATACAAGACACCCATCGGGTGCACCCCATTAAATTGGTGTATGGAAAAGCTTGTCACTTGCCCATCGAGCTCGAACATAAGGCATTCGGGGCCTTGAAACATGCTAACTTTGATCTTAAGACCGCGGGTGATCACCGGAAAGTTCAATTGAATGAATTAAATGAGCTTAGGGATCAGGCTTACGAGAATTCTTTGATTTTCAAAGAGAAGACTAAGAGGATTCATGATTCTAAAATCAAAAACCGCGTTTTCAACGTTGGTGATCAAGTTCTCCTTTTTAACTCTCGATTGAAGATATTCTCGGGCAAACTCAAAACCGTTGGTCAGGGACCATTCACCGTTGCTCAGGTTTTCCCTTATGGAGCGGTGGAGCTTTCTCAACTCGATGGCCCTAATTTCAAAGTGAATGGCCATCGTGTGAAACATTATTTTGGAGGGAACATCCCATCTATGGTTGTCCGGATCTCAAACTTTCCCTAAGGACAACTGAATTCGGGGATCGAGTCAAGCTAGCGACTTCGGTAACCAAAAACGATGGCGCTTAGTGGGAGGCACCCCATGCTTATCCATCTATCTTCTTTCTATTTTCTAATAAGTGGCGAAGGGGTGCCTCTTCGATTTCTTGTGTTTGGTTGTTTGTGATGTTGTGTTTAGGATGTTCCCGATATGAAGACTCTCGTGCTCGAAGTTTGTCTTTTCTCCACTCGAGTTTCATGATCGATGCTGATGGAAATCCGATATCCTAATCTTATCGACTAACGTTTATCTTTGAGCATACTTAATAAACGGCTTTTAGATTTTCGTTGATACCCTTGCTTTTAAACATTGAGGACAATGTTTCGTTCTAGTCTGGGGTAGGGTAATCTTCGATTTGATTTGACGCACTTGCTTGTTTTTTTTCGTGTACTCTCGTAACCCCGTTTTTCCTTAGAAAATGAAAAATTGTGCAAAAATGAGCAAAAATTTAAAAATTTTTGAAGCTTTTGTTAAGTCTTTTTGATTGAAAAGTTTGCTAGTCTCTTAGATAAGAAGCTATAAAATGCGAATTCTAGCTCACAAGGCCAAGATTTGCAAGTTTCCCTGAGTGATTTTAAATATGCATGACTTGATTTCATTAGACGAAGCATTTGCTAAGTTAATATATGTTTTGACACCTTGTTGACTTTCCGCTGGTGAGAGTAGGAATGGAATTGACTTGACCAGGGCGTGTTGAGCCCTAGCTTGTTCCCTTAACCATAGATAATCTAAAATTATCGGCTAAGCATCTGCGGATCTCATTATTTGGGATTTTAAATTTGCAGAGATCGAGAAATGATAGAGTTACTTATGAGTTTAGATGCTAAGCGTGGAGTAGTTGGTTCTCTTTAGAGCCCATCGAAGGTACTTATGGCTTTTTGTTCCCACAAAATTGTTTCACCCCATATCTATCTAATAAATAATTAGAGATGTTGAGTTTTTGGCGATAGTTAGTTCTTTACTTTCTTAAAAGAATCTTTGTTTTAAAAATTGGGTACACATCAAGGATCCGTAATAAATAAGCAATAAGTGATATGTGAAAAGTAATAAGTAAAGTTATGAGCTGCGGTGTCGAGATCGGACCCTTGGATCTTTAGCCAGGATTGAGTGAGGTCTTAGCCTAGCCGTAGGGATCCTCATTTCATGAAGCCTATAGTCTTGGAATTACCCCGTGAAGCTCAGTAGTTCATAGCTCATATAAATAAAAAGTATAAGTGCAAAAAAAAAAATGATGTTGAAAAATGATGAAAAAAGTCAAAAGTATAAGTGAATAAAAATTCCTTGATGTGGACCTCATTTTTGGGACAATGGTTCTTGAGAGAAGGCGGATAACTAATTAGCGACTTAGCTTTATATCTTTATCGGAATAAAAGTTATCGAAACGAGAATTATGAAGAAATTCATTTCTCACAAAAATAAAAATTCTAGAGGCAAATAGGAAAATGGGAGCAAAAGGTAATTACACAAGTAACTTCCATGGGTAGTGTTAGCATCTAGAATCATATTTAACAATGATTTCGATTTTACGCTTAGTTTGGGGACTTGTGAAAAATCAGGGACGATGTATTCTATCCGTATGGTCACTTCACGCTGTGTTGTGTTTCTTACTCCGTGATCCTAACATGTCGTTTGAAAAATGTTGGAGTTATTGATCGACATGAAAGTTCAACAAACCGTCACTCATAACCGGAATGTGCTTAACCGTAATATCTATACATGTTATTTAAAAGGCAAACGGGGCGTTTTTAGAATTAAGGTTTTCTTAATCTCTTTTGAGGAATCTTTGCTACTTCTTCATAGGTTTAGTAGAAAGAGATTGAAATCCTTGGTTTTAGAAGCGTGAGTTGATTGCATTGCGTGGGGACACGACAATGGTCTCGTCTGGGGTATTTTGGTATGTGCTAAAACACATACCTTTTCATTATCAAAACTGACCCAAAATAACCAAGAAAGAGCCGTTTATTGCTAATATTTGTGGTTTTCTTGAGTTTGTGCTTGTGCGGTGCGGATATGTAAAACACACAAAAAGCCAAATCAGGCGTAAATCCGAGCACGAGAGATCAAGAGAGCTTTAGCTGAGTCGGAAGATCAAAATTGAGCATTTATGAAGATTTTATTCTCCGAGGATGATTTTGGAAGTTTTAATCAAGTTTGAAGAAATGTCAAAACTGGCCCCTCAAGTTTCAGCATTTGACAAAAGTGACCCTTGAAGATTCAAAAGTTGCAAATTGGCCCTTGGTTTATTTGAAGATTGGCAAAGATGGTCCTTGATATAATTTTCAGAATGCACAAGATTGGTCCCTCAAAATTCAGAAAATACATATTTGGTCCCTATGGTTGCTCTTGGATCACTTAACTAGTCCAATATATATCCTAGTCCAAAATCCAATCTACCCGACCCAACCAATAAACCTAATACCCAGCCCAAACAAACAACCCGGCCCCCTTTATTAATAAATCCCAACCCGTATCCCACTTTACCCGGTCTATACCCGAACCAAACCCTGGTTTACCCAACTCCTTAACCCAGTTCCCACTTGAAATATAATAAACAAATCCAAACGCGCCCTTTTTACCCAAATCACCCGTTTACCCAATTACCACCAATTACCAATGATCCCAACCTCGTACTAAGAATCTATCCACCTTCTGGATGCCTCTGACATGTCAGGATAAGCTGCCCACGTGGCCCTTTCAAGCAACCTCATTGGCCGAAACACCTCACCATGTGAATTGAAGAGCTCTGATTGGTGGTGATGATAGAGGAATGATTTGTGACTGTGGATAGACTTCTAGCATCTTCTGAAAGGGATCCCAAGCTGCAATTTGGCTATAAAAAGACCCCTTGGCTCACAATTTTGGTCGTGCAATTCCTAAGTTTTCAATTAGCTTATTGTTTCTTGTATTTCAATCTTTCAGTAGTTTATAAATGTTTTCTTAAAGTTTTCATTGTAATCTCAATTTATTGTAATCCTTTTTCAGTTTTAATCAAATTTCCAAGTGTTAAAATTTAATCTTGCATTTCTTATTTTAAGTACTCAATAACATTTGTTTGAATAATGGAATAAGCTCATTTAAGCTTTACATAGCTTTAGTGAGCTTATATTGTGCCTTCACTGTCTCATTACAATCAATACTCAACAAAAACTCATTGGTCAACAAAAGTCAACTGTGGTGCTATTCTTGGTTCAGAAATGGATATGGGTTGATTATTATGATTGATCTGGGTTGATTTGATGTTAAATGGGTTAGGATTAGTGGTACTTTAGCTGATTTGCAAGCCATAGTGGCTGGACTTCTTGTAAGTTTAGCTTTAATCTCATTACTAGCTTAATAAATAGTAGCAGATATTGTTTCATTTAGATCTGTTATATGTAGTGATTGTTACTGTTATCTAGCTTTATTTAGGTGATTTGAATCTGTTTTAATGATAGAGTAGGCTTGAGTTTGTGTTTTAGCTTAAATTGATTGCATAACAGATTCATAAAAGAGTGTTTGGATCATATCTGTTTTTAGTGATAGAGGTTTATTCATGGATAAGTTTTGTTGCTTTTAGCTTGTTAGAGTCTAGTTCATGCATATCAGTCCTTTTATTGCATCCAAACACTCATAAAGTCAAAATAGATTGGAATCTGTCTTTGTGATCTGAACTGTTGGAATCAGTTGCTATAATCTAGCATATAGGTGTATAATTTGATAAGTGAGCTTGTATTGTTTTCATTTAATCATATTATATCATTACCTGTTCACCACTTTGATTCTAATCTCATTTTGGTCAACCTTTCATAACTATTTTCAAAAGTCAAAACTGTTAAAACAAGTTTTTCACCAAACTTTGTGGATGAACCATTGATTCATTTTTGAGTAAGAGTGTTTGAGATTTTGGTCAATCAAAGTTCAGTTGGTCTAGAATTAAAAAAAGTTTTTGTGAAATCCTCTCAAGTCTTTTAAATCTCCAAATAAGCTGTTCAATAAGCTTCTGCTTCCCTTGTTCACACTCAGTATGTGCTGAGTGTGAAACAGGTTTATTGCAGCCTTTGCATTGAATTCATTTCTGTGAGTTAGAGTCTATAAATTGGTTTAGTTGTAGTCTGCTTGGTGGTCTTGAGGACTGCATAACTGTTTTTCACTTTAGCTCTTCTAATTAACCTGTGGATAAGCTCAAACACAGGACCTTAATAAGTTGTTGGTAGAATTGTCAGTTAGCTTAATGCTTGGTAATCTGCTTATTAGGTGTTAGGAGTAGTTGTAATTAGTTGATTTAGAGTAGTTATAGGATAATTTAGCTTCTGTTATCAGTTGGTGCAATTTAGAGCTCTTTAGCTTATTTTCATTTGCTTATTCATAGTCAGTTTGCACTGCAGCCCTTATATCTTCCACATAATCATTATATTTTATATTTTTCATAGATTTAGATTAATATATTAGAATTTTCCTGAGTTTTTCATAATTTTTGGTCACTGTTTGTTAATTTTCTCAATTTAAAATAGTTTTTAGTCATTTTTAAATAGCTTTTATTGCAATTAATTCAGAAAAAGTTCCAGAAAATAATTTTTCAATTTTCCCAGTTTAAGAAAAATATAAAAAGCATAAAAAATAATTTTCCCTATTTTTTCCCTTTTATTTGGTATTTTTCACAATTTAAATTAGATTTAAATAGTTTTAAATTTGTAGAAAATAGAAAAATAATCATAAAAATACAAAAATAGTTTTGAAAATTCTCTTAGGATATTTTAGATTTTATAAAAATATTTTCATATTTTTCCCTTTTATTTTCAATATTTTTAGTATTTAAATTAGATTTAAAAATTAGAAATTAGTTTTTAATTTTAATAAATCCAGAAAAATCCTAAAAAATAGTTTTAAATCTAAATTAGTTTTCAACTTGCATTTCTAGAGTAAAAGTAATTTTAGGCATTTTTAGGATATAATTTAGACGTAGTTGCCTTTTATTTACGTTTTATTAATTACATTTTAGTTAATTCGCACTTAGGATTTCCCGTAAAATAGATTCCCTTAATTACTTTCCCTATTCCCGTAGTTTAATAAAATCAAAATCACAAATCAAAACATCGAGCATTAAATTCCAAACAAAAAACGACGTTGGCAATTCACGCCTCGTTGGGAAACGATTCGGGTTAACTAATCCGTATCAACGATCACACACGGGATTTGGTTTATTATTCTTTTTCCTAAAAGAATTTGAATCTATCTTCGTGATTATTTTTGATATCGATATTGAGGTTTTATCCGTACACACATACCCTTAAGCCTTCATTATCAGCAAATCAGTGTCTGAACTGTTTTAAGTTTCTTACGGTTAGTCATTCACAAGTGGCTAGCTTGTGTGAGATAACTTGACGGTTTGGCATTCTTTTGCGAACCAGTCATCAACAATTACTAAGATGTAGCGTTTGCCATTGATCGTTTGCACGCGCATCGAACCACACAAATCCATGTGAAGAAGATGAAACACATGCTGAGAGCTGTGTTCCACCTTTGAAGGAAAATGAGCACGAGTGCTTTTGCCTTGTTCACAAGCTGAGCAAAGGTGATATTTAGAATACCAAAATCGTGGGAGTCCTTCAACTAGTTTGTGTCGAGCAAGGTTTGTGATGGTTTGAAAGTTTAGATGTGAGAGACGACGGTGCCATAGCCAAGATTTTTTTGATGTTGCCTTTGAAAGTAAGTAGATGGGAGAAGAAGCAACCATGTCTTGCATAGAGATAGTGTAAAGACTGGAATTACGCGAGCCAGACATAAGGTTGTTTCCTTGTAGATCACGAATGAAACAAGTTTTCTCTCTGAAAGCAACCTCCAAATCTCCATCACAGAACTGACCTATTGAAAACAGATTGTGACCGAGGCCTTCCACATAATAAACCCTGCTAATTTTGATGTTCCCATTGATATAGTCTCCGTAGCCCATGATAGCTGCGAAGTGATCATTCGAACTGACGGTGCCAATGAACTTTGCAATAAAGTTTGATAACAATTTAAGGTTGACTGTCATGTGTTGGGAACATCCGCTATCAACAATCCAGAGAATGATCTGTATCACCTGCATTACACACAGGCGACACAGATGGAATAGAAGTAGATGTGGAACCCGAAATGTTAGAGGGTTCTAGAGCGATTATAGTAGACATACTCACATCAATAGCTTTAGGTATCCATTTAAATCCTAGTGTGTTATATATCCATTTCTGCCATCTCCAACTAGTATTTGCTTTAGTCTTAGTGAATGCACTAGGTGGTACTACATTCCTAGGAGGTGAAACTGGAGCTACTGAGGGACAGCAGAGGTGTTTCTTAGAATCTAAAGCTGGCGGTCTACCAAGCACAGACTTAGAAAGATTAGTGGGCCTAGAGGTATTTCGGTTCTTAGGATTCCTTAAACGAGAGATGATAGCTTTAGCAACACATTTATCATGACAATCAGAATTCATACTTTTACGACAAATAACACAAGGTGCATCGGTGAATATCAAAAGGTGCTTAAAGGTTTAGCATTCGTTACATCACTATTTTTATTACATTTGCGGGCGTAATATCTATAGTAGAAGCAACGTGAGTCTTATTCATAGTCCTAGGGTGTTCTTCTACTTTAGCATTCTTTATTGATCTTTTCTTAGGTCGCAACTTCCTATTCTTCGATGTAGTGCTCTAGGCGTGAAGTGCGGACGTTTGGAAAAGACGCAACTATTACTGTTTCAGTAGAAGGAAGCACGTTAGCAACTTGTGATTTGTCAGTAGGGATTCTAGGTTCACGATTACTAAGTGTTACTGGTGCTATTCTCTTAATCACGGTAGGAGGAAGTTGTTCATACTTTCCTAACATTTCTCTTAACTTGAAGATAGTGTGAATCAGATCTTGATTTTCAGACCGAATATTTCCAGCAAAATGCATAACTTCTTTAGTGTGTGCAAGATAATGATCAAGTTCATTTGATGCTTCATCACGAGTCTTTTTGAGTAAATCAAATATGACACCATATTCCTTTTTAACTTTTACAAGTTCTTGTTCATATTTTGAGATTTGACACTTAAAAGACACGTTTTGATCATCCAGTTGCTCAATTTTAGGATCAGAAGATTTTGCACGCAACTGGGCGATTTTGTGTTGAAAAGCAAGTTGTTGATCGTGAATATCTTTTGACACCAATTAAGACGACGTATTGCATTTGAAAGTTCGTTTGACAATCGTTTGTTTTCAACTTTTAAGGACTCGATCTGAAGCACATTATCAGTGTTCTCAACATTTACCACAGAATCAACAATATCAGCAGAGATATAATCAAATGCATATGACAAAGAATTCAATAGCACAACATTATGGACATCAGCACATATGACATCTTCCAAGAGTCGATCAACATCTTTTCTCAACAGTTTCTTTTTACGTTTAGTGTTAGAAATAGATGTTTCTGTTTTCTCGAAAATGACCTTCATCAATCCAAGTTCCTTATGAAAGTCCCTTTCCCAAGACAATGCACAACTTTTCAAATTTTTAACATTTGGTAAAAGATTTTTCGGAAAAATGTCTCTTTGTTCTCGCGCTAGAAGCGATTGAAAGTGTTGAACTTTGATTTCAGAATGATATTCTATCTCATGTTGTAAAGTTTTGAGGTCACCATGAAAGGTCAAAATATCTAAGAATTTTGCGATTTTCAGGTTTTGAGTTTACTTCACGGATGGAAGGTAAAGGACCATAAGTTTGTGCATAATCTGGTTTGGGATTATCATTAGAAGACTCAGACGTTTTTATGATAATCCTTGGTGTGTTAGAAGAATCCGTTGGTGTGACGAAAGTGACCGCTTTTTTATAATTAAAAGGTTTGTTGTAAACTACAGTTTCTAATTTTGATCGACTCTCGTTTTTTGCATCTAGTTCCTCTTGACGATGATATTCAACAACACTCATAATAGAATTATCAATTTTATATTCTGCACTGGAAACTTCAGGATTTGGTTTGAATGCTTTGGTTGAAAGCTTAGGTTTGTAATCGGCGAGATTCGGTCCATATCCATTTGGATTGGGTTTTAAAGTAAACTTTTCAATAGTTGTGACCGACTCGCCATGTTTGTAAACAACAGTTTTAAACTCTTTTAGTTTGTTTTGCAAGCCGATGATTTCTTCAAGATGATCATCTATTCGTTTCGTTGAATGCTTTTTGTATGCAGAGAACTGTTTTTGACAAGTTAACAACTCAGCCTTAGCTTTTTGATTTTCCAAGGTGAGAGCGTTAATTTGCTTTTTATGTTCATGTTTCATTGTTCTATTTGAGGACAACAAAGCATTCTTCGAAGCGGCTAGATCACACATCTGTCTCTCTAAATATTTTTCATTTTGATGAGATTTAGCAAAGGCGACTTCAAAACCTTTTTCACGTTTTTCTTGAGTTTTGAAAAAGTTGAGTTGCTTTTGTAAACATTCAAAATAATTGTGCATTTTTGCTTTTCAAGTCCTGATTAATGGCATGACATTTTTCCACTATGGTCTGTTGGTCTTGTATTAAACGAGCAAAATCTGGATGAGGCAAAAGTTCGGTGTGTTCAATGTGAGTCACAACATGATCATTACTTAGATCCTCAAGTATAACTACAAAGTCAATTTGAGTATCAAGGGAACCCATAAGGTCATCTTGATCGTCAAATATAAGTACGGGGTCTATTTGAAAATCGGCGGAATGAGATGTGAACGACTCATTTTGAACATTCTGAGCCTTGCCGGATTCAGATGTTGGCGGAGATATGAGATCGGAGATAAATATGGTTTGTTCGGGTACCTGAGACAAGCCATCAGTGTCATACACTGGGCTGTGTCACTCATGTGTAACTCATGCATATTAGCCATCAACATAACAGTTTGCATTGGCCGCAAGTCCTCCATATCATCATCGAGTCGCATTTGCCATAAAGTTCTGTTCTTTGTCTGTGAGAGTTCCACCAGCTTCATCCTTAAGAGCTAAGAGAAGAGCCTCTTTGTGATAAGCACTGCCCTAGTCCTAGGCTTTGGGCATGCATTAGCCAGATGTCCCTTCTCATTGCAGGTGTAGCATCGAAGACCATTCAACCCATTTTGAGCATTTCCCTGTTCCACCACTTGAGCTCTATTGTTATTCCTACCCACAACATTAAACCCTTGACCACCGCCCATTTGACGACCATAACCACGATTCTGAACTTCAACTCGTCCATTGTTCACAACAGCTTGATTCCTTGTGTTAGATGAGGAACGAATACGGTTGTTGGATTTGTTGGTATAACGGCTAAAGGCATTAGCAATCATAGCAAATCCTTGTTGCAATGCTTGGAACGGATCGGATTCCTCATTAGCTTCACTGACAAGTGCTTGAGCATTGTTGTTGTTGTATGGAACCAATTGAGTTTGTTGAGATTGAGGCTGTGAAGGATCATATGGTGTGATTGTAGCAGTTGGTTGAGTTCTGGTTGAGGAGAATAACTGTTTTGAGCATATAAGGCAAGTTGTTGAGTTTCTGGATGTGTCGGTGGAGCAATTTGAGCACGGAGAATCCTTTCCCTATCAACTTCCTTTTCATGAGGCTTCAAGTAATCGTACAACAATCCATATGTAGAATGATGCATATTCTTCGCTTGACGGAGAAAAATGACATACTTCTCCCATTAAGGACCAAGACTACTCAGGAACTTAGTATTCACTGCAATTCTTGGCATGATGATGTTGTGTTTATCCAAATCATTGATGATGTTTGAAAAACGATGATGATAAGACTCTAGTGTCTCTCCAGGTTCAATCATGAAGTGTTCATAGGCCAAGTAAATTTTGGATTCCAAATCCTCTTGATTGAGTACAGATCCTTCCATAAGAAGATGAATATGATCCCACATTTCCTTTGCAGTCTTTTGAGC